>CM035797.1:19838951-20581451 GCA_020466265.1 Siphamia tubifer | reverse complement strand
AAAAAATAACGGAAATGTCAATGTGTGATGAAACTTTTAAATTAATTTAAATGGAGTCTGGCTAACTTCAAAAAGCAGAAACATTCAATGAGTTTTCCACATCACATCAGTTGAAATGCTAAAGGATTTTACATTTTAAACACTTACAGAAAATAATATTAAGTTATGCAGCTGCTCTTTCATTTATTCTTAACCCACATAGACCCAGCACTATACTTTTATATCTGTTACACAATTATTTTTCTCTCTATTGAACCTTTCTTAAGTCATGTATCACCCTTTGTTATGAAAGTATCCGCTGCATGTTGCCTTTTGACTCTAAGTCACGTACAATCGTGCTCATAAGTTTACATACCTGAGCAGAATTTGTGTTTCTTTGGCCACTTTTCAGAGAATATGAAACATACAAAACCATTATTTGACTTGTGGCTAGAAATGTGTTTGCTCTTTGTAAAACAAAACAAAAGACACTGTCCAAATAACCCTGATCATAAGTTTACATACCCTAATTCTTAATCCTGTGTTTTGGCCACTTTAATATCAATGACAGATGGAAGTATTTTGTGCTACTGTAGTTGTGGATCAGACAGATGGTAAAGCTGTCTATTCTACTTGGTAAAACACCATCAGTTCCTGTAAGCTTTTGGGTTTTCTGGCATGAACTGCATGTTTAACGCCTCTCCAAAGTGACCCAATGATACTGAGATCAGGAGACTGAGATGGACACTCCTTCACCTTCAGTTTTTTCTGCTCTTCCAATGACAGGTCGACTGGGCCTTACAGTATGTTTTGGATCATTGTCATGTTGAAACATTCAAGACCTTCCAATCAGTCATGGTATATAAGCACTCGTTTATTATATTAAAACAAAGAATGTTTGATAAAAAGTGACTTTTTCCATCAAATCTATCATTAACTGAACATGAACCAAATGTCTCTGTCCACTGTCACTGATCAAACTCCAGAGACTCAGGGCTCTAGTTTCACTGACCTGGCGCAAGCACGGAGCAGCTGGTCTGTGCTGCGCTGTCCAGACAACGTTGGCAAGTTTGGCACACCGCACAACCTCGCGCAAGTCCACCTCTACGATCCTCCCACTGGCGCAATGCCTCCTCCTTTCCATCTCCTCTCACTGGCATAAGTGGGAATGTGGGAGGAGAAAGGGCGTGTGATAGATGTGACACAGCTGATCAGATCTGCACTATTAGCACCTCTCCTCGCTCTTAAATATGCATCCAGACGCACGCTGCAAAACCAGCTGACTGTATCCATTTAGGTTTTGTTTGTTCTGTTTAAACAGGGTTTTTATTTCACTTTCAGAAATCGTACTCTTAACTCAAATGTATGAAGTTGCTTTAACATTTTCTTCTTTTCAAGTAGATACATCCAACTAATATTTTTTTATTAAGGGGAACTATTGTGGATATAAGTAAACATTACTTAACAACATATGGGGATCAACATAGTGGAATTAAGTCATTAAATGTTTAGAATGATATTGTAGCTACTGTTATTTCTATTGTTTCAAATAAGGATGATTGAAATAACCCTAAATCTATACCTAATGAAATTAAACCTAAAAATAGAACCACTGATCACCCCCGGGGCTCAGTAGAAAAGTGGTTGTTGGGGTTATGTATGACATTGAAATGTGTCTGCCACTCTAGAAACCTGTCTGTGAGGTTGTGATAACGTTTACGCTCTGTGCGCCGGTCTGCCAAACTACTACTAGACTGGCTGTGCCGCGCTTAGCCCTAAATTAAGCTGGTGAGCTTGGCACAGTATCTAAAGTCAGTTGAATCTGTCACTGCGCCAAGCTGAATCTGTCATCTGCACAAACCCATCTTGGCGCACCATGGTCTGCCAAACTACCAAACTGCTCTATGCCGGCCGGAAACTATCTCTGCGCTGGGTCCGCCAGCCCAGAAGCTAGCGCCCTCAATGTTCTGGAAGGTGATGGTATTTTCACATTCACTATGGAGCCTCTGAACGTCCAAATGGGCCATATCTGATAACCATGAATAGATAATAAACTGTATTTTACACTGATTATTTACATGTATTGATAGGATTAGTGGAACAACAGGAACTAAACAGATGGTTGTGTGCACTATTTGATGGTCGTTATGGGTTCAGGTAGATACAGGAAAAACTAAAGAGGTTGACATATTTACTCACTCGGTAAATTTATCAAGTTTTACAGTATATAGTGTCATATTTCTATAGTGAGTTCCTCTTCCACACACGGAAACAAAGCCTTGTTCACCTTTGATGCGTATGGTAATTACAAACAAGTTATTTTTGACAATTCTTTCCAATGGGACTAATTATGATGGCACTCAATTTTGTTTTATTATTCAATTTAAATCTCTTGACTTATTGTTGCTTAATAGACCTATTGTTATATGCTGTTCTCTTTTTTTCTACAGTTATTTAAATGACTGTCTGAACAGGTTCATCTAATGAGCCTTAAAATTAAATCTTAAAATTTTTGCCAAAACTTTCTGCAATAAAATCACATTTCTGCTTCATGGTTTGATTCTATTTCAATTTATGGGGCTAATTAAATTTGATGTTGATAATAAACTAAAGAATGTGTCCTAGAACTTAAAGACTTTAAACTTAAATATTGAGTTATATATCTTATAACAACTGAAGTTCATTAAAAGTAGGCTGCCAGTGATAAATAAATTTTTAACTGGAAGTTAACTTGAGGTAAGGAAAACTCACACTTCAGAGCTGAGAGATGCTTTAAAGTAATGCCGGTTAACTGCACACTGCACACTCATGTTTACTATCTCTACCGGTCTGTGATCACTTCTTATTAAAGGTTACTTATGAGACCAGAGAGGAAAACATCTCATGGTGAGACAGCTTTATTTGGACAGTCTGTTCAATGATGTTTAGAAGGAGTTTAGTATTCTGATGTAGAACACCACTGCAAACACTTATATTTTCTCTTAGCTAAATATGTATTTTTTTAAAGGTGTCATTCCACTGAATACCACTTTTCCACGCTCCTTTTGAAATCTGCTGGGTCACCCCAACTTACCAACTTTTAAAGTTGGCTGTCACCTCCACTGGCTGCATACCGCATTCACAGAAAACAACGAGAGGAACAAGAGACCCAGAAAAAGCCGGTTAGTCTGATGTCAGACTTTAGCTTCACCCACGTGGGGTTAAACCCATCCGCCATTCTGAAGTAGCATTAGCATTAGCATTAGCATCGACGAGAGAAGACGGCGCCACAGTAGCTGCTGCACAAACTTGAAAGAAATGGCGGATCAAACTGGTTCATGTGCTCTCTGTGGAAATAAAGCATCGTTTTTTTCCCTGCACGTTTCCAGAACAAGCAACGGCATGAAACCTAGCTGGATACTACTTGGGTAAAGGTAAAGACATACAGAGGGCGAGAGAGGAGGGGGGGAGTGTTCCTTCACGCAGTCTGAGCCAATGAGAGACGCCTCATCACCGCGTCATAGACATGTATGAGGAAGTACCGGTAAACTCATTTTTTTCCCGTGAAAAAACAGCTGGAAACAAAACAATCTGGACATTTTTTTTAATAGAACCAACGCACAATGTATTCAATAACAATGGAGATCACAGTAATATTAATGAAGTAACCATGGAATGACAGCTTTAATGGATATCTATCAAAGTAGAATAATTCTTGAAGGAACCATCAGTGAAGGTTTTGTGTCCATTTGCAATGGTTTGTATGTAACACCTTCTTTTGTATCATAATAGTATGATGTATATGTGTATGTAATAGTAATTGAAGTAATTTATTTTGTCCATTTAACAAAATGTAATACATATAATTCAGATCACCATACAGACATAGATAAGATAAGATAGCTGCTGTGCTGTTGCTAGGTAACCGTGCCAAGTTCGCCATCTCGGCTTCTTTTTCTCTTTTTTATTCATCTATTCCTGGTTTATTACTGTGTGTAGATGCCACAAGGTGAGATAAATAACAGTACAGTTCAGGTAAATGTTAGCATGTTGTACTGTATAAGCTAATGCTGTTTAGTGCCGGTGTGCTGTTGAAGCTAATACGATAATATTCTAGCTGTCATCTGTGATTTCCGTGAGGTGATTTGTGTGTTCCATGACCCATGTAATACATCTGAGTGACTCATATAGTCGGTCTTAGTTAATTTATTATTGTATGTATATATTATTATACTGAGTGTTACTCTGTATTATTACAGACCACAGTAAATAAACCTTAAATGAGGACATCTGTATCTGTGGTCTTTAATCAGAACCACAACCCACACCTTGCCACTATAAACCAAATCCTGGAGACAACCCCACGCTCTCTGCTTCATTAATAATGAAAATAGTTCATAACTAAGGAACATTTTATTGCAAAAGTCCAACTTTATTATAAAATACAAATACACACATCTCTGGAATTATTCAGGGGGCCTAATGTGGAGACGGGCCGTAGTTTGGGGACCACTGCTTTATTGGTCCCACTGTGGGGGACAGTAAGAGTGAGAAGCTTAATTCACAGACATTGGTGAAAAGCTGTAGGCTGACTAATAGTTCTGATCTTTGGAGGGAGTTTGCCTGGAAAAATACTGTGAGGTTCTTTATAATACCCAAAATAAAAAAATTTTAAAAAAAAATCACAAACCAAAAATCCTGAACATAGTCAATGTTGGAGGAAATGCGGTAACATGCCCGCAGGTCACTTTCATATGTCAGTTCTGGGCAGATGTAATGACAGAAATCAGTTCAATTACCGGCCTCAACATTACCGTCAGTTTTAGCACCATATGCCTATGTAACCTGCCAGCAGGACTGGAAAAACATGACCAATATTTGCTACAAATATTACTAGTGAGCTGTAAAAAAAATAAAAATAAAAAAAATAAATCTGTAACCAGGAAATGGTTGAGTACAGAGCTTCCAACAGTAGCAGAATGGAGTGAAATAGTTAAAGAAATCCACACAATGGAAAAAATGTCCCTCTCTCTAAGATGTGCTGTTCAAAAATATGAGATATGTTGGAAGAAATGGAAGCAATATATGGATATTTAAGAGACTCTTCTAGCTATAATGCTACATTGTGATCCCCTTTTCTTTGTAACTATATTTAATATTACTTTTACTACATTGTGGCTGTAACTTATGTTTGAGCTGGTAACCTGTAACCCATTTATTTTATTTTATTTTATTTTTTAGTTCATTGGAATTACCTTTTTACAATTCACCACATCTTAAACTTGATGGCAGATTTCTTCACCCAACTTCTGACGACCCTATCTGTTGTCTGTGGTGTTATACTAGTTTTGCCTGTAATTTTTACTAAAACAAAATCATACTAAAAACAGAATTATTAAGAAAAAAAAAAAAAGAAAAGGTGTAGGCTGAAACAACAGCTTATTTATGTTGATCGCATTTACGAGAAAGAACGAGAAAGCTTTTTTTTTTTATTTTTTTTTTTTATTTCATCAAGATCCGTCCATACGTTTTTGAGTTGTCTTGCTAAACAACAGACAAAACAAACTCTGGCAAAAACATAACCTCCTTGGTAATAAAACAAATGATTGAATCTAACCAAAATCTTAGATTCTTGCTGACAATTGGCTTTCTTTATTCTAATATAATACATTTCTTAAGTGCATCCTTTTTAATGTGGTGATTGAAGTGCATGTTTTTGTTTTTATCCAGGTTATTCCATAATTGAACTTTAATTACAGATGTGCATTTGGCTTTTGTGTTGATTGTGGCTTTTTATTTCTTGAACATGCAATTATGTATGTATGATCTGTGACTGTAAGTTATAGTAAGTTACTACCTCCACCAAGGAGGTTATGTTTTTGCCAGAGTTTGTCTGTCTGTCTGTTAGTTAGCAAGAAAACTCAAAAAGTTATGGACAGATCTTGATGAAATTTACAGGGTAGGTTGATAATGGTGAGATCTGGAAATGATTAGATTTTGGTGGTGATTTGGGGGGTTGGAGTCAAGATAACTAAAAAACTAATGGACAGATTTTGATGACATTTTCAGGACATGTTGGGAGTGTCACAAGGAACAAATGATTAAATTTCGGTGGTGATCTGGAAGAAATCCTGGATTCTGGATCACTTTGAAATGTATTGTCCATTCACCGCAATGTAAAATTTCAAAGTGATCCAGAATAATGTGCAAAGACAAATAACTATAAAATATAAAGTAAAGTGAGCATGATCATATTTTCACATCAAGTAAAATGACTAAATAAAAAGAAAGTGATTCAACAAACAAGACAGACCCATTTTAGTTATTCATGTGTTTGACAGAAATGACATAATCTGAAATGTTTTGTGTGGCGAAAAAATGTGAAAGTGTGTGATTAGTGTGAATATAACTGTGGGGCCACATTATTGTCATTGGTTGAAACATGAATTTTAAAAAATCTTACAGGAAGAGAGTTAATTTCCATCAAATGTGGGAAGTATTTGCAAGAATGGACAGGATTCAACACAAGTGTTACCCTCCCCAGGAGTAGTTAACCAGTCGACTCACAGCCAAATCCATCTCCACACTTGGTTAGCGCTGTGCAGGCTATCAAAATAAATGCAAGCCATGGGCTGCAAATTACATTTCCGTAAACAAATCCCACTGATTTTGGATTGCACTAAGCACATGGACTCGTACTGTTGTTGCCAGTGAGAAATTATCTAATTATCTAAATTACTGCAATAATACAAAAAAAAGTCTGTTCTTCAATCAAAAACGTTGCCAGTTTTAGCATATAAAACCAGCCAATATCATGTCTTGCACACAACTGTGAGCACTTTCATCCTATCTGCACTGATTCTATGTTGTTTTTAATTGTGTGTTTATTTAATTTATTGCTATTTGTAATATTTAATAAATAAAATGCCCCTAGTGGAGCAGCACCCATATTTTTTTTGGATTGATAATAACAATACATGATTAGTATTATTATTATTATTATTATTATTATTATTATTATTATTAGTAGTAGTAGTAGTAGTAGTAGTAGTAGTAGTAGTAGTAGTAGTAGTCTGTCTGTTAGTTAGCAAGATAACTCAAAAAGTTATGGACGGATCTTGATGAAAATTCCATGTTGGCGGTGTCACAAGGAACAAACTGGATTTCAGTGATGATCCGGAAGAGATCCTGGATTCTGGATCACTTTGAAATGTATTATCCATTTACCGCAATGAAAAATTTCTGATATACAAGGGTACGAGTGGATTTGTAAATTGGACCGTAACACCAGTGTTTCCGTCACATGTCTCCGTCAGTCCACAGGCTGTAGACACCATGTTGATGATGGGTCTGTAATATTAATCAGTCATTGCCAACTCTTGTTTCATCGACTTTAGCTGCAGATGCTACTTTGCTAGAAAAGTCCAGTAAATGTGATGAACTGATAAAAAAGCAGTGAAAAACGATACAGTGGAGGATGACAATTATCATCCTGCATCACTGACATGTTTTTCAACATTAAATACGAGTAAATATGACTCATTAAAAATGTCATATGAAATGACAGATACATTTTTACGACCCTGTCCATCAAAATGACAAACAATAAACATTTCTGGCACAACCTCCCACCATTAAAAGACATGCACTGATAGGTTAATTGGTTAATCTAAGTTGCCCATAGGTGTGAATGTGAGAGTGATTGTTTGTCTATATGTCAGTCCTATGATGAACTGGAGACTCATACAGGGTGTACAGGTACACTGCCTTCACCCATTGTAGCTGGGATAGGCCCCCAGTGACCCCTGTGACCTTAGTGAGGATAAAGTCTGTTCAGAAAATGAATGAAAGGATAAATAAATATAGTTGTAGATTAGAAACTAGATTATCTTCATATCAGAGAATAATTTTGAAATGTTAGCCTGGAAATAGAAAAAAATAATGACTGAAATAGTCTCTGAAGAGGGTACAGTAGTTAGTCCAGCAGGGTACATCTTATGAACCTGCTAATCAACACCAAGGACCGGCTTCACAAACACTTTAAGAAAACTATTGTTAGTGCTGGAAAGGTGTGGACACAGGTCATAGTTTTATTCTTGATTTTATGTTGGCCCCACTAATTAACACTGTACAACAACATTTTATTTAATATTATTTTTTACAGATATGTTTTGGTGTGGTTTTAGACAAGTGTGGTATGTAGAATTCAAATTCAAATCTGTTTTAAGATTCAACATGTGGAGTTAGCTTTCACAAATATATAAGTTATGGTATTCAATTCAATTGTATTTATGGAGGCCCAAATCACAAAAATGTCGCCTCACAGGGCTTTACAGGGTGTTGGCTGGAGAGAACAATCAATCACGAATAGATGAGTGTGTATATATATATATATATATATATATATATGTATATATATATATATATATATATATATATATATATATATATATATATATGTACACAGTAAATTTTGCAGTGTTAAATCAACACTTAGAGAGTTTATTTAACTTCTTCTAGAGTGTATTTGGTCCCATTGTCTCCAAATTAACACTGCAAAATCTACAGTGTATATATACATATATATATATATATATATATATATATATATATATATATATATATATATATATATATATATATATATATATACATACCAATGATGCGCAGGTCGATGTATAAACATAACCGACCGCGGCTCAGACCACATAAATACATTTGAAAAGAATGGACCCGACCCGTTTCTCGACCCACATTTTAAAAAATGTAATGAATGGTCTTTATGAACCTCAAATGACCTTACTCATAAACCAGCATTTATTTCCGTGTTCAAATCTGATGTCATTGCGGTCGGCAACCTATAACATCTAAAGAGACATTTGAACCCAGTTTCCACGGAAGAGAAAACACTGGGAGCTGCTCATCATCTTTAAAAATCTCAATGAATGTGTCCCAAACCTTACTTTTTTGTTTCTATGTTTCCGGAGCTTCTCTCCTAACTTGACTTTCTCTCTTGCTCCCTCCATACCGTAGGATACTGACGGCACATATATAGTATAGTACATGTATAGTAGAATTATCCATTTATCTAGTATTACCCATATTCCACCACCATATTCCACCACTGACTACCATGGGATTCATGTGTTCACCCACTGTGCCCCTTGCCACTGGAATGCCCCCACCCACATTAATGACACTCAAATCCTGACTGTAATCATGTCCTCTAAACCTACAGTCCTCTACCTGAACCTAGCGTTGGTCATGCTTACACTTTTTTTCCCTTTCTTATATAGTAACCATGAGTGCTTTGAAAAGTGCTTGTGAATAAAATGTGTTATTTATTTCGATCATCTGATCACAGAAAACAATACAATAAAAAAAATAAAAAAAACAGTGCAGGTATAAATATATCATATAAGAAATGTTTGTGTTTCAGCCATAATTTAACAGCTCTTTTAAATCCACTAAAACTGTGTTCAGCTTAGTCGGTCTGCACTTCTACTAGTCTGGCAAGAAAAAAAAAGTCTTGTGCCTGTGGTTAATGTTCAGAATTAAAACATTTACAACTAGAAAATGCAAACCTCCACCAAGGCAGACCCCCCCCCCCTCCGAATGAAGAGAGGTCCGCCAAGGAGGTTTTGTTATTGCTGGAGTCTGTCTGTCTGTCTGTCTGTCTGTCTGTTAGCAAGATAACTCAAAACGTTATGGATGGATTTGATCAAATTATCATGACATGTTGGGGGTGTCACAAGGAATAAATGTTTGGATTTTGGTGATGATCTGGAATAGATCCTGGATTCTGGATCACTTAGAAAATTTACATTGTAGTAAATGGCGAATACATTTCAAAGTGATCCAGAATCCAGGATCTATTCTGGATCATCACCAAAATGTAATCATATGTTCCTTGTGACACTCCCAACACGTCAGGAAAATTTCATCAAGATTCCTCCATAACTTTTTGAGTTATTTCACTAAATAACAGACAAACAGACAAACTCTGGCAAAAACATAACCTCCAGAGTGCTTTTGTAGTTATTATTTTTTATCTGTTTTTCTTTTTAACCTGTTTTGTCCTCCATCCTCACAGCAGAATGGTAGTGTGGCTGCCTTTCGGTGCTGAGCAGATTTGTTTTGCCAAAGGGAAATTCATGCAGTTCCCCTTGATATTCTACTACCTTTATTATTATGAGTTTTAATGAACCACAATTAGATGCCAGACCTGACATACAAGAATAGGAGGGTGAAAAAAAAAAAATATTAGAAACAATAACAACCATGGTAGTAACAACAATAGCAACAATGACCAAAACAAGAACTGAGCAAAATAAATAAATAAATAAATAAAATAAATGAGGCCACACTTTGCCACGGACAATCCAGGGGCTTGTTGGAAAAAAAAAAAAAAGTCTTGTACATGGAATGATGAGTAGATTTTCATTTTTATTTCTTTTTTTTTTTGTTATTTTAATGAGAAGCATTGTCTGGCAGAGACCAAACATTATATTCCTAAATAAGAGGCTTCCCATCTGTGAAACATGCTAGCGGCACTCTCATGGATTTGGCCCGCTTTGTTGCCTCTGCACCAGGACAGCCTGCTACCGTTGATGGAACCATGACTTTTGAATTATACCAGATAATGTTAACACCGCAGATGTTGTGGATCATACAACAAAACAACAAGCCTAAACACACAAGTCATTTTAATAAGTCCTGCAAGATGTAAAATATGAAAGATAATGTATGATAATGTATTGGGGGGGGGGGCTTTCTGTGTGGAATTTGTATGTTCTACCGATGTCTGTGTGGGTTCTCTCTAGGTTCTACGGCTTCTTCTCACCATCCAAAGACATCCACTGATAGGTTAAATGGTTAATCCAAATTAGGTGATCGCCTCTATGCTGTATACTGTCAGCCCTGCAATGAACTGAGGACCCATATGTAGCTGGGGTAGGTTCCAACGATGCCCATGACCAGAGAGTGGACAAAGTGGGCTCAGAAAATGAATGAATGAATGATTATAATAATGCAATGGTCGCTTTTGGAAAAAAAATATGTAATGAAAGTTGAATGTTTTTGCATTTTATTAATACTAGTGTAACTGACCAGTCCACATGTTCCTAACTTATACTTGAGAAGTTAAATAACTAGTATTCAGAGAATGTCGAATCTCGACCGTATTTTGGGCCAATCTCAAGTTTCTATGACAACCCGTTATTGAATTAGAGCCAATAATGTAATTTTGAATGTTTTGCTAAATGGGACCTTGACCTTTGACCTTTTTCAACATTGATAATTTAGTTATATGTATATATACATCAGTGTGTGTGTTTTAGTTAATTGTGACCTTGACCTTTGACCTTTACTCAAATGGATCATTGCATCTAATGCACATTAGCTATATATATATATATGACCATGTAATTTCATGGTAATATCTAGGTATTCATTGAGTTATAGCATGAAATGTTGAACACACACACACGTACTGACTAAAATAATCTCTCACAACCAATGTTGGGCGAGATTAATAAACGGCACACATTCTTTGTCATCACCAGTTGAATTTTTGTATGATTTTTAATTACATTTTATTGAATGTTTTTTAATCTTCCCATTTACTTATAATGAGCAAAATACATGTGAGGGGTGGGGTTTGTTGTGTCTGGCATCATTTGTTTCAGATATAATTTCATGGTGTTGGTGGTGAAAGGATTAGCTAGAATACAATCTGAAAAACACACAGGCATAAATTAATGTAAAAGTGCTGGTTGAAAAACAGTAGCTCAGTAATGGGTGTGACCTGGATGTGAATGAAGTCATTTAGATCTATGGAAAATAAAGAATGATGCTGACAAAGCAGTTCACACAGTCAATGGGCTGGTTGTGCAGTTTTGCAGATAATCATTACACAGCTTCACAAGGACATATATATATATATATATATATATATATATATATATATATATATATATATATATATATATATATATATATAAAACCCTATTACTGGAAAAAGATGGTGGTTTTAATGGTTTTATTATGATCAGCAAAAGATATAATTTGTTCCACATGGTCTAAAACGATAAAACACAAAAAATCTATGTCTTTTGGTGAAAAATATGGACAGTGTAGTTCATTATTTTCAAATAAAGCAACAAAGGACTACATCACGAGAGCATGTTGTGTAGTCATATCTCCAGAGATGTGCTGTTGCAGACTTCTTTAAAATCACCTATTTGTAGATTTAATACAGTGGAAGGAATCACAAGAGATATACTCTAAAAAATAAAGAAATAAAAAGATGAAGATATTTTGTTTGATTTCTACAACCTTTACACATTTGTTTGGAATGAATATGTCTATACCCTTGAAGCTCAAAGTAAGGCTACTTTTAGATAGAGGTTATTCATGCACAATTGGGATTTTTTTTTTTTTTTTTTTTTTTTTAGGAAATCCAATTTTTTGTGAGCTGGTTTATATTGCATATTAAATGACATTTGTTTTGAGTATGCCTTGAATGTGACCTTGAAATGACCCACACACTGCAGAAATCCAAATCTTACCAAGTGTATTTTTCTCATTTGTAGTCAAAACATCATCATCATCACACTTCACATATGAGATAATGACCTAAAGAGTCACGTTTCAGTGAAATATAACAACTAATAGATATGCTACCAAGATAATCTTCACATCTTCCACTGGCAGATTTATTTTATTTTTATTATTACTTTTTATTATTATTATTTCTGCTGGTGGAACAAGTGAAAATTATCTTTATGAGATTTAGATTTTTTTTCCAGTATACAGTTTAATGAGTGCGTTCATATTTCACTGAGGTTTAAAAACACTAATGAAAACTGGAAAAGTCAAGTGTATTTTTCTCCTGTCTAGTCAAAATATGTCATCACACTTAAAATAAGACATAATCACCTAAAAAGTCATTTTTCAGAGAGATATAAGACCTTATTTTTAGACAATCGAATTTGAAAATACATGTTGCCACTCTTTCCATCAGCAGATTTTTGTTTGTCTGTTTAATTCAAGCTAAGCTGCTTGGTGTTATATTATTAACTTGTTTTTAGAGGGTCATTTTTATTTTATATAGTAAGAAAGAATGGGATTTTATAAGTGTTCCTTTTGAACATGCATATGTTGTTTTTTACTGTATGTTTCCTTGTTCATTTTTTCTTTTAAATGTTCAAATAAAGCCAATAAATCTACTTAAATTTTATCTTAACAAACTAAATACTGACCAAATCCAACCATTATCCTCTCTTTCCCACAACTATCCAGTCTTTTTCCTTTTCACAGTCTGCCTAAACTGTTGAATTATTCTAGTACTGTAGCACAAAGGCCATCCTTCAATTATTAATGTCTTCATAATATGCTTGAAATCCCAGGAGATCGTTGTGAAGTTAACATTGACGACTGTGTCTCCAACCCATGCCAAAATACCGGACGGTGTATTGATGGTCCTAATCGATACCGCTGCTTGTGTCCTGATGGCTTCATTGGGCTCAACTGTGAGATCAACATTGATGAATGCTTGTCGGCACCCTGTCTTCATGGGAGGTACAGACCTGTCTCTGCCATTTAAAAGTGAATAAATGTAAATTGTGCATAAATGGCACAGAATGATTTTTAATTACACTCCTTGCAGGCACTTTGAGTGGAGACATATGTCACATGTTGTAGGAAGCTGATGTGATGCACTTACAGTTTGTCTCAGTGGCCTGGAAATTATAGTCATTAGTTTGTGCAGAAGGGGAAATAGTTGTTCATTCAAAGGATTACATATTTCTAAGGGTTCTGCACAAACCATCCAGCTGAAGATGTGCATGTATAAATGCTTCTAAGTGTATCTAACCTATGAGAATAATTATAATTATTATATTATAATATGTTCTGACTTTATGTGTGTGTGTGTGTGTGTTTTGTTTTTTTTCCCCTCCTCAGTTGTATGGATGGACTGTATTCATATTTGTGCATTTGCGATCCAGGGTGGACAGGAAGGAGGTGTGACGTGAACATTGACGTAAGTTCAGCTTAATTGATAAATAATAAAGGGTCAAAAGTCACAGGCAATATTTTTGTAGTCAGTCTATAGATTCGTTTTGCGTGAGAAGTCAATTGAGCTACAGAGATCATATAAGCATTGTACAAATACCTGATTAAAGAAATTGCTTTAGTGTAATTGATTTAAATCTTGCACAGCTTCTGGTCGACTCCAGAGATAAAACATTGACTTGTTTGCATCGCCTCTGCAAGCTTTATTTGAACAGATATCCCAATTATCTGCTTTTAAACCGCTAATAATTACACCTTATGTTTATTTTATATCCTTTTTTTTTTTTTTTTTTTTTTTTTTTTGCAAATCTGCTCCTTTTTTGTGTTTTTTTTTTTTTTTTGTTAAATCTATAATTTATTCTTTTTCTTTTTTTATCTAACAGCTTGATATTTCGGTTGTCCTTTCATTTTGCAGGACTGCGCTTTAAGCCCGTGTTTGAACGGAGGCTCTTGTGTGGATCTGGTTGATAAATACGCATGCTTTTGTCAGGATGGTTACACAGGGAAAACTTGTGAGAATGACGTCGAAGTGTGCAAAGAGGCTTTAAATGTCTCGCTGTGTTTCAATGGAGCTACCTGCGTTGACGGAACAGGGTCAAACTTCACATGCAGGTGAGTCGCTTCAGGTTTTTTTTTTTTTTTGACTGAACTGATTAAAAGTTCATCTTTGAATAAAAAAAAAAAAAAAACTGAACTGAGATATCTTGTTCAGTGCTGTCTGTAAAGATATTTTGGGGAGATTCACATCAAACTTGGAACTAAAAACAGGACATAAGAGCTAAAACTTCAAATAACATGTTGACTAATGATACCAAAGTTTGGAAGCTCTTTGGGTCTGTCTTAGAAATAAACACTGGAAAATGAAAATCTTACAAAGAGAAAAAAATTCTTTCTCATTTCTAGTCCAAATATCTCATCACACTTAAAACAAAAAAAATAAGACTTTGACGGGTCACATTTGATCTCCAGTAAAATAATAATTTAACCTATAAATAATAATTATGACAATATTTGGTTTTATAAACTATCCAAACAAAAAAGATAGGAACAACCTGGAAAACTGAAATGTATTAATTAAAATAAATGCATGTTTAAAACTAGCGGAGCAAAGGGGGTGGGGGTGGGGGGTGCGATCGCGGATCAGGGACCCACATGGACTTAAGCCACAACTATCTGATTTATTTAAAAAAAAAAAAAGATTTATAAAAAATTTGATTTATAAATGCTTATTTCCTGATTGCATGGGAAAAATAAAATAACTGTAAATGTGCTCTGGTTTGTTGAGTGTGTTGAGTTCGTTAAATGAATCTCTCATGCTTCACTTTTGCTACAAAGTAACAGTAAAATATCCACGGTTCATGAACGCACCTTGCCTCACGCACGCCGTAACTGACATGTTTGTAAACTAACAGAATGGTGTTAGGATGCACATAAAATATGGACTGTCTGTAGACCTGTATTAAGAAACTGTCAGACTATGATACATCTGTGTCTTTTCAAGATCTAGAATGTTCCATAAATAAATTAATACTTAAAAGTGAGCATCACCTACCGGATCCTTACTTGATTAAAGAGTGGACGGACAATGTCGGTAAGTTTCCTAGTATACAATAGTCTGACATATATGTACTTAATTAACAAACCTTCTATGTACACTGATGAAAAACGTTGCGCCTACAAGTGTTTAGACAGATGAATTAGAATAGATAACCATGCATGCAAAACAAAGAAATGTGGAATATCTGATTTTTATTTGATTTATTGTTTTCATTTTCATTTTTTTATATTTTGGTCAATGTAATATTTAGAAGCAGGCCTTCCAGCTATTTACAGTGAATTATTACGTTTTAATTGCTGACATGCTCTCCTCTCCTTTGAGTGATGAAATGAATCTAAATACAAGGTGTATGTAGTAAGACAGATTTAACACAGCAGGTCCCTGGATGCCTTACAGTTAATTACATTGTCTAACCTTGTGCTGATGTGCTGCCGTATGCTCAATGTCATCATTTAATGTATCCTAGACAACTATGACTCCAAATAGGTTGCTGTTCCATACAACATTTTTTTATTGATGTAGTGGAGTGTCTTAGCACAGCATTTTTTTTTCTTCCATTCACTTCATTGTAGGCTTATTTGTGAAGCATAGTAGTATATATTGTGCATTTGCAGATATATGCATTCACTGAGGATAGACATATTAAATATAAACACATTTTCCAGAAACAATGTCCTTTAATGTCCTGCTGATCTGCAATAGCATGATTGTGCAATGTCTGCACTTTCCACAACACACGATCCATTTGATGAATCTCCAGATTTGGACATTAACGTATTTTTTATTTATTTATTTTTGAGGCTAGTGTAAAAACAATGTGTGTTATGCATTAATACGCCTTTAAATACAATCATTAATCATTACTTTCTGGATAAAATTATTTTATCTAATGTGAAATGTCTCATAGAAAAAAAATAAAATTGGTTCATTTACCCTATTAATGTATTGTTCGCATTACAACAGCATTTTCTAACCCACATAAACATTACTGCATATTTAACAGTTTCTGCCATTAATCCCTCAAGCATTAAAATGTCATGTGAGACACAGCAGGCCAGCCTTGTGGTTTACATTTGCATCATGATCTATGGTTTTACAATCATATTAAAGGGTTTTTAAGTGGCAGTATTGTCAATATTTCCACAACACAGAACACTGTGTTGCTTTATGTGCATAATATGTGTGAAGAGACACATATTCAGTTCTGCACCTGTTCAGTGAATGACCTCAAAACCAACCTTTATCTCTCTCCTGTGATAGTGGTCACCATATTTTTGTCATATACAGAGGTGTTCAAAGTACTCACATTCAGTACTTAAGTAGAAGTACAGATACTGGTGTGAAAAAAATACTAGAAATACTGATTCAACTCCTCTACTTAAGTAAAAGTAAAAAGTACAAAAGTAAAACAGCATTTTTTTTTGTCACGAAGGCAATAATATTTCAGAAAATAAAATCAGAAAAGTTTAAAAAGTATCGAAAATAAAGCCTTTAAAAGTGAGTTACTGTGTAGATAATGTGTTTGATCGAGTCACAGTTACTCAGGAAATTTAGAATTTATTAATAGATCCCTCTGTCAATTGGACTGAGCTTATATAGTGCATTTTATAAAACCATGGTGCCCAGAGCGCTTTATAAATCCTCACATTCACACACACACACACACACACACACACACACACACACACACACAGTAGTGGTTCAGTGTCTTGCACATTTGGTTACGACCTGCTCTACCAACTGAGCCATAGCCGCCTCTGTAAATCTCTCCAGACTACTGCTAAGTGTTAGAACCTGAAAGTTTATTATTCATAGGTGCTAAATAGGCTGAGCTGTTTCTACTAGAACATGACAAATAAAAGTAGTTTTGAGAAAGTGGCATTTAAAGGCTTAATTGAATGAATTTCTATGGGACATAATTGCTTAAATTCTCAGGCCCTTAGTAATAATAATAATAATAATACAAAATATTTCAAGTCCATTAAAATGGATTATTTAATAACCTGGTAGGTATTAAGAGTCACAAAATTGACCATTAAATGAAAAATCTTATGTTTTTGCCTTCGGTGTTTCACATTAATAGGATTTATTTTAGATATAAAATGTTTTATTCTTCAAATGAAATATTCTGAGGGATGTTTCAGTTATTACAAATGTTCAGTGTTATAATGCAGCACGCAGCAAGTCATTAGTGGTGTTTCTTCTTTCTTCTTCTTTCTTTTTTTTCCTCCCTCTTGAAACTTCCTCTTATGCCACGTCCAAATCTGCTTTCCTGTTGGCGACTATTAATGACATTTTCTCAGAAAGTCACATTACGCATTCACATTTGACTGAATTTGAGCACACTTCAAATCACAGAACACCTTTTCTATTGTACTAAACAGCATGTCTATTCCTGAAAGCAGAACATTAAATAATGATTATGCCCGTTGAGCAAAAAGAGCAAAGAAATTTTCAATAAATTACTCGGTGATGAAATGATGTCAAATTTTTTTGGGGCGCTTTTTCAAATGTAATTTAATAATCAGTGGTATTAAACACAGTCACCTACCGACGCCTAAGGTAACTTTGATGCACGATTAACTTCATTGTCCATCTGGAAAATTACTTTCCCTCAAGAATCACTTGTTTTACTCAATGTGAAGTTAATCCTGGTCAACCTACCAACTGCACAACACAAAACTACCGGCTGAAAACAAACGGCACCTGTGAGCTAGTTGTTAAACATCGCATTCCCATCTGTCCATAAATCTAACACAATCCTTTAACCATAATAGTGTTTTTAAGTCATCTGCTGACTGTGTCACTGAAAACCAAAACTCTACATCTACCTCATATAGTGTTTCAGCAGGAGGACATTTAGAAAGTTATCATTGTGTCTGTTGCTGCTTTGTTCTACCTCTCAACTTTTCTGGCAGCCCTTATTTTTCACCTTAGCAGTAAGAAAAAGTGTGCACTCCTGGGAAGCCTTTGTATCCTGCTCATGGTTCAAGTGGGCTCTTGTGCTCACAGTCATCTGAGACGCTTTAAGCCACATTCATCTGCTTAGACCTCATTCACATGGAGGTAAAATTAGTCTTTGATTATAGAGAAATGATTGAGATGGGCCTGATTTGATTGGATTTGATTTGGTTCATAAGGATTAGGTTTAATAAAGATTAGATTAGATTACATTAGACAAAATTAATTAAGGATCAGGCTTGATAAAGGTTAGATTAGATTAGATTAGATTAGATTCAGTAAGGATTAGGCCTGATAAAGATTAGATTAGATTAGATTAGATTAGATTAGATTAGATTAGATTAGATTAGATTAGATTAGATTAGATTAGATTAGATTAGATTCAGTAAGGATTAGGCCTGATAAAGATTAGATTAGATTCAGTAAGGATTAGGCTTGATTTAGATTAGATGAGATTAGATTAGATTAGATTAGATTAGATTCAGTAAGAATTACACTAGATAAAGTTTAGATTAGATTACATTAGACAAAATTAATTAAGGATCAGGCTTGATAAAGGTTAGATTAGATTAGATTAGATTAGATTAGATTCAGTAAGGATTAGGCCTGATAAAGATTAGATTAGATTAGATTAGATTCAGTAAGGATTAGGCCTGATAAAGATTAGATTAGATTCAGTAAGGATTAGGCTTGATTCAGATTAGATTAGATTAGATTCAGTAAGGATTAGGCTCGATAAAGGTTAGATTAGATTAGATTAGATTAGATTAGATTAGATTAGATTAGATTCAGTAAGGATTAGGCTTGATTCAGATTAGATTAGATTAGATTCAGTAAGGATTAGGCTCGATAAAGATTAGATTAGATTAGATTAGATTAGATTCAGTAAGAATTACACTAGATAAAGTTTAGATTAGATTACATTAGACAAAATTAATTAAGGATCAGGCTTGATAAAGGTTAGATTAGATTAGATTAGATTATATTCAGTAAGGATTAGGCTTGATATAGATTAGATTAGATTCAGTAAGGATTACACTAGATAAAGTTTAGATTAGATTACATTAGACAAAATTAATTAAGGATCAGGCTTGGTAAAGGTTAGATTAGATTAGATTAGATTTGATTCGATTAGATTAGATTCAGTAAGGATTAGGCCTGATAAAGATTAGATTAGATTAGATTAGATTCAGTAAGGATTAGGCCTGATAAAGATTAGATTAGATTAGATTAGATTAGATTCAGTAAGGATTAGGCTTGATAAAGATTAGATCAGATTAGATTAGATTATATTAGATTCAGTAAGGATTAGGCCTGATAAAGATTAGATTAGATTCAGTAAGGATTAGGCTCGATAAAGATTATATTAGATTAGATTCAGTAAGGGTTAGGTTAGGTCAGGGGTCTGCTACTCCGGTCCTAGAGAGCCACTATCCGGCCTGTTTTAGATGTTTCCTTCTTCCAGCACAGCTGACCATAGTTATGACCATCGTCATTAGACCTAAACAGTAATTGGCGAATGGCAAGTGGGTTCGGTTCTGAAAATCGGGGGTTAGAATCGTTATAAAAATCGTTCATGCGAATGCAGATGAAGATATACTAATCCATATTTATATTTAAAAGTAATCAGACATTATAATTACACATTTGACCTTGAAAACTGAGGTCAAGGTGTCTTATTTTCACTGGGCTTCTGCTCCATGCCAGTATGCATCCACTGTATCCATTTGGTGCAGATATGTCAATGCATTCTTCAGATAATGCCATTAAGTTATTGAATGGACGGACAGACGGATGAACAGACAGACAGATGACGAAGTGACTACTCTACCACTTCAGCCAGAAGTTAAGGCGAGGGGTTAAAAACTATACAGACTATAAACATATTTACAACAGAACAGGTCAAAGAGTCCTTTTTGCAGAATGTGGAATAGTTTGTAGTCAGATAAAAGGGTGGTATTACAAACCCCCACCCTCTGCCTCTTCTGAACAGGTTAGATTTAGATGTTGGGTTTGATTTGATTTGAATGCTTTATTTCAAACATGTGCAGAATGCAACAATAATCAATACAACAACACTAACAATAATAATAATAATAATAATAATCATAATCATACTAATATTCATAATAATAATAATAACTCCAGCCTCACTAGCCTAGACCACTGAGTGTGCAGTGTCATTTATATCTAACATATTACACTGTAAACAGAGGTTATAGCTGTAGACATACTGATGTAGATGCTGCATGAGTCACTGGATCATACGTCAACGCATTCAGAAATGTTCTGTCAACACATATATACGTAAACAAGAGAGCTGCATGTTTTCTGCATTTGTCAGAAACCTTACTTTAACCTTGACAGATTTAAGCTTTGAATGGACCAAACTACTCAAGTTTACAAGTAAGAAAAGACTTGTTTATTTATGTTTTTTTTTTTTTTTGCATTTATCTGAAGTCATCATTAGTGGGGAAATATGTTGAAATTTGTCATATTTTAATGGGTCAAAAATAGTTAGCAAAGTCCCAGGTGCTGAATTAAACCCAGTTTGAAGCACCCATTTTGACAAATATAACTTCATTGACCCATTTATTTCTACATGACAATATTACATTTTGAAAAAAATCACAAAAGTAACAAAGCAGCCAGACATAGCAGACCTCTACCAAGATATGGTGTCATATGACGTGATGGAGGTGTTGACCCATCTGATGTGCGAAGGTGAGACAATGTGAGTGAAAAAAAAAAACCTGCTAGATTCTATCTTGTCTGAATCCTGAGATATTACTACTGATGTGTTTTAGCTGTTGACCTTTAGTGTGACCTTGACCTTTGACCTTCATTACTCATAATCTAATGAGTTCTTCCTTGACCCATTATCTACCATTCCTGAAAGTTAGTTGAGAGATATTTTGACTAAAAATGAAAAAAATTCACTCGCTATATTTTTGGTGTGTAAAATAACAATAACTTGTGATAAATCACTATCCAAATGTGTTGTATTTGGGAACTGACAGAAAAGTCAAACTGAGTCTTTATGGATTAATGTAGAATAAGAAACAAAAGCCGACTAAAAAAAAAAAAAAAAGTTGTAGCACTTTCTGATGAAATGAAAACAAGCACTTCCTGTATACAGTGTGTCAGACCCACAAGAGCAAAGTGACAGCTCTATGAGACAGCCTCACAGTTTCTAAGTAGGATATGTTTTCTTAGCTGTCCACCAGGTTTCATGGGGGATTTCTGTGAAGTGGATGTTAACGAATGTTGCTCTGCTCCCTGCCACAACGCTGCCATTTGCCAAGATCTTATTAATAGCTACGTATGCCACTGCAGGTCAGGTGAGTCACTGAGACATCCTGTGAGTTTGTCAATATACGTGGAAATGAAGCAGTCAAAATATTGTTCTCTTTACAGGCCTATGACCTAACATAGGATACCTTTACCACTCAAGGGCAAAATGACCAAAGCATAGCATAGATAGAAAAACATCATTAAAGTAAACAAGATAGTTTCTGTCTGCCCCAGATGTGAAAGAGTACAGTTTACCATATGTAAACCATCCTAGTACTTACAGAACACCCATTTCAGATTGAAAGAGGCCATATAAAATGTCACTTAAGGTTACCATAATGCCTACATAGCTTCTGTGCCTCAAAGCCATTCAGAAGTCATCGTCTTTTTCTCCAGGGAGAAATTTGTAGTCATACAGTACTAAAAAAGACAGTGATAAAAAAGACGCTACGGCCTCAGCTCATTAAAATGTATGTGGCGTCTTGCTCTTTAGTGAAAGCCTTTTCTTGTCTGTGTATGTGTGTGAACCCAAAAAGAAGCAAATCAATGTAGGAGAATCTGATTGATATTCACTTCAGAGGGTGGAAGTGGGAGAGCCTGGGCTCACCACGGCACTCTGTGGGCTTTTGTTCCTGGCAGGTTGGACAGGCCTTCACTGTGAGGATGACATTAATGAGTGCCTTCCACAGCCCTGCAACCAGGGGATATGCATTCAGAATGATCCAGGCTATGGCTACACCTGTTTCTGTCGTCCTGGATTTGTGGTGAGACTCCCCACCTTTTCTCTTCTCTCAACTTTTTTTTTTTTTTTTTTTTTTTTCTTTTTGACCCTCTTGCACCTTCAACTCATCATCTCTTGGAAAAACCCAGTTGTTTATATTGTAGTCTAATTGTGATTTGTAAAAACTTCATACTGTAGCAATACCTTTTTTTTTTAAAAGTCATTTTTGCATTTTAGTTATGACAAAAAGTTCAGTGTTTCATCTTTCTTTTTCTTTTTTTGCCTTACGGGAAGACATTCTCAATAATCACACACCCTCATGCACAAGTTAAAATTCTTGTTTTTATTACATAATAGTATGCTCTGTACTTTATGCAGACTTTATTATGCAAGCAGTAAATATTATATCCCATTTAGTATTTTGTCCCAGAGTGCCATGACACATCTGAAGGCTGTTTATTTTGCATACACAGGGGAGGAACTGCGAGCACAACTATGATGATTGCCTGTCGAATCCATGTCCAGAAGCATTTTCCTGTGTAGATGGCATCAACAAGGTCAGCTGCCTTCCTCCTGTTACAGATGCTGTTCCCTTGGCGACTGCAGTCATGAACATCACTCGAGGCTCCACATCGAGAGTACTGACTCCAACACTCATCTCAGCACCAACAGCTGAGCAATCTGCAGGTATAAAGCACACTAGGAATGCATGTAGGCGCTGCCACAAGCCAATGCTGCATTTTTACATCCATTTAAAGGATGTTAGCGAATAAAAGGGCATTTGTATAACTTCAACAGTTGTGTAAGTTGTCTTAAAAGCATCACTTCATGGTTTATGTCGCTTGTCTTTTCACTCAGGACTTAAATTTAACCCGTTCATTCATATTGGTCGCTCTACTGAACAGCTGTTCTCTTGTATATTCATGGGTTTTGTTGTTTTTCTTCCATATCCGCCAACACAATGGATGCTTATGCACCATCACATACACTTCAATTCATACCATTGCTGTAACTATTGCTGTTCTTGATAAACCTTTTCTGCTTTAATATGTTTTGAGTGTAAATCCATTGTTATTTTTTATTAGACTGTAATTAACAGATTTCGGAAACAAAATGTTTTTTTTGTTTGTATATTATCTCCACTAAATGGGTAATAGCTAATGTTAGAGTTTGTATCGGATTTTATTTTTATAGTTTTCACACAAAATATCACTTCTGACATTGCATTTTAAATACATATTTCTTTGCTTTTGCCTTCGGAAGGGACAGCAACGCCACCAATCCTTAACACTTTGTTGGTCACACTAGAAAAATCCCTTTTTTTTTTTGCTTTTTCCACCTCACAGGGACGAATATACCATAAAAGTTTTAGTTTTTTAATTTTTTTTTTTTTACCAACCCTAAATTTAACTAAAGTATTAAAAGTCAAACATTACTCCTTCACCAATCTTCCCAACATAATTTGTGACTTGGTTCAAATTAGATGTATTAACTCTTTGTGTTTGTATCATTAGTGATTAGCATTAGCATTTCATGACCCTTTAATATCATCTCTACCGTTTGGTTGAGCATGTTTTAAAAAAATTATTACATGAATACCAAAGTATTTCTGAAACATGATGGGGATTATTTATATAATATAGACTCTGTAAAAGTTAATAAAATGTAAAAAAAAACAAAACTAAATAAATAAAATTGTGTCCAATTTTGGTTCCAAAAGAAAATATCCTAGCAGAAGTGTTGTCACATTTATGATCTTCATCCTTGGTGGTATAATAGTATGACCTGAATATATCATTGACTGCCCAAGAAGTTTGGTGTCAAAGGACTTAAGTTTAGATTAAATATCAGGGTTCACAGTTACCTCTACCAAACGGTTGAGCTGACCAACAAAGGGTTAATGATGTCATGACACGAGGCATCCCCAGGTCGTGACCTTTCATTTGCACTTTCAATCAGATGAATAGGTCCAGAGATATGAACAAAAATTATGTTTAGTAATTTTAAATTATTGAACGCCCCCTTGTGGAAAATCCAGGAATGATACATCATCAAAAATCTAATCAGTTCTTCCTCTCATTGATATTCATTAAACCCAATATTCATGTTCACGTGAATATTCCAGCAGCAGCACTGAAACTCTGTTCAGGGATATATAGTATATTTAAACACATGGTGTCCAGCTGAGTGGGCTTTTTTAGTAACTCCATGGAAAATAGGTTCATTAAAAATCAATTGCATTGTTTTTTTTTCATGCCTAAAGAGGAAAACACTCAAATCTCAATTAAATTCTTATAATCCATTCATTAAAGGGTTAATATAAGTATCAATTAACACATACAAATCCAGTGCTAATTTTGTGTTATTTCCCAAACGAATGTGTTTCTCTATTTATGTAAGTTTTTCTTCAGTGTTTTAATTGTAATGTATTATTTTATTTCTGTATTTTGGTTTGTTAAGTGTTAATCACATGTTTTTTTTTTTTATTATTTAATTTTCTATACTTAATTTAGATGAATTTGAAAACTCAGCAAAAGATCACTAATTAAATATAAAAGCAAGTGTGTCCATCCACTGTTAATGATCAAAGTCCATGGCTTTTACAGTGTTTCCACCTTCACTACATAGCCTCTTAACATCCTAATGGGTCATACCTAATGACCATGAAAAGATAATAACCTGCATTTTGCACCAATTATTTACACGTATTGATCGGATTAATGGATAAACAAGTATTAAACAGTTTAGATGAGTAGATGTTTTTGTCACCAGTTAATGTATGGGTCTTCATGGGTTAAATTTGTATAAAACAAAGTTTCCTGGCTTCTGTAAAAGACATCCATTTGAAGGATAATTATTTTGCCACCAAGAATAATGCCTGGTACCTTAATGATACATCAGCTCATATTTGGCAGTGTCAACTCAACTCAAATTAATGTTTTTCAATCAAGTCATAGCTTCCATTATAATGTTATTACTTCATTTAACATTAAGCAGCAAGGAAGTGACACTAAATTATTTAAACCGATAAGTTATTACACCAATCAATTTAGAATGACGGTGGTCCACAGACTTCGTAACAAATTGCAAAGCTATCCTTCCCTTGTCCTTCCTACCAAACATTTCTGCTGCACATGGTTTGGCAATTTCATCTGAGAAAAGACTCTCACTAGGGCCGTACTCCAAATGTGATTTTAGAGGCTTTGGAACATAGCAGGTGATGATATTTTAGGTTTGATTGCCAAACTGCAGCTGTGGCGGTAAGATATCCATTTAAGATGTAGTTTTCTGTTGGTCACTAAAATGCATTTTCTGCCTGTACTGAACAGTGATTTGACAGAGTGATGTGTTCGGTCATTATTTGCTGTATCCTTTAACACTCAAATGACAAACGCAACACAATATGTTATACATTATCGGCCTTAGATTCAGTCGTCTGTGAGAGAGGAGGAATTTGGAATGGTGGACAGATTGTTACTCCTTGACAGATGAGGTCTTTGCACCTTTGAAGCTGTTCACAGAGCTGTAAAACAGACCTATTGAACACAGACGAGCTTGAACCAATTCAGCTCGACATTCTGAAAATCACTGTGAGCCAAACATAATGGAGTCCTCCTTGCTGCACCTGATCCAACCCTCATCCAGTGCAAATTACATTGGTTTAGAAAGGGTTAAGGATACACACAAGGCACTGGTGAAGAAAAACAAACTGAGCCATACGCACAAACCCCACCCCCCATAAACATCTGTTTAGTCTTTTATACACACATGTGTATAATCAAAGTAAATAAGTAAGAGAGCCCAGAAATTCTTGAGTTTATCTAACTAGGTCATCATCTAAAAGCATGCAGTGCCCTTGGTGCTGCTTGAAATAGACTCAGACAGTGCTCCTTTAAACCCAAGACTGCTTCACAACCTTTGAAATATGTCAAGTCAATGGGAATTTTAACAGGCAGACAGTTGTGGATACCATTCACACTGAAATCAACATATAAACATCTTGTAAATTTTGGTTCAGTTCTGATCATATCTCATTCATTTTGTGTTAATGTAAGTTTACTCCAGTTCCAAGTAAAACATTTGTAGTAAAAGATAGAAGAAATAAAACCGTCAGACAAATGGAAACAATTTGGCACGTGCACAATGCTGAGCTCCACAGTATTTTACCTTTATAGTATAAGAGCTGATGAAAATCTATAGAAAGCACACCACTGGTGGAGGGCGGCTTACTGCAGCTAAGCTGCAATTTGGTTGACTTTCATTGGAGTGATCGCTACAGCACAGGTGATACTGTTATCTTTTGCCGCCAAGTGTAGCAGAAATGAAATTACTTCAGCTCCTCAAAAGCAACTTGATGAGCATGAAGTTACCAGAAGGTCATTTAAAACATGCTGCGTCTCTCTGTCATGCAGCCACCCAGTTAACCCTGTGTTTAACATGCATGTATGTGTTCCACATAACTGTAATTTATCACATGGTTTATTCGTAATTGTAGTTGGCAGTACCTGATTAGTGCACTTATAACCGGTTTGATATATTTGGTGACACAGCTTTGCTAGTGAGTCATAATGCCCCTGCCACGATGTGCATAGTTATGAATATTCATCAGGAAAAGTCACAGTGGGATTAAAAAATAAATAAAAAGGTGGTGTCTAAATCTGTCATTTCAGCTTTTGTTTTATGGCCTGTGTGCTCCTGTACAGTAACTGTCACTATAGTACGTTGGATCAGCTTTAAGTCCATCAGTTATTTTTAAAACTAGGAAACAAAGATAAAATTAGGCACTCGATTTGAAGAACGACACATCATATTTAGCATTATATTCCTTTGTGTATTTCAGCCCTTTAATAATATTCAACTGGATCTTCTTAGGTTATACATCTTGACTATAATGCATTTTTCCCTGCCAGTTTTGTGGGTAAAGAATGACCTTTTTCCCTTCCCTCGGGGCTCTGAAATTGCAAGGGTCCAGGAATGTTCTTCAGCAGTATTTTATCTCTGTCCTGTGACAAGTTCAATCAGTCAGTCTATTACCTTACCCAATAAATCAGGGACAAAACAGGACTTACATCCAGGCTTTTTTTTCCTAAATGGGACATTAAGACCATATCAATTAAATTTCCCCGCCCAAAGACTCTCCATATATTAATTGATCTTAAGTCCACATTCCTCTAAATATATTTTTATAGTGGAATATCTTGTGCTTTAACCTATCTGACATTCACATGCAGTCTCTACTGCAACATAGCACTCCGCCTTTCAAAGTTACATTAAATATGACTCATCAATTTTCTCACTTCTTTTATGGACATGTATTAGAACCAGCAATAGTTAGAACTGATCTGCAAGATTTATATCAAGGAATATTCCCACAGAAATTACCTTTTCTCTTCTTTAAAGAAGGAAAAGCTGACAAAAATCCTTGGTCAGCATTATGTTAACCTATTTAATCATTGTATTATTAAGCAACTGTTAAAAATGGATTTGCATGAGATGATTTTTGAAAAAGCAAATAAAGGATATATTTAAAATTGTACAGATTTTCTATTTAAATTGGGTTTGACTAGTAGCTATAGATGTGTGGATATACATACTGGTAAGAAAATGTAAAGTAGTGGTTAAAACAGGAGACCTTTGAAGGAGAGACTGAAGCTAACTGCTAATGAGGCATGATACTGCCTCCTGGCAGCAGCCTCAGACTGCATCAAAGACTACATCAGACTAAACAAGGCTTTAAAATTAATGAATAGCTTTGTCTCTGAGGGGTAATTTTCCATCATCAGCATTGGCAAACTCCATTGTCAAGAGTGAAGCAGAAGACAGCATAGCATTGTTACTGTACGCATTAATCCTCATTAATTCACAGATCACAGTAGGTCTGCTTCTGATAATTCTCACTTTTTTGTCTGGGGGTTGTCTTCAGGGTATTGGACATATTGCTCTCCTGAGAAAATGGAGGTACTTAGGGCAGCGTGTTTGCCAAATGCCCATGGGGGCTTGCTGTCAGATCAAAGGAGCCCATCCTATTAGGTCTTGACGTGTAACAAATATTGATAAAGGTCTCCCTTTCACTTGCCGATAATTCACGACAGCAACTTTAAAGGAGCTTTGCTAATTTCTCCTGTGTAATGATCTTTTTCTCGCAGATGAAGAGGCAGAGGATGAGACAGGTGCATCCAGGAATACTTCTCATTTCATCAAGCACTTCAGTTTGACTTTTCTCCTACAAATTGCACTACTTCTTTCAAATGAGAAATATATTGAGCATGAGGACTCTTAATGCTGGCTTCCAATTGCAGAGTGAGACAGTCTTTTAAGTTTGTCTGCGTCACTAACCCCAATAAGCTAGTGGGCAGTGGGACTTTAACTGAAACACCCTGTAATTGCCCATTCTCATGGATGATATAAAATGAGGCATGTAATAAACTAGTATGAATACATTCATTTCACCCAAGAATCTTCTTCCGCCTAATATAATACCATTTGTATGCTCCACAGCGTTTTGGCAAAACAGGCAATTTACAGTATGCCTGTACAGTGAGTCAAAGAGAAAACACTCCTCTTACCGAGGGGCCTTTGAGCCTTTCCTAGTTTGCTTTTAAAATAACAATTCCTTACTTTCTGCTTCTATATCCTGCTCTAACTTCGACTTCACTGTGAACAAGTTTGTAAGCTGTATTCCATTGATGTTGCCAAGGTTATTTGATGGATACAGGTCACTCTTTATGCAGAAACATAATGTGTGCAGCCGCAGGGGTAGTCATACAATGAATCTTTAATAATTCCGAGGAAGCAGTTCTGTTTTCCCGCTCTACGCACTGACCGCTCCGGTGAGGACACAGGTGAAAAGTTGAAATCATCTTTCAGAGATCAATAAAGAATACCCCCATGTTTGACAGTAAAGGGCATGTGTGCATCTTTGTCTTGCTTTTGTTTGCCCCTTGAACCCCATTTCTCTAAATTCTATGGGGTTTTTTTTGGGGGGGGGGTTCTCACAGATGCAAGAAACATTCAGTATTTTGGGAATTCGTACCTGGAGTTTGAGGGCATTGATCTGGACAAGCTCAACAACATTACTGTGAGATTTCAAACCCGGACGGCTGAAGGAACTATCCTTTATGTGGATCAGGGGCCAGCAAACGGCCATTTTTTTTTCCTAAAACTCTTCATATTGGATGGCATCTTACAGGTATGAACTGACTAAGTACTTATTATGCATTATCAGTTGTTGCATTATTGTATAAAAAATTCCTGTGACATGGTGTGCCAGTGACATTCAGTTTTCCCCTGGGTTTTACATACATTACATTAAACAGGAAAAGGAAAAACTAACACAGTTTCTTTTCACTTTCCTCTCTAACTTTTTCAGTACGCCTTCAGCTGTAACGAAGAGGATGAGGTTAACAGGATCGATACATCAATTCAAGTTAATGATGACAAAGTGCACACTATTAACATCAGGTACTGTCTTCTTACTCTTGAAACATGTGTAGGATTTTTTTTTTTTTTTTTCAGCTTGTATTGTGGTCAGAGCTTGTTTATTGAAATTTCATGATCTATTCAGCCAGCCAGTTCCCATTTTGATTTACAGTTTTTCATTTTGTGGCTGAATTAAGAAAGACATCAACCTAGAAGCAGTGTAAAAAGAATATGCTTTAGGCCAGAATGCATTTTCACTTGAGCAAAAATGAGGCTCACTCACAAAGATAAGCTACTTAGGTCTTGCTAATATATACAAATTGTGCTCAAATAGTGTAAACGCCTCAGGTGGTATTAACTTGATCCCTAGTTATCCACTCGTTTCAAGTGTAGAGATTTAAAAAGAGAAAAAAAAGAAAACAGCTATACCTAATACCAGGGGGGACACGTATAATTGGCACGAATCACCAGGCTGAGAATTTAGGTTTTATTACAAATGGGCAAATGGGCTTACATCTTAAAGAACTAAAACAAACGTCAGAATGTGCCTATTAAAATGCATTAGTGATCACTGGCCATGTTTTATTGGCTGTTCTAAAGTCTTCATTTGCACTTTTTCATTACCAAAAGATTAACAAGCAAGAGCAGGGCATAAAATCAATGTTTAAATGATTTAAAGTGCAGGCTGTGGCCCCTTTAGTTATATTGTTCCTAAGCCCGTGTGCAATCTTGCTGCCAGCCTTCTCCATTATGTTCTGACACAAGAAAGATTGTGGTTGAGACACGAGACACAAAGTTTATAATGTATGAGCTGGAAGCTGAAACAAAGAGGCTAATGTTCGACTAATATCAAATCATTTTACTTTGCATTAAGAGGAGAATGGACTGACATTTTAAACTTGCACAAAGGGCCCATTTCATATTCTTGAACAAAAATTATGCTCGGATAAAGATAATAATTTCTGAAGCATTGCCATTTTTGTCAGGCTTGCATAACAGATTGAAAGCAATACACTAAGAGAGACACTTCATTTGCAATTTCTGGAGATTCTGAGATACTTAAAGATAGCAGCAGAGATAAAAGTTGACGTAATATGATTATGAACGTAGGCTGCCAAAGGTGAGAAAATTAATTTCTGCAGAAACAAAGCTGGCTGAGAAAGTTGCCTCATGTTTCTTAGCAGAAAGCAGCACTGCCCTAAATATGCATCTGTGTCTACAAAGGCCAGTCAGGTTGAAGGGGCTTACATCGCTCCACCCCCTGTTTTTTTTTTTTTTTTTTTTTTTTTCTTTCTTTTTTTTTTTCACCCTGCAAGAAAAATACAACAACGGTGTGAATCAATCATAATGTTCTGTACCAACCCCTTGGAGACATTGCAAGAAAGAGAGCTGTCATAACTAGAGGGTTGGGAGTATGGAAAAATGGTTCCTGGTGTCACAAAGCAAATTCTTTGTAATTGTCTGATGGTCGAGTCCGTCCATCTTTGTCTGAATTGACCCAGAGCTACAACACCACGGCCATCCTCAACGTCACCGCCTAACTCATTATAGACTTTTAATATATCTTCCCGTCAAAGACGCTTTTCAATATGTTAAATAGAAACCCAGTGGGGCTGACTTCTCAAGGACAGTGAGCATAGTGCCCTCTGGCTGCTGGCCAGGCCGCTCTGGCAGACTGCTTCTAAATTAACCGCTTCTCCACACTGGCTCTAGAGGAAGGACTTATGCAGCTTGGAGTTAGTGCCCCGAGTGTTTAGCCGGCATATGCAACAGCCTGCAAAGTACAGGCTTAACAAATCAGACTAGATTGCTTCATGGACCTTCTAACTTCCTCTCGGGGAACAAGGGGTATCAGGAGACAGAGGGAAGGAGACGGTGCATCTGTGGCCTAAGTACCCTCAAGCTGAGGATGGTTAGTCCACAATCTGCACTTAGGTAATTATCTGCTGTCCCCTGTTGTTTCAAAGTGGAGAATTGGTTTTTGAAATCTATAAATGGCTGTGGGGTGGATCCAAAATAGTTTTGTTCAAGAAAATAAGAGTACTACAAAATAAAATAATAATAAAACAAAAAAGACCCCAGTCACACCGTGAGGATTGTGATTAATGCAGAGTAAACAAAACAATTACGTACAGTTTTATAGTCGCAGGGGTCTAGTGTTTACTCTGTCGGAACTTCAACTCGCCAATTTATTATTCATCACTTCAGACATTCTCTTATATTCAGTGTGTTCTCCTTTCTTAATTTAATGCAAACTTTGCACAAGAATGCTTTAGGTCAATCATCTTACAGGTACAAGAATGTGGATCTATATAGTGAGTAAGCACATCTGTTCAGTTTAATTTTTTTTTTTCTTCTTATCTACTTGAATGTAGAAGTCAACATTGAGTTAAATATCGTAAAGGAGTTATATTTTGATACTTTTATCAGTCTTTGGTACATTTATCTCTGTATTTGGACCCTAATACTTAAAAAAAAAATTGAATTTAAACCCTCCGTGTGCTGCAAAACTACCTTTATAATCAGACCAACAACTACTGAGTGGATTTCTACAACCTGTTTCAATTCACAATTCACTTTCTGACAAATATTTCTCAGACTATGACATAATTGATTATCAGTTACAGCAATTGTAGTAAAAAAGGAAATGAAAATATGATTAGCTAAAATGTTCAGCTTATTGGTTGTATTAACGAACACAAGTAGCTGAATGGGACAGAAAGCACAGTCAATAATTAATAATACGTGATTGGTTTATTTAAAGGGACAGCGCTCAAAACAACCTTTCTTGTGTCATTACTCAGAAATAGGGTTGAAGATGAACCTGTGGAGTTGAATTCATATTTACAGTTTATGTAGACCAAAGGGAAATATTTTAAAATGAATAATTCCATGAAAAAAAGGTCAATACCACTCCTTTAACATTCTTATTTAATCAATGTCACTACACATCTTCACATTTAATAAAATATCCTTGTGTGAAAATAACAATAATAATTATCTGCACTGTGTTTTTAGGGTTTTTAATTATTTTATGTGATTTTATTTCATTTTTATTAATGTCTATTAATTGTGCCAATGTGTTTTTAGTGTTGTAAGAAGCCGTGGCAAAGAAGAATTTCAGTTTTTTAAGCTATCTATCTTTCTATAAAAAACTAATAATGACCATGTCATGTCACAATATCCGTTCCTAATGTAATGTAACCACTACTACTACTTCTGCCGTGGAACATATTTGCAAAAAAGAAAACTCTTTTCCTTTTTCGCAGACAACACCTAACGCCTTGTGAAGTAGAGCTGACTCTCTCTGGTCATGGCAAATTAAGAAGCACCGCAAGTAATTACTGGCTGGGACACATTATACAAACAACAAATCACATATTTATAGGCGGTCTGCCACAACAATATCCACTCCATCAGGTAAGACTGTTAGTAGTGTCCTGTTTCTAGATAACTGATATAATGCAATATGAATACTGAATCAAACACATGTCTATGCATCTATCTGCATGTAACATGAATAAATTACACTGGATAGGAAAGGAGTTATAAGCAAATCAATGTCGGAAAAATGTTTCTCCCACAGAGAGCTGAACCATTGCACAACTACACTGGCTGTATTGAAGTAATACAGATAAATACGCTGTGGAAGTTTTACAGATCTGATGCCATTGTCAGCAGCAACGTAGCTGAATGCAGGTAAAGTATCTGCCTTCTAAACATTCACTGGCCTAATCACAGTGTTTACTTTCTCACATGCTTTTATCTGTACTTTTTTTGTCGTTTCAAACCTTATTTGGCAGGTAAATAAAAATTTGCTGAAGAAAAATCACACCAATCATTCCTGTATCATGAAAACATATCAATTTTTACTTTTTCAAAGAGGTTAGATCATGAAGTATAACACAAATACAAGTAATTATTATTATTTATTTATTTTTTTAAATTTTCAAGTCTTTACAAAGTGGATTCGTGCATATTTTGTTCACCTCAGTTTGAATGAACGCAATTTGCTGTACGGCATAAATGAGAGGGGGAAAAAAAAATCAAATGCCATTAATCTTGGTTTTTTTTTCATCTAAACAATCCAAACTTTTACAGAAACGCGGCATACACTTCCACGGGTTTGACGACTCAATCAACCACTTCTGACACAGAAAACACAACAACAATAGAAGCACCCACACAAACACCAAAACAAGTCTGCCATGATGGTCTTTGCCGCAACGGGGGAACGTGTCATCAGCTGCAAGTTCTCGGTGCAGCTCTGCCTTCCTGTCACTGCCCACTTCATTTTACTGGAACTTTTTGTGAGAAAGGTAAGCTTTTTCGCCCCACTTTCTATACCATAGATTTTTGACACACAGCTTTAAAACCTACTGTACTATGACCTCCACTGTGGTATCATCAAGAGCCAGCCAACAAATTATGTCACTTAATATATGCTGAGCCTCTTTGGCTAATAGGTTTCACTATGAGGGAGAATAGAGTCAGCTGCATTAAGAATTTGGAGTGATGTGAATTATTCAGGATATGATTAATGAAATGAAAGATCCATATAAGCAGTTTGAACCATTGCCGCGTGTTCATGTTTCACCTCTAACACTCATTGAGAATAAGAATGTGACCTTGCAGCACTTGTTCAAGATTCAGCTCTCACCGCCATCCTACAAAAAATATTTATTTTGTACCAACCATTTTGACACTAATACTAAGGAGACTGCAGCACTACACACATACTAAAGAGCCCCCCCCCCCTTTGCAGATTCCTTACCCGTGCTCGTCTGATGTTCCCAGCGACATCCCTTTCTACCTCTTGTGTTGTGTGCGATATGCTCTGACTGTGCAGAAAACAGCAACCTGCTTTTTTTCTTTAGTTTTTCTTTCTTTATTTTGCCATTTCCTGTCAGTGACAACAGCTCTAACACCAGAATTGTGAATTAACTACATGTGGGCTTGACTTTTATGTTTTCTGGCTTTTTATTGTTTTATTATATTTGTCTTTTATTCATTTGATCCTAATTATTTTATTCTTTTATCAAACCATGCCGTTTTAGTGATGTGTGGTGGAACACTGAGCACGTTGTCCTGTTTTTCGCCCTGTCTATAAACTCGACCAATGTACGTTAACTATATGTTGTGCGTGTTATATGCATCACCTTGACTGCAAAAGAATTCTACCCTAGAATAGAATAGAATAGAATAGAATAGAATAGAATAGAATAGAATAGAATAGAATAGAATAGAATGTCTTTATTGTCGTTGCATATAAAATTCAATCAAATTGAAAGCTGCTCCAGTAAAGTGCTTAGGTCACACATGCATCACATACACACCTCGTAATGTAATAAATATAACAAATAATAATGTTAAAAAGATATAACTAAAAATACTAAAATACAAAAGGTTAAAATACTAAAATGCAAAATACAAAACGTTAAAATACTAAGAAAACAAAATACAAAAGCAGTGGTTTGATTTGAACAAATTAATTATCCAGTTATTTGTGTGTGTGTTAATGGCAGCTACAGCTTATGGAAAAAAAAGCTCTTTCTAAATCAACTTGTTTTGGTTTTCAAACACCTGTAGCACTTCTCTGAGGGCAAGAGTTCAAACAGTGAATGTGCAGGGTGATAGCACTCTTTAATAATGTTTCTGGCTTTATTTAAAAGTCGACCCCTTCCCATCTCCTTCAGAGAAGGCAGTGGACAAGGTTACTTTATTTGTACCCACGGGTACAAATAAAATAACCTTGAACCTTGATGAGACACGTCACACTTCTCACACTTGAGAGACATTTCAGAACCTGATTCACAATAACTCCAGTTCATCTTCTCTTGCTCCAGTAAATATCCTCTTGTAAATTATAATGCATCTGCTAAATGAGTGAATAAATGTTTTTTTTCAGATAATTACAGAGCTAAATCAGCTTTGAACATGTCTGTTGTTTTCCCTGCATTTTGTTGTATTAGATTTGCATACAGGGACTTATAAGTAGAATACAAGTGAAGTTAAATTACACATGTGTGAAAAAGCTACCAAAATATCAAGAGTGGAGAATGTAGTTGTATTGCTGTATCAATAATTACAAGGGTTTCTGTATTTTTTGCACCATTACATGAACATGAGCCACACTTCCCCTTGAGTCTTATTCATAGAATATAGTGTTGCACTAATGACACCAGTTGGGCCTGTAGAAATTCTAATTACTCAGGGTTTAAATAATAGAAGCTAGATTGATGTGCACCTCTGCATCCCATGTGTATCAATTAGGCCTAATGTTGTGGTAACACTCTACATGGCATTCTGACATAACACAGCTCGAAGCGACTTTAATGTTAACAGTTATTAACATGGCTTTTGCAGGCCCCATGTACCCGACACCCTTACTTGACAACTCTACTCTGCATTCTAAAAAAGCTAATTTTCAGGTGTTTAAATAATCTAAAAATGTGATTTGTCTCTCTAGGCACTGTCACAAAAAAGATGCTATTTTTATGACTTAACACTCATTGGTTTTCCCATGGGAGACTTGTACGTTGAGGAAACCTCCACACGCCTCTGATTATATGACAGAGCTGCTGCTTTGCTAAATCAATTGTTTAGCTTAAAAAAAAAAGGCAGTTGTGACTTGTGATCAAGGGATACGAAACATTCATTCTTCCACCCTTTTATTCATTATTTAAATTATCAACCATCGGTCCTTAAAATTCTCAAATGGAAGAAATTGGTAGACAAAAAAAAAATGTCAGAACAGTGAAGCTACACTTAGGAATTAGACATGATTCTACAGTAAGTGCTCATGGGTTTTTACTACCTATTGTAAATTCATGTGATATAGATACAATGTGTTGTGAGTAATGTGTTACAAAAGTACAGTAATGCATTACTTTGACGCCATACTGTGAGCCATTACAAATCAATTTTCAGTCATATTTTACTCAGTACATGTTCAACAGGGGGTGGTGGTAAAGTGGATAGAACATGTGCCTCAGAGCAAGAAGGTCCTGGGTTCAATTCCAACATTCAATGGGGGTGGGACCTTTCTGTGTGAAGGTTGAATGTTATCTCCATGTCTGCGTGGGTTTTCTCCGGGTACTCTGGTTTCCTCCCACCATCCAAACACATGCACTGATAGGTTAATCAGTTCATCTAAATTGCCCATAGGTGTGAATGTGAGAGTGATTGTCTATATATGTTCAGCCCTGAGATGAACTGAGAGACATGTCGAGGGTGTACTCTGCTTTCACCCTTAAATAGCTTGGATAAGCTCCTGTGACCCTAGTGAGGATAAAGTGGGTTCAGAAGATGGATGGATGTTTAATTAATAGTGCCTGGGCTCCAGTTTCCAGGCGCAGTGCAGCATGCACAAGCTGGTGGAGCCTGCGCAATGCTAGTTTCCAGCCGGCGCTTTGGTAGTTTGGCAGACCCCGGCACACCAAGATGGGTGTGGCGGTGCACTTGTGGGAGGTGACCACTAATCCAGCTCGGCGCAGTGACAGAATTGCTGACTTTAGACAGTGCGCCAAGCTCGCCAGCTGAAGGCATGTCTAAGCCCAGCCGATGTAGTGGTAGTTTGGCAGACTGGCGTGCAGAGCGCACACGTTACTACAACCTCACAGGCAGGTTTCTAGAGTATCAGACAATACCCGATCCTCCACCGGTTCTATTTTCAGGTTTCATTTCATTAGGTACAGATTTAGGGTTATTTTTTTTTCAATCATCCTTATTTAAAACAATTGAAATAACAGTAGCTATAATATCATTCTCAGCATTTAATGACTTAATTCCACTCAGTTGTACCTCATATGTTGTTAAGTTATGTTCACTTATATCCACAATAGTTCCCCTTAATAAAAAAAAAAAAATTAGTTGGAAGTACTTAAAAAGAAGAACATGTTACAGCAACTTAATACATTTGAGTTATTAGTACTATTTCTGAAACTTTGAGTATTCACAACTGAATATATTTAATTATTATGAACGTTCAGTTTTACAGTGAGGAGTGGGAAAGTTATCTGCCCCCACCCTTGGGGTGAAAGTGGGAGCAGGATGAAATATTATGTATTATATATGCGGGAGTGTGTTATGGGTTTATGAAATTAAACCTGAAAATAGAACCCCCCATCATCTACAAGCCCAAAACTAAAACAACAAAACTTAAGACCCATAATGACTCCTAAGTGAAATAAACAAAACAAACAGAACCCAAATGGTGGGTCCATTTGGACAGCTGGTGTCGCGGCGTGCGTCTGGATGCACATTTAAGAGCGAGGGGAGGCACTAAAATGGTGCAGATCTGATCAGATGTGTTACATTCATCACACACCCTTTCTCCACCCTCATTCCCACTCCCAAAGAAGATTGAATGGAGGAGGGATACATCTGTCTGCGCAGCGTGCCAAACTTGCAAAAGTCGTCTGGACACACCCCGTTGGCGCAGCACAGACCAGCAAGTAATCTGCAATATATTAAAGTTTAAAAGTAACTTGTATGACACTGAATACGATGCAGAATATTCCCACCTTATGTATGTATTGCCATTGACACATTTTTTTCACTGTATTTCACTTATTCACAAGCTTTGTGTTCTCAATCACAAATAAGAAGTTGTGCATTTTCACTCAGCTTGTCACTGTCATAAACTTTCCCTTTAAATACCAGTGGTGGCCTTTTAGAGTCATTTCTGCTGAGTTTGAGAAATTGCTCCTCCTCAAAACCAGTCAAGTCTCTCAGGTTTAACAGAGTGCAATCTCATATGAGCATTCATCCAATGATGTGCTTTGCAGCAGTGGTTCTGATAGCCTGCAGACGGAGTCCAGAGGCTGTTTACATGCTGACAGAGTATGTGAATGTGTATAGCCATGGCAACTTTGCCAGGTGACAACCTTGTCCTCACATCTTGTTAAATTAAGTAATAGCCACAAGAGAAGAATAAAGCAAGTCACCCCTGCTCGCGGTTAATTATAGATATGTCATCCCACACGGTGACTAATGATTTGGACTTGTTTGTGTCCTAGATGTAATGCTGACATGTCACAGAGGATGCATCCAAGAGAAATGTCAAGGTATGCATGAGTGTCAGCAGCCATTCATGCCTCCTCAAAGCTGCTTTTCTCTGTTATTGATGTAACTGATGTTATGATTGAATACGTATTATTGTATGTAACATTTCATCCATAAACGTTCATCTTAAAATGTTAATGTAGAGTTAAATGAAATGCCGTTCAGTGATAGTGTGATACCTGGCTTCTCGATTGCTTTTTCAGGGTTACATAGACCCACAGGTTATGTCATATCTGATGTCATCGTACATTATATATATTAATGTTGGTTTATTTAACGACCGCTCTACAGATAAACATAATTACCGTTCAAGAAAAAAAAATAAACCAATAGATAAGGGTGTATAACTGAGACTAATTTGCAATCCACATAAATTAAGGGTAGAACAACAGAATAAACAAATAGATAAGGTAGAGTTTACTTATATAAAACACACACCAGATAACGAAAACTGTGTATGTGTTTTTGTACGAGTCTGTGAAACTGACCAGTGTTTTGTCTATTCTCAAATCAGTGCTGGACTTCGACCTAAAGCACAGATTATGTGAACATTTATCCCCACTGTTTGTCTAAAAAAGTAAGTCCCATTCCACTTTCTGTTTTTCTCATAAATTATAGTCTTTACACACACACTAACATCACCACAGTTAGTTTTTAGCCTTGGAAAACTGTTTAACAGCAACTCTCAGAAAACCTACAAAACATTTCTTCACTTTTAGTAGATGTTTCATGTGTGGTTTTCACAAAGACATGTGAGGTCAGAGGTTTGGACTTTTATGTTTGGACCTTGGGGCTTCACCCCTGGTAGGGTGTATCGTAATCCGGGCCAGTGCCTGGTGGTTGAGTGAGTATTTGATATCAAGTATCCAACCATAAGACAGCTTTTGTCAAGATAAAGCCAGTTCATCTGGGCATGTCAGAGTTTTAAGCCATGATAAATTGTCTTTTTCGAAGAAGACACAGTAGGTCGCAGACCTTGGCAAAGCCATTCGGTCAACTATGTAAGCATTCAATTGAAAGCTAAGTGATCACAAAAAATTTGTTATGTAGTGAATGGCTGAAAGGTATGAAAGTAAGGATAAAAGATGAAACCACTGAGGCAGGAAATTATTCAGACTTGGTCTCTATTGATCATGACCTCCTTCTATGGCTCATTACCTCATGTCCTTACTTCTCCTATATTTGAGGCTGTGATGTAGGAAGCTCTTCAAAGAGGAATAATAGAATAATAAGTTGAGAGCACATTTTCATCTCATTCATATCCCATCCACAGCCCAGCATCAATAAAGCAAAAACTTTTCTTTTCTATTTTTTCTCATTAGAAGTTCCTGTTGTGCTCCAGTTTGAGCTCAGAATAGATCTATATTGAATATGTTTGCCTTAGTTACCTTCCCTTTACATATATCAGAATGGTCATTGACTGTAAAAACGAATAAATAAGTAAAGACTTCAAATTCCAGAATGGAACAGTCACCTTACTGTATGTTATGTTTTCTTACATCACGACTAACTGGAGGCTTGTTTGTAATGTAATGAGGGGAAATAACAAATAATTTTTCAAAAAGCCAAGAAAAAAAAATAGAGTGTTTTTTTAGGGTGGTGAGTCTGTCTGTTCTTGTGTGTGACATTAATGGGACCTGATGAGGGGTTGTCAGCTTCTTGCTTTGCCAACATACTGGTTAGGTGCTGCCAGCTCTTTTTGTGGGCTCTAGTGTGTGTTTGCTGTAATTGCTGGTGCCTTTAAAAATGAGCCAGCTCAATCTGCCTTACTCAGAAATTGCCAACAAACATTACAGGATTGATTCATCATTTTCAGCTCAAGGAAACCGTTTCTTCTCCACCAAACACAGTTTTTATTTTCTCTTTGTAATTTGAAGTATTGGCTGTCACGTCCGTTCCACATAATTCTCTGTGCAACTCTGAGGAGTCCTCCACCCTGATTGGTTGAAATAAGAGCGAGAGTGGGAAAGTGGCAGAGCACACAGGCGTAGATAACAGGATTATGACCATTTGAGGAATGGTATGACCAGAAACTCTTTTAAGGTGTTGGTCTGGTAACTGATCATTAAACTGGACCTAGTCTGTCTCTTACTGTCCCCAGGCTAAGCTACACAGCAGTCATTATTTTCAAACTCTGCAATTCACCTTACTGATATTTTCACATGACTATAGACACGCTTTTCTGCCCAGTCAGAGCCTATAACATATTTCACACTCTTGTTAAAGCCATTTTCAAGAAAGACACTTGACATTGGTGACTGATACAAGAGAATTGTCCAAGCTCCGTTTCCATGGATCAACCTGTTATAAGAAAATTTCGGTCCATCTGTAGTGTTTTGCACCCCAATCAAGTAATCCACCAGCAAATAATAAAACCAACAGCTGCTGCCTGCTCTTCTCTGGAAAGACTATCCTTTTTTTTTTTTTGTGAAAATAACAGTATATGAAATAATAATTACCCAAAAACATAATTTGAACTGATCTTTAGATCAAAGCATCTTGAATAATGGTGCACATTTATAGAGGATTAAAATGGTTTACTGTATGTCTCCACAATATGTGTAGTGGATAAAACCAAGTAGGCTACTTAACCTGGTGTCATAATGCCCATATGTGCACTAAAACACAGGCAATATTTCTATCAGCAACCCAAATGGAATTACATGTACTGTACAAAGTGGCTATTGATAACATACTGTGGCACAAAGTATGGGTTTGTCTATTATCACAGAGCCAATCGGCACCCGTGTTATATCATGTTGAGACTGTCATGTATGTACATCCCAAAATGTACCAAGACAATCATATGGCGAATAGGTCGGTCAGAGGTACAATTAATATTTATCTCAATCAATGATGTGTCAGACTGGTATAGAAGACCTTGGTTCAATCGGTACAGTTTTTATTAAATTAGCCACTGGGACATTATTCAGAGTGCAGAATTCTACAGGACCACAACAATTAACTGACACAGATCTAAGAAGTCCCGCTGGACAATACTGTATCTATGTAGCACAGTAGTTCCCAACCTCTTTTGGCTCCTGATCCCATTTTAATGTCACAAAACTGAGACTTTTTTTGTTGTTGCTAAAATCAGTTGGTTCTTGTTCATAGTTTGCTATAATATGTTGCAAATAAACATATATAGACATTGAGTCTATATAATATATTTTATAATGGATGGAAGCAGAGAATGTTATTTTCTTTGGTCAGGATACAGTATGTACAGCAAACAATAGCTCAAACTATGAATTATGAAAAATATCTTAAACAACTTTTGACAGACAAACAGTCCCACAGTGCCTCAGTTTTAGCTTCAGTTTGTCATGTCCTTTATGTATTGGGATTGTTTCTCTCACCTCACCATATATTTTTTATTAACTTTTTTAACGCGATAACTTTTGAAAGGCTTGGCAGATTTATCCTGAATTCGGTGTGCTAGTGCTCTAGGATAAGTACATGAAGTGATTAGATTATGGAGGTCAAACCTTTCAAGATGGCCGACTTTCAAAATGGCCGAATTTTGTCTGGCCCATAACTTTTGACTGGATGGACGGATTGGCACCAAATTCGATGTTCTTATGCACTAGGTCAGACACATGAAGTCATTCTTTTATATTTTTTTTTTATATATATAAGTGTGTGAATGGGTGAACGGGAGTGGTAGAAATAATGGGTGACTGGAAGCATCACATTTTGGGGATATACCTTTAGCAGGCACAGGCCTGCATAGGCCTAGTTGTTTATCCAAATGGTGCGAAATGTTCCTTGAAACAATTAAAATGTTAAAAACATATGACTTGTTGGGTTGTTCATTGTCCCTCAAAACCATTGTTTCCACCTAATAAATGTTTCAGTAAGGTATCATTGCCAATTGTGCATAGATTCAAATATTTATTCATTAATATATTGACTTGCCTTGATTTAATTGCTTTTCATATATTCATGTGAGAACCAGGTCTCATTTACAATTAATAGGATGAACATTTAATGTGGTTTCCTACAGTGTGAAGACTGTCACAACATAATTTCAAGACGAGCTGAGGGAGTTTGTTACCTGGATGTATTCTTTATTAGACTTTATGTTCATAAAACTGACCAAATTGGCAAATATTATCCTGAGGTGGGAATACACAGTAAAAGGTGTGCCATTGCAAATGCTTGAATGCTAATTTTTCCCCAAAACAAACGGCTAAAAGCTGTATTACCGTTATTTTCTCATTTTATTTTTTGTACCCTGTCCTGTTCAGCAATTTGGCCTCCAATATACACTACCAGTCAAAATTCTGGACTCAGCTTCTGATTTAAATGGCATGATATGGACCACAGATGGCCAGGAAGTGCTCAGCATCACTCAAAACTTTTGGAAAATATCTCAGGTGTCTACCTCATGAAGCTCATCGAGAGAATGCCAAGAATGTGCAAAGCAGGAATACAAGCAAAATGTGGTTGTTTTGAAGAATCTAAAATATTAAAACACGATATGAGTTACATCACTTTTTTTTTAACTACCCCAAAGTGGAGGCAAGGGTATTGTTTTTGGTTAATTTTTATGTCTATATATTTGTCAGCAACTTTACGCAAAAAAATACTCGACTAATTTCCATGTGAGATGGTCCAGAATAGATCCCATTAAATGTTGGTAAATCTAGGTCAAAGTTCAAGGTCACCAAAAATGTGTTTTCACAATGACGATGACCATTAAGTCATATCGAATGTTTGCAAGGGCCAGGGTTTGATAGATAGATAGATAGATAGATAGATAGATAGATAGATAGATAGATAGATAGATAGATAGATAGATAGATAGATAGATAGATAGATAGATAGATAGATAGATAGATAGATAGATAGATAGATAGATAGATAGATAGATAGATAGATAGATAGATAGATAGATAGAGTGGTGGCAGTTGTTGTGAACAGTTGTCAATGTCCGTTACTTAGTTGAAACACATTCATTAGTGACACCAAGTGGATGAAAAATATCTGCCATCACCCAGTTTCAGTCATGTCATGTCATGTGCAATTTCAGAAACAAAGTGTGAGATGGAATCTTTTGTTGTGGAGCACAGGGGCACCCCTACATGTTTCATTTGCACCCAGACAGTATAAGGAGTACATTGTCACTACTCAACTAGACTTGCTGAGGAGTTTACAAAATACCAGGGAGATGAGAGAAAGAACCTGCTCACCAATCTTAAATAATGTCTATTGAGGAAACAATATTTATTCAAGAAAGTAAAAATAAAGCAGCAGTGGAAGCAGCTACGTGGTGAGTGAGATGATTGCTAGGACTGGAAAGATATTCAAAGAAGGCATCAAATAGTGCATGTTACTTGCTGTGAGTAAAGACACCCTTTTATGTGGAATACTTAATGTGGTACAGCCTGACCCAGACTGGCCCCAAGGTAAGTTGAGTTTGATGTAAACAGACATAAAAATACAAAAACACAGGGGAGTACAAACTTTTGACAGAGTTGCTTGACACTTTTGATCTGAGAGGGGTTTTTTAACCAACAATTCCTCCTATTGGCTTGATAAAAATTTTTTATGACAGACATGGGGACTCGAGTCTGAGATTTGGACTTGAGTCGCACTTACAGTAAGTCGCACAAACAAAGACTTGAGACTTGACTTGGACTTGTGTGATATGACTCGCGAGTTCATTATCATGGAATTATTTGTTTTATTATTCCATTTTTTTCAGTTTTTCCAATGTGTTGCCCAACATTATGGGAAAGTCACAGGTAAAAATAATAGGTTTGTAACGCGTGTGTGCTGCCACAGGATTCAAATTACAAATACATTGTATTTGTAATTTGATTTAAAAAAAAAATACATTGATCAAATTTAAACAAAGCTTTTGGGATGTTTCTTCACATTGCACAGGTATTGTTCTGATCAACTTTGATGGTGTAGTGTGAAATAACGGAGTATATAGTACAGTAAGGCCTACATGCTTTCACTACACTTAATTACTACATACTTAATCCAAAAAGATACAGTAACATGGTATGATCTCAAATAGTATCTAATGTGAAAACATTCATTTCAGCCATTTGAGACTTGAGACTTGACTTGGACTTGTGCAGAAAGACTTGAGACTTGGACTTGGAAAAAGTGACTTGTGAACATCTCTGCTATATGGATATGAGTTTTAGATTTGAATGACTTCAAGTCTGCACATTTAGAATAAGTCTAGTAATTTTATGTAAAAGTAAGTGAGAAATGTAAGATTTTATCTTTTGAGGGAACTGTTGGCTTCTGTATATTACATATTTATCATATTTCTTATTGCTTTTCCGGCTTTTGGAAGTGTCATTCATCATTCTCAGAACTGTTTTAAGAATCCTTTTGAACATCAATAAGTCAAATGCCATCAGAGGATATTCATTAGACACTTACTTAGAGACGACTCTTTGAATAGCATGTCTGTGTGTACGGTACATATGCTGTACACTATGAGGTTTCAACTGAAAATAAACTGCAGTTTTATTTGAGAGCTGAGGCCATACAATCCCCTGAGCTGAGGCCATACTGGCCTACTTTGAATTGACAGTCATGCACCTGAACAGGGAGTACCCGCCAGGTGTACAGTGTCCTTTGTGCAAAAGCCGACAGATCATCACTGGCTTGTGGAGTTGATGACCTGAGCGGGTACCTCGTCCACTTCTCCTTAAAGTCGTATCCCTTTGTCATCCGGCAGGAAATAACACACTAGCACATATTGTAGTTTTGACAGGGTCCTGCTGACTCTGCCACACAAGCAGAGACTCATCGTTGCGAAGGTGAGAATCAGCCAATTCATGCCTCGCTGTTTACTAACAAAAACAGCGTAGGGCATTGCTTTTACCACATATGTCATGTCGGAGTTAGCATTCATAGATAAAAGTTGTTGGATTATATTTGCAAATAAATACGTCCCCTTTGGAACATCATACTTCAATTGATCTTTTATGACTTTACTGTATCAGTATATGTGTGATTGTTTTTTTTTTATTTTTTTTTATTTCCAGATACCACAGTATATATCCCAGCGTTTGATGGCACATCTTATTTGGAGCTGCAGCCTCTTGCATCCATTCTCCAGTCCTCTGGTGCTGGCAGTAATCTACCTACTGCTGTCAAGGACACTAGTGTTGTTTTCTATTTGACAGTGAAAACAAGATCTACGCAGGGCACCATCCTCTACAGTGAGTACAGTTTCTTATTAATGCCAGCATCACTTTCCAACACTGGAGGCATAGAGATAAAGCCTGCTGAAATTCTCATATACATACAGATGTGCATTGAATATAGGTTCATTTTTCCACATGTCCTTTTAAGTGCACAAAAGGATGTTTCTTTGAATGTAATCAATGGATGTTTGCTGGTGCTTTAAATAATAGTGTTATTAATGAGTAACCCAATGTTTCTGCAGTAGTAGTATGTTGTGTATAGTAAGTTTGTGAAAAATAATAGTGCGTTAAATATAACAAATTAATTACTATGCTGGTTTTAATTACCATGTGAATTGCTCCGTGGTTTCATACTGTAATATAGGTAAAACAAGAAATATGACTGTTCATCTGAAATTTGTGTAATACTGTGCCATTTCAAATGTAACAGGGGGCAGCCATGGCTCAAGTTGGTAGAGTAGAAGGGTTGACAGTTCAAATCCCACTCTGTCTTAACCAAAATGGTAGCCATGCTTCTGTCAGTCTTCTCCAGGGCAACTGTGGCTACATATGTAGTTTAACACCACCAGAGAGAACATGTGAAAGTGAGTGAATAATGGATCCACTGTGCACTATGAGTATGTGTGTACATAGAAAAGCGCTATACAAATCGAATCAATTATTATTAGCCTGCTGTACACAGTGTCTCAAGTGTGGGCGTCCTATTAACTATGCAATCCCTTCCCTTCAGTCACAACAGTCACAACTTTATAATATGGTATTTAATTACGCATAATTTACTCTCTTTTCAAAATGATGGAATATACTGTATTAACGATCCACCTATGCAAAGAAAAGAGCTGGCCACCAAGAGTCAATACTTATTCTTATTTACATGCACCATATTTTAATGACCTGTGTGTGATTATTGGGAAACATATGCAACGTGGTCATTGTGAAAGTCACACTTCCAGTGTTTGGATGCACCATATGTTTCCCTTTTTGCCCTCACAAACCTGTGAGTCACTGCGAAATAAATGCCTTTTCTTTCTCTGCAGAAAATTTATAATTTTTTTTTTTTTTTTACAAGAAAATGAATGTGTCTCTGAAAATACAGAGTTAATGCTGACTGGTCATGTTTTGAAAAAGGGGAATTTTCTTGACTGATTACTTAATTGCCTTTCTTATCATCACACATCTCATCACAAGCCTCATTGCTCTCAAACGAATGCTTTTTGCTCTCTGATAAAAACAGATAGAGTACAGCCTATGCTTTGTATATCAGCTGTTGATTTTTATTAAGACTCTGGAAAATATATTATTTCCACATACTAGAAAGTTGGATTCTTGGAGAAAAGCAAGAAAACCCTGAGTAAAAACTGAGTGCAATAAAATATTCTCAGCACAGAAGGCAAATACATACAAAACAATTTGAAATATTGACATTGATAACTGCTGATGTAAGTAAATTTAGGTGCATGTCAATTCTATGACCCCCCCCCCCCAAAAAATGTAAAATAATAATAAATAAATAAATTAAGGGGGGAGGGGGTGTATTGTTTTTGGTTCATTTTGTTTGTTTGTTTACACCCTAGCAGCGAAAATATTGGTTGAATTCATACCAAATTTGTTTTATACATTGCCAGTGACCCAGAATAGATGCCATTGCAATTTGGTAAAAGTGGGTCAAAGTTCAAATGTTTTATGAATTTTTTTAATCATTATTTTTCCCCCCATTTTTTGTAATGGGCAACATTTCACATATAATAGCAAAACTATTGGGTGAATTCATACTAAATGTCCTTTATCAGATGACCTGAGCAGGTATTTTGTCCACTTAGAGGTCATTACATTTTTGGGAAACTAAGTCCAGTAAGTTTCAATTGCCTATGAATTTTCTTAATCTTTTTTTTTTCCTATTTATTTAAAATTGGTACAATTTAACATTGGTTACATTCATTCTAATTTGACTTTATAGATTTCCAGTGACCCAGCATTTTGGGAACACTAGGTTATAGTTCAAAATACACATTACACATTACAAAAATCACAATAATTTATTTTTATTTTTCCACCTCACAGGGACTATTATAACATAGAACATAGATGTATTTCTTTTTTTTACCTACCCTAAATTCAACTAAACTATTAAAACTCAAACATTACTCCTTCACCAATTTTACCAACATAATTTGTGACTTGGTTCAAATTAGATGTATTAACCCTTTGTGTTTGTGTCAATAGTGATTAGCATTAGCATTTCATGACCAATTGCCTATCATCTCCACCATTTGGTTGAGCATGTTTAAAAAAAAAAAAAAAAAAATTACATGAATACCAAAGTATTTCTGAAACATGACGAGGATTATTTATGTAAAGCAGTTAATAAAATGAAAAAAATCAAACTTACCTGCAATTTTGTGTCCAAAAGAAAAAAAAATCATAGCAGAGGTGTTGTCATGGTTACCATCTTCGTCCTTGGTTGTATACTAGCAGGACCTGAATATATCATTGACTGCCCAAGAAGTTTGGTGTCAAAGGACTTTGATTTTGATTAGATATCAGGGTTCACAGTTATCTCTACCAAACGGTTGAGCTGACCAACAAAGGGTTAAGTGTTTCACTTATAATGAGCAATATATGTAGAAGTGCCTGCCACTACTTGTTTATATTGTAATGGATAATGCCAGCTCATATCACTGTTTTTACTTTATGATTTATGTTAGTCAGGAAAAGCTTTTTACTACAAGACAATCATTGTGATATAAAACATCATCATGCACTTTGAGGAATGAAAGAAAAGTGATGCATATGGGTCTGTACAGCAGTACTAGACTATCCTTGTGGACACAACTGTGAGATATTGCCATCTGTTTTGTTACGTTGTGGTTGAAGATCCCAGTTATAGCCTAAAAGCAAACAAAGGAATTCTCATAAGAAGGTTGTTCATGAGGGAACAGAGGACAGTGTTGACCCTTTACATCAACTGCAACATTGTGCATCCGGCTCGTCCCAGCTCTTTTGTTCCCACACCTGCACTCACATACACACTCTCTTTTGTTACGGAGAGAGATTTGGATAGGTAGGCCAGACAGACACAGAGTAACCCCGTTATAACAATAGAGCATTGTTTTTGAAGAAGAGGAGTCTGTAGATTTTTTTTTTTTTTTTTTTTTTTTTTTAGGGGGTTTGAGAAAGCTGAGCAATGAGAACCTACTTTCCTTTATCCAGCTTATGTGTGTTTTCTGTCTGTTGAAATGCATATATTAGGTACAAAGGAGCTGAAGTAGCTAATTCAAAAATGCAGATGTTGTAGGTCCTCTGCAAGATGCTGGCTCCAAAAAAAAAAAAAAAAAAAAGTCTTTTGTCACACTTCCAAGTCAACCAGCTATAACCACAGTGCTTTGTTTGGTTATCACTGCGATTAATTGTACTCCAGCCCAGCATGACAACCTAGTATTCATCTTTCTGATGTAACCCAAATCAACCCTTATCCAGAGTAAAATCAGCAGATTTATGGTCTTTCATTGACTGCAAAATCAATATTTTACCAAGTGTGTTTTGCTCATTTGTAGTCAAACTATCTCATCACACAAAATAACACATAAGGACCTAAAGGGTAATTTGCAACTGATATGTAATAACTTGTTTTTAAACAAAAGATCTTAAAAATCTGGAAATAATGAATCTTAAAAATATACTTTGCACTTGTTCCACTGGCAGATTTTCTTTCATTTTTTTTTTCTTAAAACAAGACTTATTTCATTGTTTGTTTAATTCAAGCAAAAAACTAAAATCTGCCAGTGGTATTTTCAAGATGTATTGTCTAAAAATATTTTCTTATGTCTCAATTGCAGGAAGCAGCAATTCTTTAATTAAATTTTTCACTTTTTTTCGTGGTTCCAAAATTGCAATCGAAGCCATAATTAGTGATTTTAATGACAGTTTCTTACACATCCCATCAATCCATATTTTATTCACATTAAAACATAGAAAATATATCAGATGTTTAAAGGAGTCTTATCTAGGCTTGTGTCCAAAACTGATACTGGACTCACATTCAAAATAGTGTAGAGCAGGGGTGTCAAACTCATTTTATTCAGGCGCCACATTCAGTCCAATTTGATCTGAAATGGGCTGGAACAGTAATAATAATAATAACTTTGAAAATGTAAAATTATATTGTTTAATAATGTTTACTCTACAATGTTTCTTTAACACCTTGAAATGCGGTATGAAAAACAAGTGCAATTTTTTATTCCAAATTACATTACAATTACAAATACATAAATCATTTAGTACAGAATACTGATAAAATGTACGTATTTCTCTTGAGACATTTTATATTTGTTCAGGTTATTCACATTTTTCATATAAAGTTCATTCATTAATATGAAGATTTTCATGTAATTTTACTTTTGTACACTGAAACAAAAATAAAATCTTCAGTCGTATGGTAATTATGGTGAGATATAATTATTCTGCGCAGACGTACATAGTCAATTAAAATAATATTATAATAATATAATAGAGTAGAGTAGAGTAGAGTAGAGTAGAGTAGAGTAGAGTAGAGTAGAGTAGAGTATTAGAAATAATAGTAAAAAATAGATATACCTTGGAAGAGACCCAACATTGTTGAATGCAGAGACGTGGGAAGTTCAAAGACAATAGGATAATAACAAAGCTGCACTTCAAATGTCTTCAAATCTTCATTAATCTATTAGAATTAATCTCAATATTAATCAAATGCTGCCACAGCAATAAATTTCAGCCTACAAATGTAAATAAATTAAAATAACACTGTTGAACATGGAAAATAGAAAAATAACGATGATGTGTAATAGCAAATGTAAATACTATATGACTAGATAACGTAAGTTTACGAGCTATTTAAATTATTTAGGCTGTATGATCATGTCATTTAAATCAGATTTAGTTCCAGTTAATGTCTGCTAGGCTTTCAGTACTGTGGTCGCCCTCGTCTTCACAGCATCTTGCACTATTGTCAATGAATAATCTCACTGTTCGCATTTACTGTAGCAATCCTATAAATCTAGAATGTGACAAAGATACAAAACAGATCCATTGTAGCCGGGGCTGAACACAGACATTTGAAACATTCGGGGCTGCACAAGCAGCCTCAGCGGCAGTAGGGAACTTGTTTAAAATGTTTACCAAGTCAAGTCATTGGTATAAGTTTAATTTTCAGGACACATACAGCCAGATTTGGGATTCAGGACAACAGCTTAGAATTCGTCCCGAATTTTTGGGGACATCTGGTCACTCTACCTCCACCACCAATGAGACTAAGGGTTGTCAGATCAGCATGATCTACAAGGAATTACCATGGCAAGTGACAAGTCTGACACATGTACTTATATCGGAGCCAGTCTGTTCCTCCAGGCTGTGGTTGGTTCACCCGGGTCTGGGCCTGGGTCTGGGCCTGGGTCTGGGCCTGGGTCTGGAGAAAACACTACGGCTTGGCCAAGGAGAAGACATCACAGCTCCAGGTCACAGTCTCAGCATCTGGTAAGAGCCACTGAAAGCCAGAGGAGACCATAGGAGATCCAGCATCGGCCTTGAACTTCTTCTCCATCTTTCAAAAACATGTCCTATACGTATCCTTGTTTTGTTTCTCACTTTGTCATGACAGATTTGAGTATAATAAGAAGCTGTTTAGGTTTAGTAATATCAGACATTTGTAATCAGAAATATTCCAGCTGCAGATCAGTGAGAATTGACAACCTGGATGCTGAAACACTACTGACTTAGTGATCGGAAGATAGGTGATTGGTGGAGCATCAGACGTAAAGACAGAATGACAGCATTATTGTTTAAGGAAGGACACTGAGCTATTCAAATGCAAATATTCTGCTTGGACAACTACTGTCAGTGATATCAGCGTTTTAAATTAACATGATTTCTTAATGTCTGGTGACATTTTAGTCTATTTTATGATTAGTTGGGACACAATTCCTACATAAAGCTCCTTTAAAAGTGAGAAAATGTACAATTTAGCTGAAAAAATAAGACACAGACACATGTCAGAAAAGTTGGAATAAGGGCAACAAAAGGCTAGTGAATAAATTGTGGCAAAATAAACAGCTGGAGGAACATTTAGCATCTAATTAGGTTAATTGGCAAAAGGTCTGTAACATGATTGAGTATAAAAACAGCATCTTAGAGAGGAAGAGCGTCTCGGGAGTAAATATAGGCAGAGACTCATCAAACCATACAAAGAACAAGGCTGAAAATATGCCCGTTGCGTTAAAAAAAAACCATTGTCTATAAACACAGTTCATCACACCATCCTAAAAATACAGGTTAAAGCTGCGTCATATAAAGAACAAGCTATTCATGAACATTATTCAGAAGCACCACCACTTTTTCTGAGCCAAAGTTAATTTAAAATAGACCGAGGCAAAGTGGAAAATTGTCCTGTGGTCAGAGGAATTGAAATGTGAAAGTCTTTTTGGAAACTAACCAACCACCTCTGGACTAAAAAGCAAAGGTATCATCCAAGTTTTGATCAGCTCACATACTCTGCATCTGTGATGGTGTAGGGGTGCATTAGTGCCAATGCGCATCTGGGAAGTCATCTTCAATGCTGGAAATTGTAGAGAACATCTGTTTGTGTAGTACAGGAGCCTAAGTCATATTTTTCAACAAATTGTTAAATCTAAGTCACTTAACTCTGCTACTTCGTTTTATGTGGATATAACAATTTGGCCAAAAAATGTGACTCGGGCCACTATGCTATGAGGCTAACAATGTGCTCTCATCCATATGATGTCATTTCCAGTGCCTGGTATATTATGCTAAACCACATAGTGCATCTGTTATAACAGCATGCAGTCCAGACCTTTGACCAATAGAGCATATTTGACAGATTGTGGAGTGAAAATGACGCTGGCCCCTGGACTGTTGAGTAGTTTCAACCCTATATCAAGCAAGAATGGGACAACATTACTCTCCCAAAACTCCAATCACTTGGCTCCTACTGTCCAGACTTTTATAGGCCGTTGTTAAAAGAAGTGAGAATGATACACAGTGATAAATATGGTCCTGTCAACTAACGTGGTGCATTTCCATAATTTAAGTATTTGATGGATTTTCTTTTCTACTTAGAAGAAAATAAGGGTTTTTGATATGTTTTTTGTCCCACCCTCAAAGGGGAGGAAATGGTATTGTTTTTGTCTCAGTTTGATTCTTTCTCTTTTAAAGATTAAGTATCATAACTATTGGTTGAATTCATACCAAATTGGACTCATCAATTACCCATTTAGAATAGATAAATGGATTGTACTGACAGTATATAGTCTTTTCACCCATTCACACGCACGCACACACACACACACACACACACACTAATACACTAGTAGGCAGCTGCTGCCATGCAGGTGATCTGAGATCAGATTATATTCTTGGAAAAGTAGGCCAAAATTATCATTTGTTATGAATTTTTTAAGTATCATTTTATCTTCTCCCATTGATGTATAATGGCTCAAATGTTTAGTACATATATATGTATATATATATATATATATATATATATATATATATATATATATTTACAGTGTAGTGTGCATCTTGGTGGTCGCTGACTTAAACCTTTTACACTTAATATAAAAAGTGAGGACACGTGACAGACGTCTGGACAGTCCGGTTTTAGAGCTGTGGGTCCAGACAAAATGCAGACATATGTTCACCTACTGATGTTGTTCAGTTAAATTTAACAGAAAACTCTTTGCTAACGTTAGCCTTTGTTTTGTTGGGGTTAAAATGTTGTTTGTGTCTTGTCAGTGGACATTAATACCAGTTGCCTATTGCTGGACATACGTCTGTGTATGTCCAGCAACAGGCAACGTATGTCTGTGTTTTTTGGGGGTTTCTTTAGCTGTGTGTCCATGTTGTCCCTCCGCTGACAATGTGATGACATCATCATGACTCGACTTCGACTTCATTGATGGCTAAGTTATATTCTTTTTTTTTTTTTTAATATTCTTTATTGAATTTTGACCTTTGTTGTAACCTTTGACCTAGAGTCTTCAAGGTTCTGATGTCAATGTATATCAACAGTGACAGCAAAAAGAAGAAGCTATATGTAAACCTGAGTATACATGAATGAATAGGAAATTCTTGACTTACCTTATCTCTGACCTTTGTGAAAACACTTTTTTTTTGTGACTGTGACCTTGACCTTTGACCTACATTCACCAATATGTAATGGGATCTATTCTGGACCTCCTTGCACATTTCCTGAAACTTTCATGAAAATGGGTCCTTTAGTTTTTGCGTAAACATGCTTGCAATCATACAGACAGACCAACAAACAAACTGACCCAAACACAATACCCCTCTCCCCTTTAGGGGGGTGGGGTAAAAAAGTTTAACTTACAAAAGCTGTAGAAGTTGTTCTGTCAAGTTAGGCAGCAGAGGTAAGGTTTGGGCTGCTGTGTCATTAATGTATCGATTCTCCCAGATTCAGCAAAGTTCTTGTGTTCTTGTTTCAAATCCTAAAAAAATGACCATGACACTTGTTGCACATGTTGGCATCAGCATGTACGTAAACATGATAACATGAGCTGAATCAATGCTAAAACAAGCTACAGTACATGTGAGAGTCAGGATTAGGTGTGATTGGCACCAATTATTTCAGGTTATATTTCTTTATATTTTTTTGTTATTGGAGCATTCATTCACAGTTGAGTCATTCTTTAGTGCTCTTTAGTACTGTGACTGCAATTTACAAGTGTGTGTGTGTGTGTGTGTGGGGGGGGGGGGGTCATAGAAGGAAAGGATTGTTTTAATCTTTGTTTGTTTTTGTTTTTTTGTACTGTTGTTTCCATTCTGTAATTGGCCACCACTCACTTTACTTTTGTGTAGTACACGTGTAAAAAGGAAGCTGTTTATCAGTTTTCTCTGTCATTATAGAGCCTGAGGAAGAATCACCATGGCTCTTTACCAAGTAGATGACAGGGAATGACTACAGTGGGGGGAAAAAAAAAAAAAAACTTGGATTTCCTTGTGCGGTGTGAAAGCCAAGAGTGTATATTATCTTGGCAAACACAAATCTAACACCTGTTAAATGTATAAAAATGGGAACAATCTCAAGGAGTCTAGTAGAGTTCACTTTCTCTGTGGCTTTTTTGTTTTATGTGTATGTCTATGATAATAATTCACAGTACTTTTGTTGTAATAATGTTCCCATAAGCTAGTTCTTCTACTGCCATTAGGAGGTAGTCTGCAAAGTTAAGCTCTCACTGTAGTTTTTTTGTAACATTAGTGGATTTAATATGCTTAAAAAAATTATACTATGGCCATTTACAGTTTTAATGTTGCACAGAGTCTTAGTCAGGAATGAAAAAAAAACAAAAACTATCTTTGGTTCCTCAGAGTATTCTTTTAACTTGAGCCTTTGTGCTGACTTTGGCTTCCCTTGACGACTGCTGAGTGTTCCAGCAAAGACTTAAATCTGTGTATTTAAGAAGCTATTAATTAGCCACTTCTAAGATCCTAATAAGATTCTAAATTAGTGCTCTTTTAAAGGTTGGTGCACTCAAAAGGTCAAATAACTGCTAATCATCAGAAGCAGAGACAATGATAGGATGCATTTTAAGACAAATACACAGAATATACAGATAATTAGTCCAGTTGGAAATAGAGTAAAATAATACATTTATAAATATATAATCATTGTGTGTGTATGGCTGTGTTTTTTGCACTGGGGTAGTGATAACACTGCTTTACAGTGTGTTTGTTTTTTACAAAGTACCTGCTTCAGACATTAAAAGTGCTAAATCTTACATATTTTAAGACGATGAATCAGAAAACACATGACTGATTAGCTCATTGTTTTTAGTATGATGGTGTGTTATTCCACATATATGGTGGTTTATGTTCATGTATATAATGGATTAGTAAATATTCCACTAGAAAGAACATGTAAAGTGAATGGATCATAATGTGCAGACAGTGTTTTGAAGTAGATCTAGTTGATCTGAGACCAATATTACTTTGGATTAAAACCTATTCTCTTGTTCATTCTAAGAATTTCATGTTTTGACCCCAGACTTATCTTGGAAACTTGAGTCAACCATGCATTTAAGATTTGAGTTTTCTTCATCAGTAACACACATGTGGTAAAAATTCCCCTAGTTTTATTTTTCTGGAAGGATTTTACTTGTAGGCCAGTGTAAGTGGTGCTGTTTTTCAGACATTATTCAGAAAATGTTTGAAACTGTCAAATGACAGGTTTTTACAACAGACTTGCAAAATGATTGCAAAGCAGTGCTTTAGTAAGCTCTTCCAAATTGAAATAATGGTTTTTGGGGGATGTTTGTGTCAAAATTGAGCTTTCCATGACAAAAATGAATACATTTGCTGGAAGTGTAGGTGAATATTTTCCAGTCACGTTTTTTTCCACTAGAAACTCTTTGTTACGTGATTGATGATTGTGCACCTTTTCTGGAAGACGTTGCATTTGTAAATAATCCAAGCTTGTTCTGTTTATGCTGTTATAGAATATCCTATAGAATAAACATGAAGGACAAACAACAGGAGGAGAAATAATTATACTTCTTTAATATAATGTTCTATTTTAAGTACAACATAAAAATACTGCGTAAAGGGTTTTGTTCACAGGTATGGTTCTTGTTTTAGCAATAATATTTAGCATAATGATATGTTATTATGTACATACACGTTGTTCTGTCGTAGTATCAAGATGCCACTGAAGTAAAGAACACCATTATTATTATTATTATTATTATTATTATTATTATTATTATTATTATTATTATTATTATTAATAATAATAATAATAATAATAATAATAATAATAATAATAATAATAATAATAATAATAATAATAATAATAATAATTAATAATAATAATAATAACTAGAAAAGCGCAAACCACCGTCATACACTGAATGATGAAAAATTAATACCAGTGGATTGTTTTTCTTGACACTGGCATATTCCATGATAACACCACTACACTTTAGATTTTGCAGTGTTAATTTGGAGACAATGGGACCAAATACACTCTAGAAGAAGTTAAATAAACTCTCTAAGTGTTGATTTAACACTGCAAAATTTACTGTGTAGGATTATGCAGGCTGCAAGTGGTTCACATGGTATAAAACATTTGAGTCCATAGAAGACTTTATGCAGTGGGTTGAAATTGGTGCACTAAAAAAATATCTATATTATGTTTGAAGGATTTTTGGTTGAATTAAGCTATTAAAAAAATCTTGAGTTAAGCAAAAATAAATTAGCCAATTATTATTTCAAGATTTCTTGACATTAGATTTATATCTCACTGGAAAGTTAATATTTAGGTGATTATGTTTTATTTTCAGTGTGATCAGATATTTGAGGAATATGAGGAATGTGAAGAATGAAGAAAATACACTTGGTAAAATTGTGATTTTTTTTTTTTTTTTCCCAGTGAGAAATGAATATAACTCTGGCCAACAATATGTTGTTCCAGTTATTGTTATGTTGGATAAACAACAACTTAAGTCCAACAAAACATTACATGTGAGATCTTTTCTTGTGTATAATTCTGTAAGAAAAACACTTTTTGTAGTGTAAATGTAGCTTCAAAAAAACAATAACCTTGTAAAAAATATATCCAGTGGGGACATTTGTTCTCTACATGTGACTTTAACCATCATTTTCTTTCAAGAATAGATTATTAAATTAAAAAAAACCCTGAAGTTATAAGATGTGACATGAAGAAATCATTACATCTCCTGCCTGTCATATTAGTCGCCTTTTATATTGACTGCCACCAGCTCTGGTCACAGTCTTTAATCACTGCTTGTCTAAGCCTTCACAGATTCAATCTTTAAATAAGTTTCAAAAATACTGACTGCTGTGACAATGTGGTGCCAATATTAACCGCCTTTAACCACTACAATAGTCGCATCCATGCCATGTAAGTTTCTTTCTTAAGTTTTATCCTTTCTGCACTTTACTTTTGATTAATGTTTCATTCCCTATGATTTTAATGTAATTTTGTGTGTTTATATGATTTTTTAAAAAAGAACTTTAAATTGCCATGTGGATGAATGTGCATTGCCTAAGGCTCAAAATTCAAGGTTCTCATTACTAAGAATCTACTTCAGCAGTTTCGTGCAAACATAGAACATGGAATAGGTAAGAAACATGCAGTAAAAAAAATAAATTAAATTAAATAAAACAAGTGGTGTCAGGTACAACACCCCTGATACATATTGTATCTTATTTTGACATCAGTCCTGCTGACGTCACCACATATATGTGGATGGTGATGTCACCATATCAAATGCCTCTATATTTGTGCAAGGTTTTAAGTCAAATTAAACAAAATTGATGTTTTTCACCCATTTATGTAAATAGAAGGAAAAAGATTTTAAATAGGAATACAAAATTTTAACTTTAACATTTTTTAATGTAATGACATCTATTCCAGTGACCTGGAATAGATGTAGATCTATTGAGGATATTTGGTATGAATAAAAAAAAAAAAAGGTTTTACTGCTACTGACATGAAATTTTACCCATTATAAGAAAATGGGGGGAAAATATTTTTAAAATTCCTAAAAAAAAAATTTAAAAAATTACCTATGGGCCACTGGAAATGTACACAACAAAGGTGGTACGTATGCAGTCAATGGTTTTGCTCCGACATACATTTGAATTTCGACCATTATAAGTAAATAGGGAGAATTAAAAAAAAAAAATCATTAAAAAAATGTTCAAGTTAGATTTACTGTTCCCAAAAAAATCTATTTTGTGTCACTGATAAACCATTTTTTATATGAATTGAACAAATAGTTTTGCTGCTACAGTGTCAACAAACAAACCTAATATAGAGAACTATCAAATTTAGCTAAATATACAATACATATAAAAATGTGGATAAAACCAAAGGGTTTGACTGAGGTATTACAGTTCCAGTTATCATTTTGTTCAAGTATTTAACAGTACAGAGTCATCCAGCAGGATGGATAAAGTTGTAATGCAGTGTATTTGGTGTTGGTGTTATAGAGTTCAAGAGTTTAACAGCAGACGGAAAGTAGCTGTTCCTGTGGCGCCAGGTTCTGGTCTGAATGGATCCTCGCCTCCTGTCTGAGGAAGTCATCAGAAAAGTGAAAGTAGTTCAGAAATAGAAGACAAATTTACACTAAGTAACAAAGCACTCACAAGGAGATGGGTTTTTAATATATATATTTATTATCAATAATATTTATGGACTGTCTGTAGTAGCATGTGGAAGTCAGAAAGCAGCCTTATCATGTAGAGAGATGAATGTTCAGAAAGCATATATAGAGGACACAGTGCCTTTTATCTAGTAATGCTTCCTGGCTTATAGTGCACCATCTTTTTCACATCAGAGGATAGGAACTGAAAAGAAAACTCCAGAGATCAAACAGACAAAGTTAATCAGAAGAAAAGCAAAAGACATGCATTGAGGTGCTGCGGATTCTTTTCGCCAGACCTGCTCCTTATTCTCCGCTCCCCCCCTTTTTTTTTTTTTTTTTTTTTTTTTTTTTTTACACCTCTCCCCGAAGCAAACACGTGAGTCTCCCCCTGGACTTCAATTGTCAGCTCAAGAAGAGAAATACCAGGAGGTGGGCGAGAGAGGGAGAACGCAATAAAGACAGAGGGGGAGAGAGGGAGCAAAGGAGAAAACAGGTGACAGGCACTGACAAAAGGACGAATGCTCTGTTAGGCTTGGTGCAGAGTAACAGGGCCATGGGGACGCCACAAAACAATATCCTTACAGAAGAAAAATAGAAAAATAAAAGATGGGCCAGCATTGACATCTATAGTAAATAATGCAGTATTTGTCAACCAATGAGTTATGGTGCTAAGTGAAAGCAATGTCTTTGAGAGGGGACAAAGGCTTATTGTTGCAGGACGAAGTTACATCCGTATGGTTTTTGCTTGTAGCGTCGAAAATTACTTCAGTGACATTTATTAACTGTGGAAGAGTCTCGAGTGAATCTGTATTTTGGCAGGAATCTAGACGATGATGTGCCTAGAATAATTAAATGTTTTACTTGTTGTTCTCCTGCCATAAGTTGCTTGATAGATTTTATGAGTATCTTTACGGAACTTTTACTTTGTCTTGTGTCAAACCAGGAAATGCGAGGATAGCCTTTAATATTGTAACCGTCATAGGATTTGAAAGATAGTTTCATAGGATATGTCTAATACCTGCATATCCATGGCCACCATTAATTCACACATAGTAAAGAAGAAGAAATGTTAAGAGCTCTCCTGTATTGTGCTGGTTGGTGGAAAAAAAATGCAAGAGCCATAAACCTTTATTGAACGTGGAAAGTGAAAGTATTAAACATTTCATCTCAACATATTTTCGACCTTGTTACATTTCTGATCTGCCTTTTTTGTCAGGGAAGAAACATATGAACTCTGATCGACAGGCCAATGTAATATCTTTAGCTAATATCGACTGGATACAGGTGCTTCTAAAGACCTCTTCATGGCCCACGTCACAATATTGATTATACTAAAACCACAAAACCAAAAAGTTGGACTTGAAATGTTATTATATACACTCCTGATCAAAATCTTAAAACCAGTTTAAAAAAATTGCAACGATTTACGTTTTGCACTGTTGTATTTTAAGAAGGTTCCAAGTAGTTTCCAAATGGGAACAAGAGACCAAATGTTTTGAGCAGGCAATGTATTGAAAAGAACAATTTAACTGAAATAGACTGTCCATCAGCTGATCAAAAGTTTAAGACCACATCCTTTAAAAGCCCAAATCTGTGCAAAAAATTGGATTCCAAGTAATCACACTGTCAACACCTATTGATGGGAAAAGCAAAAAAAAAAACTCACTGCCTTCGAACATTGCAAAATTGTTGAGCTGCATAGACAAGGCCTCTCACAGGGTGCCATCGTTGTTGAGGTTGGACGCAATAAGACAGTCATTTTGTATTTCTTAAAAGATCCTGAGGTTTATAGAACAAAAAAATCAAGTGGTAGACCCAAAAAAGGATCTGAATGGTTGTCCGTCAAGACCAATATAATTAAGAGTCTTTATTAACAAATGGAAGAACCTCTTCAAACCAGATAACAACACCCAGAGACTCCTCCAAGCATCGACAGGGAATGGACAGCGGATAGTCGGGGGCAGGCAAGAGGTCAGAACCAGTGAAGAATCAGGACGGGCTGAGGCAGAAGACGTGGTCAGGGTCAGAAGGCAGATCATTACCGGGGTCAGCGGCAGAGTTGAAGACAAAGCCAAGTCGGTAATCAGGGCTGGGCAGAAAGATGAGTGGAAACAACAGGCAGGGATCAGGAAACAGGGAGGCAGATATAGGTCACGAAAGGTCCGGGTCAGAACAAGTAAGTCAACATGTGTGAACGCTGGAAAGTCTTGCATGGGGACAAAGAACAATCTGGCAACAAACACAGAGTATAAATACACCTGACCTAATGAGCCACAGCAGTGCTCACTGGGAAATGATGCAGGTGACTGTCAGTGGGTCAAAGGGCAAGAAGAGGAAGATAAACAGGACCTTAGAAAGTGAGATATGATACATAGACCACTTTGGTTGAATGAAATTAGATGAAAGGATTGGACTGAAACTGTCATCATCAACTCACAGGTGTTTAACACACACTTCATGTCAGGTTAAAGTTGGTCTGTATTGAATCATTAGTGTCAGTCTGGTTAACAATATTGATGAGGCTGAATTAACTGGACGTTAATCTTTAATCTGGGGATTGTTACGTTTAAACGCTAATGCTAACCACATTTTACATTTAAATGCTAATACTAACCATCAGCTAACTCAGTGTTGTACGGGCAGAAATTGCATGCTACGTTAGCCCCCAAATTGGTTGTGCTAACTTCTTGTCCATCCAGTAAGTGATCATGTAGGGATCAGGGAATGGCATCTCATCAGCTAGAGTCAGCTTTTTAAAATAATATTCACGCTCTTTGAAAGTGAGTGTGCTCACATATCCACTAAAATGTTCGATTTCCTCATCCATCTCAGCAAAAGAAACTTTATTAAAACATACTACGCTGTATAGATAAGCAAGTACATTCAAAATGTTTTGGCTCCAGTTAAGTCCTGCCCCCCAAAACACATCATATTATTTAAAAACTGTGAAATGGTCTATTAAACTGGTCTATAAAAACAGAACAGAGGGGCTAAAATTACAGATTAATGTTAAGAAGCAAGTTTGGGAGCACTTTGGGTCTATTTAAAAAAAAAAATATTTACAAAGACTTTTTTTTTTAAATCCACGTAAAACATATTTTTATATTATTTTTCTACTTAATATCCATGTGTAAAACAGTTAAGAGGACTTGAATGTCAGCCGCTACTATTTTTATCACCTCTTCATTCTCTTTGTTAATTGAACTAATTATGCGAGGCAGACATATTGTCTGTATTTATAGTGGTAAATAAGTTCATTTCAAGCAGATCAAATGCAGTGATGTTTAGATACCTTTTCATGTCCCAATTTTGGTCCTGTTTTTGACCTCAATATTTTATTAAATCTAATTATTTTTGGGATGGCTCAGAGTAACATAATTTTTATTTATTTTTTGCATATTTGAGATCAGCATAAAGTACATCCTGTAGGGAAATATGCCTAAATGTATCTTTTATTATTTATGTCTAAAATGATGGAAAAGTGCCAGGTACCAAAATAAACCCAGTTTCATAGAAGCACCAGACATTTGAAGTCCCAGTCCTTCCAGTTGGGCTGATGGGACGACATTAGGGATAACGGCAAAAGACAACTATTATATTTGATTCCCTTTAAGTGGTGCACCATTTAAACAGATGGTCAAAATATATCAATAAAATGTGATTGGGAGAATGATAGGGTGTTGGTGTCTGTATGTCAGCCTTATTATGGACTGGTGAGCCATCCAGGGTGTTCCCAAACCTTTACCTGACCCACTTGAGGAATAAGTGGTTCAGAAAATGGATGGTTGGATTTTACTGGATAAGAAAGTCACAGTGTTTGACAAAACTGTATGTTTAAGCGTTTTAAGGCTAAGAGGAAATACATAAAAAGAAAGATTACAAGGATAATCACAGTAGCGATGTTATCATTTATGTCCTTGAGGTCTGCAGCATCATATGTAGTGGGACTGACCTCTTTTAATACTTCTTTCCTTATTTTTATACCTTTTCCTTTTACCTTGGTAAAGGTTAAATGAAACACATGTTTTTGGGGGTTTTTTTACTATCTTTGGTACAAACAGAAATGTATTGGTCTGTAAAGCAAACTTTTTCCCTTGGTAGTTCTTCCTGATTCAACTGTACCAGTTTAGCTTTCATCAAAAAAAAGGTTACACTCCAAACATCCAAATCTTACCAAGTTTATTCATCTTATTTGAATTCCAAATACTTGCACCAGTTTGCACGGCGGGCAAAACTTGCCAAATTTGGTGCGGCGCTCGTGCCAGGTCTGCGAAACTAGATCCCAAAGTGTCAAACCCCTCCTATGCTCTATAGGTGATAGTGTGGGCGATGCTGTCCATGCTGAAAGGACTACTGTATGGAGTCAGTGTTGGGCACTACCATCAGCACTAGAAACTAACTGCAATTTTAAGTAGCTTGGTGGTAATGCCATTATTTCCTGAATGAATTAACTCTTCTATTAATCAACTACCATGGTAACGACCACAGAAGTCGCGGGGCACACATCCAGTGGCAGGACAGTTTCAATCCAATTCTATAAAAGGGATTGGCTCCTCACCTGACCTGACCTTTTGTCTCATATGACAGAAGGACAGCAGGCTACAGGGCTGTGTGTGCTCAGAGCCACTAGCACCGAAACATTTGCCTTTGAGAATAAATTCACAGCGAACTAAGAAAGCCAAGTAATATGCATATCTGTGAGTTGAATGCCCGTCTGACGCAGTGACAGGTGGCGGATGTGAGCGGAGCTTTTTATAATACTTGCCTTCTGTCACATGTTTTCACCATCTCCAGCTTTATGTGCCTGTGGTAAATTCATATATTTACATTTTCTACTACCACGACATGGACAATAGGTGTGAACGCCATATATTACACATTATCACAAACGTAACTGGATGTAGACGCACTATTTTAAGACACACCCCTAAGCACACACTGTTATTAAATCAGTGTGTACATTTTTTGTGTACACAATGAGTCTGTACATATTTTAATACACACACACACACCTTTAATAGATCCGTCCCTTTGGGTTTAGTTTTGGAACAGGTGCATGGACCTTAAGCTGATGTTCAAATGTATTTTTGGATCTGACTCTGATGACAGTTAGTGTATGTCCAGCTGTTCCACACTGTCTGCGTAGATGTGCTGATGAGTTAATATCTCATGATATCAAAGCATGGCACGCACCTGTTACCTAATAAATATTTTTTAAAAAGATTCAGTGTGGACAACAGTTTCACCAAGAGCTTTGAACTTTGCCTGTCAGTAAATCATAGCAGGGTGGAAAAAAAGAGCCTTTTGGAGAATGCAACAAAATATAATGACGACTCCATCATTACTTTTCACAGGGTATATAATGACACAATGACAAAGCAACATCAATACAGATTAGTTAATTAATGTTTGTCTAAAGCAGAGGTCTTCAACCCTTTTCGTTAGGCCCCACTGTCCTACATGTATTTGATGGTACCCTGTTCAAATACAGTGATTCAAAAGATTCAACAAGCTCTAATGAACCCTAATAACGACCCACTGCTTTGAATCAGGGGTGTTGGAGCAGGCTGACATCTTCAACTGAGGACCAGGGTTGAAGACCTCTGACCTAAAGTATAATGCAACTTTTTGTGCAGTACATATTGAATTTTTTTTGTTATTAGTAGTGTGCACAGCAATTTCTACATTGCCTTGATTACCTTATATATTAATATTTTGTTCTACCATTAGTTCCTTGTACACAAAATATTAAATTAAACTTAAATATGATGATGCTGTACCTGTACATAATGACATAAATAACTATCCCTGGATTAAAGGAACATGAATATCCCTTGAATGGTCATGGTTTCCATAAAAATACCCAGATAGCAAAATATGTAAAATCTAAACCTTCTGAAGATGCATAACACGTCTAAATTGGCACATGTGATACATTCATGACTCAATGAATGTTGGCAAGGGATTAGAGGGGTTGCCGGTGATCCAGTGGATGTCTAGGGGCTTTGACACTTTGTGGGTTTTTCATTTAGCAGCCTTCGTTTTATGTTGCAAAAAGAATATCTGCTTGCAACATTTTTTTAATTAATCATTGCTTTACAGATTTTCAGTATTTACTATGCAGTCATTATGTACAGGTGGAAAGCGGCCATCTATTTACTGAACAGGTTAATTAAGAATGTACATTTTAAGATATCAAAGTGTTAACATGTATGTACCTTGGCACAGGTGACTATGAAATATGTGTTCTCCTGCTGCTCTTTTAAGTTCTACAGCAACATATACCAGCGAGTAGGCAAACAGAAACAAAAGACTTCCCACTGCAAAACACATTTTGTTGCCAGGAAAACATAATGTGATTCATAACAAACTATTGCAAGTGCAAATATGAAAAATATCTTAAAAAAAAAAAAAAAAAGAGCTACAGTACTGTACGCATGGGAAATTTTATTTAATTTGAAGCATGTCAAAAATTCAATTTTGCAAAGTGTTTCGGTAGCCTTGAACACAAAAACTGGCAGCATTTTTACAATCTTAAAATGTAACCATCTTAAAAAATAAGAAATGTGCATCCTATAACCCAAGAGGTACAGTATCTTCTTCCTTAACAAAACATATCAGTGAGGTACCTTAGAGCAAGGTCATTTTCCACATAAAATGTTGCCTTTTATAATCAGACATGTAGGCTGTGCAGAAATATATTTTGTTTGTTAAAGTAGTAGTCCCAGTCTTATTAGGTCACAATGTTGTAATATTCAATCAAGTAGAGCTCAAGTGTCTGGGTATCTGCCTGAGAGAGGACTCATCTTATTCTAGATGTTTATTTTTGGGGTACAATTTTAGCATATTTTTACTGCCAGAATATGTTACAAACCTAATTTTACAATGAGGAGACAATCATCAATTTATTTTCTGGGATATAGTGTCATAATAACATAACTATAATATGCAATTATCATGTGTCTCCTGGATATTTAGAATTACAAAAGCTGAGTATGGCTTTAGCCGACATAATATAATGTGAGTATATTTCAGATGAACAGTGGGGGTTAAAGAATTGTTTGAAGAACCTCACTTACAATGCCAGCTTTTAGACAGACAATTATTGAACCTTCCAGAAATATGTTTTCCCTTCATAAAGGATCAAATGAACTACATGCTGAAGGCAATAAAGAACCTAAATACTGTACTTATTTTTTTCTACTCCAGTACATGATGCTTTGGCTGATTGTCTTCTCAGGCCTCCTAGTTTGCCAAGAATTAAGAATCCTACCCTTATATAGAGTAAGAATGTAGAAACGGTGGATTATGTGAACAAGATACTCCTTCTGTGGGCCATTCAGCAACATTGGTAAGTGCAACCCTGTCGAGTCTTACGACAGAGACGACCACCAAGTCAGCTTAGAAAATGCATTATCAGAGTGCAGCATATTAAGCTAAGCACAGCCTCCCTCTGACAAAGAGATAGGGATTTTCTGGATGCCCTTCTTACCCTGGGGAAATTGTTCAGAGCTGTCATATCAGTTGCCATGCAGCCTTTAAACAACAAGCTCAGCTTTTGCGCTATTTTTCTTTGGTGTCCAAATCCTCCACCCATGCTATTACTAAATTAGAGTTGGAACAAAAATTGCTAAGACATAAGACTAGGTCTTGGCACACATGCCTCTGTCGAAGTCCTAACCTAACAGCCACACAAACTTGTAGTGTTTCAGAAATAACTCTGGCACTAAATTGTCACATTCATTGTAATATTCAAAGATTCAGCTCAGCTTGTGATGCTCCTGCTGAGTAGAGTTGGACCACTCTCTAATATAGCTGTAACACAGCATGGTAAAAACAAACATTTTAGGTCAGTCTAACTGGGGAAGATTCCAGTTCACAATCATCCATGTCTTCCACAGTGGTGGCACAAGAGTGGGAGCCTCTATCTATCTCTTTCTGCTTCAAAGTAGTACTTTGTTATATCGCTTGCCCTCTGCTCATATCTTCTTAGATAGCAGCGAAGAAGAAATGCGCACCCTGTTTCCACCTCCCTCCTGTGGACCATACTAACTTGTGTGGGAGGATTAATGCTGCCTCTGTCTCTGGCTCTTAACTGTACTTGGCAAAAGACTGTGTGCCCAACAGAAATGCAAGTAGAGTCATCATGGAAGTGGTACATAGCTAATAACACTATGTCTTTCACAAAGGCTGTGGTTCAGTTGGTAGAGTGGGTCATCCTATGACTGAAGAGTTGATGGTTAAAATCCAGAGTCCAGCTGGCCACATGACCAAAGCATCACTGAACCCTAAATTACTCTTAGTAGATCTGGCAGCACCCTACATGGCAGCAGCCGCCTAATGGTGTGTGTGTGTGAGTGAGTGAATGGGTGAATATGAGGTCATGTAAAGCACTTTGAGCGCCATCAAGGTGGAAAAGCTCTCTCTCTCTCTCTCTCTCTGTGTGTGTGTGTGTGTGTGTCTCTCTGTGTACATTTATATATATATTTATATATAAATGTATTCCATTTGCAGTGTATGTTAGAATGAAAAGTATAAGTGTATAAGCTGGTGAAAAGCAACAGCTGTGACAATGCTTCCTCCTGTTCTGAAGCTCACAACATCACAGACTGCACTGGGTGATGATTTTTCTGGTAGTCAGGCACAATCAGACCTGTTGATGTGGACTATAAACTGTGCTGGAAGGAATTCCTCTGGAGAGGATTTTGCTTGTCACCTTTTTTCCACCCTTATGGGATGCAGCAGGTTGTGCAGAGACAGATCTCTTCCTTTTACTGAGCTCTCTGCTTTCTCCTAACAGCCCCCCCCCCCCCGCAGGTGGATCTGCCATGGCCACAAAGGCTAGGATACGCCTTTCCTTCACATGGGAGTGTGACAAGGTTGTGCAGAGCCTTGAGATATGCACAGATGGTGCATTGTGCTGTGAACTCTCACTGCAGGTGGACAGTGTTTCATTTGCAGACCCTGAAATTATAGACTCTAACTGGACCAGATTGGCATGTCAAGGATCAAGTTGACACTAATGTATGCTTTGTAGTCCATAATTTTTGCTTACAAGGCAGGTGTGTTCAGGCAAGTGGTTTTCTACTAGAATGGTGCTGCATGTTGATATTATCAAATCTGTCTTTCACTGAATATAAATCATTTTTCTCATTTCCGGTCAAAATATCTTATCACACTTAAAATTAAACGTAAAAATATTTTGTGAGATAGAAAACCTTATTTTTTGACAATAGATCTTGGAAATGTTACTTCAAGAAATATTATCAAGATAAGTTTCAGTTGTTCCATTGGCAGATTTTTTTATAATTGTAATTTTAATTATTATTTATTTATTTTGTTTAGCTTAATTCAAGTTAAAAAAAATCTCTATTTTTGAAGTTTTTTGTTGTTGAATTAAGCAAATAAAAAAAAATGAATTAAGCAAAAATAAATCTGCCAATGGAACAAGTGAAAATAATCTTGGTAATATTTCTTAAAATAAGATTTTCAAGCTCTTTTGTCCAAAAAAAAATTCTTATGTCTCACTAAAAAGTAACTCTTTAGGTGATTACGTCTTACTCTAAGTGTGGTGAGATATTAGAGACTAGAAATAGTAAATTGTACATTTTAGCAGTGTTATAGTGATTTTAGAGCCGACTTTCTCACTCTAACAGTTCCAGTGCAGGTATCATTGAAGTGTCCATGTCCTCGAGTAAGAATCAATAGTAGCTCTTCAGACATTTCCAGAATAAAACTGTTTTTGTTTGCTGTTTTTTTTTTCTTGTTCTGTGAACGTGTCACTTTATTTTACCCAGAAGCAACTGTATTGCAAGCTGTTTAACTAGAACAAAATAAAATGTGGACAGAACATGTGTTAACTGAATAACAGTCAGAACCATATATGGGTTTCAAAACCTTACCAAGTGTATTTTCCTCATTTCTAGTGCTTAATTAAAGATTGTTTCCTTTTTTTTTTTTTTTGCTTAATTCAAGAAAAAAAAAAAAAATCTGCGAATGGAGTAAGTAAAATTATCTTGGTAACATTTCTTTAAATCTTACAAGTTACTTTTTGGATGATGATGTTTTATTTTAAGTGTGATGAGATATTTGGACTAGAAATGAGAAAAATAAACTTTGTAAGAGTTTGATGTTTGTAGTGTGCAGTTGAGAAGAACCATCCTGACAGATTTCAGCCAGTTCCCATTTGTTATGTCTTTACAGCAGAACAAACGTATTATTCAACACACGCATACTGCAGGTCAGACTTTATTTCTATACAGTCACTGTTTTGAGAATGAAGCCTGAATGTAGACACTTGCATCATACATCAATGCGTTTGCCCACACACACACACACACACACACCAACCAATTTCATTCCCCTTCATTTTCAGCCCAGGCCCAGAACTTCGGGGACCAGTTTCTTCATGTGTTCCTGCAAGATGGACGTCCTGCTGCTGAACTGGGTTGTGGTGGAAGCCACATTTTGAGCATCGCCGCAGGTCAGACCATCAACAATGATAGATGGATGTCAATGACAATTAGGTAAGACATGCATTTTTCTTCTTCTAAATCATTACAATTCAGTACAGAAGACACTTGTACTAGGTTAGATTCTGTCTACAGTACTTAGAGCCAGCATCAAACACATCAAGGTTTTTATAGTTAACAAAAACTAATGAAATGATGGAAACAAACTGAAATGAATAAAAAGTTGAATTAAATAACTGAAACTATATTGTGTGCTAACCTATAGAAATGATGGGTGTAATTAATCTTGCCCAACATTGGTTATGTGAGATTATTGTCATCACCTTGTGTGTGTGTGTGTGTGTGTGTGTGTGTGTGTGTCCGTCTGTAGAGACATATCATGCTATAACTCAATGAATACTTGCAATACAGTATCACCATGTGCTCGTGTACATGGGCATATACAGTACATATAGCTAATGCACATCAGATGCAATGATCCATTTGAGTAAAGGTCAAAGGTCAAGGTCACGATTAACTAAAAGATCGAAATCACATTATCAGTTATAACTCAAGAACAGAGGGTCACATAACTTTCAAATTAGCACCAAATCAAATACGAAATTAATATTTCTACAATTTTCATACTTCTTTTTTTTTAAATTATTATTATTTTAGATGTAAAAAACTATTTGCTGCTCCCAGTGTTTTCTTTTCCATGGGAACCAGGTTCAAATGGCTCTTTGGGTGTTAACAGTTGCTGACCCCTGGTTTAGAAAAAGGAAAATGAAATAAAATTCAACGATAATGAAATATCCTAAACGATTATGATCTTGAAACACATTCATTATTATACAGAATATTTTGCAAAAGAAGTGTAGAAGTATGGGATGGCATTTATTATAATAATCTAAAATCACAAACATAAAACATAAACATGAAAGGCAACAAAACACAGAAACAACTAATTACAACTAAATTATAGACTGTATACAAAAACATTACACGCGCCTTGCTGTGGTATTAACTATTTCTTTTCATCACGCCATTAACTGTCTGAAGGTCTTGTAGTTATATTCTGTACTCTTTTTTTTTGTCTGATTTCCCTTTGATAAAATCCACATCTGATTTATAGTATTACAGAGGATTTCTATGAAAGCTCAGACAGATAAATCTTAACATATACTTTGGACCTTTGTGAACCTCAGCAGCTCCTGACACGTGTCAGAATAACAATGTCACATAAACAAAGGAAATTTTCCAGTTTTTTAATGGGGTTAGATTTGGCTTGGTGAAAACTGCCATATAAATGCCCCCTCAAAAATCTCATCAACTGAAATGGACTTCACATATTGAATTGATTTCCTCAAGCCTGTCTAATAAATTGTTGTATATATCACTCACATATAAGGCATTCATTTGGTAAAGAAGAAATTAAAGCTATAGTTGGTAAAATATTAGCTTTAATTACTATATCAAAATTACCAAGTCTATGGGCGAATTCCAATTCCTCCCTTAACCCTCAATCTCAAAATGCACGAAGTATAAGTGCTGTCCCAATTCTACGAATGTTTAAGTTGAGGGGAAAGTTTGAGGACTGGGAGCAATGGTTACCCAGAATGCAATATTTTCTTTGTTAATGGAGATATAAAAATTATGAAAATCATTGTATTATCTTAGTTTAGGTAAATTTTATGGATTATGTACCTCATTGTTGCATAACTAGTATATTTATTTTATGATCTTTTATCAATAGCAGCTGGTGCGGACAAGCTAGCTATGGTCTAAGTTAGCTAACATTACAAAACGGTTATTTTTCGTGGTGGTAATGTAGTTGTTTTATCAAGATAACAGCCTATATAACATGCTTGTGCCGATAATTGTATAAAATGACCAGGCTAATGTCATCTGCCGTAGCCGCAGAGTTAGCTAACGATAGTTATAGCTGGTGTTTACCTTTCATTGAGCCGTGGTATGTGGTGATGGCTGAATATGGGTGTTTTATTTATACTGATTATTTGTTTGATAGATCTAACTGAAGGAATAATTTACAGATAGTCAACAACAATTAAAAAAAACGTGGACCTGATGGACCAGTGGATGATAGCTGTGTTTGTGGCTTATGATTAAACAGGCAGGGTTAACACTGCAAATATTAAAAAAATAATCAAGAGTTTTCATTTCAGGGACTACAGAGACAACGTGAGCCCTGATTAATTTCAGGGCCAACATTTAATGGGTGTCCCACACAAACGGCCCTTAACACTTAGTTTTGAGGACTACTGATTGAGGGTTAAGGGAGGAATTGGAATTGACCCTTTGTCATATATTTTGTTGATCCATGTAAATGTTGCATATTTTCAACAAAATGAAATGTCACCTGTCACTGATGGCATATCCATTATGTTAAACTGTGAAAATATTAAATAAATCTTACATAATAAATAAAATACAACTTTTTTTATTTTCCATTGTAATTCTATTAAAGCTCCAGTGTGTAATATTTAACCTATAAAGAGCCAGTGCTACTGTAGTGAATATAGAGAAAATGTTTAACCTTTCTTAATTGATTTATTACTGTTTATTTTAATATTTTTCACCTTATGTTGCATTTTTTTCAGTGTAAATCGTTTATTTTTCTATAATTAATTCACTGCTCATGTAGAAAAAAAAAAAAAAAACCTCAAATTAAAATGGCAGGATATTACACTGCAAAAGTCCAAATCTTACCAAGTGCATTTTTCTCGTTTCTAGTCAAAATATCTCATCACACATAAAATAACACATAATCACCTAAAGACTAACTTTACAGTGAGATATAAGAACTTATTTTTATTTTTAAACAATAGATCTTAAAATAAATCTGTTGAAAATAAATCTGCTGAAAATAAAAGCAACCATAGGGGAGTTATATTTTATTTATTATGTAAGATTTACTTATTATTTTAAGTAGAAATTTAAATAATACAGTTGGTAAGTTTTGTATTTTTGCAGTGTCGTACATTCCACAGGCGTAAAGCACTGGCTTGGAAAGAGCGCTCTCCTTGGGTTCTGAAGTGGGTCTGGGGGACTGTCAAGAGGCTCTGGTTTGATGACTTTAATGAGAGCACAGGAGAATAGGGTCTCAGGAGCTCTGTTATGTGTAGAGGAGCTTGATGATGAAGGACTCGAAAGGTAAGACGTAGAATTTAAAGCTGAACTCTAAAACTGACTGGGAACCAGTGGAGGGAAAATAAAATCCCTTTGGTTGCTTCTGCATTTTGCATGGATTGTAAGTGATTAACAGCTTTTTTTTTTTTGTTAAACACATAAAAAGAACATTGCAATTATCAATGCAGGAGGAATCAAAACCCATGTCATCTGAACCCACTTTATCCTCGCTAAGGTTGCGGAGGTCTGTGGGGGTCTAACCCAGCTACCACCCACATAGACACGGGGAGAACATGCAAACTCCACACAGAAAGGTCTGGTGTGGGAATCGAACCAGGGTCCTTCTGTTTGTGAGGCATGAGTGTTAACCACTGCACCACTGTGCTGCCCACACAAGATTGTATAATTCATATTTCGAAACCATAGATCATTCCATGAGTAATAAAATCCGTTTTTACTGCTGTTGACCAGAGGTGACGAAAGCACTCACATTCTGTACTTACTGATTCAGTACTGATTCACTCCTTTACTTAAGTAAAAGTACAAATATATATATATATATTTAATTTTTCTAATTTTACAGGGCTGTGGGTGGGACCAAAACTGTTTTCATTCAAATTGTCTGTGCATGAATAGAATAGAATAGATGAATTCATTTCCAAAATTATAGCACCATAATTTCATTTCGTGGGTTCAGTTTACACACACACACACACATATATATATATATATATATATATATATATATATGTGTGTGTGTGTGTGTGTGTGTGTGTGTGTGTGTGTGTGTGTATGTCAACAGGCTTTGCAGGCTCCACTCACATTTTCATGCTTTCTCCATCATCACTGGGATGATATTTCTTTAAGTGATTAGATTTAAGTGATTAGATTTGTTGTGTCACCAGATTTTTGATGGCATTAAACACCAACATACCCTGCACACAGAGTTCATTTACTCTCAGTTACTCTTATCGTAGCCAAACCACTGCCACCCAACTGATGTCCAGTGACATTTTTTCTCAATAATATATCAACAAGTCATATCTTTCGCTGCCCTCAGCTCCACTTTCTGTCATTCTTTCTGTTGTCCACGTCTGTGTGTCTGTCTTAAGTTCCTGCGTCTGTTTTTATTCAGCTTCTTCGTCTGTTCCCGTCCAAATGTGAGCTACAACGCCCCCACATGTTCTGCCAATCTAGCTCCAGTTTCATTTCATATCTGTGTTTAATCGAGGCTCGCAGCTGATCACCGAAATCGACCTGAAATTTATCGCAATCATTAATCGCGATCACATAATCACCCAGAACTACAGTGAACCCTTTCAAATCCTTTTTACTGCAGTGCGATTGAACATGTTCTATGTCTCTCTCTGGATAAAATTATTCCTTAAATCCCAACCCAAGCAAAACTGCTCAGTGAATATCTCATACATTGGCTCTGCTCAAATGTTTCGTCCAAATAGGTCTAAACACAATACCTCCCTGTGCTGATCTGTGCAGAGTGAACACGAGCTTATAACTTAGGCACTGTGGGGCAGAGTGAGCCGGCGGGGGGAAATGAGAGATGCTGCTGAGCTCTGCCTCTATTTATTCTTGATCGCTTCAGCAAATTTATTCATATGCAAATTAGCACATGACATCAACGAGTGATGTTTGAGCAGCAAGCACCTACTTTCCTTGGATAATGGTTGGCACCAGTAAATGCATCCACTTTAACTTGCTGTTGTCAGCATCTCTACAGTCTGGGCCAGTGGATGTATTTAACTGTAAATAATCCAAGGTCCAGTGACCAAACAGGAAGATTCCAAATTGCCTTGTGTCACTATAACACAGTCACCTCCCTATTTTTTCTCTCTCTTTTGTTTTTTTTTTTCCCTATTTTCCACATATAAACATCCTTATTTCCCCACACCAATGTTATTGTCAATTCAAGCACTCTTACTGTACGCTGAAACGTACAACATGTGAAAATGAAAATATTTTCCTTTTGCATTTGTGTCAATACAGTGGCACAATTGTGACGCGCTCACTTAAAGCACATCGTCGACTGCCTTTTGTATTGAGTGAGCATTGTTGACATGTGACACCTCTATTGAAAATACAAGGCTGCATCTCACTGTATTGTGGATATGAATATCCGTTGAGGTTTATACAGTTGTAGATTTTATAATGACATAATTGCTGCTACAAGTAGTTAAAAGGATGAGCCAAAGCAACACATTAAAAAATATGTGGAGGGATTATTTAAATTAAAAGCCCTCTTGTGGTGCTACAGCTGTTTCTGTAGCTCAAATGGCTCAGTTCTGCTTTTCTCTCCATATACCATTAAGGTAATACATCTTAATAAATGTAGATATATTTATATATTTATGCATTTAGTCCGTATCCTATTTTGTTTGGCTTCAGTCCTCTTTGCAGTCCACTTGAAACCACAGACTGCTGTTTAATAATCTTACACTATTCCATCTTGCTAATTATCCTCAGCAAAGGGATGCAAAACATTGAGAATATTTTTTACAAAAATTCTGCATCCTTTCCATTCTTTTTTTTTTTTTTTTTTTTTTTTGCGTATTATTTATTTGAGACATAGACTATCAATATTCAAATATGCATAAGACTTCTATAAGACTTTTGCTCTTTTGGTTCAGAACATTATGGGGGTAACACAGGGGCCCATCTAAGCTAATTATCCTCAGCTAAGTGATATAAACACATTGTGAGTATTTAATCAAGAATTTAGCATCCTGTTCTGATGTGACACAACTGAGAAAATCACATTATCCTTTTTGCAGCACTGAAAACCAACTTAATATCCAGCCATATGAACAAAGCACAGAGGGAAGACCTTTTTGTAAGATTGAAAAAAATCAGAATTGTGCTTATTTATTTATTCATTCATTCATTTATTTATTTATTTATTTATTTATTCTTCTAATTTGGGTTTAAAATCTTTCAGGATCTGCAGCTCGTATACAGTAGTACCAGCCAGTTTGATGTGACACAGAGGTCTAGAGGAAAATTGTAGATTATATTATGTAGATTTACTGAATATATAATGCCATTACAGTGTATTGTGTCTCCTTACTAAAGGGGTGTATAACAGACAAGACTGATAGTACGTAGATGTGAAAAATGTAAAAGATATTAGCATACTAGTGCAGCTTTGTAGTTTATTTCCTGTCTCTTAAAGACTAATCATGGGTTTGTAGTTCTAACCAGTGCACCTTAACGTTACCAAAGGCCACCATTGAACTGCCCTGCGGCGCCGTATACGTTCACAAAGGGGAGTGTAAGGAGGAGAGTAGCTGTGTCATTTTTCATTTTTGGGAGGACATGTTTGTTGTTTGCTTGTGTTTTTTTTTTTTTTTTTTGATGTTGGGCATGTTTTCTTTGGGGATGTTCAGGGCAATACCACTCGATTAAAGTTTGAGAGTGGCAGGCTTACAAATGCTCCCCTGGTCATTTGTAAGGCTGTGAATGTTATTGGTTGAACCCCGTTGTGTTTAGCTTTGGCTGCTGGAGTAATTTTCATTCACACACACACAGTCAAAGATCAACGAGGATGACATATAACAGTCTGCAGCATCACAGTTCTATCCTTGTCACAGGTGAACTCACAGTCCCACGCAGATATGATTATTCAAATTTATGCCACGATTGTGTTTTTTTTTTTTTTTTTTTTCATCTCTTAGTCAAAGGACTGGGAGTGGAGTCTAAATCTCTAGTGTGGCTTTGACTTACTGGGAGTATTCTTTTTATATAGCACACTGAGGTTTTTGTGTCTAGCCGCTCTCTGATTTGAATGTTTTTATATACACTGTCATAGTATTTCTGTTAAAAATGAGCTGAATAGTCCCATGTATGAAAACCTGGCCGTAGCATCAGCACATTTCTTACAGTATTCAAACATTCTTTGCCGGATGTGGTAGAAATATGTATGAAATGTTTATTTACAAATGGCAAAAGGCCCAAACTAATAGAATTCAGTACAGTACTTCATAATAAGACAGTTTTTTTTATACATATTTAATATTTAACACTTGTAGATCAGTCTTTATTTTGTTTTTTTCAGATAGACAAATTCATTCTTCTCCTACTCTATTATTTTTCTCACGAATTACATGTTTTCCCTTTCTCTTATCTGTTGTTTCCTGTTTTATTCTGAAATGTTTTGTCATTTCAGTTCCTATCTTCATGTTTTCCTGATTGCTTTACAACAAACAGGCGCTCCCCTGCCCTTATCTGGCCCCCTGTGCATTCATGCTATGCTTTTGTCTTTGTTCTCAGGCAGATCATAATACTTATTTTCTCAGGTTGTCAAGTCAAGCCAGTTTTTCACTTGCGCTTCCTTGTATTTTCGTCAGACCCCTTGCAATCTTGGGTTTCTTGCCTACCTGCCTGCCTTTAAGCTTTTGTGTTTTCATCAGTAAATTCCTTGAACTCGTTGTGCTTGCATCAGCATCTGGACACTACTTCCAATTCAAGGCTTTTTGGGTTTTTTTTTTTTTTTTTTTTTTACTTTTGATGCTCAGCACTGTGTGTGTTGTAATGTTAGGGGTTTACAGGTTGAAGTGCCCACAGACTGATCAGGACCACCCCAGGATAGGATTATCACACCACTATTTACATTTCAATAACCACATTTACAGAATGTTTTTTTCATTCTGAATTATTTATTCGGAATAAAATAATTTGGATTTAAAGCTATTTCTTTCCTGTTTACATGGACATTTTAATTCTGATGAAGGTTTACACAGGAAATGGCTGTATTCCACTGTAGTTAATTGGGCTTTAAGAGCTGGGGGGTACAGAGGTTTCTGATTGGACAGAAGTTAACATCTGGATGCCTACCAGAAGAAAACAATCACGCTCACTTCCTGTTTTGTGTTCACTTCAACTATCGACATGTAAGACCAGATACTACACGTGATTTTTGCATTTATTTTTGTGAAAATTATGAACATAGGTGCCAGATTTTATTTGTTTATTTATTTATGTTTGGGTTTTTTTTTTTTTTTTTTTTTTGCTTAATTCAAGAAAAAAAATCTGCCAATGGAACAAGTGAACATAAGATTTTCAATATCTGTTGTCTAAAAATACATGTTTATATCTCACTGAAAAGTTACTCTTTATGTGATTGTGTCTTATTTGATGTGATGAGATATTTTGACTAGAAATGAGAAAGATACACTTAGTAGGATTTATATTTTTTTTCCCAGTGAATAGCTCAGTTATTAATCACATCAGAGTCACAGGTTCATTTGCAGATATTCATGAACCCAAAAGTTGGAGAGAGGGCTGCTAATGTGCTGACTAATGTGCTCTTGAGCAAGGCAGTTAGCCCAATATTTACCCCCTGAGCACCTGTAATGACAGCCTACTTCTCTTCATCTGCAGTGAGTGGTGTGTTTCCACATGTTCACTTAGTAATGGGTTAAATTAAAAAGGTCAATGTCAGTGAGTGTTACATGTCCACATGTAAAATTATATACTGATAAAGAATCTTAATAATTTCTTCATACATTAGCTATGTTGAATTGTAACTTTATCAAATAGTTAAATGTTTCACTTCCATTTCTTGACTATTTCTTCAGTTTTTGTTTATAACTACATCCCTCTGAGATCATGTAAATCAGTTTGCGGCTCTGTCGGACACAAGAATCTTAATAGCATCCTGTGGTGAGTAACATTTTAGTGAGAGAAAGTTGGAGATGAAATTATCTGTGAAGATTCTCTCTCTCTATGTGTGATGAAACCTGGGTTAAGATTTCAAGAATCCTGTTTGTGGGTGTGGTTAAGTCTGACTTTTATTCTCCAGGACTTTACACCCTCTAAACTCTGAGGCAGTGCTGGAAATTTCAAACTAACATGCTAATTAGGAGGTTGAAACAGACTGCAAGGTGTTTTATGTTCAACATCATAGTATGAAAATGTAAATATGTGAATTGCACACTGTTTCAAGGTCAACTTTACAATATGCAAGTTCTAGAGACTTTTCTGACTGAAATATCCCATAATGCCATGAGTTACCTTGACCTTCTGTCATCGTCATGGTTTATAGTCAATAGTCTATAGTATGTGTTGGTAGAAATGAGATGGATAATCGAAATTAGCTCTTCCTTTCAGGTAAGGAAGCTTTCAGGAAGTTTAATTCCGTGTAGTGTATCTAGAGAGATGCATACTGTACATACTCACACACACACACACACACACACACATACATACATGGTAAATGGACTGCACTTATATAGCGCTTTTCCACCTCACATTCACCCATTCTCACACACACACACATACTTATACACCAGTATGTTTCTATGGTTGTGTCAGTCCTACTGGGAGTCTAAGTCAGTGTTCAGTGTCTTGCCCAAGGACACTTCCACATGTGGACAGCCAGAGTCCGGACGCACACCGCCAACCCTTCAGCCCATACAGACAGACAGACAGACACACATACACATACATACATACATACATCTCTCCACATACATGCATGCATACATACATACACACTGTAGATTTTGCAGTGTTAATTTGGAGACAATGGGACCAAATACACTCTAGAGGAAGTTAAATAAACTCTCTAAGTGTTGATTTAACACTGCAAAATGTACTGTGCATACATACATACATACATACAAACATACAAACATACATACATACATGCATACATGCATACATGCATACATGCATACATACTCACACACACACATACATACATACATACACACATACACACATACATACATACATACATACATACATACATACATACATACATACATACATTACAGGATTATAATAGTTGGTGATTTTAACATACATGTCGATAACAACGCTGACTCTCTTAGTAATGCATTTAGTGACCTACTAGACGGATTAGGCTTTATCCAAAATGTTAATAAACCAACCCACATTCACAGACATACTCTCGATCTGATCTTAACACTTGGTGTTGAAATTAATGACCTTGTCGTTTTTCCCCATAATCCCATACTCTCAGATCACTTTTTAATGACCTTCCAGGTTTTGTTTGAGGATATTTCTACCTCAGTGATTAAAACGCAAATGAAAAGGATACTATGTGACCGTGCTGTCTCAAAGTATAAAGAGTTAATTCAGTCACTATTTGTGCCTGTGTCATGTGATTATGTAAAGGACACATTTAGTCCCAGTATAAGTGATGAGTTAGTCGATAGTACCATGCTCACACTACAAACTACGCTAGATATAGTTGCCCCCCTTAAGTTAAAAACTACTAAGATTAGATTAACCTCCCCATGGTACAACGCTGACACTCGCTCCATTAAACAAGCAACACGTAAATTAGAGAGGCAATGGAGGCGATCCAACTTAGAAGATTCTCTCAATGCCTGGAAAAATAGCTTAATAAAGTATAAGCAAGCTTTGCGTACAGCCAAAACTAGATATTACTCATCCATAATAGAAGAAAACAAGAATAATCCTAGATTCCTCTTCAGTACTGTAGCCAAACTGACAAACAGCCACACCTCCGTGGAACCAGTTATTCCATCCACGCTCCATCCTGATGATTTCCTGCAGTTCTTTAACAATAAAATATCAACTATTAGAGAGAAAATAGACACATTTCTCCCAAATATTAGATCAGAAAAAGTAGCGCTTTCAAACCTAGGCCTTTTTAAAAATCCCTCTGTAACACTAAATAATTTCACCACTGTAGACCAAACTGATGTCATTTCTATTATCATGTCTTCCAAATCAGCCACCTGCCTCTTAGATCCAATCCCAACAAAACTCTTTAAAGAGATTCTGCCCCTAATTATTGGCACTGTCCTAAATATAATTAACACTTCATTAATTACTGGATATGTGCCACAGTCATTTAAATATGCTGTTATTAAACCAATTCTGAAAAAGCCTACCCTAGATCCTGACATTTTAGCCAATTATAGGCCTATATCCAATTTGCCCTTCCTGTCAAAGGTTTTAGAACGAGTAATAGTTAAACAGCTGTGCCAATTCCTGCAAGATAATAGTTTATTTGAACAGTTTCAGTCTGGCTTTCGTGCCCATCATAGCACTGAAACGGCGTTAGTTAAAGTTACTAATGACTTATTATTAGCCGCTGACATCGGACTAATATCGGTCCTGGTGTTATTAGACCTTAGTGCAGCCTTTGACACCATCGACCACAGTATCTTAGTGCACAGATTAGAATATGATATAGGTATTAGAGGAGCAGCCCTCTGCTGGTTTAAATCATATTTATCTAATCGCTACCAATTTGTTCACATCAACAAACAATCATCGCAGTCCTCCAGAGTTAATTATGGCGTTCCTCAAGGGTCAGTCCTTGGGCCTATTTTGTTTACACTATATATGCTCCCTTTAGGTAACATCATTACAAATCATGGCATTAATTTTCATTGTTACGCGGATGACACACAGCTATATTTATCGATTAAACCTGACCAGACCAGGCAAATAGATAAACTAAGTACTTGTGTACAAGACATAAAAATTTGGATGAGTGCCAATTATCTTTTACTGAACCCTGAAAAAACTGAAGTCGTTATAATTGGTCCTAAAGATGCGAGAGACTCCCTAACTAACCAGATAGTTACTCTGGACAACTTAAGTGTAACACCCAGTGCCACAGTTAAAAATTTAGGAGTTTTATTTGATCCAGATCTTTCATTCAAAATGCATATCAAACAAACTTGCAGAACAGCCTTCTTTCACCTGCGCAACATAGCCAAAATTAGGAATATTCTGTCTAAAACGACTGCAGAAAAATTAATTCATGCATTTGTTACATCACGATTAGATTATTGTAACTCCTTATTTGTAGCATGTCCTAAATATTCCCTAAAAAGCTTGCAACTGGTTCAAAATGCAGCAGCAAGATTATTAACAGGATCAAATAGAAGAGAACACATCACGCCTGTGCTCCAAACCCTTCACTGGCTTCCAGTTGAGTCTAGAATTAAATTTAAAATCCTCCTCCTTACATATAAAACCATTAATGGTATGGGCCCCTCTTATCTTAAAGATGATCTGGTTCCGTACCAACCCAATAGAACCCTTCGTTCTCAGAATGCAGGTTTACTGAAAGTTCCTAGGGTTTCTAAAAGTACAGTAGGAGCTAGAGCCTTTAGTTATCAGGCCCCTGTCTTATGGAATCAGCTTCCCTTTAATATTAAAGATGCCGAAACAGTCTCTACATTTAAAATTAGGCTTAAAACATTCCTGTTTGAGAAAGCCTATGGTCAGGTTAGTTAAAAATTATGTGACTCATATATCATGTATACATGATGTATGAGTCACAGTTCAGTCTAGGCTGCCCTAGGAGTTAGAATGCTGGGGGAAGTACAGACACTGAGTTCTTTCTTCTCTTTCTCTTCCTCACATCTGTTTCTGTAATTTTTATAACCTATCTTTCTTACCAAGTCTGTTCATGACTAGTCACCTGGTGTCCCCTTTCCCCCCTCCCCCCCTGGGGGGAGTGGTGGCTCTCCTGACAGTGCCTGCACGGGAGCCATGGACGACAGGATCTGGAGTATCTCGCCTGTGCTGACCTGTGACCCCGGACCACCGCCCCTGCCTGTCTGGACCAGCCCCCCTTCCTGCATTTATACATGGACGTTCATCTATAGCCTGTCCGTCCATGGGAGTGGATCTCTCCTTCAATGTGGTTCTCCTCAAGATTTCTTCTTTTTCCCACTGGGTTTGGAAGTTTTTTCTTGCCGAGAAGGAGGGTCTAAGGACAGGGGATGCCTGGGACTTTTCATGTATTTCTGTAGTTGATTATGTTTTTGTAAAGCCCTCTGAGACGACGTTGTTGTGATTTAGGGCTTTATAAATAAAATTGAATTGAATTGAATTGAATACATACATACATACATACATACATACATACATACATACATACAAACATACATACATACATACATACATACATACATACATACATACATACATACATACATACATACATACATACATACAAACATACATACATACATACATACATACATACATACACACAAACATACATACATACATACATACATACATACATACATACATACATACATACATACATACATACATACATACATACATACATACATACATACATACATACATACATACATACATACATACATACATATATACATACATACATACATGCATACATACATACATACATACATACATCTCTCTTGATAATGCCAGCAGTTTTTTTAATAGCAATAAATACAAAATGTTGTGATTTCAGATGATCATGAGGTGTTTTTTTTGTTTTGCTTGTGTTAGCAAAATATGTTTATAAATAAAAAATAATTATCAGATCATATACTAGGTGAAGTGGTGCTAAGAAAAGATACCAAATATGGATGTGGTAAACATATTTACCCCATCCATGTCTGAAGAACAGGCAAGGGGTGTTTATGTTTGGTTCAGTTTGAGGTTGAATTATTGGTTGAATTCATACCAAATGTAGTTTTTATATTGCCAGCGACCCAGAATAAATGTCTTTACATTTTGGGAAAAGCAGGTCAAAATTTCAGTTTCTTTAGGAATTGCTTAAATGTTTTTTTCTTCTCCCATTTCCTTATAATAGCTGATATCTCACATGTCTACAAAGCATTCATTTTGGCACATATATAGAAACAATTGATATCCTGGCATCTACAGATACACATACATGTAGACATCAGCTGAATTGATGCAAAACTAAGCTACGATCTGAGTGAAGGGTGGGGTTTGCTGTGCCTAACACTATTTGTGTATGTAGTATATTCAGATCAAATAACCTGGTCAATTGTTAAAGTTGAATTATTATTCAAGGTTAAAAAAAAATCAAATTGTAAAAACCTTCTTCTGAGTAATACACACCATCCATCTGCATCAGATGTAGAGCAGAATATCAAAAACAATAAATCCTAACTTAACGTGTTTCAAAATGATACGGTTGTGTAACTTGCATCGTTCAGTTTGAAATGATCAGCTGAGAAATGTATTAGTTTATTGTAGAGTGGGCTACACAACTTACATAACTGACCCCCCCCCCTTCATGCTTTTACAACTTGTATTTTAACAGTCTATTCACCAACCATTGAGTATTGTTTCAGCTAAAAAAAAAAAAAAAGGACTGTACACGTGGGTGTAAAATGTAGCTTAGCAACAGCTGCTGTAAGAGGAACAAAACAAGATGTGTGCTGGAAGACAAACATATTTCAAAATTTAAGAATGGCTCAGCAATCTTAATGCATTAAATCAATACTAAGATCAGAAAACTGTTTATGTCGACTTGACCAGCAGCCCATACTAAAAGCACAAACTATATTCAACATACCGACCTATGTGTGTCGGGTTATAGGTAACTTAGATGCAACGTAATCACTCCTGTAATTAGTGTTTATATAAGTAATGAGTTAAGTAATCCCTTTGCAATTTAGAAAAGTAATTAGTAGACAGGTATTGATTACTTTTTCCAAACTACACCAGCAGTGGGGAAAAAAAAAACAAAAAAAACCCTGTCCTGACTACTTTTCCACCGGGTTTTTACTGCTGGAAGATTAATGGGGAAACAACCTTTTATTTTTGGGAGGAGCCACGCTCCATGTTCAGTGAGGTGAAGTCTTATTATTGAGCATTGTGTTCTCAAATCCACATGTTCTTGACACAATGCCGGAAAGTCTTAGACACTGCTTGTTTATCATTCCCACTGTATTCAGTAGTTTTGTATTGACAAGTACTCCATAAAAGATTCATTGAGGAAGCTTGGAGACACTGCACTGCCTGCTCACTTGAAATTCTTTTGTGAAGCCCCACAATGCAAAGAGTCTCGCTGTGTGCTGTCTAATTGTATTGCCTGAGATATAATGATAGAACACAGGCTACCCAAATTAATTGAGGCTTGCCAGTCACAGCACAAATTATGCATCAAATGCTGCAGTGTGCCTCGTGTGAGAGCGAAGTCACTGCACCAGAGCCAGAGCAGACATTACATTACAGTCCGTGTAGGTGTAGATTATGTTTTGATACATTGCTTGTTGTACTTAAGGATAAACAAACAGCTCTCGCCTGAATGTCTTGTACCGAAGCTACTCGGTCCGATATGATATATAGATGTTTATGAAGCGCATGGGGTGCATTTTCTCTCACTTCAGTCAAATTTGATGTACAACTCCACAGCATGTTATGCTAAAAAGAGTACCAGAGTAACAGGTGGCACCTTTTCTGCCTTGTGTATGTAATATGTGTGACCTATTTACACTGTATCTGCTTTCATGTACAAAACTCCACTGAAGAATCTCTCCACAGTTGCCAAACAAAGAGACTCAAATTGGCAAATTATTCATAAATTATGAATTCACCGCCACATGTTCAACATTATCTTTGGCTCTTTGTTAGCTTAGAAGTTTAACTGAATAAGGCTTTAAAAAAAAAAAAAAAAAAAAGCAGCTTGCCCATCAACCAGTGAAAACTGTTGCAAGCGCACCCACACAGTGCATGATGTTTTACTGCCATCTGTTGCCAATACTTTCAGATGTTTTATGCAATAGTAATATTTTAATAATGATCCTCCCTCATTATTAATTTTCTTCAAGGGACTGTGGGGAAGGAGGCTCATTCAAATAGGATTGTAAAGACAAACACCTACTATCAGGTTTAACAAATACCTTTGTGTAATGGTGCTGTGCTGAAAATATTTGCAAGGTCCCTTAACATTGCAGGTAATATTTCAGTGACGAACCTCAGGAAAGTTGCGGGAGTACACTTGCACTGAATTAGTCACACACTAGACAGTCTAAATGAGGATGTTAGAGATGACAAATCACTTATGATTAGAGCATTAGCCAGATGAAGAAATGCATAAATGATGATTGAATACGTTAAAGCCTTGTTGTGGTTTTGTGTATTTGGAGACATTATTCTTATGTTTTTCTTTGTTTGTTTACCCCAAGTTGGGAATTTGCTATTGTTAGTCCACCGAGACCCGGCACTGAGCGGTGCACTGGGACCCCAGCAAGAAATTACACAGTGCTTCTTCTACATTAAACAAACTCTGGCCTCTTTTTCCTCTGATTCACTCATATGTTTGTTTGTATAATAGAATCCATTGTGGTTATGATTTTGTGTTTTATGTTTGCCCGTGTGTGGCGTTGATGATGATACGGAGCTGTGGGGCGTATTCCTCGCTGTGTTGCTACCAAGGAGTCATAGTCATCTTTATAAATAGTTATCTTTGCCTCAGAGCAAGACCAATGTAAATTAGCCTGGTGGAGCATTCAATGTGCTCACGAGAGCTCATCAAGTAACATCATCCTGTTTGCTTAGTGAGCATGCATGCATGTCTCATAGGGATGGTCTTTACTGCATTAGCAGGCCAAATAAAAGCTACTGTATTAAGCACCAAAATACATTCTAAATGCCCTCAGCAAGAGAGAGTTTTGTAACAATACTGTGATGTTTCATATCTCGCCCCAAAAGTGGATGTGTTGCATAAAAAAACACAAGCGTTATACATAGAACTGGGTTGATCATGTGTTATATTCTTACAATATATAAACAGCAGAGCAGTATCATTTTGTGAAACCACCCACTGATCATGCACTATTATACTAATGTTAAGAGAATGACCTCAGAAATACACCTTGGACCCTGAGGACAGTGATGGATATAGTCCCTGGACATTAAGTTGCATTTCACGTTTGCACTCTTCAATGTCCCGTAATTTATCAGCGTGGGTGTATGTATGTGTGTGTGTATGTATGTGTGTGTGTGTGTCTGTGTATACAACAGCTCCTGTGATTTCCATACCTGTAATTAGTCCTACCTGAAGTTGTATGCGTGTGATTGCCTGAGGGAGGTGTCCTGGAAGGCTGTTTCAAATTAGCAGGAGGGCGATTGCCCTGATTGTTTCCATCTGGCCATTAAAGCAGACAATAGAGTTGTTTTTTTTTTGTTGGTTTTTTTTTTCCTCATCATCAGTTGTACAATCGCACAGACCAGATGAATTAACTCCTTTTTTTTTTTCCCCTGCAGAATCAGATTTGCAAATAAGCCATACAGACATTACTTGTGTTAGATGTTTACAAGCAAGTAATAAATACTTGTATGGAACAAAAGTGCATTATGTGTATTACTCCTTATGTGTGTGGCAACCTTTTGCATAATGTACTGCCCTGTTAAGAGGCTTGTGTTGTATATATCGTGGGTATAAAGCCAGTGATGAATTGTAACGAAGGAATCACTTGACTTTGCTAAAGCTGGAATATGACACAAGTAGACCAGCTACTTAACATTATGGCTGCAACATTAATGACTAGCACAATTGTGTGTTTCCCCAGAGAGACATAGAGGGTCAAATGATAAAATTGTCTTCCTTCTCATTAGGTATATAACGTATATCTGGTTTGTGCCCTCATTTTTATCATTAATTAATCCTGAATGACATAATGAGCACTTACACCCACGATAATATATTGCGCGTCACTGTTTTTAGTTATTAGTTCGTTATTATTGTTATCATTAGTGTTATTATGAGTATTTGCTTTCTCAGTATTATTGTTGTAGTATTATAGTAGCACTGTCATCTCCACTAAGAAGGGTTTTCAGATCTGTTACAACATCTGTTTGCCATCTCCAGGAGGTTTACTGTTTGCTTGTTTGTCTCAGCAGGATTATGCAAAAACTACCGTGTTGATTTTTGTGAAACTTAATGGTAGGGCATAGGCTGTAGATTAGAGACGGGCAACAAATATTTGGGGACACATAGGTATACAGTACATGAAATAATCACTGTAAGATAGGGGAAAGTTTCACTACTTTTACTACTTAAACTCCAGCATTCTCTTTATAATGAACTGAAAGACTGTAAAAAAAACATATTCCAACTGAAAAAAAGTGTATAAAGACAGAACAATGGGAATATAATATGAACAGTCATATGTTTTTATATTGTGTATTATAGTGGAAAATTCAAGTCCGATTCTAACTTCATTCTGACTTCAGCTGGTATCTAACTGTAGACTAAGAGACTGTTGATTGATTATGTTTCTTCTCTACAACTCCAATCACTGTCCTTTTGAAACCTTGTCTTGAAATAACTCCAGCTACTTGCCTGTTGTTAAAAGGTCAAATCTCTATTTAGTCATATGAACAGGTATAAGAGGCTTGGAAGTTAAAGTCAAACCACTGCCTATCGCTGCTGTGTATTGTCTCTATAGTACAATGTAAATGACATTATTTTATCCCTCAATTCAGAGTATGTGAATTATCGTCTCCATAGTTCTGATTAATTAATATATGTTCACAGATTGTTGAAGAAACTCAGTATTTCCATATTTGTTTTGCATCATTTCATATATTTTGTATATATGTAGCTACTGTATGTTTCACTTTGCTTTGTATTACCTGGATGTGTAGTTTTACACTTCCTTGTACATTCATTTTGTTTTCATTTTATCTTAGTATGTATTTTATTTTATTTTTATTTTGACTTTTTAGATATTTTCTTCATTCTGTTCCTTTTCAAGCATGACTGTACATATTTAACCTGATAATTATTGACTGTCTGATGATGAAAAAATGCACATCCATGAACAAAATGAAAGGAAATTCAACTTGTGTAATTAGGAAGATACTGTACCAGTAAAAAAAAAAAAAAAAAAAACAACATACTACGGTCTTGTTGTTATACAATAATTTAATTGAAACAAATCTAATTTAATTCAATTGATTTGAATTTCATTGAATGGGGGGGGGGGGGGGGGGGTAGAAGTGGAAAAATTGCGATAACAATCAGTTGAATAATCAGTAAATAAATCATATGAAAGGTATCCAGAAATCACATCTTTTCAAAAAAAAAAACCTGCACTGCTTAAATACTACTGCAGAACTCCAAAATAAACCACAACACAAAAATTGAATAGTGTGGGATTTTTTTCCCTCTGTCATGGGATTTGGATAAGAAGAGGATATTTTTAAGGCACTGATATAGGACATGAGTGAAAACCCACTCACGTACCGTACTGTATACCACGCCATGCAGCTTGCTCAACTGTAAATAACAGTTTGTGGTTTATCGTTGGCATATTTACTGACATTACTGTGTGCATTTACATCTGCTGAGAAACAAAACTTAAAGAATATCTATCACTGCAGCCCTGAACTGAAACCTATTTCTTGGATTTATTATTTAAATCCAGTCTGTTTTCTATTTTTGTTTTTCTCTCCTGGGTTTTGGGCTGGAGTGCGGGACTCAAACGCACCATGGCTTCCAAAACCAATCAGGCGGCACAATAAAGTTTCTCATAAAATAACGTACAATGTATACACAGTCAAACATTGTCAGTGTATATAGTAGCGTGGTCTCAGTGGTGGCATTAGCAGCTCCATTACTATGACTGCTCTGTCTGTGTCATCAGAATATTTTTCACGCTTAACTGGGTTTATTGTGAGACTCAGATATAGTGAGGAGCATCTTTCCTGACTAACCCCTCTCCCTCTTATTCTTCTCTCTCAACAGATACAATCTGCCTGTTGGCAAACAAGGAGGGTCATGTATGATTGAAATAGCTGTAGATAATACCACAGCGCGGCGTCATGAGGAATATACATCACATGGTGTGTCAGAGGTAACGTGACCTTCCTGCAGTCAAATCATTACACTACATTTACATCTGTTCCCCATAAATGTACCCATAAGTAAACTGTCAAGTGTGTTTATTCACGGAAAGCCCTTAAACTCTTATCAGTTCTGTGATTCCAGTGTATTAAATATAACAAGCGCTGTTTATGGATTAGTGCTTTTGGTTTTTGCAGGAAATGAGATTCTCCTAATCTCCCTTTTACTGCACTATAACAATCTGAATCTACATCTGAAGCCAGTCATGCAGTTTATTATACCCATAGCAGAGTGGGATTTTGGTAACATTAAAAAAAGAAGAAGAAAAAAAAAAAAACATTTCAGAAGAATATACAATTGTACAGAAATGACTAGTGATAATTGCGCATGTATAGTAGTTAGTGCGCATTTGTGATTTGATGCATTTACTGAGCATTTAATGTCAATTCTGATAAGAGCGCTTTCAAAAAAGATATCATTTTTAGAGATAAAATGGGTTAAATGTTATATACTTTGAGTGCTGGTTGCCTAATGTGTTCAAGATTTATGGTAAAGTTTTAGTAAATGTACACACGTGTTCGTATCCAGAATATTTTAGTAGTTTTATAAGTATTTCATCGGATGACATCTTAAAAGTGAATGTTTTCTCAGTTGCAGGCAGCTTTTTGAAGTAGGAGTGGTAGCTCAGAGATAAATCCATTCTCTCATTAATTCATAGAATTTCACATTTTGACCCAATTCTGTGTCTTAAAACTATAGCTACGATAAACTTCACTGATGCTTTCTTTATTAGTTACTCAGATTCATCCTACAAACATTTTGTTTTATTGTTAGTATTATTATTATTATAAACTTATTGTAACCTATCCCCTTTTTACAGTCATACATCTACACTAAATACATATATAATAATAATAATAATCTTTATTTGTATAGCACCTTTCATACAAACATTGTAGCTACTACTAGTTACTGATTATATCCTATAACAATAAAATACAATACAATATTTTATTCATCCCACCTTGGGGAAATTTCACAGTTACAGCAGCAAAAGATAAAGGTATAAAATAGCAGAGAAAGAAGAACATATTTACAATTTTATCTGTAATTTTATTTCTTATTTATTGAAATTTTATAATCAGTTTATTTTGTATAATGTATTTTTCACCCTGTAAATTGTACTTTAATTTTTAATCAACGTGAAGCACTTTGGGCTACAATGTTTGTATGAAAGGTGCTATACAAATAATCATTATTAATATTATTACATATATGCAGTATTCCATTGTATTGCACAATGGTTTTCAGTGTATATTTGTAGTTACTGAGCACTATTGTACAGTCTGATGGCTGTGTATTTACGGTAATATATTTTTGACTAGAAATGAGAAAAATACACTTGGTCAAATGTAGATTTTTACAGTGTAGCCACAGCATGACCATCCATATGCTATAACATAACCAAAGCCTGTCTGACGAACTGTTCCGACAAGCACTGGTATGTTTTGTGAATGGAAAAACTGCAGTTCCCACTAAAAAAACATATGCACCTGCTTTTCTATTTTCTGAGCCGATCGCCCTTGGCAACCATGTAAGCATCCCAATATCTCACAGTCTGGCAGAGCAAGGATTCAGAAAAACAACATATTGATTATCTTGTACTAAAGGATGATGCTGTATTTTTATTTATTTTTTTTATACAACAGATGTGTTTAAAAACAGGTAATGTTTAAGCTACGATACAACAATGTGTTTTTTCCTATAAGTTCAACCACCTTTAATGATCCTGCAAATGCCACTGTAACATCACACTCACTACTACTACTCCTCAGTGTCCATTAAAACAGTCATGAATATTACATGACTACATTCAAACGGACTCATAAACATAGTAAACACACTTAAAAGCCCCATAAGGCAATTCATTATCAGTTTCTGGTTTTATCACACAATATATTGTATTTCGTATCGTCTTTTATTTGACCCCACAGCTTTGGGAGGTTAATCTGTGGAATGACTTAGAAGACACATGAAAACAGTTTAAAAGAAGTAAAACATTTGGAAAATATGTACTGCAGTACGTTGCTTATTTTTTTTTGTGCAAACATTATATTAAATGTAAAATAACTTTTACTTCAGCCTAAACCCTTTCATTCACGTATATGGAACAATAGATATGTTGTAGGGTTTTTTTGTTTGGTTTTTTTTGTTGTTTAAAGAAATTAAGGCCTGAATAAACATCTACTACTACTATGAATTTAAAGGAGTCATTCCATGGTTATTTCATTAACACTTTGTTGGTCATACGACAAAAATCACAATAACAAAACATTTTTTTTTTTGCTTTTTCCACCTCACAGGGACTATTATAACATAAAACATAGTTGTTGTTTTTTTACTGACCCTAAATTTAACTAAAGTATTAAAACTCAAACATTACTCCTTGACTAATCTTACCAACATAATTTGTGACTTGGTTCAAATTAGATGTATTAACTCTTTGTGTTTGTATCACTAGTGATTAGCATTAGCATTTCATGACCCTTTACTGTCATCTCTACCATTTGGTTGAGCATATTACATAAATACCAATGTATTTCTGAAACATGATGAAGATTATTTATGTAATAAATAATAGATAAATTGAAAAAATAGAACTTGCCTGCAAAAGAAAAGATCATAGTTTCTTCTTTGGTGGTATACTAGCATGACCTGAATGTATCATTGACAGTGCCACCCAGTGGTGTTTTTGCCAATTTGGTGTCAAAGGACTTAAATTTAGATTAGATATCAGGTTTCAAAATTACCTCTACCAAACGGTTGAGTTGACCAACAAAGGGTTAATATTGCTGTGCTCTCCATTATTAATTGAATACATTGTGTGTTGGTTCTATTTTGTTGGTTTCCAGCTGTTTTTGCACGGTACGCTGTAATGAGGCGTCTCTGATTGGCTCAGAATGCGTGAAGGAACACTCCCCCCTCCGCTCCCTTGTCACTCTGTGTGTGTTTACCATCCCAGAGTATCATCCAGCTAGGTTTCGTGCCGTTGCTTGTTTTGAAAACGTGCAGGGAAAAAACAAGGCCTTATTTCCACAGAGAGCACATGAACCAGTTTGATCCGCCATGTTAGTGCACCTTCTCTTGTAGATGCTAATGCTACTTCAGATTCGCTGCAATGGGGGACGAGCATAACCCCATGTTTGTGACGGCAATGTCCTTGTGACATGTAGTGGACAGACCTTTTCTTAGTGGCTCGTTTCTCTATTGTTTTCTATGAATGGTAAATACAGCCAGTTTAGGGGACACACCACGCAACAAACACAGCATGTATTGGTAACTCGGGGTGACCCATCAGATTCCAAAAGGTTGTGGCCCTGTTTATTTTTCGGATCTGCTTTTAACATATGAGCCCTCTCAGATCCACAGGTCCTCAGGTAGTAAGCTTTTAATTGTCCCTAGAGTTGCCACTAAAACACATGGTGAGGCCTCATTCAGTTTTTATGGCCCCATACTATGGAACAGTTGACCTGAGGGTCTGAGGTCCACTGCGAGTGTTCATATTTTTAAGGGTAAACTTAAAACCTACTTTAACTTAGCGTTTAGTTTAATTTTTAACTTAACATTATTTAATTCTGCTATTTTATGTATTAACTTTATTTTATTACTATTATTTAGTTATATATTTATTCTATTCTTTTTAACTGCATAAATCCTTTAACTTTTGTCCAACAATTGCAGGATAATAGGGGGGGGGGTCTCATGTAAAGCACTTTGTGCTACATGCACCATGTATGAAAAGTGCTATATAAATAAAGTTTTACAGACCTTCACATATTCAACTGTTATGTCACCATGACTCCAGCTGTCCCATATTTCCATGAACACCACCATGCTACAAAAATAAAGTTCAACAAAGTGAAAATAAATCTACCTTCCTCCTTATAAAATACACCAGCTCATATTGAGCTAGATTTCATCCATAATAAGCTCAAATAATGTGACTGCAGTGGCACAAGATTGTTTTTGTTATTGTGAGACTGAGAACACTGACACCTCTTCCTGTCTTGAATAACAGTGTTTTTATGTCTTGCACTAAGCACAATCTGCCTAAATTTTTTACTTTTTTCCTCCCCATCAGGTCAATTTTAGTCTTACTGTGATCTGACTATTATTCTGGTTTTTAAGAAATCTAACCAAAATCTGTGTATCCTCCTGATAGATTTAATTTTGGTTCAAAAATTACTATTTGGCTTAATTTGGTTGGTGTACTGTTGCATTGTGGTTCTAATAAAAGGTAGAAGGTAAGCATTTCAATGTGAGAAATAACCAACTCTGGCTGCTATGACTAAAAGATTTAATTTGCTGTTAAAATTTCAATGAATTTTCTGTGTTTATTATCAATAATATTTTCTTATATCTACATGTCTTATTGGAACATAAGCCATAAAGACCCAAACAACCACAATATACAATGATTAATAACTTTTGATCCACTTATTTTATCAATTACATACAGATTTACACCTTTTCATGATTCATCAGATATGACCCATTTGGATGTTGGGAAGCTCCCTAGTTACCATGGAAATAACTACAACATTATCATCAATTAATGATAGGGTTTGTTTGTTTTTTTTCTTTGTTTCTGATATTCGGACAATTAACTTTAATCTTAGCTTTTATGAACATCTATTTGAATAAATGAAATATTGGAAAATGCTTTATTTTTATCAAAGAAATGCAAAATACAGCAAATAATATTAAAATAAATGCTAGTAAATCACTTAAGAATGGTTAAATATTGGGCAAAAGTATCACTGGGTCTTTATGGGTTAAACCTAAAGTAAACATACACAGAATAACAATCAGTACACATATTGTCGCCCATAACAACATAATTAATTTCAGTTATATTAATACATGACATTAGGAGTGTTCAAAGTAATGATGCTCTGTATGAAAAATAACAATATTTGTGTGTTGTGTCTTTTTTGGCTCGGTTTGAATCCTACTCTGTCCTAGTCATGTGTTGTTGTCCCCTTGGGCAAAAAGACTTCACCTTCCTAGCATCCAATGCTGCTGCTCACACTGGTGCTGCTCACACACATTCATGCGTGTGAATGTTTGGTGGTGGTCAAAGTGTCAGCCATGCTTCTGTCAGTCTGCCCCAGGGCAACTGTGGGTACATATGTAGTTTACCACCAGCAGAGTGAGAGTGAATGAATAATGGATCCTCTGAGAATGCATTAATAAAATAATATAATAATAATATAATAAAAAAAAGCGCTATATAAATTTAATCCATCATTATTATTATTTTTTTTATATATTATTATTATTATTATTATTATTATTATTATTATTATTATTATTATTATTATTATTATTATTATTATTATTATTATTATTATTATTATTATTATTAATGTGTCACCAAATATGATCAACTGAAGTAGCTAAAACAATAATATCCTCAAAATGAATTCAACCACGACTGTTTATGTTAGTGTATATTTTTTACCTCTTCAAAATATTGTAGCAGTAGCTGGTTATGACTGGTGACCTACATAATCACAGCCTCATGTTGCATTTGTCAAAGACTGTTTGTAAAAAAAAAAAAAAAAAAAAAAACGACATTCAGACAGAGAACAGGTAAATATACACACCTCCAGTGGGTCCTAAATATGGATATGGGGCTGTCAAAATTAGCAGGGATTAATCCACCATCATGATTAATCTGCTTAAAAATTTGAATGTAATTAACCCAATGACTCTGTGCTGACACATTTCAGGCAATTTGTACCACGAGTTAACATTGTACATACGCAAATGTGCAGATTGAAAGATGGAAGACGCTAAATAGCACGAGATCTGAGTAGGAAAAAAAACAAACAAACAGAATGGAACAGTTGACCCTCAAAAAAAGTATTATACACACTGCAGAAGTTTACAGAACGGAGTTTTCTTTTCACCAAAATGCTTCCAGTTTAAAGTACTGTACTAGTCAGGGACTCTGCTAGCACCTCGCCTCATGTGTGGCCTACCTTGAATATATATATATATATATATATATATATATATATTCCTCTTTTTAAATTAGACCAGATTTTTTTAAGTTTAAAACAAAATGGTATTTAATTGAGCTTAATTGAAATGAATCCATAGGAACCCTGTAATTAATGTGATTAAAGTTTGTAATAATTTCTGTCAAATGATATATAAAAAAATATATATATATATGTGTGTTATTTTGTGATCTACTGTAACTGTTATAGTTATATCATGTAGAATAATGTGTAATAGAGTTCAGATAAATCTGAATTCCTCCATCATTACTGAATCACTGTACATGGCATGAGATAAAATATATAATATTAACTACTACTTGGCATTCAGGAGGAAGAATCTGAAAATTCCTGCTGTGACTCAAATGTATACCATTTCGTACTCACATGTGATGGTCTTGTATGTTCCTATGCTACTTTTCTATGACATGAGATAGAATTATTCCTTACTTATTAAATTAACTGTTATTTTAGGATAAGATGAGAGTTCAAAGTATTTTTCTACATTAATTTCACTCAATTGCCTCATGTGTCAGAAAAAGCTTCAAGCAATTTGTGAATATTCTGCTTCTCATTCAATTAACAAGGATGTGTGTGATCACATAAACTCAGATTCTTGTCCAGGTCAGAATATCAACTGTACGAAGCTGCAGTTGAGTAGAGGCACCTGATACACTTAATCAGTCTTGTTGATCTTAATTTGCACTAAGGTCTTATTAATATAACATTAAACTTGTGTGAGAAGCTGTTTTTACCTCCAAGGCTGGTGCGTGTGTTAGATAATTAAATATGATTTTGTAAAAGCTGATCATTGGCTTTCTACCATATTTTGCAGGGAGCCTTCGGAGCCATATTTCTTGGAGCCTTTTCATCCCACTGGGAAATGCATAATGCGAGTACAAAGGGAGCAAGGAGATTCATTGGATGTATCAGTGGACTTCAGGTCAACTCAAAGGAGATTTACCTGGTGGGTGAAGCAGTGAGAGGGAGAAACATCCACAACTGTGACCCACCGGTTTGTCAACACCTTCCCTGCCGCAACGGAGGAACCTGTGTCAGGTATTGGGTCATCTCCAACATGAAACTGTTCATTTGATTTTATTGTTTTTTCACATTACAGTATAAACAGCTAAGAAATAAAGAAACAACGCAATGTATGAAGGATTAACATTAATGTGCAGGAGAGGACAGAAGTCACAAAAGCTTTACTGTATGGGAATACCTCCCTGAAAATAAACAGTACACATGAGGAAAAGAAAGAAGAACAAGTGTGAAATTACAATTATAATATTACTGAAATTATAATCTACAGTAAAGTAAAAAGACTAAAAATACAAGCCCAATTACAAATCATATGATACACAGCCTTATATTTTTCTATTAATTAAGACTTCTCTTCACATGCTTTTTATTCATCAGATGCTTGTGGTCCCCAGTGGTTGTTTGGGTCTTTATGCACACAAAAAAAAAAAAATCAGATTTGACCCTAAAATCCACTACTGTGCGAACATAGCCGAAGCTTCAACTACATTTGAATTATAAAGCTACTGACAATTTCCAATAGTATTTCCCTGGTACAGTTCTCCGGTAAAACTACAGTACATACAAGAAATGAGCTTACAAATGAAGTCAACTACAGCTGAATAGACCCAGTGTTACAAACATACATGTGTCAAACAGAAGAATAGAGTGTTTACTGGCTGCGCTTAAGCTATAAAAAGTGCAGGTCAAGGTCAAAATATAATAGTATGAGTGACAGCGTCATTACACCTGCCCATGAAACGTGCCTTTTCCTCATGCCCATGTGAATTTGTATGGAGCAGGATTGTCAGAGCCAAAATATATGCATCAGAAAAATGTAAATTCTACTTTCAAGTCTCCTAATCTCCGAAAACGTAAATATAGTTGTTGCTCCGAGCGTGCACTCGCACAGTCAGCCAAGTGAAATGACAGTTTTGGCAAGTGCCCCAGCATCGACTATTTCTTAATGTAAAGCTATTTGGTTTTAAGACTGTCTTATCTAAATTAGAGTGGCTGCAAAAATCTCAATGACAACTAAGTGTCCAATGTGAAATATTTGATTAGAGCTAAGTATCAATAGATAATCAATGGCAATTATTTATTAATCAAAGGGAGAAAACTGCTATTGCTTCGTGTCGGACAGTTTTTGTTGGTTCAACATTTGTTTGTTTGTGTCATTCAATCAGTTTGTCCGTCCATCTGTCTATGTGTCCGTCATCCTTTGGTTTGTTGTTTGTTGTGTATGACTGAATAGTTTTCCACCAAACATCCTATAATACATGAGTTGTGTTGAAACGTGTCTGTCATCTGTTCTGTCATGCAGTTTGTCATCATCTTGTTGCCAGAACTCGAAAACCACTTAGTATTTTTCCTGTAACGTACTTGAAAGGTGTCATCCTGCTGAAAACCACTTTTCCACGCTCCTTTTGGAATCAGATGGGTCACCCCGAGTTACCGACACATGCTGCCTTTGACAGTGGTTTATCACCTCCACTGGCTGCATACTGCACTCACAGAAAACAACAAGAGGAATGAGGGACCCAGAACAAGCCGGTCCATTTGACATCAGATGGACTTTAGCGTCACCCATGTAGGGTTAAACCCGTCCTCCATTGCAGTGAATCTGAAGTAGCATTAGCATTAGCATCTACAAGAGAAGACAGTAGGTGCTTCACAAACGGGTTCATGTGCTCTCTGTGGAAATAAAGCCTCATTTTTTCCCTGCATGTTTTCAGAACAAGCAACAGCACGAAACTTATCTGGATGCTATTCTGGTAAAGGTAAAGACACACGGAGAGGCGAGTGTTCCTTCACGCATTTTGAGCCAATCAGAAACGCTTCATTACAGCGTCATGGACATGTAAGTGGAAGTGCCAGTAAACGCTGTTGTTCGACCTCAAGTCATTTTTCTACCGTGAAAAAAACAGCTGGAAACAAAACAATCTGGACGTTTTTTTTTTTAAATAGAGCCAACACACAATGTATTCAATAACAATGAAGAACACAGTAATATTAATGAAATAATCATGGAATGACAGTTTGAAATAACTTCTCAACTCCTCTGTTGTGAATAACATTAAGTTAACATCATTAATAAGTGCCACTATTTGATTTTGTGAAGGACAGGGAAATAATACCATCTTCTTTGATTACTCAAGTTTAATTACTACATGTTTATATTATCACAGAAAGCCCCAGTGCTACTATTGTGTCGTAATAAAATGTTTCCCCTCTATATTTAACTTTGTTATGACACTGTCTTCTGAATTTTGCCTTTTTTCAGTGACAATGTGTGACATTTAATTTTATAATAATACAGATGTTCACTAAAGCTAATAACCACTAGATTAAATTTGGTGGTTATTATTAAAAAAAATTAAAAAAGTGACAACTGATTAAAAACCGACTTTTTCCGTCAAATCCATGATTAACGCTACATAACCTAACCCATTATCATTGATCCAACTCCATGGCTGTTACTTCTGAATCAAAGTTGTAGAAGATGATGGTGACTGTAGTAATTGCCTTTAACTGAGGAGCCTCTGAACATCCAAATGAGTCATATCTGATGACCACGAACACATGACAACACATTGTTTTTTTGCACTGATTTTACACCAACTATTTAAATGTACTGTACTAATGGATAAACAGCTTATGCCAAAATGTAAAATATTAATTGTACAAACAGAAATATTACACATCTTTCTTTTCTAGTCAAATTCTTGTCCATTCTCCAAACCTAAACTCTTTGGCTTAATCCTAATTTACCCATTGGTCCCTCCCCTTTACCCCTACTGCTTAGCCCTTGCATTTAGCACTTCCCCTTGAAATGGTATTGCAAGGGTTAGGGGTTGAAACATTCCCCCTTCCAGACCTGTTACATTATCAGCATTTTCCAAAAAGATTCACCATGCTTTCAGCAGTTGTATCGATCCCTGTCCCATGGGCTGTGGTCATCTTTTTGCAGCTATTAACTATAAACCATAGACATGTGATCTATTACACATTAAAATGGTATTAAACAGTCGATCAAATGGTTGAATTGTTTACAAAGAAAATACATACTGTACATTTATAGGTTTCTTTCATCCCACTGCTGCAGGTTTTGCTTGTGTTCCCCGTCCATTTTCACTTACAGCCTTCACTGTATCTATTGATGCATAGTTACTCTGCCAAGAAATGGCAGAGTTCTGTTTTTGCCACTGTTTGTTTGTTTGTTTGTTTGTCTGTCTGTGTATGTGTGTTTGTGCAACATAACTCAAAAAGTTATGGATGAATTTGGCTGAAGTTTTCAGGAAATGTTGATACTGGAATAAGTGATAGACGTTTGGTGGTGATCATTAGTGTGTGTGTGTGGGGGGGGGGGGCTGCCTTGGTGGAGTCTGCGCTCTCTGAGTGCTTTTCTAGTCATCTCTGTTTTTATTTTTTTCCTATTTTACTTATACATAGTCATCTCTGTTTTTTGATGATGCTGGTTCCAATTTCATTTCATTGTACCAAGTGAAAATGACAATAAAAGTCAAATCTAAATTCTAACAGAATTACTGGAAAATTATCTAAAACTGAGGGATAAAGGTCAGCTGGGGTAGGGGTGGGGGTGGGGTTGACAGATCAACATGGCAGTAGATTTGGTTGTTGTACATCCCTACAACATTGACCCAACCTGCTACATAATCAAACGAAAAGAGAAAAAAAAAAAAAAAAGTGTGGTCCCCCCTTCCCCCAGGTGTTTGACAAACACTCGTCTAAAATAATCCCCGTTCACATATCTGTTCTTTTTCGTCTTTATCTATTATCGCTCATCAGGCTACCATCACAAAGCACTTACCGGCTGTTTTCCACAGCTTTTCAAGTATGCATTAACTACATACGACACTCTTTCACCTTTGGTATTCCAGAAAATAGCAGCTGTAAATGTCTTCTTCATTGTGTTATGACACTATCAATTAACAGTTGCATTTATTAAACAGGAAATGAAAAAGGGCAGCATGAATATTGGAATATGAATGACTCCACGAATACCAATTATGCGCCAATGGCATTGTGGTCACATTTCCCTGTCATGTGCAAAAGAGTGGGTCCTGCAATTATCTACGTGATGAATATGCGTTAATGCAGAAGGCTCTTGAACCACACAGCATGCAGGGGTCACTGGGAGTTCACAGAACACTCTTCATTCACTTAGTTGTCCTGAAATGCACTGCCATGGTCTAATAAGATGAATAAGGATTTTGATTGTGGGTTCAGCTGGGGTGATTTCAGGTTCTTACCTTTTATTATGTCGCTTTCTGTTCACTTGGGTACGAAGACATATCAATATTAAACCAGAGAGCATAAGGGCATGGCCAGTAATACATACATATTCGTCATTTAAGTGACATCAGTGTGAAAAGCCTAGAAATCAGCATTACCGGATTGAGGTTTTTTTTTTTCTTTCTTTTTCTGTTCTCTGCTTGTTTCAGTTACACACACACACACACACACACACACACACACACACATACACACATACACATAAAAACACTTTGTTTCATTGTAGACATTTCTATTATTACACTCCCATAACCAATGTGTCCACTATAGGCCAAAAGTAGACAGTGAATTGCATCACATTTATTGTGCTTCAATCTGTTTCAAGGTTAGACACTACAGGTGAATAGTGTTCAATTTTAAAATAATACATATCTCCATGAAATGTCCTCAGGTGATTGCTTACACAAGTATGGAAAAATATGTATTACACCTTTTTGAAATGTGCATGTTTAATAATGCAAATTGTGCATAATCTCTTTAAAGCTGTTATTCCATGGTTATTTCATTAATATCACTGTGTTCTTCATTGTTATTGAATACATTGTGTGTTGGTTCTATTTAAAAAAAAAAATGACTTGAGGTCAAACAACAGAGTTTACCGGTACTTCCTCATACATGTCCATGACGCTGTGACGAGGCATCTCTGATTGGATCAGAATGCATGAAGGAACACCCCCCCCCCCATCTCTCCTCTTGTTTTGTGTGTGTTTACCTTTACCAGAGTAGCATCCAACTAGTGCCCTTGCTTGTTCAGAAAATGTGCAGGGAAGAAACAAGGCTTTATTTCCACAGAGAGCACATGAACCAGTTTGATCCACCATTTTTTTAAGTTTGTGCAGCAGCTACTGTGGCACTGTCTTCTCTTGTAGATGCTAATGCTAATGCTACTTTAGATTCACTCCGAGATTGATTTACTAACAGATTGCTTTATAAATATTTTTTAGAATACTGCTAAGTGTTTAACTGGAAAGTTTGTTGTACTTAGATGCTACATAGACTGAGCTGTTTCTACCGGACATTTTGGGAAAATGACATTTAAAAATTTATAAAAGACAATTTAATGCATTTCTATATGAAACAATGCTCAGGTCCTCAATAATAATAATAATAATAATAATAATAATAATAATAATAATAATAATAATAATGAATATATCTGTGAATCAACACAATGTTAATATTTACATTCATCTCCACGTTTATGGAATAACTTCTCATATTATCTTGTGATAATAAACAGCCAAAACAGAACATTTGTGATTTAATGGGAAAACAGATCATGTTTTTTGTCATTATTTAACACATTTTAGGCATATATCCATTGGAAAAGTAGCTTATGTAGACTACAGAGAAATAAAAAAAAAAAAAAAGGTAAAATATAACTTCTTTAAGTACATATTAGTAATAGATTTGCGCTTGTCTGATGTTGGAAGAAAGATGTCCAGAAAATTTAATTTTCTCAGTTTCTTCGTTCGATTGTTTTTGTCTGAGCTGCTTGGACATTTCAAATACAAACCGGTCTGGACTGAAAATTTCAGGAAGCTACAGTGAATGTAATGCACATTATTTATTACCAGAGATGTGCACATATCCAGTTTTTCACAGTCACAGACTAACTTTTATCTATTTTGTTTCCTTTGATTTTTTTTTCCTATTCCACTTGTATATCACAGTCACCGGAAACATCCATCAATCACAGCTTTGACTCACACAGATTTGACGTAATCATAAAGTGCAGCCTTGATAGTGTATCATAGACCATCTCCAGTTTTCTATTCAGCATAATAACTTCAACATGATTATATACTATTTTTGGGATATCAATTACTTCTAGTTTTCCTATGATATTCAAGGCTTGTTTCTACCATTATCAGAGTTAATTGCAGGATTTAGCAGAAGATATGGAAATAGAAAGACTTGCTGTTCTGACTTTTTTCTATTTTTCTGCACAGCAGGCGTAAAGATAGAGTGTATAAAAATAATATTACAGATTACATTTCATTTATGAAATTAAGTAGTGAGTCGGTTTGTCTGTTTGTTTGTCTGTTTGTTTGTTTGTAAGCAGCAAAAACTGCTGGACCAATTTCTATTAAATTTTCAGAAAAGGTGTGAAATGTTAGTGGTTGAAAGTAGGTCAAAGGTCAAGGTCACAGTCAACAAAATTGTGTTTTTGCCATGATAAGAGATAGCGCAAATCAGGTAAAATGTGTGCAAGGGGGGCGGGATTTGTTGTGTTGGGCAGTTTTTGTTTGAGCTATTTTATGCAAATTGCAACAGTATTACTCCAAATATATTCATATTTCTTACACACACACACACACTACACACAACACAAATTTTGTGACTGACCTTTGACCTACACCCAAACCACCCAAATTTTATAGGATCTGTTCTGGGCCACCTCACGTCTTTCCTGAAAATTTCATGTAAAGTGGTCCAATAGTTTTTGTGTAAAGTTCGCCAACAAACAAACAAACAAATAAACAGACACACAAACCATCTAAAAAAAATACCCCTCTCCCCTTCAGAGGGTGGGGTAATTTATAAACACAGCAGTCAGAGGACATAACCTTTCAAAAAAAACAAGAGAAAACATATGATAACATGCTATTGAGATTATTTATTTCTTTATTATCTGTAAAATAAATATTTCATCTCTTCACATTCACACAATACAACCCTAGCTCCTTTATAAGTCAAAACAACAATTAATTTTGACAAATTTTTTCATGCTGATAAAATAATTTAGAAGAAAATATTTGCAATGCATGTTATTTACTTGTTAAATAACAGAATTAGGTTACATGTAGTGGATATCTACTGCTTTTATTTGACTGGACGAGTGTAGCAGCTATACCCAGAGGGATGAGACTTCCACCTGGTTACTGTGAAAGGACTGCTGAGGTGCTATTATTGTCCTTTATGCCTTTGTCCAAGCCTGCAGTGGACCAGTGGGAGCAAGTGGCAGCACCCTGCTAGGTATCTATGTTATCTCTATGGAAAACATGATACCATGCAGCAACCAATACGTCTGACTAGTGTAGAGTTTGGCTATCTGTACTTTCTATTCCCATATAGACATTTACGACCCTATAGAGCAGAGGTGTCAAACATGCGGCCCGGGGACCAAAATCGGCCCGCCAATGGGTCCATTCTGGCCCCTGGGATGAATTTGTGAAATATAAAAATTATACAGAGGTTATTCATAATTAAGGAAGCTCATTTGACATTAGTTTAATCTAAAATGGATTAGACCACAATCATAATAAATAATACATTATGAAAAACACAACTTTTCTTCTTTGTTTTAGTGTAAAAAAAAAAAAAGGGAGTAAATTAATTTTAAAAAAGACGAACCTGTCTGTTACAAAACATGTGAATAACTTGAAATGTATGTGGATTTTTACTAATATTCTGAACGTTACTAAATGTTGTGTGTATTTGTATTATCTTTAAGTGGTAATGCACATGTATAAATGATAAACTAAAGCACACTATTGTTAATATTGCACTTATTTTTCTTTTGAATTTTCAGATTGTTAATATTTCTTTACGTTATGTTCAAGTACAGTTTGTAAATATAAACATTTTCATGATGGAATTTTAACTGTTTTTGCTCAAAAACATGAGAGAAAACTTTGGAGTTGACATTATTTATAAGTTTTTAATCCTATTATTTCTATTATTTTACTGGTGTGGCCCACTTTATACCATATTAGACTGAATGTGGCCCCTGAACTAACGTGACTTTGACACCCCTTGCGATAGAGTATGAAGTGTACTAATTGTGACTGCGATTTAAAGGGATTATGTTGGGGTTTTTTTTTATTAGTCTTTGGTTCATTTATTTATTTTATTTATTTGGATCCCAATAGTTTCTACACTGGAAAAAATCTAAATCTTACCAAGTGAATTTTTGTCATTTCTACTAAAAGAACTGGTGTCAGCCACAGCAAACCCCACCCCTCGCAAATGTTTTAGCTTTTAATAGACATCACCCTCTCAAAACATTAGGCTATGGGTTTGACCTTTTAAGGTCGCTGAAGGTCAAAGGTCATAATGCCATTTTGGAGCCTACATGTAGTTTCCTATCTGTCAACAATACTAACTGAGGAATTGTCACTACTCCTTGCGGACTTATGACCATTTAAAATTATGTGACCTGAATTTTTACCTCTCAAGGTCAAAGGTCATGATGCCATTTTGAAGTCCATGCCAGGTTTCCTATTTAGACCATCAGCATAGCATTTTGCTGCTCATTGTCTGTAAGATAAATAGTTCAAAATGTATATTCAAAATTCAATTCTGACCTTTATTGTGACCTTGACCTTTGACCTAGAGTCTTCAAATTTGTCCTTAGTATATAGGAATGAAGAGGAAATTCCTGATTTGCCCTATCTCTTGTCATTTCCTGACCTTGAACTTTGACCTACATTCACCAAAATGTAATGGGTCCTATTCTAGACCACCTCGCACCTTTCCTCAAAATTTTATGTAAAGCGGTCCAGTAAAGTTGCTGACAAACAGAAAAAAAAAACACCCAACCAACAACTTAAACAACAGGATAACAAAACCTGTTGCCTTCAGGGGAGAGGGTAAATACCTGATCACACTGAAAATAAGACTTAATTACCTAAAGAGTAACTTTTCAGTGAGATATAGAGTTTATTTTTAGACAATAAATTTTGAAAATCTTATTTTAAGAATTCATCATTTCACTTGCGCCTTTTGCAGATTATTATATATATATATATATATATATATATATATATATATATATATATATATATATATATATATATATATATATATATATATATATACACACACATATATATATATATACATATATATATATATATATATATATACACACATATATATATATATATATATATTTATTTATTTATTTTTATTTTATTTTTAGTGAATTCAAGCAAAAGGTGTGATAAGATATTTTGGCAACAAATGAGACTAATACACTTGGTAAGGTTTAGATATTTTTTTCCAGCATATATTTTGAATATGAACCCTAAAGTTGCTACAAACCTATCATTATTTTTCATTCAGCAAAAATGATGTAGCTTTCTACAACCTATTTTAATTCCTTTTTAATTTGTTATGTCTATACCTAGGTAGGATAACATTACAATAAATCACTTACAAAATGTTAAATGGAGAGAAAAATAATTTAGGAACTGACACAAAGCTAGTCCTGGGCCTTTATAGATGAATTTGTCACATCTGTAAATCACAGCATTTGCACATGTCAGCTCAAGACTTTAGATGAACAGTTCTCTATTACAGTACCATGTCATTATTTGTGGTTGTAGCAATAACAGAAATTTTGAGCCAGTTATCTAAAATGTTTTGGGAGAGGGTGGGGTGTGTGAAATGGCTCATCTGCATTTAAAGGGCCAGCACTCAAAACTGTGCTGCACTTGTATAGATTAAATATGAAATTCACACGAAGAACAACTCACTCCTGGACTCCATTGATGAGGTGGGTGAGAGGAGGATGTTAACCAAGCTGACATCAATCATGGACACCCCCTCCCACCCCTTTTACGAGACAGTGGGGGCCCTAAGCAGCTCCTTCAGCAGCAGACTGTTACACCCACAGTGTAAAAAGGAGCATTACCGCAAGTCATTCTTACCAACTGTTGTCAGACTGTATAATATCCACAACTCCAGAGTAGTTCAATAAGTGCGTTGACACCACTTAACAAATACTACCTCTGATATTATGTGCACTTAATGTATATACATATTTTTATACTGTTATTCTTATTTATCTCATCTTTACATAGGTCTATCCCTTCTGTATATATATATTTTTCACTCCTGTATATTCTGTATAATGTACATAGCATATAGTCTTTTTAGTTATTTTCTCTCTATATCTGTTTTGTTTACATATATTATTACATATATTATTTATTATCTGTATGTTTGAATACATGTGCATTTGTCTGATGTGGGATCAATAGTCTATCTTACCTTACCTTACCTTACCTTACCTTACCTTACCTTACCTTACCTTACCTTACCTTACCTTACCTTATCTTATCTTATCTTATCTTATCTTATCTTATCTTATCTTATCTTATCTTATCTTATCTTATCTTATCTTATCTTATCTTATCTTATCTTATCTTATCTTATCTTATCTTATCTTATCTTATCTTATCTTATCTTATCTTATCTTATCTTATCAGTTCAGTTCAGTTCAGTTCAGTTCAGTTCGAGCACACAAAGGTCCAATTCCTTCCTAAAGATCAATTCTCAAAACTAAGTGTTGAGGGCTATTTGTGACTTAGAAATTGGACATTGCATCTCATCTTAAATGACCTTTCTCGTGCCATTACTCAGAAATAGGATTGAAGATGGAATTGTGGAGTTGAATTAATGAAGAATTTAGACCCAAGGATAGAATTTGTCATTTATGTAGAGTACATTATATATATATATATATATATATATATATATATATATATATATATATATATATATATATATATATATATATATATATATATATATATATATATATATATATATATATATATATATATATATATATATATATATATACTGACAATATTTGCAATTTAAAGCAACGAAACCGATAAAACCACGTCTGAAGCTACAAAAATATTTAACCCATGTATAGTTTACATATAGGTATCTCCTCTTTCATAATCAACTGTTATGTTATGTTGACTAATGAAATTATGCAACTACAATGAAGAAAGTAATAACCTCAACCCTTACTGATTTAAAAACAATAATAAGTATCAAACCACTCATCTATAGAATGAATTTGGGTAAAATACAGTTTCTTACTTTTACAGTTGCATCAGATTTGTCTTGTTTGGATGTTCTGAGGCTCCATATTGACCATGGAAATACTGTCATTTTCTGCAACATTGCTTTGCCAATAAAACCCATGTAGTCTGATAAATGATAGTGGTCATAGACACTTGTTTTATGTTCAGTTCATGATTGTTTTGGTGTAAGAATGCAGTTTTTCTAAAGTATTCTCCTGGGCCTTTAGGTCAGTAAATTGAATATAGAAAAAAGACTGATTTAAAAAGTGCAACATATTGAAGATAACATTATAACACATTGTGATAAATCATTTACAGGGGTTAAACGCTGAGAAAATGTAATTTGGAGGTCACCACAAAAAGTCTTTAAAAATTTATGTGATATATAATATGAAATATTTATTTAATAAATTGTACAGTAAAGATGTGTGCTGTAAAGTCTGCACATTTTTACAGTTGGATAATGTAAGAATCGCTTTAGCACTTATAGCAAAATGTTAAAATGTTCAGAAAATAATGATTCACTGCCACATGAGCTGGTATTTTTCTGACAAATCCACAGGGAGCCACTGGAAAGAAAGAAGGTTAAGAGCCATATTTGGCCCAGGAGCTGTGGCAGACCCCTGGACGAAAAAAAATGAGCTTTCTTTCTTTCTTTCTTTCTTTGGATTTGCTTGACTTTTACAGATATATAATTCAATAATTAAAGGTTTCATCAGAATTTAACACTGACTTCACTGTAAGAAATGAGTTGCACACAGTTGATAAAGTAACTGTATCCTTACCGGTTACACTGTATGAGATACTCATACAGTGTTTGTGCTCATAAGTTTACATATCCTGACTGAATGCACATGGGACAGTCTTTAATATTTCAAAATGACAATGACCCAAAACATAAGGTCAAGTCAACCTGTCATTTACAACAGCAGAAAAAAAGGTGAAGGTGAAAGAGTGTTGATCTCAGTTTCCTGACCTCAAAATATCATAAAAACACTTTTTTTGGGGGGGGAGGTCAAACATGCAAGAAAATTCAAAATCTGAATCGGCAAAATAACATGTTAATTGGCCGATGCCGATACAATTAAGAAACTCAAATATCGGCCCGATATATTGGCCGGCGGATATATTGGTCGACCCTTAGAATCGATACTACTGGTTTAATACCCATATATATATATATATATATATATATATATATATATATATATATATATATATATATATATATATATATATATATATATATATATATATATATATATATTCTATTATCTTTATATATTTCTTAGATTATCATGTTTTTATCTTGCTTTATCTTATGTTGCACAGCGGGGGGGGGCTGTAAGAAATGAGTTGCACACAGTTGGTACAGTGACAGTAAAGAATATTAATTCAGATGGGTAAAAAAAACATATGTACATATGTCGCATCCATTTAGTTTGAAAAAATACTGAAACTAGAACTAGGGTATGTAAACTTGTGATCAGGGTTATTTGGACAGTTTCTGTTGTCAGTATGATTTACAAATGGAAAACACATTGGTTTGATAATCAATAGCTTCACCATTCCATTAACATTAAGTGACAGAACAGTTTTTGTTAGATCATTCATATTGTCTGAAAAACGACTAAAGCATCATAAATTCTGCTGGGGTATGTAAACTTATGAGCACAACTGTACCATATCATCTCATATGAGCTGAATTAATGTTGCTAAGAATTATTGTCTGTGTCTCATTTAATGATGGTCCAGGTTTGGTGTCCCATAAACCTGCCTTTAACTGTGAATTCTCCTGATACTCTATTTCACTGCCTGCAACTTCCTTACAAAGAAAGTGAAACCAATTTTACCTTAATCAGATCTCCAGATATACTTCTTTCAAAGTACCTATAAAATAACCCAAGGTCCAAGAAACAATTATTTTAATTCACTATGAGAAACAAACATAGCTATTATCCACTGTGCGATTGTGGTCCCTTAAGAATATTCCCTGAGAAAACTTACTCATTATAGAGTTTCTTGCTTTGTGTCTTTGAATTTGGAGGACAAGTACGTTAAGAACAACATACATTGTTGTTTTTGGCCACATTGGTTATTTTTATACGGGGGGGGGTAATTTTATACTAACAGTATATTTTCTGTTGGTTAAAACATGAGTTTCTAAAGAACCTTGACTCACTTAAAAATAACTGATGATAGAAAATTACGCAATTATTACAAATTATTTGGGGATAAGTCTTATGTACTCAGTATAAAACTGAAAACTCGACCAAAAACTTTTTTAGTCAGCTGACATCTTGGAAAATTTTATACTAAACACTGTGTCTATGTGAAGTAATATGATGCTATTTTTTTTTTTTTTTTAAAGAGAAGAAATTACAAGAATGGGTCTACAATTTCTTCTAAATGTATTAAAGCTGTACTGCACTTACAGCTGTCATTCCATGGTTATTTCATTAATATTACTGTGTTCTTCATTGTTATTGAATACATTGTGTGTTGGTTCTATTTAAGAAAACATCCAGATTGTTTCCAGCTGTTTTTCCACAGTAGAAAAATGTACCAGAGTACTCTCAGAGTTTACTGGTACTTCCTCATACATGTCCATGACACGTTCACGAGGCGTCTCTGATTGGCTCAGAATGCATGAAAGAACACTCCCCCCTCCCCTGTCTCTGTATATGTATTTACCTTTACCCAAGTAGCATCCACCTAGGTTTCGTGCCGTCGCTTGTTCTGAAAACTGGCAAGGGGAAAAAAAAACGAGGCTTTATTTCCACAGAGAGCACATGAACCAGTTTGATCCGCAGCAGCTACTGTGGCGCAGTCTTCTCGCCTAGATGCTAATGCTAATGCTACTTCAGATTCACTGCCGGGTACGAGCTTTACCGCACATGAGTGACGCTAAAGTCCGTCTGACGTCAGACGGACCGGCTTTTTGTGGGTCCCTCGTTCCTGTTGTTGTTTTCTGTGAATGTGGTATGCAGCCAGTGGAGGTGATAAACCACTTTCAAAGGCAACATGTGTCGGTAACTCGGGGTGACCCATCAGATTCCAAAAGGAGCGTGGAAAAGTGGTTTTCAGCAGAATGACACCTTTAAAGCTTTGGTCAAACACTAGAAACAAGCAATTATTTAGCAGAACAGAATATATATTCATGGAAAAAATGATTAAACCAACAAAAGCCACGGGCCATAGCTCAGGAGGTAAAGTGGGTTGTCCAATAACTGAAGGGTTATTGGACAAGATACTTCACCATCGTTGCTTCCAGTGCTGGTACTCACACTGGTGTATGAATGTTCGGTGGAGCTGACGGCATGAATTAGCAGTCATGCATCTGTCAGCCTGTCCCCATATGTGGCTACATATGTAGTTTACCACCATCAGAGTGTGAGCGTGTGAGTGAATGAATAATGGATCCACTGTCCTCACTTTAAGTATGCGTTCATAGAAAAGCACGATATAAATCTAATCCATTATTATTGCAAAAAAAAATGTATGCAATCAAGTACTAACTCCTGTGTGTACCATGTGACTAAAACAGAAAACATGAAATACCTAAAAGGAGTGTTTTGTCCAATGCTATGTAAAAACCGAACTAATTTTGGTTATAAAAAAAAAAAACATGGACAATGGATAGATATCAGCTCTGAAATTCAACTACTATGACCTATTATTGTTGTTATTATAATAATTGTCCAAACAAATGTACCTTTAGTTGTACCAGGCATTAAAATGAACAAGAAATTGAAGAAAACAAGGGTGGTCTAATATTTTTTTCCATGGGTAGAGCTGACTTCTGGGAAAAAGTTGTGTGTCTTTATTATTTTAAATATGACCACACACACACACACATTTTTATATGTTATTTATTACAGACACATTTCTGTTTATTTATTTTTCCATATCTTCCAACAGTTGAATCCTCTGCTTTTGTAACATACATGTATTTCAGGTGATACCACAACACGGTGCTGCGTTTGCTACTGTCATGAGATTTCTATTGATTTACTGAGTAATGCATCTAGAATAGAACATCACATGTTTTACTTGAAAGTACACAGGCGTTCCATCAATAAATACTCCTATGATGCCATTTACGTACAGAAGTAGAGCTCAAGGCATTCCATAGAAGCAGAAATAAAAGATTAAAATGCTGAACTGTACGACACTGCAGTACAGTGAAGTGTGATGTTAGGTATCAGCTGTAGGCACAGCACTAGACTTCCATATAACAGGGTTGACAAAAGCACTGTGTTATTTTATTCATTATTTGAGTCCTAACAGTCTAACTGAACTTTCCATTTTCAGTTAATGGTTTATTTTTCTTCTTTTTCTTTCACGTCTTTTTGTTTCATTTCACTGATTTCCAGTCAATGTGTTTCCATTTTTCCACTTTTGGCTCCGACACAATACTTTTTTTTTTTTGTTTTGTTTTGTTTTGTTTGTTTGTTTTCAAAATATTACAAAGTGTTGTAAAGGAGGGTGTAGACTTTTACAAAATGTGACCAGATGACAGAAGTGTTGTGCTGAGGGATAAGACCAGTGTAGCGTCACAGAATGCAGACTCAGTGCTTTGCTCATGGGCTGAAATAACTGAGTAAACTTCACCCTTCAGAGAGTTTTTTAAAGCTGACAGTTGATGCAGCTGATGCTTAGTCAAGTCTCAGCAAATATATGTTTTCATCTATCACGTCCCTCAACCAACACAAAATGAATGGAATACAATATCTATCTATCTATCTATCTATCTATCTATCTATCTATCTATCTATCTATCTATCTATCTATCTATCTATCTATCTATCTATCTATCTATCTATCTATCTATCTATCTATCTATCTATCTATCTATCTATCTATCTATCTATCTAAAATGTACTGTATTTCTGAGGTTTCAGTTTCCTTTCGTAAATAGAATTTTCTTTCACATTCAGAGACAAAAAATGTAGACAATTTTTCATTAGCTGGGGCTTTCGTAAGTAGAGGTACCACTGTATTTGTATTTGTTTGTTTTTAATTGAAATATATGTTGGTCTGCACATGTACAAATGACAAACTAATTGTTAAAACTGCAATTATTTTTCTGAAGACATGATGTTATTCACATGTTCAGGGAAATATTACAGATGTAAACATTATTATAATATATATATATATTATATATATATGGCTCAGTTGGTAGAGCAGGTCGTCCATTAACTGAAGGGTTGGTGGTTCGATTCCCGCTCTGTCCTAGTCAGTCTGTTGTGTCCACTTCACCCTCCTTGCCTCCAGTGTCACTCACACTGGTGTACGAATGAGTATGAATGTTGGGTGGTGGTCAGAGGGGCCGTAGGCGCGAAATGGAAGCCACGCTTCTGTCAGTCCGTCCCAGGGCAACTGTGACTACATATGTAGTTTACCACCACCAGAGGGAGCATGTGAGAGTGAATGAATAATGGAACACAAATGAGAAGCGCTTTGGGTGCTTTGAAAAGCGCTATATAAATCTAATCCATTATTATTATTATTATTATTATTATTATTATTATTATTATTATTATTATTATTATTATTATTATTATTATTATTATTATTATTATTATTATTATTATTATTATTATTATTATTATTATTATTATTTTATTGGTCTGGCCCTTTGGTCTATAATGACTTTGACACCCCTGATTTAATCATTAACACAAACATTTTATCCAATAAACAACTTTGCATTGTATTTTTTTACAGGGCATTCTCTCATTAATTCTTGAATTTCACATTTTTGATTTAACACTGTCTCTTTGAAACTTCAGAAAACCAGTATTTTGACATGATTTGTCTTCATCAGTGACGTTCACATGGTTACATTTCACTACTTTTATTCTGGGAACATTCTTATTTGTCGAGCAGTGCTATCGAATGAGGGAAGTGATCTAGGAATTTCATTTTTTCAGCTCATGTTCTAGAAGTTTATAAGCTTGAAAAATCTACTTTGGTACATTTGAGAGGTATAGAGTTAAAGCATGTGAACATAGTTTTAAAGTGTGGCTTTTCACAGTGTGTTCTGGGTCGGACTGCAGATATATACTCTGATCCCTTGAGAGAAATTCTGCCTCTTTTTTTTTTTTCCTTGTTTCTATACGGATTTTATTTCAAGCATCATCTAAAGTATGCTTTTCTGTGGCAGTATGTTTTCAAAAGCCTTTTGACTGTGTGATGGAGGCTTTACAGACATCACCCTTTTTCACCGCCAAGGAAGTGTTTGCAAAGGTTCTTGGAAGAGGTCACTGAAATATCGAACAGCCGTCTGCTCACTGCTTCAGGTGAACGCCACACATGGATTCTGCTTTATCACTTTTGCTGATATTAAAATACAGATAACAAATGATTGAGTGATGATTTTTTTTTTCCCTCAAGTTATCTTCCCATTCTATCCACTAATAATCATGTTACCTGTACATTAGTGGAAAAAAGTTTTTGCACACAATTAAAATTGTACCAATATTATTTATAGAAAAATAGGTTGTATATTTCGAAAAATATAATCGCACCAAATGATGTATTTATTTTTTGTTTAGTGTTTATAAGGGAAAAAAAATAACTAGCCAAACCAGCACAAAACCGGTGGTTTCGTCTCACAGCAGTATTTCTAGTACAAATACGTTATATGGGTCAAAATGATCGATTTTGAAATGTATGCATAAAATCCAAGTAAAATGTCTCCTGAACACTTCTAAATATGAGTTTTTGTGAAATTCCTACTGTACGTGCTTTAAATTATGCCTTTTAGGACAACAACTGGAATATTGGAGGCGGAGCTTGTTAAATGATGCAATAGACAAAACATTTGTGGATATTTATTGATGTTTTAATGTGTTTTGAACTATATTTGGACAATTTTTTTGTTTGTTTTGGATGTTTTTGTTGGACTATAATTATGTTTGTTAGAATATAGTTCCTCTATGGATAATTATGAGACATGAAGGTTCAGATCAGCTGTTTGACATTTGTATTTTTGAACAAATGGGTGATTGTACCTGCTGTGGATATTTTATTAGAAATTGGCTTTAATCATCCGATGTATGAGAATCTCTGTTGTCAAACTACATTAGGTCATGTGACATTTGGGGACAGGTTTGGGTGGTTTGATTAACATTTTTGAGCAACTACTTCTGGACTATATGTGAACCTTTGGAAGTTCTTCTTCTTAAACAAAAACTGCATTAATAATGTTTAATTTCTGATATTGCATTTTAAAGGGACACTTCAAAGCTTAAACAGATGTTGTCCAGCTGTTTGGACATTTTTATAATCCATAAAAAAATAGGTTAATTAAAATTCTTTCAATCATATTGCTTTTTTTTCATGCCTAAAGAGGAATAAAAACACATGGGAAAAAAATCTTGACTAAAGTTCTCATAATTCATGCATCAAAAGGTTATAAAAATAAATTAATGCAATCTATTTTTGCTTGAATTAAGCAAAAAAAAAAAAAAAATTGCCAATGGAACAAATAAAAATAATCTTGGTCAGATTTCTTGACATAAGATTATCCACATCTAAAAATCAGCTCTTATGAAAACTTGCTCTTTAGGTGATTTTAAGTGTGATGAGATATTTTGACTAGAAATGAAAAAAAAAAAAACACTTGGTAAGATTTAGATTTTTGCAATGTGTGGGTTTGAAGAAGGGAATAATACTTGGCAGTGACTAAAGAATGATTCTTAATGTAATATTTCCCAAAATACATGGACTGTTCAGAAACCACTGTATGTTTAATAAGTCCAGTTGGCTGATTACAATAGTGAAAAGAAAATGGTGTATCAGTACCAAAGCAGTTCTTCTCTATCAGCTAAAGCCAGTGGTCTTTTTTTTTTTATTTTAACAAAGGATGAAGTGGGCTAAATGCTTTCATCCTGAGAACTGAAGTCTTACCATGGCAGCAAAGCCTCATCAGTGACTTAGTGTAGAAATGCATTTGCATACCAACAAGCACTTAAAAAGGACGCTTCTGTAAATACCTTACAGGGGATGAAATGTGAGAAATGCATGTGGCCGCAGAGCTTATTGTTTCAGCTAACATGACTATCATAAGCTAACTGGTCAATTATTCATCATTTATCTGGTACTCATTAGATTAAAAATGCAGTCTTCCTTAATAATTTAACCCGGAGAGTGTGCTGTAGTGATGCAGTCTTTGAATGGCGTGAGATACGGCGAGGACCAACTTTATGCATTTGTGATTAACATATTCAAATCAGTCTGCAAACATTTCATAACCAAAGTGATTGCCTCGGGCAAACCTTTTGTCACCCCACACATCACATTTTTGATTAGGCCAATTAAAACTCAAGTGTTTTCAAACATGCTACTTCTCTTCTATCTACACCATCAGCTTCTGAATATGTGAGGCTTGTTTTTAGGCCTCATTTACACATTATGTTGATTTTTATTTTCAACTACTTATTTTTTTTTTCTTCCCCCTGAAATTATACGTGGTCCACTGATTTAACTGTTTCTCTTGATGCATTGGAGGATAAAATGTGTTCATTGAGGATATAAAGTTAATTGCATCTTCTGCAAGATAAGAAATATGTAAATCATATCTCATATGTGAAACACACTGTTGCTAATGACGTTGGATTAATTTGTTTTTCAGAGTCATTCCTCTTTGTATTCCCATTAATGCACATAAGTAATGACCTTTGACCTGGTGCACTGATTACATACTGAGTCCCAGTTACACTTGATCAAGAATAAATCACACTGTCACATCGTTTCATGAGAAAAGGTAAAAGTATTTTATTACAACTTAATGGACGACAGTGTATAAGATAAAGACAATGAAGGGAGAGGCTGTGGACGGTGTTAGTCACATTCTGAATTTTCTTCTGTTTTTCTGTTTCTTCTTTTTTTCTTATATTTCATCTTCTAATTCTTGTTATTCATCATTTAATTCTTCTTCCTTTTTTCTTCCTCTTCTCCTCCTTTCTATTCTTCTAACTCATCATCTTCAAATTCTTCTAACTTCTCTTCTAATTTGTCTTCCTCTCTCCCTTTCTTTGTCCTCTTCTATTTCGTTCTTCATTTTCTTCTTCTTTGTCTTATTTTTCTTTTCTTTTTTTTCTTCTAATTCTTCTTCTTCTGTCTCATTCTTTTTTCTTCCTCTAACACTGGTCTACAAGTAAAATGCATCTGGAATAAAACTAATGAAATGTCACCACATGTGTGTTATTGATAAAGAAAACTCCAGTCTTAAATGCTGATTGGCTCAAAATAAGTCTAGAGTCAAAATGTGAAAGTCTTAAGAGAATAGGTTTTAGTCCAAATGAATATATTGGTCTATGTTATGATATAACACTTTACAGCTTCTTTCTAGTGAAATATTTACTAACCCATTGTATACATGTACATAAACCACTATATATATATATATATATATATATATATATATATATATATATATATATATATATATATATATATATATATATATATATATATATATATATATATATATATATATATATATATATATTAAAAACATCAGCTAACCAACACTAAAGTCAAATATGTAAGATTTAACACATTTAATATGTGAAGCAGATACTTTCTAAAAAAAAGAAAAATTATCAAGCAGTGACATTTGTCTTCCTCTATCCCATTCTTCTTGTTTTGTCTTCAGTTTTTTTCTTGTATGTCTTCTTATTTTACTTCTTTTTTCTTCTAATTCTTTCAATTCCACTTCTTCGTCTGTCTTTTTCTTCCATCTCTTTCTTTTTCTTACCTTATTTTTCTTCATTTTTCTTTGAATTTTATTGTCATTTTTCTGATTCATCTTCTAATTCTTCTTTCTCTTTCTTTTTTCTTCTTCTATTTTCTTTTTTTTCTTCAAAATTTTCTTTTTTTATCCCTTTCTTTCTTCTCTTCTTCTTCTTCTAGTCATACTTCGTCACCTTTATTACCATCAAATATCACACCATTCATTGACTCTACCTCATTTCTCGATGATACTGTGGGAGGAAACTGGAGCATCTGGATGAAACTGACATTATTTGTGTATCAAAAACATTTAAACGCTTACTGACAGTGTAAGAGACAAATTAGCAGCAGTCAAATCATTTAAAGGAGGAAAGTGAACAGGAGGTGCTCCGTTAAATATTTGATTCTTGCTCTTGCAGGTTGTCACACATTATACAAATAACAAGACCTGTTCTGTTCAACACCAAATGTAGTTGCATGAATGTTATTTTAAAAATAATAGTTACAATTGGCAGTGACAGTTGTATTGTGTAAGCGCGTCTAAGAATGTCTGGGAATTGACATAAGCATCATGTTAATAATAATAATAGACTGGATATTTTTCTTGCATTATACTACATCCTTTTGTACTTCAATCCAGTCATATCTCAAACAATGCTCAACTCCAGTGACAGAATGTAAATATTTCATTTCAAGAAGCCAGTTTCTCAAGAAGCAAAATACATCCTGCAGTGCTGCTGCTCAAAACACATTATTAATTTATGGATTTGAAACCCCACCAATGCTTTCACTAGCTGATATTATACCTTCCTAAGTTGTGCGCATCCTCAAACATTTCATAAAGTGTGTGTCTGGATATTACTTTGCATGCTAGATCACCCTCCTCTCTTTTCCAATCCAGGAAATGCACGCACATGAACTGAGAAAAGACAACAGAAAATGTACAATTTCCAGTTGTACGTCTTCTGACACATAACTAATCACCAACTGTCAGCTTCTGTTTTTCAGGTTGTATTCATTTACTTTTACCACAGGATATGAAGCAATTCCTGTCTCTGTTTTACCCACATATATGAATAAATACATAAAAAGATTGTTATTTTTCTCCATTACTCCTCAGTTTCTCATTCCCTGGATTTCTTGTGTTTCAGCAGATGTCATGTATGACATGTGCTCCATTGTCTTTCAGTGCTTTTATCCATTTTGGGGTCATTTGTTATTGTATTTGTGCTCCCTGTGTGCTCCAAAGGCCACAGTGAGAGCTTGTAAAGCATCTGGGGATGGTACTATAATGTCATGGTCCATTTTCAGCTCTGCCCTAATGATGTTTCCTTCCATGTCTACACATTTAGCGATGCCGACGACTGGTTCTGTGAATGCCCCCCGCTCTACACAGGCCGACTTTGCCAGTTCACTGCCTGTGCACGTAACCCCTGTGGTCACGGAGCCACATGCATCCCAAAGTCGCCATTGGAGGCTGTTTGTCTTTGCCCTTATGGACGACAAGGTCTGCTGTGTGATGAACGTAAGTGTTACAAAGAAGCTGATCAATGCAGCGTAGACTTAGCTGCTTTAATAGGAGACTGATCTGCAAGCAGTTGGTGGATGTGAGCCTTTAGGGGTGAAACAAGAGCCTGTTTTTTTTTTTTTAAGTTAAAAGAATTAATGGAACTAAATTCTGCTGAAAAAGCAGAAATGTCATCCTCAAGCAATGGGATTTGATAATCAAGGCTGTTGAATATTCCAAAAAAAATACATTTCTTTACCTCATAACATCTAATTTCCCAGCATCTCTAATTGCAGTCATGAAAATCGATGTAATATTTATTAAGAACTTTCTCACTTAATATGTCACCCTTTACTAAACTTCAGCAGATTGTTTACTTCATCACACATTATCAGTTATGCTGCTGATGCTGTCTCTCTGTAGTTGTAGCATAAAAATACTTAGCATTATATACTGCAAACAATCATTTGTCTTTTATGTATCACAGTATGTATCACACAGTACAGCTATGAAAAGTGGTTTTATCAAGGGTCATTAGATTTAGAGTGGCTAACCAAGACTAATGATAATTTCCGAGCTCTGTAGATCAATGTATAATAGATGTGAAGAATTGTTATGACAAAGCAGGAGTGTTCAATTCTGCCACTGCTACAGAAATACATAAATAAATATATATACATACTTTCAAACTGAACTAACTCATTAGAACTTCAGAGATGCACTGACACCTTGATCTGTATTTCACTTTGAAGCATGCATTGTATATATTTTTTTTATTATTCACAATTCACAAAAGTAGATCACAGAAAACTAAGAATGTATTATTGCTCAATTAGCCACAAAAACCCAGGAATTATAGAAAAACAAAATAGGGCTGACAAATGTTTACATTTTTAATCAGATTAATCATAGGGTTGCTTTGGATTAATTTAGATTAATAGTGATCAGAACACTTTGTCAGTTGACTGTCTCAATGGGGGGTTTTTTATACTCTAAGTAAAATGCAGAGAAAAATATATACAAAACATGTTAAAATACCCACAAAAAAGCAATGAAAACTTAAAAAGATATTCAAAAAGTTTCCTTAAATGCAGAAAAAAATGGCTAAAATATCTAGAACATATACACAAATATTACTATATTTATTCCAAACCTTCAACAGTTTCAACCAAACAACTGTTCCATTTAACTGTTAAATTATTAATCAGATTAATCACGGTGATAGATTAACCCGTGTTAATTGTGCGCTAAAACAAAACAAAAAAAAAAACAGATGTCTACTTTAAACTGCGGTGATTCCAGAGATTTCCAAAGACGTGTTATTTTCTTCCAAACAGTTCCATACAAAGGAGGCTTCACAGGTTGTGAGTCTCAGAAACAAAAGGTTTTGCTTGACAAAGCTGACTGTGGGACCAGCAGGAGGTTTGGCATATTCGTTGTCCAGGTCTGTTGGAGCCCCTGACAGAGGCTCAGCACCCTATTGCCAAAGAGAATAACCTAACCTTCCAGTGTCACACTAAGTATATGGCATTTTTATTATAAGATCAGATAAGATCAGAGTCAAAACTGATCACCAATGTGTCTCCTTTACGTCAGACTTTGCTGCACTTTCCTAACAGAATATTAGTATGATAGTTTGTTTTCTAAAATTATTTGGCTACCAGTGTGTGTGTGTGTGTGTGGTTGTTTTTTTCTTCTTTTCTAAATTAAATATGTTCAGTCCTTGGTTCCCATGTGCACTTCTATAGATAAGGTTGGTCTATGAACCAGCAAGAAATGGAGGAAAAGGGAAATGGTATTGATGCTGCAATGGAATGGAGTCAAGTTCATGAAACATTAATGAATATTCACGATGACTTGACTCAGAATTATTAATGGCCTACACAAGATGCTGTAGTTTCTGTTAAAGATACACATTTAGACTTTATAGATAACGATTACCGGATCACTTTACCTCCTATGAAATAAACAGTATTGTTTATAGTGTACAGAGGTGAACTGTATCCAACTTTTCCTATGGATCTTGAACAATAGATTTCCTTCCCAGGTCTAATAGTAGTGGCACGGTTGAACATTTGTGACACGTAAAACTGACACTGATTAAAAACACAGACTCTGCATAATAGCCAAGTATTTTAATTATTTATGCAATTTCTTTTGTAACATTAAAATGCAAAAAAAATACTTTTATGTAACTACATTTCAAGTGCTTGCAGGCTCTTACTTTGCATCAGCATTTCAGTTTAATATCAGTTCAGTGTAGTTTGTGTGTTACTCTGTGACTGTACCTACTATATAATCATAATGTATACAGTATCTGTAGCTCAACTGAAGACTTGTTTTCCCATCTGGTCTGTGGCAGTGAAGATGCATCTTATACACACACACACACATCTTTTGTCAGAATGTATTTCACATTTGGGTGCAGCTTGTCATTCTCTTTTTCTTCTGCCACTCGTGTTCAATTGCGTCTTATTACACAAATACCTAACATGCTGTGAACGCTATGTTACATTACTTGACAGTTATAAAGCACAGATGAATGCGTTGTGTGTATTTTATAGAAGCGTACATACATGATTGCCTTAAGTGAGTTACCGGAAGTCCAATAAATATGGACATGGACATGGATAAATATGTCACTGTTTAGTCAAATATTAGAACGTAGTATTACATACACTGTTCATAACATATGGCTTTATGAGTAAGAGGGAATAATAGTGAAAGAAAGACTGAATTAGTAACAGAAACCATTAAAATTAATTAAGTCTCTGCTACAATCCTCTCACCTCCCACATGAAGTGGGTTTTTATGGACCTTTGTGATGTCGAATGCATCTTTTTTAGCACACCCAAAGGAACCCCAGCGTAAAGTCAACCTTTCCACAGACTCACTGCTACAGTAAGAGATCAAATCTGCTTAAAGGATTTGTGTAGCAAGTTCAATTTTCAGTGCCAGTGTTTTAATTAGTGACGTCTGTTTCGTGGCAAAAATTACAGACAATAAACACAAAGTCAACGTCACGTGAAATCTAATCTTTGAAATTATTATCAGTGTGTGTGTGTGTGTGTGTGTGTGTGTGGTGGGGTTACTGTGTCAGAAAGCTTCTGATTCTGTTCAATTTTGTTTCTGTATAGTCACAATATATTATACTATACGCAGACAGTTGACAGGCTGACTGTTACGGTTTAGTGGAATTCAGTAGAACAACATTATGCTACATCTTTGACAGTCTTGACATCATTTGAATACAACTCCCACTTGGAAGACAACTGGGATTTACTTGCATTACTGTAATATATATATATATATATATATATATATATATATATATATATATATATATATATATATATATATATATAGTTTAAAAATAATGGATATATTTGTCCTTTCCTTGTTCTTAAAACACAAATATCAGACATAGTCCACAGCAGATACTCAAAATAGGTTTAGAATTCAGTTAGTTTTCATTAGAAATTTGAATAAATGGAAATAAATGCAAGATTGCAGCACAATGCACTGCCTACAGGTTGAAATAGTATCATACAGCAGTTATAATATTAGATCACATTCCTGCTTCTTACCATTGCAAATTTGGTATTATCAGTTTACATAAATGAATAGTAGTTACCACACACTATGCTTAAGGATAATCACATGATAATCTCAATTAAACATATATATATATTTATATATATATATATATATATATAAAATAAAAACAATCTTCATCTCAGATTTGATCCAGTTAAACTTTCAAAAATCTACCTGCTCTCATAGTGAAGCTATTCAAACAAACAATAGTCAAATACTTCCCTACGACTCTCGATGATAACAGAAGCATTTCTAGCTTTGTTAATAATTTAGAAGCCAAACAGAGCTGAGGGCAGTTGCAGAGGGAAGCTCTGAACCCCTTTTAGCCATTGCCTGTGGCTGAAGAAGAATATGCAAGGTTTAGAGTGAAGAAGAGCACTTTTATGTTTAGTCTTCACTGCTGTGTGAAAAGACAGTAGCGTGTAATTTTAAATGAGCATGGGGAAATTTACATTATGTCCCCAGTGTAAAATCAAGTAGATGGGTATGCTAAGACGGAATACAAGAGAGAGTATTATTGAATCAACCATGCGTTCTGCATAAGTAAACTTGAGATTGTAATTGAATATCACCGGGATTATTGTGCTACCCTTGTGAACGTTGGGTTTGAAGCAATGCTTGCTTGCCAAAATCCCTCCTAAACAGCTTCTAATGAAAATAGAATGGGACTGAAGAGGTGATGGTATTTGAAAACAGGTCATCATCTAATAGCATTCAGAAAAGAAAATATTACACAAAGCTGTGGTATGTAGTGTGTGACCATAGTGCCATCTATTGGAGAGAAATCAGGTCAGTTCATCCTGTCCACACATCAGTTTAAATGTGTACAGAACAAAAACAAAAACACACACAAAACAAAACAAAACAAAACCCAACAACAATTGTAATTAAAAAAAATATAAAAATTACAAATTTCAAGTGTGTTTCCTTTTTGCAGCTATCAATATAACCCGTGTCAGGTTCAGTGGAAGTGATGAGTTTGGCTACACCTCCTTTGTGGCTTATTCTTCAATTCCGAGCCTCAGTTTCTTCTATGAGTTCAAGCTGAAGTTCACGCTCGCCAATAATTCATCTGCTGTGAAAGACAATCTGATCCTGTTTGCTGGACATAAAGGACAAGGTGAGCTCAGTGCCGGATCTCACAAAGTGCAATCAAAAATAATTCAGCCAAGTGAAAAGAGGAGCATAAGTACATCTCCCTGTGGATGTGGTTTAGTTGTCAAACTTCATAAGAATTTTAAAGAAACACTTTTGCCATTTTGAAAGGTTCCCCCTGCTGTGTATGCTAATGTGCTATCAAATACATTTCCTCTCAGCTCTGAGATTCTCTAATCAAAAGGACACCCTGATGATTTGTTTTCTTGGCAGATTTTAAAGCATGATGAATATTTCTGTAGTCCAGCAATTTATTGATTTCAAAACAGACTGCTCATTTTTTTTGTGACTTTCAAAAACTCCGAAATTTTTAATACAGTATAATGCAAACATGTAATTCAAAGCTCTAAAGATGAATAATGTTAATTCCATTAAACAAGACTTTGAAACGTAGATGTACTGTCTTGGTGTCGATCGCCATCATGTTCAATTAGGATCTCATTTCTGTGGTGTTAGCTTCATATCAGGTAACCACTGTGTCACTGTCTGGAACATACAGTATTTCATCAAAAGATTGGAAAAAAAAAAAAAAAAAGTAAAACCTAGAAGCTCTTATGGATCTTCTACACTTGGTTTCTCTTGAGAATATAATTCATCATTGTGGAGGAAAAACAAATCAAGAGAAATATGAATAATGAAATACTTGTCAGGAAAGTGTACACCACTGCTGGCAACATAAGGAAATAGATGTGAAGAATATACTCAATAATTGATATAATGAACAGTCATTTTTGATCAGCACCAACAAGAAATATCACCAGAGTTCATTCTTTGATAGCAAGGGTTTAAGGTACATGAAATAAAACAAGTACAAAGATGTATATGTTCTAAAATATAAATTAATTTATATATAATGTAGTGTTGTACTTGTACTGTGCTGTGCTTTTTTTTTTTTTTCTCACCAGGGGATGATGGTGATGACTTCTTAGTTCTGGGAATACGAAATGGAAGAGTCCTGCATAGATTCAACCTTGGATCAGGTGTAGGAACCTTAGTCAGCGATCGAATGAACAACCAGATCAACATCCACACCGTCACATTCGGAAGGTCAAAGAGGACAGGGTGGCTGAAGGTGACGTGATGATTGTGTACAGTAGTAGGACGGCCACGGCTCACTTGGTAGAGTCGATTGTCTGATAACTGAAGGGTTGGCGGTTTGAATCCCGCTCTGTCTTAGTCAGTGCACTGTGTCCTTGGGCAGGACACTTCACCTTCCTCGCCTCCAGTGTGAGTGACACTGAGTGTATGAATATTCGGTGGTGGTCGGAGCAAAATAGCACCCATGCTTCTGTGATTCTGTCCCAGACTACAAATGTAGTTTACCACCACCAGAGAGCACATGTGAAAGTGAATGAATAATAGGTCACTAATGTAAAGTGATGTGAGTGACCAAAAAAAGCACTATATATAAATCCAATCTATTATTATTATTAGTTTAAATCCAGTTCAAATTATATACACATAATCTCTTTGCAACTCTTTCCCCTCAGGCCAAATCAAGAAACAAAATATAAATATAGATTAGTTTGAATAGAAATTGGTATTTGGGTGCTTTTTGAAACTGGATTAATTTAGATCCAATAATAAAAGGGAAACGTAGAAATATTTCCCCCTTGCTATGAATGACATGCCAAAATGTGTTCATTTTTAATCAAATATTGGGGCCAACAGGAGGATTAAAATTGGGTCAGGTAAAGCTGCCTTGGTATCAGTGCATTAGATCTGGAAAACATCACTTCAAACAGGCTATATAGGGCTGTAAATAAAGATTTTTCCAACCCAGACATGTGGGTTTTTCATGAATCTCAATCTCATTCCAGGTTTCTTGTGTAACCCATCGTGTCCACTCATGGTACATGCAGAACCTGCCCATTTAAATACAAATAAATTGTCAGTAATTTTTGCAACAGCAGTAATTTTTGTAAAACACTCTACCATGAATAATTAGTTTGATTCCTAAAATGCACATGTGAGAGGACAAAATATATTTGGAAAAATAGTGACACGTAATTTCTGTGTCCTTTTTACCATGTTATGCAGATTTTTGCATTAAAAAAAATTATCCTATGTTAAGAAATCTTATTCAGGTAATTTTGACTCTTTCCATTGGTTTTTGTTTTTGTTTTTTTGCCTGAATTAACCAAGAAAACTCTGTCAATGGAACAAGTGAAGTAAGATTTCTTGAAATAAGAAATGAGGAATAGGATTTTCAAGATTTATTGTTTAAAAATAAGTTCTTTATATTTTGCTGAAAACTTACTCTTTAGGTAGTATGTCTTATTTTAAGTGTGATGACATATACAGTGTGTCTGAAAAAGTAGTCTCTCTTTCATCTAAGTAAATATGTATTTATTTTTAAAATAGACCCAAAGTGCTTCCAAACTTGCTTCATAACAGTAGTCTAATTTTAATTTCAAATTTTTAGGATCCAGTTTCATAGAAGCACCCATTTACAGGTGAAGTGACCCTATCTATCTAGTGACACCCAATGCAGCCAAAAGTTAATACAGGGTACATTTTCTACATCCTGGTAACAGAGCCAGGAGTAGATGCAGAAATCTGATTTACTCACTTCTCATTTTAATAAGAAAAGGTACTTACATATTATTTTTGCAGTGATCTTAAAAATGTGCAATACAGCTTTGATAATAATAATAATAATAATAATAATAATAATAATAATAATAATAATAATAATAATAATAATAATAATAATAATAATAATAATAATAATAATAATAATAAATTAATTAGATTTATGTAGTGCTTTTCTATATGTGCACACATGCTCAAAGTGCACAGTGGATCCATTATTCATTCACTCTCACATTCTCCCTCTGATGGTGGTAAACTACATATGCACCACAGTTGCCCTGGGGCAGACTGACAGAAATGTAGCTGCCATTTTGCCCATACAGCCACCCTGTGGCTGTATGGGCAAAATGGCCACTCTGTGGACATCCATACACCAGTGTGAGCACTGGAGGCAAGGAGGGTGGAGTGTCTTGGTCAAGGACACAACAGCTCATGACTAGGAAAGAGCGGGATTCGAACCGCCAACCTTTCGGTTATTGCTCTAATAACTGAGCCGTGATTATGAATTAAAGTTGTTCACATGTCTGACAAAGTTTAAAAAATGGAAATGACAGCTGTGGTTTAGTTGTTATTAATTCTTTTATTATGACAATTCTTGATAAATATGTAAGCAGTGTGTCAGGTGAGAAGGATTGGCAAAGTATAAGCTTCTGCTCTTGGCCTATTGCTTTTTTTTTGGTTTGTTTTTTTTGTGTTTTTTATGGTCGTTGTACTGTGTAGTGGTGACTGTACGAACCAAAAATAAACTATTCATGCATAAATTTTTTCATGAATGTAACTACAAATTCGAAGCCTTTACTACCATGCTATTCTTAACACTTCTTAATGATAAATTGGTGGTCTTGCCTGTAAACAGAAACGTATTTAAAGTGCAGAGACCTACATGGTGTACACATGTAAAGCAAACTGATACTGTAGGTGAATTATAGAACGTAACCCCTGATGTCAGTGAGGAAAATTAGATTTCTACAACACAACAAGATGTTCACATCATCTAAGTGTGGATTAAACATCGAGACGAACAGTGAGATATTATCATGTTAGCAAGACCCCATTCTGTAGGAAATCGATGTCAGGAAATGAGATGAAATGAGGCTTTTCAAAAGGCAGACATACTGCTGTATAATGAAAGTATAGTATTTGGTTATCTAAAGTGGATGCAGTCTGACCTCAGGGTCATTGCAGATATTAAATAAACTGTACTCCCACATTGACACCTGCAGATTAAATATTAAGTATTGAAATGTTACGATATGTTTCTCAGGTTGATGGACAACGCAACAGGACGGGATCATCTCCAGGACCCCTAGTGGGCCTCAATGTGTTCAATCAGCTCTTTGTAGGTGGATATAATGAGTACACCCCTGAACTGCTGCCACTTGGTGCCAAGTTCCGCTATGGCTTTCAAGGTAAGACTGCTACAGCTTCATTACAGCCCAATGCTGCTTTTCTGAAGAAGGAGCAATGGAGCTTGGAGTTTCTCCCAGGATCTTTGTCTCTTTGTAAGCAGAGGTGAGGCGTGTAATGAAAAATGTAGGAATGGGTCTGGACTGTGGATGAAGGCAGAACAGAGCTTTGAGGTTGATTATATCTGCACCCTTAATCACTTCACCCACTGTACAGTTGTGCGTTGTGTGTAAATCCATTCCATTGCTGATAAGTCACTGGAACACGGGTACCATACAAACAATCTTTGGCATCATCAACATCATTTATGCTTTCTCTCAGGTGACCCCATGTTGCAATGCATTCTGGAGAGCATCCATTGAGCCTGCTAATGTGCTGGGCTGTGGAGCAAAATTGCCATAACCGTAATGATGACAACAGTTATGAATATCATCATAACCATATTCAGCTCTCCTTCTACTAAAGCAATAATGCTTGTTATTATACAATGTCACAGCAGATTCATTTGAGGTGAATAAGAGCTTTTCATGTTAAGGAGTACAGCGCATTTTGCTTGTTTGCCCTGATAAAATACATTTTTCATCCTACCAGAAAAAGCTTCAAAAATGAAATCAGCCACAGCAAAGCCCATGCTGTATGTGACTGTCATAGTCTCTGTTGGTAAGCACTACCTGAGCCAGGCGACAGTGGTGGAACCATAACCTTTCTGCTCAGGATGTAATGAGAACTCATGAGCGTCTAATCAGATCTGTGTGACCTTCCTCTAGCCCTAATCATGATGGCTGGCAGTGAACACACTGATAATGCACTTCACTCCCAGTTATCAACAGATCCACACTCCCCTGTGGAAAGGTGGCAGAGCAGGTACTGTGGCTACGGAAAAAAGTCACTTACTCAATTGAAGCTGTTGATCAAATAAATAAGGAAAGAGCATGTTGTGTTAGCTGAACTTCTCTGTTAAAAACACTGATTTTACCGCTTTGATACATATTTCGCTTTTCTAGAGATTTCGAGGGTCATTTTCTTTGTACATTTTGTAATTTGTTGCTTTTTTTTTTACTGTCAAAGTCAGAATAAAATATTTATTAACCCTTTCATACATTCATTATGAGAATGTTACTAAATACACTACTCTACAATTTTATATATATATATATATGTATATATGTATATGTATATATATATATATATATATATATATATATATATATATATATATATATACTTCAGACATTAAACATGCTTAATTGTACATACTTTAATAAGATGAATCAGAAAACAAATGACTTTAGTACTGGTTAGCTCATGTTTTTAATATATATGATGGTGTGTTATTCCACATATATGGTGGTTTATGTACATGTAAACAATGGATTTGTAAATATTCCACTAGAAAGAACCTCTAAAGTGAATGGATCATAATGTGCAGACAGTGTTTTGAAGTGGATCTGGTACACTGTAAACCCGAATAAGTTAGCAGAACTCAAAAAATTTAAGCCAATCGATTGCCTCAATTATTTTTAAGTTGATGAAACTTAAAAAATACAAGTTTCCAGAAATTAAAATTTAGATGCTTATTAAAGAATACTTCAATTAAAAAATAACTTATTAACTTGGCATTCTAAGGTTCTGTCGGTCCTACTGGGAGACTAAGTCAGGGTTCAGTGTCTTTGTCCAAGGACACTTGGACATGTGGACAGACAGAACTGGGACGTTAACCTCTGACCCTTCAGCCCTCACTTTGTGCAGTAATAATCTACACCTGTCCTCTGTCCATAATAATATATATTATGAAGCCTAAATATCATTAAAATTAATGTATATTGATCAAAAACAAAGCAATTATACCCCCCCCTAAAAGTCTCCATTTTGAATGTCTGGGGTCAAGAGGGGGTCATGAACCAAAAAAAGGTTAGAAACCACTGCTCTCATGTTAGTTATTACTCACTATATATACATAATTTGCACAAAAAAAAACACTTTTGTTTCAGAAAACTGTTAATTACAGTCTAATAATATGTCAGTATACATCAGGTTTATCATGAACATCAAAGTTACAGTAATGGTATGAATTATAGTGTTTGAGATGATGGATGAGCTGCCACTGTGTCAGCTGATGTGGAACTAAAATGACAAAATCTATGAATATACAAGAGAACAGCTGTAGAATAGCTGTCCACTGAAGTGACCACCATACATAAAAGAGTTAAACCAGTGTGTGAACCCTCTGCTTTCCATTTACCTTTCTGACAAAGTCTACTTGCAAGACTTATCTTCACAGAGTTCTTGATTTTCAAACAAGAGTTAAGGTCTGCAACTAAAACAAAAATACCCAAGCGTTATAATCGTCCTTATAAATCTGCATCGCTTCTCGGCCGTCTATGTTTGCAGTACCGCAGCCATCACTTGTGTCTGCCAAGTAGACAGCATCATGTTATGAATATTCATGAATGAGCATGACATTTCCCCTGCATCCTGTTTATGCCAGTGACTAATGCAGCAGAGAGAAGAGTGTGTGCATGTGCAGATGACTCCCAGGCTTGTGTTCAGGCCTTATATTTATAGAAGGCCCTCTACTCTGCAGGTACAGGCCAAAGCAAATAGTATCTTGAAAAAACAGAATTATGGAAGCAAAAAAACAAATATGATGAAGGAGATGCATGACAGGGAGAAAAACATGTGGATTTAGAAACCTAGACATGCTCATAAGGAAGTGCAAGGCAGAAAAGTTTCATATGTTCAAGGATTATAATAATAATAAGAAGAAGAAGAAGAAGAATATAATAATAATAATATAATAAGGATGTGTAGATTTATGTAATAAAAAGCTTTGATGCAGAGGATGAAATAAATAAACATAGAAACTCAAACACAACTTGCTTTTCTATTTGTGAATTCTTCATTTTTTACCAATGGTTTTACTAATGGTTTTACTAATGGTTTTACTAATGGTTTTACTAATGGTATATCTGTGCTTTTATTTTCTCACTTTGTAAAATTTTAGCCTGCCTATTTGGACACCAGACAGACATTAGCCATTGTGCTATAATTTGGCACATTTACACATATGTATGTATGTTCATCAATATGTGCAATGTCTTGAAAAATACAGAATAAAAAGAAAAAAAGCGATGTGACATTTCTTATTTTGTCATTTGAACCCACTTTATCCTCACTAGAGTCACGGTGGTCTGTGGGGTACACCCTGTATGAGTCCCCAGTTCATCTCATATATAGACAATCACTCTCACATTCACACCTATGGACAATTTAGATTAACCAATTAACCTATCAGTGCATGTGTGTATATAATTAAACTATCAGTGCATATCATTTTCATAAAGTGAAATTTCATTCATTCTATTTAAGGAATAAATATGAGCTCTTAAGTAAAGAGTGTGTCCTTTGATGACCTCTCATCAGTGTAATAAAACACATCGCTTTGACATAATGTATAGTCTTTTTTTTCTTTTTCTTTTCTAAGGGTGCATTTTTGATGTGCAGTTTCGTACAAGAAGAGACAGAAAGTTCCAAATGCTGGGACACCCTGCGGGACATCCAGCCTTTGGGCGAAGTGTAGGCCAGTGCGGAGTGACTCCTTGCATTCACGTTCACTGCAAAAACGGAGGGACATGTGTGGATTCTGGCTCGTCTGTGTAGTAAGTGTTTTCACTTAGAACCACGATCTAATGCTCAACAATGTTTGGATTCATTCTCTGCTTATTTAATTTCGTGGTATAATGATTCCACTCATGAATAACACATGTAGGCTTTATTGGTGACTTTAATACAATTCTGCAACATAAAAGTGCATTGGAAATTCCCATGTGGATTGTGACTAAACATGAAGAACCTACAGAAAATCGGTTACACAGCGCATAATGAAAGGAAATGACACTGTTTACAAGCTTTTCAAGCTTCTGAGTGTGTCCGCCTGCAGTTGCCAGTGCCCATTTGGATGGAAGGGAGCGCTCTGTTCTGAGACCGTGTCTGTGTGTGATGTCGAACACACACCCCCTCCCCTCTGCGCCCATGGTTCCACCTGCATCCCTCTCCCAAATGGATATACCTGCCACTGCCCCCTGGGGACGGCGGGACTCTACTGCGAGAGAGGTCACAATCACTGAACCCTAACTGTATATTTACTCTATGCTTTTTATTCATTAAAGAATCATTTCTCTTTTCAATTATTTAACTGCGTATATTGTCTCCTCTGCTCAGCCGTGACCATCACTGATCCATTCTTCAGCGGGAACCTGTCCTCGTGGATGTCGTTTCCCCCAGTCAACATTAGACACAGGACGGTTTTACAGCTGCAGTTCCAGCCTCTAGCACCTGATGGCATCCTCATTTACACAGCCCAGCATCCCAGTGCCAGAGCTGGTAGGATATGCAGCTATGTACTCCATGTGGGAATTGTTTTTTTTTACCCCATCCCCCCCAAAAAAAGGGGAGAGGGGTTTTGTTTTTGGTTCATTTATTTGTTTGTTTGTCAGAAACTGTAACAACTCCTAATGTAATAACGGGTCATCATGTAATGACTTAAAAGTTCATAATGTAATAATTGACTCATAATAAAATCATGAACACATAAAATGATAATGTCTTTGCACATAATGTAATAATGAAATAACTTATTAGATTATTAACTCAGCTATGTAGCAGTTCATAATATAATAAAAGATCATAATGTAACAGTGGCTTATACTGTGAGAAAAGTTACATTATCAGCATTTTTTTTTTACCTTTGCCATTGTTGTAAAGTGAAAGGTTAACTATTTGACGTCATGCTTTTGAAACAATTCTATAGTTTATTAATGCATTGTTACATTATGGGCGTGTTTTACATTATGAGTTGTACTATATAGCTGACTCTTATTACATTATTACATTACTGTATGCACAAAGACGTCATTACATTATGCGCTCATGATTTTATTACATTATGAGTCAATTAATACATTATGAACATTTATTATATTAAATTTATTACATTATGAGCAACTTTATGCAACAACTACTGGACTAATTTCCATGAAATTTACAGCAAAGGTGTAAGGTGGTCCATAATAGATCCCATCACATTTTTGTGAATACAGATCAAAGGTCAAGGTCACAGTCACCAAAAATGTGTTTTCACAATGATAAGAGGTAGGTGGTGGTGGTGGTGGTGGGGGGGGGGGGTTGTTGTCCTCACACCACTTATTTTTGGTTTGGATTTTTTGTTTGTCCATTTGTCTGTTTGTTTGTCAGCAACTTTAAGCAAAAACTACTAAACCAATTTCCATGAAATGTTCAGGAAACTGGTGAGGTCATCCAGAGTAGAGCCCATGAAATTTTGGTAAATGTAGGTCAAAGGTCAAGGTGATCAAGAATGTGTTTGTGCAATGATAAGCAATATGACACGTATTGTGTAAGCCCTATCATGCAAGAATTACCTGAAAATGTAATAAAATTGCACTTACCTCCATAGAAGATGTAATAAAATATAAAAGATGTAAAAACTTCCGCAGTAACACTGGTGAACAATTTGAAGAAAAAAAAATCTTAGATTTTTATGCTGATTCCAAAATTACAGTCAGTTTTTTTTTTTAGCATGTCAAGTTTTTGTCTCCACATAAACAAAATTCCACTGATTAGCTGCAGTAAGACTTTCCAGCTGATTAACATTGGACCCATCTGCAGCTATGAGGAAACTTCTTTGTGCAGTTACCATGGAAACAGTGTGTGCAGCTCCTAATAGGTCAGAACAATTATAGTAGATTTACACTGGATGTATCCTTTGTAAAAAAAACATAATATTGTTCAATAAACATTGCAGTAATGCCTGTTTATTTCATATTTCACTGTGTGTCAATATTTGCAAAATCTTATGAAACAAGAATTCTTGACATATCCGTTAACTACAGTATTTTTCACATGTTTTAAGAAAAACTTGATTTGATAGAGAAAAATGTAGATACATTTTGGATTCCGAACCCCAAAAATGTGTTAAAAACGACTGTCGAACCTAACTCAAGAAAAATTGTGTCCCCCAGTGTAATGTCATAAAATATTCTGACTGATATTACATACATTTACATACATAAACATATCTAACATCAACATATCTAAAAAAAGAAAAAGAAAAAAATGCATATCTGTAGTAGATATTGATTACAGTTAATCACAAATGAAACAAATACAAACAAAAAAATTTTTTAAATTTTAAAAAACATATATGACCACTCCTGAATGCTTATTACATTAAAAGGTAAATCATGGGACTCCATCTCTTTGTAAATATCTCTCCCTGAATTCTTAGCATACAAATTATTTGCTCCATTTAATAGATTTCCTTCATTTTCTCAATCCAAATGTTATAAGTGGAGGTTCAGGTTTCAACCACTTAATAGTGATGCATTTAACGGCTGCTGTTAGTAATATTCAAAAGAGGTCATATTAACATATTTGGAATATAATTTGACTTTGTGATTTTTGCACACTAAAACAAAGAGGGGAAAATGTCATTAGTGAGGGAGCCAAAGTAATGTGTTATGTGTATAATGTGACAAGGGAGTGGGATTTAATAAACTATCTTTTTCAAAGTCCTTTTTGAGCACTAGTGAAGTTAACTTACTTTGTAACAATTGCTTTAATGTCTTGAATGCACTGATAGGTTAACTGGTTAATCTAAACTGCCCATAGGTGTGAGTGTGAGACTGATTATGTCTATATAATGTGTCCCTCCAGCACAAAACCAGTCTCTTGGGTCAAATTTCAGAAATTCAGATTTTATATTTATCTTAAAGCTTAATGCTTGTGTGACACTAATTCAACCAATCAGAGACCGTTTTTCAACATCGCCATAGCAACAAGTTATTTTATTTACTCAATAAGGCTTTGTTCTGATGCCCCCCATTGGTTCAAATATATAATTAGGTAGATTTCTATTTAATGGTTGTCTAGAGGGAATCCCAATCTTTCCGACGGTACCAAACATGACAGGGAAATACCTAAAGAGAGCGCGAAGGAAAGCCATGTTTTCGGACGATTTTAGACTTAATTACTGTTAGTCAGTTGTTGTTCTTCCTAAAAAGCATGATTTGAAGCACTTATGGTAGGAATTTCACAAAAACTCATGTTTAAAAGTGTTCAGGAGACATTTTACTTGTATTTTATGCATAAACTTCAAATTCGATCATTTTGACCCTTATAACGTATTTGAGGCTCAAGCTAGAAATACTGCTGTGAGAGTCAGTTCAGTTCAGTTATTTTTATTTGAGCAGTTGATCTTAAAAAAAAAAAAAAAACAATAAATAAAATAGGCTACAGAACAAAAGAAACAAAAGACAAAATAAGGAATTCAGAGTCACCACTTAAACTGAACCATTGGTTTTGTGCTGGATGGTCACATATGTTCAACTCTAACAATTAACTGGATTAGGCCCCCCACAGACCCCCGTGACCCTAGTGAGGATAAAGCAGGTTCAGACGACGAGACGAGACATTATTATATATGACGTACTTCCTCTGCCATTAGTTTTTTGTACACAAAAAAAAACCTTAATTTTCCTTCTTAAAACAAATAAATACATGAAATGGAAATGAATGAATTATTTATGGGTTTGTACTTTTACTTTACTGAACCGATCCACTGCAGATCAAGTTGGGTTGCATGTGACGCCTGAACACTATGTCCAATAATGTCTTCAGAGTTCAGTATTATAGATCTTTCCACAGTGGGACTCTCTGAAACCACCACTCACTGCCACCACTGTTACTATGAACGAATGTACGAATGTATTTTTTTTTTCGTTCTGTATAGAAATCTTTTCAGACCTTAAGCACATATTGATCGCCATAGCAACAGAGAGACAGTTCATATAGACAATACTATGGTCTGTGGGGGAGAACACTTTCCAATCATTCCTAACACATTTTACTTAACTTCTATTTTTCATTTTATCAGATATAATATGTATAAAAAAATGAAATATCACAAAAGTAGATAGTGCTGGACTTTTAGAGCAACTGAATTAAGTATAAGAGAGAGAGAGATGCTTTTTTCTGACATAAATAATGCTGTAATTTGTATTAGTAATTTTTTTTTTACATGAATGAGAAAGAGAACCAATTAATCCTAACTGAAATGAAAAAATGTTGTTGTAATGTTCTCCTGGGATATGCAAATATTTTGACTAATATCTGCATCGAATCAAAGAAATACTATGCATCGACCGATTACTCCACATTTACGTAAATAGCGTTTTTTTTTAATGTGGGTTTTATGGATAATATGACCATTACACATTGTGACAATGTCAAACTTTATACAACAGTTATAACAACTTATCACAACAGTTAATTACGGTGAAAATACTACATTTGTGTACTTCTTTCGTAGATTCCCATTGTATTCTGGGAAATTTCTCATACCCCCTCTGTTTGGAGTAAGAAGTATAAAGCCCTCCCCCTTCCCCCTACCCATATGCCTTAATGTGAATTGAGACACCCCTACCCCTACATGTCAATGCGCAAAATTCATTTCCTTAGTCACATTTTTCATTCATTCAATTTCATATTTTATTCTTTTCCAAATGAGACTAAATCTGACCCAGAATATTTCCAGAACTGAACCTGGGAGTTGCTTGCTTCAGACATAATTCAGCAGTCCCTAAGACACAGCCAAAATAAAAGTACAACCCCCCTCCCACACTCTCTCTCTCTCTCTCTCTCTCTCTCTATAGCTAGCCTCTATCTCAGGGGTCTCAAACATGCGGCCCGTGGGCCAAATGTGGCCCGCCAATGGGTCCAATGCGGCCCGTGGGATGAAGAGCATAATAACCTAATAAATGACTCCATATTTCCTTCTCAGTTTTTTTTTTTTTGCCTATAAATGGCGACAACTTCAAATTTTTGTCATTGTTTGACTGCCAAAATAATATTAAATTATGACAATACTTACATTTACAAACTATCCTGTAACAATAAAATGTGAATAATCTGAACAAATGTGAACTAGAAATGTCTGAAGAAAATTTGACATAATTTGAACCATTTTTTGCTTCTGTTACTAAGAGTTTAGTGTCTTTGTAGAACTGACCCTTAAAAATAAAACACACAGACTAATGATACATTGAGGCAGGAATTTGTTAAAATTGCCTTTATTTTCCTCATGAAATATAACTTGTTTGGTGTTTGGATCATTTATAAAACTATTTCCAGAATGTAATATTTTGTCTTGGCTTTTTTTTTGCAGTAAAACAATGACAATAATGTGTAGTTGTCATTATTTATAGATTATTATGTTTTCATTTTACTTGTCCGGCCCTTTGGAGATCAAATCAGGCTGAATGTGGCCCCTTGAAGAAAATGAGTTTGAGACCCCTGCTCTATCTAGAGTAAATTGTGATAAATCATTAACAAAATAGAGGAAAAAAACCATGTGGGCACTGCCACAAAAGTAGTACTTTATGGGTTAATACAAAGTGTTACTACATTCCTCTTGTTTTGTTTCTGCAGGAGACTTCTTCTGCCTCTCCTTGACATCGGGTTTTGTCCAGCTGAGATACAATCTGGGAGATGGCACCCACATCCTGCAGTCTGTTGAACGGGTGGATTGGAGCGGCAGGACCTGGCACACAGTGAAGGCAGGACGACTCGGTCACAGAGGCTTCCTCAGTCTGGATAACAACGACATCAGAGACAACACGACCGAGGGGATGACGACCCTTAATGTGGCTTCAGACGTTTTTGTCGGGGGGGTGTCCACTCTCAGCTCAGTCTCCACAGATGCAACTGAAGGGGGGCTGGTGGGCTTCACCGGTGGCATACGAGAACTCATTATCAACGGCCAAGAGTTTGACTTAACGGAGAAAGGAGCAGTCAGTGGAGCCAATGTAGGGGACTGGGATGGAACGGCCTGTGGGTATAAGGTGTGCCAAAACCAAGGTCGCTGCAGGGCAACGGGCACCACCTCATTCATATGTTTGTGCCCACCATTATGGACCGGCCCTGTATGTAACCAGTCTGTTAGCTGTGTAAACAACAGTTGCAAACACGGCTCCTTGTGTGCACCAAATAATGCGACCTCGTATCGTTGCATATGCCCTTTAGGATGGGGAGGGATGGACTGCGGTCAGGAAATATCCACACACACTCTCAAATTTGTGGGAAACTCATATGTTAAACACTGGGACTCCAGATTCAACACGAGAAACTTAAAATACACACAAGTTTCTTTTAGTTTCCTTCCCACCACTGAAGATAGTCTGATCATGTGGATGGGGAAGGCGGAACACGAAGACGACGACTACCTCGCAGTTGGACTCGACAACGGCCACCTCAGAATCGCAGTAAATCTCGGAGAAAGACTTTCCCTCCCGTTGACGTTCAAAAACCTCACGCTGTGCTGCAACAAATGGCATAATGTTTCCATATCTTTAAACACAACTGTTATTCAGGTTTTCTTAAACAGTAGAAGAATCCTTTTTGAAGACGTTGATCCATTTGAGCGTTATGTAGCCTTAGACTACGGGGGTCAGCTTTATTTTGGGGGATTTGAATTACACAGAAATCTATCAATTGTGACATCCGGTTTATTTTCAAAGGGATTTGTGGGAAGTCTGCGAAATGTTTATCTGTTTGAAGATATCAAGCCACTGCTGTTTTTGAAAAACACTGAGGGTTTTAATGTTTCTGAAGGCATCTGACAGTAGCAGGATATTAACTCTTAGCATCTACAGTAGAAAAAATGTCCCTTGTAAATGTGAATTCATTGAGTCTTTGTTGATGCCCTTGTTTAAATATAGAAGTCCTTTAAAGTCTGCAAACTTTTTGTCTCCATAAATATCATCTAAAACAGTGCTGTCAAACTCAATTCAGTTCAGGGGTCACATACAACCTATAATGTGACATAAAGCGGGCAAGAAAAAAGAAAAATAATGTTAATAATAGGAGAAGAATTGATAACACGATGTCGACCCCCAAGTTTTCTTTGTTTTTGAGTGAAGAAAAGTTCAATTCTGTCATGAAAATATGTACATCTACGAACTATACTTGAACGTAATATGAGAAAATATGTACAACCTGAAAATTCGTAAGAAAAATAAGTGCAATGTTAACAAATACTACACTTAGGTTTATCATATATACATGTGCATCACACTTTACAGATCACAGTGGATCTACAAATACACATAAACATTTAGTAACAGCAGGTAAAATTACACGAATGTAAAAATTTTTTTGTAATTTAACTTTTTTTTTACACTAAAAGAAAGAGGAAAATTAGCAGTTTTCATCATTTATAGGTTATAATAATTGTATTTTATGAGTCTGATCCTCTAGATTGAACTGACATTAAATTGTTTTATCATCCTTGAATGTTAATGTTATCAGTTTAATTTTTGCATTCCATAAATTCACCCTACTGGCCAGATTGGATCATTTGGTGGACCAGGTTTGGTCGCTGGGCCACATCTTTGACACCTGTGACCTAAAACATGATTTTCACACAAGTCTAGATAAAGAATACAATAATGCCAAACCATTTAACTCAGTGGTTCTAAAATCTGGTCCTCATGACCAAATATCCTGCATGTTTTAGATATCTCCCTCTTCTTCTTTTATAAAAACAAATGCTAAAATAAAATACATTTTAAAATATGAATTAAAGATACATTTTAAAAATTAAAAATATATAAATAAAAACAATTAAAAAACATTTTAAATAAAACATAACTTGAATTAAAATAACAAAAAATATCATTTAAATTAAATTAAAAAATAATAATAAAAAAAAAATTGCATTACCTCATGATCAGGCTTTTGAAGAGCTGATCAATAATTGAACTAGGTCTAATAGAAGAGGGAGACAGCTAAAACATGCAGGACACTGGGCCATGAGGACCTGATAACTTGATCCTAAAATTTGTTTGTGACTCATCTGTATAAACCTGTAGGATTGTTTATACGTTTTAAATGGATATTAGACTCATCTTTCAATGGGGTGATAAACAGGTGTCTGTCTACGAGGCCCTGTCATATTTATAGAAAAGAAAACTGGGTCTACTGCACTATCAAAGGCTCATCTTGACAACACAGGTATGTGGAAGTGTGTCACAATTCAAAAGGCAGAACATTTCTGAAGACCTCAGAAGAGATTCACACCAGGCTAGAAAAGAATACAAAACAATGTCAAACTGAATGTGAGCAGAAGGTGATTAAAAAGTGGAGCATACAGAAAAATAACAACCCTCTGCTTGTGGAAGTCTAAGTTTTAGACAGAGGTGGTCAAAGTACTCACATTCTGAGTGAAAAAATACTCTGGTAAAAGTAGAAGTACTGATTGAACTCCTTTATTGAAGTAAAAAAAAAAAAAAAAAAAAAAAGCAACTTCTCGATTGTAATAAAATAAAAAATAAAACTGCATTTCTTTGCAATGGATGAAATACTTATTTAACTAGGAAAAAAATAGGAACGTTTCAAAAGTATCCAAAAAATAAAGGTTTTAAAAGTGACTTATAATGTAAAAAAAAAAAAAGTTTGCTTAAGGAGCGCTACCTGGACTCAAAATAAGTAATAATATTTAGAGGTGCTCTATTGGATAGGAAAAAACAGCAAAAACAAAGAAAAATTCCAAGGCACTCTCTTAAAAGTGAAGAATAAAAAGCCTTTATTAAACTGGCTTGGTTACAAAAACCTATAAAATCATATAAAAACATAAAAACCCCAACGCGTTTCGGCATAAATGGCATTCATCAGGGAGTCAGACTTGTCACTAAACAGGAAGAGGTATTTAAAACAGAACTAACCAATCACCAGCCTACACATAACAGTGTTAATTAGGTAAAAAGTGTAGTCTAGAAAGCAGTGTAATAAATAAAACCTCCACTAGGTGTCATCCTTAAAAAAAGTGAACAAGCCATAAAATGAAATTTTAACTAGATAAAAGCTCTAAAAAAACAACCAATACACAAGTTAAAAACAAGTAAATGAGAAGAAAATGACAACACACAGTAAAAAAGTAAAACCAAAGTAAAAATGTCATACATATAAAATAAATAAATAATATCCATAAAAAATACATTAAAACTCTGCAATAAAAAAGTCAGCAATAAAAAATCAGAGGAAAACACTAAAATCAAGGTCATCATTCAATCCTGGGTATTTTGTAGCCTGTAGTTTGTCTATCCAAAAGGTCTCTCTCTGATTCAGTGCTCTCTGTCTATCACCCAACCTGAGGGTTAAAGGGATGTGATCAATACCAACAACCTGTAAAGATGTTGGATCATTATTGTGGTGTTCACTGTAATGTTTTGCCATGGGATATTTTCAATTACCGGTGCGAATTGCGTATTTGTGTTCTGCCAGTCTATCTTGTAAACGTCTTTTGGTTCTGCCTACGTAGAACACATTACAACTGGGGCATTCCAACCTATAAATGACAAAAGTAGTTTTACAGTTAATAAAATGATTGATCTTATACTGCTTCAGAGAGACTGAATCTTGGAAAGTCAAGGCTTGTAAAACATTAGGACAGTGATTGCAATGATGACATTTAAAACAACCAATAGGCAAACTGGTTTGTGACAAGTCTGGTTTCAAGTGGCTGTGGACAAGTTTGTCATGCAAGGTCGGGCTTCTTCTAAAGGTTACTAGAGGAGGGTCAGGAAAGATGGGTCTTAATGCTTCATCACTCTGGATGATACCCCAATTCTTAGTAATAATCTGTTTAATTTGATGAGCCTCTTGTGACAAATATTAATCTATCCTTAGGTACTACAGCTGTCTTTCTTCTCAAAAAAGATGCTCTGTCCATGTGTTTAGCCTGTATATAGGCTTTTTGAAGGGAGGTGTTTTTATAACCACGCTCTACAAACCTACACATCATTTTTTTAGCATCCCTTTCAAATACCTCATCTTGGTCACAGATACGCCTGCACTCTTTGAAGCTGTCCATAAGGTACATTGTCTTTAAGCCAGGTAGGATGGAAACTTCTCGCATGTGACTTATAATGTGTTTGATCAGGTCACAGTACTTAGTTTTGTGTGTCGGGACAGGAAATTTAGAAAAAAAATTTGGAAAAAAAGTCACAATTTATATGAAACGTCATTGATATGACATAAAAAAAAAAGTCATATGTGAAATTTAAAAATTGATAATTATGAGATTAAAAAAAGCCAAAATTCTGACATAAAAAGTCAAAATTATGAGATACAGTCATACATATGAGATAAGAAAAATTATTAACATTTTGAGCTAAAAAGGTCACAATCATCAGGTAAATGTCATAATTATGAAACAGAAAGTCACAATTTGTCTCCAATGATTTTCCCTCTGAAGTCAATTATATTTCCCAAAGTAACATGTCTATTCTGAGAATGTAAAGAGTATAAAGTACAGATATTTATGCAAAAATGTAAGGAATAAAAGTAAAAAAAGTTGCCAGAAAAATAAATACTCAAGTAAAGTACAGATACCTAATAAGTCTACTTAAGTACAGTAATGAAGTACTTTTACTTAGTAACTTCCACCTCTAGTTTTAGATCAGGGGTCTCAAAATAATTTTCTTTCAGGAGCCACATTCCACTCGATTTCATCTCCAGTGGGCGAAATCAGTCAAATAATAGTATAATAACAACTCCAAAATGTTGTATTTGTTTTATTCTACGGCGCTCTAGAACGTTCTGACAGCTCCCGTTCACTTTGAATTGACGTCACCAGCCTTCTGCGGGCGGATTTTTTTTTTTTTTTCAATAAACACCCACTGGGCCGTTAACACCCGCTGCCAATGGCAACGGGTTTTGTCACTTCAGATTAACGTCACCATATCACTCCGCAGGTAGCTACGCTGTAACGGCTATTTATCCAACCTGTTAGAGTAGTAGCATTAATAAGTTGTAATAATAACCCATAGAATAAGCGGGATAATGTGTTGCCTACGCGTGCCCACGTTGCAAAACAATGACAAAAAAAAATTTTCATGAATTGGTATAAAGTCAAGTTATTATTTTCACATCAATCAGAGAAGAAAATATGGAGTCATTCTTTGTCGTCGGTTATTACGTTGTTATTTTACTGTACATCACATTTGGCTCATGGGTCCCGTGTTTGAGAACCCTGTTTTAGTAATAATTCGGACGCTTTATCTTTAAATGGCCGAAAACTCAATCATACTAATTTAAGAAAAAGTCTTCAATCATTGAGTGTATACTTTGCTGTCATTAGGTCAATTTTTGGCCAATAATAATGCTCCAATCCCTCAAAAAGTCATGCAGCAAAAGAAGGGTTAAATCATAAAATGCAGGAACGGATTGGCTGAATCATAGTTGTGAGTTTAATCCTATAGAAATGTTCAGACCATGAAGCAGTAAGTTAGTGCAAGGAAGCCAACCACCAACTGAGTTGAAGTTACGGAGGGATGAACTAAATCCTCAGTCAATGTGCACGGCCGATAAACAGAAGAAACCTTTAGCTGGAGTTGGTTCCCAAAAGGAGGTCAGACCATTTACTGAAGGCTCAGACTCATACACTTCAGCTACACACAAATATTTAAGATCGACTTTCAACAATAAATAACTTTGGAACATTTATTTAATTCCACGTGTTCTCACTTTTAGCATTTGTATCATGTTTTACATGTTATTTAACAAAATGGCTTTAACATGTGAGAAAAATGTAGTAAATTTGCTTCTTTCTTTGTCTTTTTTGAAGTTCAAATGATTTTTTTTTTTTTTTATGAATCAGTGTCAGTGAGCCACTGAAATATTCTGTTTTGAGCTGCACACAGAAGTTTCACTAAAATAGACAGAAAAAAAAATGTCATGAAAAACAATGGTTGTGCAATGTGTGTATTGCGACTAGACAGAAAACATGGAATGCCTAAAAGCTGTTTTTCTGTCAGTACAATACCACATCAATTGCTGTAAGAAGTAACTCAAATAATTTGGTTATCACCAAGAAAACCATGTAAAATAAGATAGCTATTAGCTCTGAAATTAAACTGAAATAAAATAAGGGTGGTATTTTTTTCTGCAACTATAGATGTAAATGAGCACATTTCTAAACTATCATTAGTTCATATTTTGTGTATTCTAAAGATTTGCTTCTTGTAGTAGTTCCTAATGTGTTAATTCATGTAATAGCACAATGTGAATTTAGTATTCAAGTGGTTTTAACTTTAATACACACATGAAGAAATATGAGAAGTTTTCATAATCAACAATAAAAAAGGATTAGCTTTATTACGAACTGTACATAAACACACAGTGCAAAGGCACACTTCATTCCTAATGTATATTACAAGCCAAAATGTACAGATTTTCAATAGAAAGTAAGTTATATAAAATATTCAAGCAATTTAAAAGAAAATAATTTGATGATAAGCAAAGCCATTTTTTTTAAACCTGTTACATGTTTTTCTGTTAACATTATGCCAAATGTGAGCTTAAAACTAAACTGTTCACCAACTGATCCACACTCTTGTTTCCAAGATACTGGAAGCAGTCATCTGCAACCGATACAGCAGGTCAATATGAACATATATACACGGATAAAAAATTTTAAATTGAAATCATTTTGTCTTAATGTTGACTTTTGCTTTCAGGTCTGAAATAATCCACTGCACACATTTTAATTCATCCATTGAAATCATGTCTCATTTTGGCTGTAAATTGAAAAACAACACTTTTTTAAAAAGAAATATCTGTTGACAAGCATAAAACTCTGCAAGGTTTCAACCAGTGACCAACAAATTGACCGTCTCTAACAGGCTTCAGTGCCCACTCACAGTTCTTTAAAAAATAATAATAATTATGAGTAACTGTCTTTTGAACTTCTCCGTCCGTTCTCATAATCGGAGTCCCGTCTGTGTCGGTATTTGTCTTTGTGCCGACTTCCATAGTCATCGCTATGGTGTCTCTCTTTCCTCTTTTCGCCGTAACGGTCCTCTGAGTGTCCGTGATGCCTGCTCCTTTCTCTGTACTTGTCGTCCTGGCTTCGGTCACGTTTTTTCTCCCGCTCCCTGTCGTGATGCCTGCTCTTTTTGCTGTGATGGGAGTCTCTGTGGTGTCTGTGCTTTCCGTGGTGGTCTCTGTCCTCTGTGTTCCGCGGCCTCTCCCACGGGTCGCTGTATCGCTCCTCTAGACGTTTGTAGTCTTTGGCCAGCGATAGAGGATGGGCAGATGGTTCAGAGTAACCCTCTGGGTACTGTGACTGAATTCCAGGCAGGCCGTGTGACGTGCCATCCTCAGCCCACGCTGCACCGTCGTCCTGATCCTGGGCGGGTGTGGCGGTGTACGTTTTCAGCGGAGGACCAGGTGGGTAATCATAGCTGCCAGGTACCTGAGGCTGTTGTTGCTGCAGTGGAAAAGGCGGAGCACTGTTGTAAACTGGGAGAACTGGCACCATTAGTGAGTCATGTTGGAGCGCCGGCGCTTCTGTGTGGGAGGCTGCGTGCGACGCTTGTGGCTCCTGGACCAAAGGAGGATACACTGGTGTTACTGTAGCACCTGCCTGGGATACGACGGGGTCTGCTTTCTCACTGGGGAAAGACCTAATGGTAGTTTGGCTTTGGTCCTCAGGCTTGCTCTGTGCCTGAGCAACAGAAGTGAATCCCTGGTGAAATATTGTAATTGGTTCATTTCTACTGCTGTTCAACACAGGAACAGGTTTAGGACTTGAAGGAGGCGAGTGATTGGCTTTATCCTTTTGTAGCACCGTCGTTTTATCTTCAGTCACTGTGGAATATGCAGATGATTTTTTCAGTATTCCGCTCAAAGGAGGTTTTGAACTATTTGTACAATCTGCAGCCGCCTGGGATTTTGCCTGTGATAAAGAATCCACTTCGGTCTTTCCTTTGTCGCTCTCAGACAAAAGGCCAGTATCAACTTGGTCTGCTGAGGCAGCGCTGCCACTTTTAGTCCCACTTTGAGCTGTTGACAAGCTTGCCAAGAACGCTTCAGTGGAGACATCTGGAGGTTTATCTTTCAAAGAGACTGATGCACTGTGGGTGACTTCTGCACCTGGAGCATCAGTTGCTGATACACTGAACGCAGCAGCTGCATCAGCTGGGCTGGACAGCTCAGGTTCAGCTTTAGTGAATTTAACTTCTTTTTTCTTGATGATGAAACGCTCGCGTGGAGCAGCAGCTGTGGAACTTTTAGAGTTCCCGCCTGTTGACACCTCTGTTTTTGGAGCTGGCGGGGTCTTCTGGGTGTCATCTGTTGCCGGTATCGACTTACCTCCAACATCTGGAAGGGGTGGGAGTTCCCCACCCCAGCCAACAAGCACACCTGGTAGAAAGCGTAGTGGTCTTTGCGGATTATTTGTCTCCTCTGATGCAGACGGTTCTTCAAATGTCTCTGTTACTGTCTCATTGACTTCTTCAGTGGTGTCAAGTGGTTTGTCTTTTTCTTTTTTATGCACAGGCGTCAAAGTAGACAGGTACAACTTCTCATCGTCTTCTGTTGCTCTGGTGTCTTTTGAAGATACAGTGGTGGGCTTGATTTCAGGAATCGCTCTCACTGGTTCAGTCATTTCTACAGTAAGGTAATCTCTTTTCGGTCTCTGCCGAATTATCAGTCCAAGAAGAAGATTGGCACGGTTATTTTCCAAACCTGTTGAACAGTAATATTTAGAATGTTAAGGACTAGAAATCTTCACATAATTTGTATGTTAAAAATATGTCATGCAAAAACGCTCCAGTTTTCATGTTACCTGGTCCATCAAAGGGAACAAGCTGATGTGGAACTTTTTCAATAGCACCCAATGGAATAAGATACATGTCCTTCACTTGTTTTAAGTTATTGGACACCACCCCAAAACGCTTACGACTGCTGAAGTAGGCATAGAGGAGAGTGTAGGAGATCTCATCTTCCTCAGTTTCAGGGGCGAAGCGAATCAGACACACCTCCTTTAATGAAACAAATGTGTGTTGGTGAAATACCCAAAAATTTTAACTAGACTGTATGCATTACTTCTACAGTGACGTAATTTTAGACACTTCAGCTGCTGCTGAAAAGAATGAACTGTGTATAATTACGGGCGATTCTTTAAAGGACTCCTTTTTACTGTAGGCTGTATAATCTGTGGATTATTAAAGAAAGTGGCAAATTACTCACTTTTGTTCCAGTTGCTCGAATTTTCTCCAAATAGTCCCACACTGTCTGCGGACTTATCCTCCCACCAACCTGAATGCTGTCTGGAAGGTCCTGTTGGGGAAAAAGGGCAAAACATTACCCCCTTTAAACACATGCAAAAGCATTCATGCTCTTATGACCAACCGTGTAGACCTTACTTCAGTCAGGTTGTCCAAAATGCCTGAGACAGGGAAGGCTTTTGTCACAAGCTTTGCCACAGAGTGCATATGAATGAAGCCTCGCCACAGGGACTTTAAGTTGGAAAGGAAAGATGCCTCTTCGTCTCTTCCAGCTGTACGCTCCAGCCTGGGAGAAACGTAACAAAGAAATGAGCTTGCAGAGTTACACACAACAGCCTTAGTGCCGGTGAAATATAAATGCTTACCTTGACTCGTAGCCCGAATGAGCATTTCTGAAGCTCTCCTCCAAAACAGTGAGGTGCAGGTCGTCATCAGCTGCAGGTGGTGTTGTGCTCTTTGTTTCTTCTGCTTTAGTTGACTGCCTCCTAACAACTGTGGTAGCGACTTTGACCACTTTAGTTGGCGCTTCTTCCACAGGGGGTGCCATACGACCTTGCAGAAGAAACACAGTAAATAGTTGAGGACAGTGAAGATAAACAACTGCAGATTTGTGCTTCTACGACTGGGTTATATACAGGGTTCTACAAGATAAATATAACACTTTTGAAAACTACTTAGAGCAGAATTTAATGCCCATTTCACAGCCATTCTGGAAAAAGTATTTTGCTGGTGTTTCCTAGAATTTAGGAACATTTATTTATTTATCCCAATACCATCATTCCCAGTTGTTCCTAAATGCAACATAAATTGTCAGGTTGGAACTGAATAGACTAATGTTACTTTCTTTCCCGTACACATTTATTTGTTTATTTACCTATTATTTAACCAAGTTAGTTGACAATTGACTCATTTTCAGTAATGACCTCATCACATTCAAACGTTTCTGGCAATATAACTTAAGATCTACCATACCAAATTTAATAGCTTTAAAAACTTTTTTTAAGGCATTAAATGCAGAGAGTAATACTCATGACTTTTTAAGACACCAAAAGAACCACGTCGTTAAAAATATACAGTATATAGTGAGATGAAATATTTATCACACTATTTTTCAAGATTTGATGTTAGGATTATTTTGTACCATTTCTTCTTTTATTTTACAGATCAAATACTGTGTTGTGATAGATACCATTACCATGATATCACTTAACAACAGAACATTTTTGTCCACCTCTAGGTATGGCTTACCTGTGCAGATTTTGCAGTTCAGGTCAAACAGATGGGACTTGTGCAGTTTGGTAGTGTCTTTTTCCGCTGGGGTATTTTCTGCTTTATCTTCTGGTGATTTCACAGGTTCTGCCAATATCACTTCTGGCACTTTAGATGGAGGTTCAAGCTGAACAAAGATTGAATGTAATTACATTAAACTTCACATTCTCAAATGTGTATGTCCACATATGATGCAGAGTAACATTTGACCTCCATCTTACCTCCACAGGCTCAGCTGCCTTCACTGGCTCAAGGCTCTCAATTTCTATTTCTCCTTTGTGTGTGATCTTTGTGATTGGTCGTCTCTCTACTTCTCTTTGCTCTTTTTCGATCATTTCTATGGTCTGTAAAATGAGAAATGTGGTACTGAAAGGTGTATATTTAAAGACATACATTTTTGTTCATGACACTTGTTAACTTACAGTGATTTAAAGCTCTAAGGGGAACAGATATTATTGCAGTTGTAGCAGATGCATTGGTGGAGCTACTTACATTCACAATCCGCACATTTACATGAGGTTTTTTAACTCTGAATTATTTATTCGGAATTAAAGCTATGTCCTTCGTGTTTACATGGACATGTTAATTCTGAATAAGCGTTTACATGGGAAACGGGTGTATTCCACTCTGTTTTATTCACACATATAAATGGTATACAGAAGGTAAAAAAAAAATAAAAATAGAAATATCACATACATGGATAAAACAGAATGTAGAAAGTAAATGACCTATACATAATAAATGTGCTGGAGGCTGGAAAAAAGCCATAGGGCGTATTCGAGTCCACCTTCATTACAATTAATGATAATTATAGTAACATAAATAAAGGTAAATATCATTTGTTATTTATATGATAACAAAGATGCAAACTTCTAACATAAAAACATAAAAGTGAATTTGGTGTTAAGAGCTGGGGTACAGAGGGTTCTAATTGGACAGAACACCAGAACAAAACAATTACATCCACTTCCTGTTTTGTTGAGCGCTCTTTCCATTATATTTAATTCTTCTAATTCTCCAATCAAATACTTAACTTCGCAGTGATTTCAACGCAGTCATCTGTGAAAATGTTCCTACACAAACGCTAGCAGCACCAAATATGTGCGTCATCAACATGAAATATGTACATCATTGTGACAAGACCAGGAGCATATACAAGAATGACAGGAATAATGTTAAAGCAGAATTAACTGTTTACATGTGACAGGAATTATCTTATTCAGAATTAACATCGGAATAAACCAATGACTTTATTTGGAATTAACATTTTCAGTAATTAGGTGTTTACATGGTCATCTTAAAGCAGAATTAACTTTTATTCGGAATTAAACAGGAATAAAAACTCTAATGTAAACAGGCCTATTGGATGTATTCTATTTGGTGCATCAGTTCCAGGGATTTGGTTTAATTCAAGAATAACCATATTACTCACATGTCGATTCTCCCTCTGTCGCCAAGCAGCAAGTTCCTTTGAGGCCAGCTCCTCGGGACTCATTCGAATAAGGTTACCAGGAGAAATTTCCCCTTTGAGAACCCTCTTATAGAGCACCTGAAAAAAAAAAAAAAAAAAAAGAAAACAGATACTTCTACAGCTTTTACAGGCAGATCCACTCTCAAATACATTGTAGAAAGCTTTACTTACATTATTTTTAGTGTCTTTGAGGTTAAACATTAGACTTCTGTACTTGTTCTTGTATTTGTTGTCAGTGTCTTTATACAAGTGAAAAAGCTCTCGCTCTGTCTTCTTGGCAACTTCAGAGGCCCTCTCCACTGTGACACTTAAATTAGACTCCTTCAGCCTAAAAGGTTCAAAGCATTACACAGTTGCTGCACTTAGGTAATAGTTTATAAAGGCTTTGGATGTACATACGAGCATTTCCACAACATTTAATTACTCACACTCCTTTAATACTTACCTCTGAGTAAGGATTTCTTTCAAAGAATCTCGCACACTTCGCCTGATTTCCTCCACAGACACAGGCTTCTTTGAAGCTGACGAAGGAGTCTTACTTTTTGTTTCTTGTTTCGACTGAGCGCCTATGAGGACAGAATGACAATTTTCGTGAGCAGGTGGGAATATCTATGACCACAGGGAGTACAAAATATGAAAGATTATGCAGAGATATGGGACACATAAAAAAATGTCTGCAAGCTTGACTATTGTTAAATGAAAATGTAATGTAAATTGTATCCCTACTGCGCTACAGAGGACTAAAAAACAAAAAGAAAGAGGCAAAACAATACCTCCTTCATACGGTCAATCTGACTAAAACACTGTTAAGACCAGACTACTGTTTTTAAATAATCAGGTTTCAATATGGAACCAGCACAACACTCATTCAGTTTTAATATCCGGCAGGATTTCAATGTCCTCATAGCTCATTGTTACTGTTTTGAACTTGGCTATAAGTCTAAAAATGTGACCATAAGTGAAAGACTATTAATGGGTATATGGAGAGGTAGTGATAAAAATCAGGCCGTATCTTTTTATATACTCCCTCTTTTACAGTTTTCTTTTAATGGCAATGTGTCTTGTCACATATGCTATACAACCTCACAGCACTCAACTCTCATCTGACATCAGCATGGAAAATATAGTTTTAAGGATCTTAATAAAGCTCATGCACTTCTTACAGACTATATATATATATATATATATATATATATATATATATATATATATATATATATATATATATATATATGTATGTGCTATATAATAAAAATCGCTGTAAATCTTTTCTCAACACGCACTCAAAAGGTGTTTTAAAAAGGTTGTCAATTAAAGAGTAGAAACTTATGGTTTGTGTTATCACTCAAACCTTTAGTGTTGTGTAAATAAAATATTATCTAGGCCAGGCATGTCCAAACTATTCCACAAAGGGCCGGTGTGGCTGCAGGTTTTTGTTCCAACCAATCAAGAGTTCACAGTTTGACCAATCCACTCTGAAGACTGAGATCAGTTGATTCATTGAGTCAAGTCTGATGCGCTGCCGCTTGGTTGGAACAAAAACCTGCAGCTACACCAGCCCTTTGTGGAATAGTTTGGACATGCTTGATCTAGACACTTCATTTTTCTATTAGCCTATAGGGCTGGGACGATGTGCTTTTATGCCAATTCGATTCTTTTATGATTCTTTAGGTGCCGATTCGATTTAAATTGCGATCCTTTAATATTTCCGATTTTTCACTTGCCTTTTTAACACCAGACCAGGTGAAAAAGCTGAATGATGATGCCTACAGATCATATCAGGAGCCATATTTCCCAAAAAAAATGCACATCATATGTGAGTCAGTTAAGATTTATTCAGCAGTAATATATTTGAACCAGAATTTCAGAAGTAAACTTCTACATTTATCTGCACACAACACAAATAGGAGCCTTAAATTAACATACTTCATAACAAAATGTACTTTAAAGTCTACATGTCCAGCTCTGCTCTTCCCTTCTGTTAGAATGCCCACACACTTTAATTGTTGATTGTTTAACTATATTTATTTAGGAACAACTCATTTTCTCAAAGTTTTCAGATATCCCGCGCTGTTGAACGCACCAGAGATGTTACGACAGTACTGACTGCACCACCTTCATGCTTAGAATTAGCCACTGTGTTGTTGCTAAGCAATTGTGCCACTATCACATCTCACCCTCTTTTTCCCCAACTCTAATTCATATACTCCTGGTTTATTACTGTGTGTAAATGCCACAAGGTGAGATTAATAACACAATACAGTTGGAATAGATATTAGCATAGTGTATTATTTATCTGTGCATAAGTTAATGCTGTTTAACGCTGGTGTGTTGTTGAAGCTAATTCGATAATAAGCTAGCTGTCATCTCTGTGCCTTCTGCAAGGGGATATTATACATCTAAGTAACTCATACAGTCGTCTATGGTCTCTACAAGTGGTAATTTTTTTCCCATCCAGCTTAAAACAAATCATTTAAATATGGGGGGAAAAAAAAGGTTTTTGAACAAAACAAATCTAAACAAAACATCTCAATACATATGTGAATCCATTTTTTTCTCCCATCCCTATTCGCCTACCTGTTTTTTGATCTACGGACTGCTTTCGTTCAGACTCCTGTTGGAAGAGACAATAAGAGATGCAGACTAATTAGGCTGTGGGTCAAAAAAATTAAGCATAAAGTAAAAAAGACAACAACAGCAAACAACATAATAAAGGACTATGAAGACTTTGCTGCAAAGAGTAAAAAATATAAATATAAAGCCTGGTTCAAGTTAAAAAGGTGAGTTGTTTGTCACGTGAAAAGACAGAATGACAATGTTTGTGATTACACCATGTTTACCCACGCACCCTGAGTGTAAATATCCTATGTGGGCTACATAAAAACAAAAGATAACAAACCCTTGAGTAGTGGTAACACTGGCTATGATTAATATCAGAGGAGGAATTAGCTGAGGGAGACAAATCACATACATAAATAAATTGTGCATTTCTTGCGTCTACACAGTTTTCTGAAAATAACTCATGGTGAACTTGCTTACTTTTTTTATTGGTCTGACCCCCCCGGACGGCAGAGGCTGGGAGGGTCCTGGTTTGGGTTTGGATGGTGGCTTTTGCTCCTGAACCTCATTCTTCACTTGGATTTCTGGCTTGGCTACACTCGGGGGCTCAGGCTCCATCTTTTTACTTTCCTCCTCACAGCATTTCAAGCACACGTACATCTGGTCCTCCTCCTCCATTTCATGAATTTTTGTCAAGTCCAGACCCACACAGTCGCCATGGAACCAGTCGTCACAGCGACCGCAACCGACCATAAACCTGAACAAAAACATTCAAGGTGTGATTTTAGGAAAGCGTTTTGAGCACAAGAATGGAGATCTAGCAAAGAGCAAAAACAGATCCAAATGGGGTTTTTTTTGTGTTTTTTTTAATACATGCAGATTTATAACAGATATGAGAACATTTAGGAAAGATTTGAGTCCTTCCAACTGTGTAAAGTTCATTGGCAGAAATTTTGATGATGTGACTACAACTAGAACTGGACAACATAATTCATTCATTCAGTTAATTTAATTTTTGCTTTTTAGTTGATATGAAAAAGACCTAAACTGTTAGCATTTCCTGTTGATCAACAAAAATTCGAAATACCGCATGCATGTTTCCCGTAATATAGGATGACTATGTTTTCCTAGTTCATTGTCGAACAGTGTTATTGTTTTGCACCATTTAATATATTTTTTTTTATTTTATTCTTACTCTTGTAAATGTTTATTGTTCACCGACTTTCCACAGTGAATAAAGACATTTAATAATAATGAGAACTACTACTGAATCATATTGTACCCAGTTTTTGGTTTTAGTCAATATATGCACACACAAAAAATTATTAATATATATAAATACTGTCCTTACTGTATACCTTTAAGTGTAACACTTACATGTTATTGTGATGTTTCTTGCAAAGACCACAGCAGTTGTTTCCATCCCAAACAGTCTCAGTGTTTGCATTTTGCTCCTCAGCAGTTTCTTTCTTCACAACAGGTGCGTTATCTGGGATAAACAGCTGTGGTTCTTCCACAGAAACACTTCTTGTAGTTTTACTTTTTTGTTTCTGAAGGACCTTCTCTGGTTTTTTCAGTTTCGGTTTTTCCTGTCCCGTGTCCTCTGGTGGTTTTAATGGTTGGCCTGGACGCCCATGTGTCGGCTGGACACCTTCAATTTTGGAGCTGTTGTGAGGCTGAGGGTGCTTGGCTGATCCCTGCTGCTCGCCAGCACGGACACCAGATGATGACACCTTTTTTACTAATGAGCTGGGGGAAGCTGACAATTTTGGTTTCACTTTATCATCTCCTGGGTTCTGTGTCCTTGGAAGTTTAGTGTCAGGCTCACTCTGAGCATTTTCCCCAGGCCTTTTCAAACATGCAATGCCTTTCTTCTCCTTAGATTTTACATCCTGCATGTCTCCTCTTTGGATCATTTTTGATTGCAAGTTTTGTGATTCTTTCGGTCCCTTAGTCACGTTACTTTCTTGACCTGAAACCAAATCTTTATTCTTGATAGACGGCGGGCCTTGTTTTGGCTTGAGCAGTTTTTTGGGCGCAGTCTGTTGCTTTTCCTTCCCATCAATCTTGTTAGTCAAAGAAGCTTTGTTGTTCTCATTTTCATTCATTTGTTGCTGTTTAATCCCGTCTTGTCCTTTACCTACAGCCTTTTTCTTTCCAGTATCACTTTGATTGTTAAGTTTTGTTTCTCCTGCGGTGGGACTGCCCATCACTGTCCCATTGGCTGTCTGCACTTCATTAGGATTTACATATGGGCCCAGCCCAAGGGGTGCATCATCAGCAGCCCTTTTTTCCATTCCATCTACCACCTTGTCTGGTACAGCATTCGGTACACTGACAGTCTCATCCTGCAACAATGTAAACCCCACATCTCCACGATATGAAAAACCATCCTCAAAGCAAACAGCCTGGCCTGTCTCCATATGTGTGTACGAGGGTCCCGGAAGGAGCTCAATCTTGAATCCTCCAATGGTGACTGTCAGTCGTCTCAGTATGACTGTGGGTTTTAGCCATGACCCGCCATTAAGATCATTTACATTGATACGTCCTCCCAGAGTTAATTCTTTCTTCAACTGAGCACCAGATACTCCTTTCTCAATCAAGAATGACTTCTGTAGCCTATTGACTGGTTTCCTTCCTGGTCGTCCTCGGGGCATTGTGTTGGTGGGTGTGTCAGCAGGAGGCGGATCGCTGCTACATTCTGTTTTGATGAACAAAACAAATAAAAGTTACAAAATGTGTAAATCTGTTGAATAAACAATATTTGGTGGAAATAAGAATCATCAGCTATTTACCGTATTCTACATTACACAGTCGTTTCCTTCTCCTGGCAACTGGCTGTTTGACTTGTGTGGTCCCTGTAGTTGTCAGTTCACCACTGAGGGCTGCAGATGCTGAACCACCACCTAGACCTGTAGGAGAGACATTAAAAAAGTAATGGCATATTCTACTTTCCCTTTATTAAAAAGACGCATGCAAATGAAAGGGAACACTCTCCTTATGAAAAGTTAGTCATAAAGGTTACTTCTATCAGGTTTCTTTGAAAGGAGTGATGATTTTTTGTGCACAAGTTCCTGATGAAAGTGACTACAGAAAATATTAACCATTCAAGGTCAAACATCAAGGTCGGGAAAGAAAGCCAAATTCCCATTTGTTAAGAATGAGAAACAATTCTGTACATCATATCTCAGTCAAAACTTATTTAACGTGATCCTATTTTACCACATATGTATATGTCAAGAGGTGGTTCCTCAAAATATTTTGACTAAAGGCCAAAGAAAGGTTGGAGGTCAAAGATCACAGTAGGCAAGTTTCTAAAATACCCTTTATCTCATAATTTTGAATGTAGATTATTAACTGATATTTTTGTGTGCAAGAAATGCATAAACAGAAGCGGTTGTGAATTTTCATCAACATGAGGCCAGTGCAAATGCTGAAAATGGTACATTGGTGAGAACTTTGGGAGTGCTCCGAATTTTCTCTTGATTACAAGAAATAGTGCACCGCATTCCATGAAAAAGGATTATTTCAAATGACACTTTGAAATAATGTCTTTGTAAATATTCCCTGAAAATATGGAATACCTATGTAACAGTGAGTGAACTGAGTTAAAAAGTGCACTTTCTGTTTGACTGCTGAGTCAACCTACAACTATTCCAATCAATTATCTATAAAACTGCTTGATTGTCTATAGATTAGTCTTGGTGATAGTCAATGTACCTGTTGACCCAGCCATTTGAAAAGTAGGGTCCTCATTGTCCAGCAGATTGAACTGTGAGGTTGCACAACCAAACATAGGATCTTTGTCACTGAGCATGTTTTTCAGTGAATCTTCAAGTCGGAGTCCAGGGCCAAAGTCATTACTGACTTCACATTCCAAGTTCTGTCCTATTATTAGGGACTCATCCAACTGGTCACTGGGTATTAAATGGTTAAAGGTGTCCACAATATCCATGAATGCCGCTGCCTTCCTGCAATGAAACCACACAGAAAGGATGCTTCATCTCCATGCACCACAAAATGTATGGACTGGATTTACGTTATGGCTCTGTCAAAGCATTCCAGTTAAGTCCAGGATTAATTTATAACTAATGCAGACTGCATGTTAATTTATTTCTGAATTTATTTAGTCAATCAGGCTTTATTTTGGCTTGAAATACAGTGCTGTGCAAATCTTAGGCCACGATTAGATTTGTTGATTAAGTAAAATTATAATGACTACATAAATGCGTTTATTCAGATAATATGAAATTCAGGGTATTTCTTTTTCTTTTGTACTAGGTTTCTTTTACCACATGTCAGACATTCCTCATTACTTGTGGTGCGTCTCATCATGGGAGGAAGAAGTTTAGTTTTGTGTGCATTGTTTAAGCCTGATCACATATGTCCTATATTTTCTCGCAGTATTTTTTTTAAAAAAAGAATGAAAATCAATATGTAGCATATGTTCATTTCAATCCGATAAAAACAATAACCCTAACTTCAGTTTCAACGGACAAAGGGAAAATGGGACCTACACAAAAATAAATAAACCCTTGTTATAAGATTTAAAATAAATAAAGGTTCAGCTGTCAGAATAACAGAATGAAACAAAACAAGAGGAAGGTAGAAGTGGAATGAGATTGAATAAACTATTCATTGCCCTGAAGTAACAATATTATAAATGCATGTGTAACTTTTCTGCACTTTGCTCCGATTATACTTTGTGTTAATAAAGTCACAGCAGGGAGTTGTGCACCAACTGTATGAAAGTATCTGCTAAACCTTCTCTTTATGAGATGATCTGTGGCTCCGTTAGATGGAGATGCTAACTACGCTAACCAGCTAATGTAGCATTTGATTCAAAACACTTTCAACGAGCATTAGCGTTTACATTTCCTAAGTAAGACTTACGAATTAGTATGAAACATTACAAACAAATGCTTATGTACTGGTTCGACTCTTTTAAGACCGACCTAAAGGGCAAGCTAGTAATAAAAAGTGACCTGTGTTCACGTTGACTGGGCAACCTAGGAAACACACAAGCTGAAGCAGGCCAGGAGTAGACCCTAAGCCAATTAGCTCGTACAAGACGGTGTATAAATTGATTTACTTAAAATATACATTCCTATGAATGAAGTTCACCAGTGAAATCACGCAAACATCCAACTATAGTATCCACTGTGTTGTTTGCTAGCTAGCTGCTAACATTAAATGAAGGCTAACAACAACCACCAGCAGGACGCGATCATACATACCGCACTAGCAAGCTAACGGTGTATTAGAGTAAGTTAACGACTCAAAACAGTACTATACATCCAGTGTTTTGGCTCATCTTATAAAAACGGAGTTAGTATCCACATAGATCTGTTTCAGAACAATTAAGACGTACTCGATAAAAAAAAGTATGTATATTTACATGTACAAGCCCAGTCTGTCACATAAGCTAGCTAAGCCGCGTTAGCATAAGCTAGGCCTGAGGTGCCAAGTTTGTGATCAGAATGCCACTTTAAAGCACAGTAGATGATCAGGCTCCCATGCACCTGTCTCAAAGCCTGCAGGGTGTTTATCCAGAAGTATGACGCTTCATATGCGCAGACGTCTCACCTCTTTCTTTTGGCAATGTTGTGTCCAAACTCGTGAAGGGTTACATTCTAGCACGTCTTTCCCCTCAGACCAGTAACTTCCTCAAACTCGGTCGTCAGTCGACCTGCTGCTGCTGCAAAGCCCCTGACAGTCACATGGCTACTGTTTACAGGTAGCATAGCAGTTGCCTGTGCACACCTAACACTCAAACCAGCATTCATACTAAGGGAGTTTCTATCTTATTGCTTAAAAAAACAAGAGTCCATATTGTATTTGTAACAACAGACTTATTTTAAGTCAGTTTCTCAAGGGCATATAAGGACAAAGTCATAAAGCACAACTTCCAAGAGGCAGAATCAGAAAAAGGGGGCATTTAAAAGTTCTTTCACAATGACTTATAGTATTCCTATATTCTAAATCAATAGACAAAACATTGAAACAAACAAATAATTAACCCATAAAAATCCAAACATCCATCACCAACCAAAAGTATCTATGAATCTAAGATGTTTAATATTGATAATCCACTACTCCTATTAATCAACTTAAATAACTAGTGTTAAACAGTTATTTGTCATGTTTTCATGGTTACCAGACATGACCCATTTGAATGTTCAGAGCCTCAATAGGAAACACTTATCTTTTACAATATTGATTAATCAGTAAAATTCATGGAGTTTGATAAATAACAGTGGTTGTACACTTGGTTTTCATTCAGTTAATGGTTTATTTTACATTTTCTGTTTTTTTTTTTACACAACAACCTTCAACCTTTGAGCTTTTATGAACATCTACAATACATTGTCAGTAAATTAAATACAGAAAAATAAACCTGATTGAAATAGATAAAATTCGAAATACAGAGGATAATATTCTAATAAACAGTGATAGATCAATTAAAAATATCAAATATAAAGGAACTTTCATAGGGGAACTAACACAAAATAGTGCTGGGTCTTTATGGGTTAATGTGTGTAAAAACATTAATGAAGAAAATTTCATTGCCCATTTTTTTGGTATAATTTTACTCAAATTTACTTGACATACACATTATTACTGTAGTGTATTAAAACATATTCAGGTGTTAACTACTTACTTTTGAAAACACTAGAAATGCATCTATTAAAACCTAATTCTTAATTAGGGGGATAAAACCTCTATTTAAATTGTTATTGGGATAACTGCTCTTTTAATTTTTCATTTGGATCTAATCCATACCACAAAACAGAGTCTTCTATTGCTGCCCAAGCCATTCGCTTTGTTGTGAATGTGGCTGCCCACTGTCCTGATGGAGAGACTACAATGGCACCTCCTGCACCACACACACGGACTCCCATGTGTTGTAGAGCTAACTCTGAAGCCTCAGCAGCTGTTTTACCTGTTTGGTAAAAAAAAAAATAGATCATCATAAAATAAAAGACCCTGTACAAATATATAAATGCATAATAAAAACATGCTTTTCCAAAGGTCACACTAAACCTTGTTCCATGTGTGAAAGAATGACTCTGGCCAAGGTGACTTTAAGAATGGACTCTCCATGTCCTGTACAAGATACTGCACCACTGAAGTTGTCTGCATATCCACCCGCCCCTTATTAACAAGAAAAAGCACATTTATAACTACAATTTAACACTAGAGCGCAGTTATAATTCATAAATAACAGTATGCCTACTGACTGGATAAAACAGGCAGAAGTTAATAAGTTACATTCAAAGATCAACTATAACCAAATACTTAAAAAGACCCTGGTGTCTGTCTGTCTCTAAAATACATATACAGGTTGTATTCATAATTTCCAGCAAGTTATAAGTTTATAAAAATAGTAACTCCAAAAAAGTATAATTCCAGAAGCTATCCATAGCCAATACATGGGGGTCCAAGAACAAAATATAATAATAATAATAATAGTAAATACTAATAATAGACAGTAATGAAAAATATAGTGAAATAATAAAGGCTGGGCTTCAAAACATATGCAGATCACAAAAGGCTGTATAGTTTTGCAAACTTGTCAGCATTATCATCAGTCATTTTCAAATACAAGAGAAAGTTCCCTCGTTGCAGTTGATGTTGATGCAAACAAATGTAAGCAAATCAAGCCGTACCAATGATTGGTGAGTCTCCTACTCTGCCAATCATTTTATTTCGGATGCCGCCGGTTGATGTCGCACATGCAACATTACCAGTACAGTCCACAGCCACTGCTCCAACAGTATCATGGGCCCTAAAGATATCAATAAATCCAGATTAGAAAAATCATATCCATTCTAACATTTCCATTGTATGCACTATATATGAAACTCTGCATATGTTAATTCATAGGAGAACAGAATTATAAGCAGTTTTAATTCCTGTATCTGTTATCATTGCTTAATATATCACTATAGATACCCAGTTTGGTTTACTTGGTGAAACATCACTATACTTCATTTTTATCAGAGATTTACAGCATTATCAGTTTAGAAATACATCCAGAAGATCCACTAAGATGTGAGGTTTTTATTATCTATTTCTATTTCAGGACCGTATTAGACTGTGCTACTCAGCCTCAAAACAGGATATGCATGTCAAAGCAAAAGAAGACCAAAATGAGGCACAAACCACTTAGAGTTGAAATCTTCCATTACTCCTGTAACGTAGTTCTTATGTTTCTCCCATTCATTCCGCTCGTATTCCGTCACCAGTGTATCCGTGGGAACCGTAACCACACCGATGCTTTCTGCAAACAAGTTGGCACCACTACTTGTCAACATGACGTGCTCAGTCTGTGGCGTTCATGTAAGGGAAAAATAGAATAAGAAATGTACATGGGCTTTTATCAACAGTATGACTGTCTGCGACTGTAAATACAACGCTGGAAGAAAAATCTGAGTGCGTTTCTAATTATGTTTTATAGATAAAGAGTCTATAAATCAGTGTCATTCTTAATAAGAGTACGAGTAAGAGTAATTATTTAAGACAACACCTTCTCCATCACTGCTCTTGCTAGTGACACTGGGTTTGCAATGTTCTTCACTGAGGAAACGGCACCACTCGCAAGTGTCCTTCCATCCATGATAATAGCATCCAGTTCCACTTCTCCTTCACTATTTAGTGTTGCTCCATGGCCTGTAATTAAATTGTCACAATCAGTAATTAATTGAGCCACTCAGGCAAGTTTTTAATCCACACAGATGATAAAAACCCATGAAGCGTGTTTAAAGATGGCATCTGTTCCGACTTTGACACTTAAGATTGTTACTGTAATGTCTGGCTTTATTTCTTTTTGCTTGTTGCATTGTCTTCTCTTTTTTGGGTCACACTTAAATCTGGCTAAAGCTGTGGCTTAAAGACACAGAGGAAATGCATGGTGTTTAAAGCAGGAATATAGTTCAGGAGTGGACAGATTAGATTTTAGACTTAAAGAGTAGATATTTTTGTTCAGAGTCCATCTTGGATTATGTCAGATTAAAAGGATGAACATGAGCCCTGTAGTCATTCAGTGACACAACCCCACCCCATCCACCACCATCTGAAACCTAAATGTATGTTTGCATTTCCACCAGGAGATGGAGACAGTGTGCAATAGATAAAATAAACCGAATAAAAAAAACTTACATTATATGTCTCTATGGATATGATAAAAAGACAACAGCAGTTTAGAGATTTTAAAGCAATGCAATAAAATAAAGAAAAAGAGATAGTGTGGTGAGTAGCACAGAAAAATAATATAAAATATAAATAAAATGTGTTATTTTTTTAATTATTATTTTAACGTTTGAATTTGCTATAAAATGTAGTTTGGATGTCAGACGCCAAAACATTAGTTCCACTCTGACCTGAAACACACCCATGAACGATCTCACACCCCCTGGAAAGCCTCCAAGACCCTCATACAGGTTCCACCCCCCATTTTAGCATTATAGGTTCTATAAATGTACTGGCTATACATGTTTACATGGTGACTATATCTTAATAAGAGTAATTATGTATACCTGCATTAAACACATGATTATTTTCCAATGCCCTCACGGCTGATTCAACAGCATCCAGTGCATTTCCTCCTCTTTCAAATACAGAAAACCCCTCCCGTGCAGCAGCCTTTACTCCATCCACAGATGCTTTGGACAGTTCATCAGGTATGGCCCACGCGCCGCCATGAACAACTATGACTGCTGCCATCTTTGAATCCCTGTGGGAATAAAGACAAATCAGTAAAGGTTAAACATCTCAGTTAATAATCTACATTCTTCTACATTTCCTGAAGGTTTATGACACGTTGAGTTTATTATATTATATTTGAACGTTGCGACAGCTCCCTTTCACTTTGAGTGGACGCTTCTAGCCTTCTGCGGGGTGGATTTTTTTTTCCGATAACCGCCCGCTGCCAATGGCAACAGGTTTTGTCACTTCAGATTCACTGTACTATATCACTCCGCAGGTAGTTCGGCCACTTTGAAAGTAAATATTCGCTACGTTGTAACGGCTATTTTATCCAAACTGTTAGAGTAATAGTAGTAATAAGCTGTAATAATAACCGTAGAATAAGTGGGATAATGTATTGCCCACGTGTTACAATCCAAAAATATTCCCGGAACAACACCTCCGCCTACATTATCTCTTGCAAGTTATTTTTCAGGCCATGTAAGCATCTGGCATAGTAACTCACCATAAACGTATCTATTAATATATTATACAGGTTACTGTCTCAGATTTCTTTATGATGTACATACTGAGTAATTGTCCCTGCTATCTACCTGAGCTCAAGTGCCTTACAGGGTGCATAACTATCTGTGCCCATAAAAGGAGCAGGGAATACATGAGTGACCTCATGAGAGGGGGCACTTAATATTGTATATCAAATTACCAACTGGGTTTTTAGTGGAAGCTAAAGCTAAAATTATTATGGATATTTTGGACCACACACACTACATAAAGTCTGGTTTTGTGAATTCCTTTCACCCAATTAAAGCCATATTTGGTACTTCCTTAGCCAAGAGGTATCTGCAACTTTATGCTATTTCACTTTTTTTATATTGTGCAACACTGAATATTCACAGGGTCTTATAGTAAAAAAAAAAAATGCAAATTAGATGAAAAAGCGCCATCTACTGGGTTCCATGTACGACATAGAGTGGCAAACCGCAAAAATGGATTCAGCACAAAAAATACCTTTAAGAAAGGTTTGGCAACTTTTACTCAAAAATACCCAAAACTCCTTATTTAAGCACCTTTTTGAAATGTAACCGTCTAAAGCAAATGTGGGGTCACCATGGAAACTGTGGAAAAACCCACATGGATCCATTATATGCAGCCCAAATGTAACCCTTCTGGGGCCCACATGGACATGCTGATAAGGACACTTTCTTTAATGGGCATTCATTTCTTGTCTTTCTGTTTTATATTTCTCCTGTAAATTGCAACCTTTTTAAACCCCCCTTCAATTACCATTTCATAATATTTGGCATTTCCTCCTCTCACCAGGACGTTTCCCAGTCTAACAAATGAACACTTTTGTGCTGTGATTGATTCCCTGCAGATCTGATGTGTGTCTGCAAAGCACTTGTGAGTCACTTCAGGAGCAGCTCACACAGACGTTACACAACACACACATTACACATAATAAAAAGACACACTAATGGGAGGAAAATAAGACATTTAGTCATATAATAACCAGTAGGAGGGTATTGCATTTACCGATTCACTCAGTGTACTCCATAGAAGAATTCTTCCGCTAATGTCACGTGGTTTGTCGGACACACCCACACTTGGTGACGTCATTACGGACACTTCCTGCGACAAGGTGCAAAATAAAACTCCAAAAAAAGATAATAGAAAATGTAACGAAAATCAGACAATGTTATTCAGACTTTTCTGTCAATTAATACATTAAGAAACGTTATTAATATTTAAGTTTTATTTTTCAGGAAGGTTTTCTCCAATGAAGCGCTATATTATAGATAATATAATTTTTTCCTTTTTATTTTTTTTCCTTACATTTTTCGGGTTGTTATCATGCACTTCATGTGTGCCTTTACGTAAAGTGAAAATAATAATAATAATAATAATAATAATAATAATAATAATAATAATAATAATAATAATAATAATAATAATAATAATAATAATAATAATAATAATAATAGTTATGTTGAACACAGACAGACAAACAGACAAACGCCGACAAAAACATAACCTCCTTGGCGGAGGTAATAATAACCAGAAGAGGAAGACAGAAAACAAATAAGTAAATAAATAAATAAATGTGTTCTGTTGAGTCCAAACCAATTCCAGAGTGATGCACATATTAACGCAAGAGAATAAATTAATTACCCGTCATGCCTAGTGCCTACAGTACAAGCCCATTCGTGTTAGTGTTGCGATCTGTGGTTCTTTCAGTTAATCAGATCTAGATTTAGAAACAATGTCCCAAAAAATAGCAGAAATAAATGTGATATTGCATAAGGTAATCAAAACAATGTGATAGTGAGTGTAAGTCATGATCAAGTGTGGCCCTTTTTTTACAGCCTCTATTAAGGATAATTGTTGAAATAAATAAATATGATATATATGAATTTTTTTTAAATCATTGGAATAGATACATTTTATTTTGAGTTGTTTGTGTTTGGGAACTAAACGTCTTTCTTTTTGACTCTCCTTTTCCTTTGATTTAAGTCAATACTTCTAATACATTTTTAGCAGGAGCTTTTTCTGACTTTTAATAAGTCTGCAGGTAACAATACAGTGAAACACCATAGTAGGATGAATCCATCTCTAGAGATAAAGTAAAAAAAAATCCACCAGCTGTTAGAAAACTGCATCATCTTGGGCTGGACTTTGTTCAAGTCATCACATGTCTTTGCAGCATGAGTATGGAACCAGCCCCCAGAGCCAGCAGACCTGCACCTGTTCACTTTTAGGTTATTACCAAATGCATAACAAAACCCTTTAAATATTTGATTTGTTTGTCAGTGTAATACACAAAAATGTATAGCTAAATAATAAACAATGAAGTATTTTTTATTTAGTTAAGTAGATCAAATAAGAAAACATAATTTAGAATACTTTTTTAACCAGTTTTACAAGCTCAAGGGAAAAAAAAACATATCAGTTGAACTTTAAAACAACCAAGGGTCAGTTCTACAAAGGACTAGAAAAAAAGCAACAAATTAAATGTTAAGAAAGAAAATTAAGGCGCATGAGAAAGTTCAGTTTTTTCAGGTTATTCCCTTTTTTTTGTTTGGGTAGTTTAGAAAAGTGTTTTCATCATTTAATGTTTTTTTTTTTTTTTTTACTAAAACAAAGACAAAACATGGAATTTTCATTATCTATAGGTTATTATGTTGTTATTTTACTGATCTGGCCACTGGAGATTAAATCAGGCTGAATGTGGCCACTGAAAGACAAATAATTTGAGATTGTTGCCTCATTGTCCTCACTTTAAATATTGCCCTAACTGACTTGTAACATATGTGAAAATTAACAAAAAAAATAGTCACTTACTTGATAAATGGTTAAATATGACATGAAGGTAGATCAGTGTAAAAATAAAACAACACATAAGCATAAATGCATGACATATGACAAAATATCTGAAGCTCAACAATGAACAGTGTAATACTACATGTCTACCACTAGAGGGCTGTAAACGTCCATAACATCCATGTTGAGTTCTGACTCTGGTTTGGGAATGTCCCTTGTGTGCAAATCAAAGGTCAATGGTGTCCTTGTTAAGTTATCTGTCACATAGATAAAAGACAAACACTTCTCCAGACTCATAAACTTCAATCCATATGTAGGATTCAAGGAAGTTTTATTAACATTTAGTCAAAGAGAAAGAATTAAATTAGATACCAAGAGCCTGTAGTAGACTTAGGAATAAATAAGTAATATGTCACATGTTAATATGAATATGTTAAAGTCTATGAAAATTTGAGGCTAACAATACAATAATTAAGAGAAAAATTTAAATATACTATAAAGTTATAACATATACATCTAAATCCACAGATAATGATGCTATTTACATCCCTACATCCACTCACAGCTGTTGGACAGAAGCTGTCCCTCAGTCTGGTGGTCCTACTCTGGATTCTCCTCAGCCTTGTTCCTGTGGGCAGAGGGACAAAAAAATGTGTTTGCAGGGTGAGGTCCTCACTAAGGCGGACATCCAGGTACCTGACACTGTGGGGACTACATCCATGGGGACAGTATCAGCTCCTTCTAAAGCCCATAATCATCTCCTTGGTTTTTCTCACATTGAAGCACAGGTTATTGTCAGTGCACCAGCGCTCCAGATGTTCCACTTCCTCTCTGTATTTAGATTCATTTGTTATTGGTGATGCACCCATCTGCAAACTTTAGTGTTCCTGTATGTGTAGTAAGAATGAATGTGTGGGTTTTTCTTTTTCTTTTCCTTCTTTTTAGTCTGCACATGAGTCTACATTCACACACATACTGCAGGCCTGGAACCACAAGCAGAAAACACATTAAATCATCATTAGCAACGGTAGTCACTGTAAAAGAATCAGGATTACAAACATCATCATAAATCATATAAGGGAAAAGAATTAAATCAGTGAAGGTCGAGCAAGCATGAAATACAAACATACTGTAGTGTAGGCTGATGTAAGACAGTCTACCTGCTGTTGGCTATCATGCAGAAGAAAATACAAATGCATTTTAGAAACGGATTAAACACATTTTTTTTGAAAAAGAAAAAAGAAAGGGAAGAAAAAAAAAAGAATGAGCAACTTCCGAACAATAGTTGGTTCTAGACTTGGTGAGTATTGGTGAAAGAACTTCATTGTAAGGTACTGTGAGCTGCAATTTAACCAAATATTTGCACTATATTAAATGTATGCATTTGATGTTACATTTTAGAGTTTGTATTATGTAATTCTTAATATTACATTTCAAAATAAATACTCCCTAAATGCAGAGATGCCCTGATGTCATTAGTCACAATGAAAAAAGTTACTATTTCTGGTCATTCTGCATACATTACAAGAGTGTGACAGTGAATGTTACAGTGAAAACAACGAGTCTAATGTGGTCTACAGTGTCTGTGCAGTCAATCCACCTTTGCATGAACAGTGAGTGTACCTGCTTTTTTGGTACCATTAAGTAATGGTACTAATGTAAGGAATGATGTTCAAGATAAGATAAGATAAGATAAGATAAGATAAGATAAGATAAGATAAGATAAGATAAGATAAGATAAGATAAGATGAGATGAGATGAGATGAGATGAGATGAGATGAGATGAGATGAGATGAGATGAGATGAGATGAGATGAGATGAGATGAGATGAGATGAGATGAGATGAGATGAGATGAGATGAGATGAGATAAGATAAGATAAGATAAGATAAGATAAGATAAGATAAGATAAGATAAGATAAGATAAGATAAGATAAGATAAGATAAGACTTTATTGTCATCATACAATTGCACAATGAAATGTGTCCCCTGCATTCAACCCTATGGAGCAGTGAGCACCCATGGGTGGTGCCTGGGGACCTGGCTGGAGGATTTTTACCCTAACTAATGTAGTCTCAACCTGTTTTAGCTCATGACCCCATTTTAATGTCACAAATTTCTGGTAACCCCAGACCTTCAAAATGGTGTTTTGCTTTGTTGTTGTTTTTTTTTCAGGAACTAATTAGTTTTTAATCATGTGATAGTTTGCTCTCCTATGCTCTACATAAATATTAATTTTAAAACAGGACACAGGAGGTTCTGAGGCACTCTGATGCTGATAAAAGTCCTTTATTCAAAGTGGACAAGCCAACATGTTTTGGTCAGAGGACTTTCATCAGAGCTTAGTTAACTAAGGAATTAACGAAGCCCTGATCAAGGTTCTCTGACCGAAACACGTTGGCTTCTCTGCTTTGAAAAAATGACTTTTATCAGCATCAGAGTGCCTCAGGACGTCTTCTCTCCTGTTTTAAATGTTTTTTTTTTTTTATCCTTGATGAGCACCTGATTTTTTATTTTTTGTCAACCATGAAGCTATCACCTTTCCTCTCTTCAACCATTAATTTTCTATGACATTTCGTCTATATAATGTATATTATTATGGGCAGAGGCAGGAAAGTGTAGATTATTACTGCACAAAGTGAGAATGTTATTTTCCTTGGTCAGACAGTCCACCTTGTATTTACAAGACTGACAGTTAATACTGAACAAACAACAACTCAAACTATGAGTTATGAAAGTGTGAACATTTAACAATTAAATAATACCACAGTGCTTCAGTTTCACACACACAGTTTGTCATGTATCATGACTGTTATGTATGTGATTGTCTCTGTCAACTCACCATACATTTTTTATTAGTAAGTTGTTTTTAAAAATATATATTTTTAGTCAATTAGTAGAAATTTCAGTTGACCCCATTTAAATTACAGGCAACTCCACATAGGGTCCCAACCCCAAGGTTGAAAAACATATAGTGTGGATGTTCAGGATCAGGATCATCTGTATTGTCCCCCACATTGCTGTGTTTTCATTCAAGCACATACCATCTCAAACCAACTTAATCATAAAGTTTTAAAAATCAAAATACATCACAACTGAATATTCCATCCAATCCAAATATTGTACCCTTCACTTCAAATCTCGTCTCGTCATCTGAACCCGCTTTATCCTCACTAGGGTCACAGGGGTCACTGGGGGTCTAATCCAGCTACAATAGGTGAAGGTGGGGTACACCCTGTATGAGTCTGCAGTTCATCTCAGGGCTGAACATATATAGACAAACAATCACTCTCACATTCACACCTATGGGTGATTTTTAGATTAATTAATTAACCTATCAGTGCATGTGTTTGGATGGTGGGAGGAAACTGGAGTACCTGGAGAAAACCCACACAGACACGAGGAGAACATGCAAACTCCACACAGAAAGGTCTGGTGTGGGAATTGAACCAGGGACGTTCTTGCTGTGAGGCACAAGTGTTAACCACTGCACCACCGTGCCGCCTAATTGGTCATTCTTTGAAATAAAAAAAAAATATATATATAGTTTACAAAGTTTTTAAACACTTAGATAAGAACATGTTAGTATTAAAAGTCCAGACTTAGGCATGTTACATAAAAGACAGAGAACTCAGGGTTCATTGATCAGTTCTGTTGACACACTAATGTTCTAAAAGTGCTGATTTTTTGGTATGTTTTGTATATACATTTTGGATTTATTTATTTATTTCATTTTATTCTTTTTTTTTCCACATATGGGCATGGAACCAAACACGGTAACTTCATTGATCTTAATTTTCTATATGCTAAAAAAAAAAAAAAAATTTGCAAAAGAAAATAACTCTTATGTCTTCAAATAACACTATGGCTGCACTTTTAGATTTCAAAGTATTTGTATGAGTGAAGGTTTAACAGACGTGTTCAGTTGATTAAAAGTAGATCTGGTCTGGGAAAAGGGAGAATTACTACTGTATATTCGAAATAGTTCTTCCCCCAAAAAATGCAAATTAAGATCAATAACCTAACAATTGACTTTCATCCAGTTAACGTCTGTGTCTGTGTTTCTCCCCCTACAGTCTTTATGATTCTGATCAGTGCAGTCAGACTCAACTCTAAAGGTCAAGTAGAGCTAGAATTGGTCATTCAACCTCTTCTGCTCAAAACTAATTTGTGAGTAAGTAAAGCAGCCTGTGTGCCACGCTGCAGATGAGTTCTGCTTTAAGATTCAAGTCAATATCATAGCCAGGGGACAAGAGGGGCATTTTTATATGATGTGCTGTCTCTATTCTTACTCATTCCTCTGCTGAATTTCTTCCCCAAGGCTTTAACCAAACATTCACCTGGCATTTCCGAAAGCAGCGTAATATACTTTGCATGCAAAAAATAATTAAAAAAAAAAACAAAAAAAAACCTGATTTGACCTCTTTAAAGACCACTTATTGTAACTAATCTCATGCAAATTAGAAGAAGTGAAAATGTCACACAACTGAATTATCCTGGTAGTAGTGATGTTTAATATATGTGTCAGGAATATCGTTCTTTTCTAGATGACCATTAATTTAGGTTAATGACATAAAGATATTGCTCTTTGCTTCACTCTCTTTAGGTGCAGTAGCAGTAAATAAAGAGCAATTAACCTCTATTTAGACAATATCACAGGGTTACAACAAGTACAGAACACAAATATTTAGTTGAGTCCTGATCAAGATGAATATATAAAACAACAAAAACAAGTCTAAGGGCTCTAGTTTCTGGCTGGCGCAAGGTAGTTTAGGTGTGCCAACGCGCCAAGATAGGCGTGGGGGTGTATTCGTGGGAGATGACCACTGATCCAGCTATGGCGCAGTGACAGTTTCGTTGGCTTTAGACAGTGCAAACTCGCAAACTGAAGGCACATCTAAGCGTGGCACAACTGGTGTAGTATTAGTTTCAGACCAGCACACACGTTACCACAACCTCACAGACAGGTTTCCAGTGTCAGAAACATTTCAATGCAATACCCGATCCACCAGCGATCACCCTGGAGGTAATCAGTGGTTCTATTTTTAGGTTTAATTTCATTAGGTATAGATTTAGTGTTATTTTTTTTCAATCATCATTACTTGAAACAATAGAAATGACAGTAGCTACAATATCATTCTCAGCATTTAATGACTTAATTGCATTAAGTTGTGCCTCATATGTTGTTAAATTCTGTTCACTTATATCCACAATAGTTCCCCTTAATAAAAAATTATTAGTTGGAAGTAACTAGTTAAAAAGTAGAACTGAATACATTTGAGTTAGTAGTATACTATTTCTGAAACTTTGATTATTCACAACTTGATATATTTAATTATTATGAATGTTCGGGTTTACAGTGTGAAGTGGGAAAGTCATCTGCTGCCACCCTTGGGGTGCTGGTGGGAGGAGGACGAAATATATATTATATCTGCGGGAGTGTGTGTTTTATGGGTTTATGAAATTAAACCTGAAAATAGAACCACCGATCGTCTACAAACCCAAACCCAAACTTAAAACAACAAAACTTAAGAACCCTAAAGATTCCTAAGTGAAATCAAAACCCTGTTTAAACAAAACAAACCATTTAAGGGCGAGGAGAGGCGCTAATGGTGGATCTAAATCAGCTGTTACATCCAACCACGCCCTTTTCCCTCCCTCTTTCCACTTACGCCAGTGAGAGGAAAGGAGATTTAATGGAGGAGGGATGCGCCAGTGGTAGGTGTGCTTATACCACATGTGCCAAACTTGCAAAAGTCATCTGGACACACCCTGTTGGCACAGCTGGTGTATGAAACTCGAGCTCTAAATGCCTAACTTTGTAAAATGTACTTTATTATCGCCTTCAGAATCATCATTTCAACAACAATGGTGGAAAAACAACAAAACGAACAAGCATCACACTCCTTCTTTTTTTTATCACTATAACTCTTAGCACAGAAAATACATCATTTTTGGACCATTTTTATTAGTACTTGAATTGAGTTCATCAGCTAAACTACTCCAAATATTCACCCAACAAACTCAAACACACACACATACACACTAATCAGTGTTGTATGAACCCAATGTTACACAAGTTCTAATCAATTTTATGTTGTATATTACTAAAAAGTACATTGTTTCTTGCTTTGTACTTGATATGAGCTGACTAAATTTATTCCAAACTTGTGCTTTTAAAAATGACATATTCCCCACATTGTTAACGAGTCTCATGACCTTTTTTTTTTCTTGGTGTATGGTGCTTTTGTATGTGTCATCCCACACCTCTTTGAGGCATTTCAAACCTGGTTGGAAATGTTTATTCAAATAGAAAGGTGAAACTTTATTTCCATAATTCACACAAACTTGTGTCTAATTTGTTGCACAGGTGCCGACTTGGTGCCATGTTTTCTTTATTTAACAGAACTGTGATAAATCAGATGTAGGTGTAACCTGCAGGGTGCAACATTATCTACTTCAAAACGCCTCCAAGACACAGGATAAAACCATCTGAACAGACAGCGCAGAGTAAATAAAATCAGTGCAATCAGCTGTAGTGTAACCTTGTTTCTTTCATTTATACATATGTGTACTGAAAATGAAATCTAGATTAGGAAGGAAACATTTTTTCACCTTTTAGAGAGAAAAGGTTTCATTTCAGTTGTGCTACAGTAGTAGAAATGTGCAGGACCATGGACAGCAACCATGCTGTTTTCCCTTCCCTGTTTTTTACAAGAGAATGCACTAAAAATGACAGAAAAGCCACTTATCACAGGCAGCATTCTTATTTACCTTGCATGGAAAAACAAAATAATCAGATAAGATGTAGTTGCTGATGATGACATGGCATCTTTTTGGTAAGATTACTATTTTTTTGGCTGAATTTAAATCATATCCCTATGTTAACCCTGGTGTGATTTGTATTATCTTAGCATAATAGTCTTATTATCTTAGCATTTTATCTTAGAGCTATTTATATTCTGTATTTAGTCATTTATTTAAGTGCTGATGTAGTATGATTGTGTTTTTTTTGTGTGTGGAGCAGTGACTGTTCTTTGAATTTCCCTTTGGAGATTAATAAAGTATATCTATCTATCTATAAAGACCAAAGTGTGACCTAAAAAAACTGTTTAATACCTATTCATCCACTAATCCTATCAATTCGTGTAAATAATTGGTGTAAAATGCAGTGTGTTATCTTTTCATGGTGATCATATATGATCCATTTGAACATTCAGAGGCTCCATACTTACTGTAGAAACACTGTCATCTTCTACAACATTGACTTATTTGTCAAACCCATGGAATTTGATCACGGACAGTGGATGGACGCACCAGGTTCATGTTCAGATTTGACTGAAAAAAACCCCACTTTTTCTTCAGTTTTCTGTATTTCAGATATTAAAACTTTTTAATTTATTTGAGGCTTTAATGAATGTCTACATGATCAGTGAATTAAATAGAAGAAAATACCAGCAGGTGGTTCTCAAACCCATCAGTTATCAATAAAATATTGGCTTACAAACCCTTCTGGAGATGATTTATCTGGTGTGGTTGTTAGTAATGCTAAGCTTATAAGATTAGAGATGTGGAAAAAAGTTGCAGAAGATGTTATTATGACTTTTGAGTTTCTCATCTGTGGTAAAGTGATTATATGTCCAGGTTGTGATTCTGATTAATACTCAGTTTATTCAGTTATTTTGATTTATACTTTATTTGTCAGTTGCTAAATAGTACATTGTAGAATAAGGGTGGAAGGGGGCAGATGGGTCTGTTGTGTGTGTAATGTAGGCGGGGTGAACAAAATTTACTGAATGAAATTGTTTGGTTATTCTTACAAGCTGAAAATAAAAATTAATAAAGGGTGATTACAATACATACTAGGTAAGGCAAGTTTATTTGTACAGCACATTTCATGTACAGGACAATTCAAGGTGCTTTACATAAAACATATAAGAAAATTAAAATGATTAAGATGCATTAAAAGACAATTGAAACAGAGACATAAAAACATTTAAAAACAAATGAGAATCTAAGTAAAACCTCCAGTGAACAGTAATGTTTTCTGGCCTGATTTAAATGACTAGAGGTCTACTACAGGAAAAAAGCAAAATAAAGAGGACAGTATTACAATGAATGGTGATAAATCACTGAAGAAATGTTAAAAATGGAGAAAAATTTATTTGAGAACTGCTGTAAAAATAGCATTGGGCCAGACCCAGTAACTTTAATGTTTGGTGTGGAACCAACTGGACTGGACTTTAGTAATAAACTGTTGTTTTGAGGTTTGTGAAACTACTAATTCTGCTAAACTGGAAGAACAAAAATCCCCCAATTCATCAGGCTCTGTTGAAAGACATTATGTAACACTTACATTTGACAGCTGCTAACAGCTGTGCGCCTTAGCAAACTACTTTCATCAGTTGTTCTGCAGTGTTTGTGGCTGCTACGTGCAGGTGCACAGCTGTTAGCACTGACAACGCGCATTGATCACTATTGAGAGAAAGTAGCTCCAAGCAATTATGAGGTGTGAGTTTTTGATCCGTGATGGTTTTGTTATGCAAGTAAATCACTCATTCAAACACATACTGTTTTAAGAAGAAACAAAATCAGACCAGAACTCGACTGTGGGGGGTAAGTCACTGTAGTTGCACCAGAGTCAAGACACTGATTTTATATAAATTCATGTGAAAAATAGTGAGCTACCCCTTCAAACTCATTTCTTCAGGGGCCACATTCAGCCTGATTTGTTCTCCCATGGGCGCGGACCAGTAAAATGAAAATATAATAACCTAGAAATAATGACAACTCCAAATTTTTGTCATTGTTTATGTGCAAAAAACCTCCATTAAATTATGAAAATTATCCAAATGCAAAAAAATGGTAAATTTCATAAGGAAAATTAGGTCAATTTCAACTATGTTCTGTCTCAATATATCATTCATCCATGTGTTTTATTATGGATCACTAAATTCTTAGTCACAGAAGCAGAAAATGGTTCAAATTGTGTCTAATTTTCTTCAGACATATCACGTTGTTCATATTTGTTCAGGTTTTTCACATTTTATTGTTACATGATAGTTTGTAAATGTGAATATTTTCATAATTTAATATTGTTTATTGCAGTAAAACAATGACAAAAAAATTGAAGTTGTCATCATTTATAGGCAAACAAAGAGAAGAAAATATGCAGTCATTTAATAGGTTATTATTAGGGCTGGGATGCTATGCTTTTATGCCGATTGGATTCTTTTACGATTTTTTGGGTGCTGATTCGATTTAAATTGTGATTCTTCGATATTACCGATATTCCCGCTTGCCTTTTTAACACCAGACCACATGAAAAAGCTAAATGATGATGCCTACAGATCATATCAGGAGCCATATTTCCCCCAAAAAATATGTGAGCCAGTTCAGATTTATTCAGCAGTAATATATTTGAACCAGACTTAGGGAAGTAACCTGCTACATTTATCTGCACACAACACAAATGGGAGCCTTTAAATTAACATACTTCATAATAAAGTGTACTTTAAAGTGTACATGTCCAGCTCTGCTCTTCCCTTCTGTTAGAAAGCCCACACACTTTAATTGTTTAACTATATTTATTCAGGAACAAGTCACTTTCTCTAAGTTTTCAAATATCTCATGCTGTTGAAGGCACCAGAGATGTTACGACGGTCCTGAACGCACCACTTCCGTGTTTTAGCCGTTGTGTTGTTGCTAATCACCCTCTCCCCCCCCCCCCCCCCAACTCTAATTCATATACTCCAAGTTTATTACTGTGTGTAAATGACACAAGGTTAGATTAATAACACAATACAGTTGGAATAGATATTAGCATAGTGTATTATTTATCTATATCTATAAGTTAATGCTGTTGAAGCTAATACGATAATAAGCTAGCTGTCACCGACTCATACATAGGGTCACCATTTGTTCTGATTTCGTCCGGACAGTCCGATTTAGAGCCATCTGTCCGGCCGTCTGTCAAGTGTCCGGGTTTTTCACATTTTGTCCTCCTTTCATACAATCATCCGCCACCGTTGCATTAATCGTCATGAACCCCCACCCGTTATTTACACTTGCTACTCTGCGATGTTTACAGGCACATAGCATGTCGTCGGCTATGCAATGTAAATATTCGTGCTGATGTAGTGCACGAAGTGGACACAGTGAAGGCTGAGCTGCAGGTGGGGTGTATAATTTAAAAAATGCCCCCCCCCCCAACACACACACACACACACACACACACACATAAGTGTCCTCCTTTCCTCTTTCATGCCAGTGGTCACCCTACTCATACAGTCATTTATGATCTTTACAAGTGGTAAATTAAAATGAATCACTTAAATATGAAAAAAAAAAAAATCACAATTTTGAACAAAAAAAATCTATTTAAAAATTAGAAAACCAAAAATCTCGATACATATGTGAATCAAATTTTTTTTCTCCCACCCCCAGTTATTATGCTCTTCATCCCATTGGCATGTTTGAGACCCCTGCTTTAATGTCTGAAGCAGATACTTAAAAAAAAAAAAATAGATCAGTGTTATTATATAATATAAACCCACAGTCTTCAAGGACCAATGTTTGCACCTACCAAGAGCTCCCCCAACTTTTTTTTTTTTTTTTCATCCATTTTTCATTCCCTCCAAACGCATTACCCAATTGGTATGCACCCAGCAGGGACCGTCTTTGTTTTCCAGCAGTGCCAGTCCCAGAATATGGCCAATAATGTTGCTGAGGGGCGGGGAGCAGCTCGGTCTGCAGATCAGACCCAGTGAGTGTGAGCATCTGGCTGGGTGCCGAGGAGAGACAGTGAGCAGCGATGGCAGAGATGGGCTCACACCTCTGAAGAACAACTCCACTTCCAACCGAGCATCTTCTCTGAGACCTGGGACCAGGGTAGTTTTGGAGGGACTTTTGCTTGTTGTGTTCACAGAGACTGGAATGAGACTGTAGCAACCTCTCCTTTATAAAATAAAAATCACATAAAAAAAAAAAAAAAATAACACATAAGAAGAAGAGCGGAAGGCTGTAGTTGCTTTTTCGTCGTGTCTCACCTGCACAGTGGTAAAGGTCCGCTGTGGTAAGAATGCATCCAGACAAATACTTACCTGAACTGGTGGCGGAGAAAAGCAGCCTGGACCCCTCCTTTGTGCACGCGGTGCGTCTGCTTGCAGAAGGTAAGCCAAGTATTTGAAGTGTTCTCAGAGATTTGTGCATTTTTATTTTTTTTTAAATTTTTTTTTTTACCCTCTTCGCTGAATCTGGAAACACCATGCACTGCGTTGGAAGGAAAATACACAGACGGTTGTTTTTAATATCATCATTTACATCCAGTATCTCAGCATCCCGTTATGTTCCAGCTTTTATTTTTTTCCCCCTTTTCTTAAGATATTACTCCTCTGTTCTTGTGTTAAACTTTTTTTTTTTCCTACATGTGCACAGACAATAACTGTATGTGCAAAGTCACGTCTTATGATTTCACCTAACCCACTGCCCTCCAAGGTCAGGAAAGTGACACGTTCAGAGATGCTCCACGGGATATATCTATCTGTTTGACCTGGAAATAATAGAAAAATGCTTAAAAAGTCATTTAACTGCAGAACTAATTGAGTTTAAACTGCCTAACTTACCGTATGCCTGCCATATATATATATACTATATATATATACTATATATATATATATATATATATATATATATATATATATATATATATATATATATATATATATATATTTTTTTTTTTTTTTTTTTTTTTTTAATCAGACAAAGCTTATTTTATTTTCTTTGCTGACTCCATCTGCTATCAGTTTGATATTATTAAATCCAGTACCTCAGGTGTTCAGTGCAGACAAATACATCTGAAATTACACCAAAGCCGCTGTGAAACATTTAAAGCTTCGTGTTATCAGATTTTTCTCATCCATATATCATCATTAATGTGCTGTTTAAGAGACAGAGGTGCTCTTCAGTGTCTCTTCTTACTTGTCTAACAGGGCTGTATAATCCACATGTAAAGTTGCTCTTCTACTGTTCGTAGTGTTAATCTCAGTGACATCCTGTGTACCTGCCCTGTTTGGTAGGAAACTTATCAAAGCAAGGCAAATACTGAAACTCACTTGGGCTCATGCAGCCTTAAGATGTAACAGCTGCATTCTCCAGTGCAAATCCTTTTTTCCCCAGTCATGAGTGAATATGGCAGGGGGAGGCGTAATCCTAAAATAGCACTGCTTATGTTATAAGTACAAAACAAATCTGTGGATGTGATTATAATTAAGAAATAGTCCCCTTTGGGTTCGGTTTATTCGAGCCATTCATTATTCTCCACCATCTCCACCTCGAAGGACTCCAAAGTAATGCATCTACATACATTTCAAAGTTGTTTTTCGTGATGTTTTTTTAGTGAAGCTAAGTCTGTTGGGTTAACGTTCTGTGATTAGACAGGGTGTTTGTCTTCTGGCACTTCTGCCTCTCGAGCTTTCCTGCTAAAATGTGTTGATGAGACACCTGACAGTCCCGCTCTTGTCTCTAACTGTGATGCAGATGGGATCATCTGTCATGGAGTACACTTGGCTACATTTTCTCAAGGCTGACTCACATAGCCAGGGTACAAACACAAATGTTGTTCATATCCAGCATTTGGAGCAGCCAGTAGTTTGTTACACTGATGTTCTACCTTAATTCACATCCTGACATCTACTTTTTTAATGCAGTTATCGTAGCTATTTTATGGTTTTAGATGTCCTTTATCATCGGTGTCAAAAATGCGGCCCGGGGGCTAAATCCAGCCCACCTAAGGTCCAATCTGGCCCTTTGGATGAATTTATGAAATATAAAAATGACACTAAGTTATGAATCATTTTAGCTCATGGGCCACAATCTCATAATATCCTATAAATATTTAGAAGTTTTTAATTTAGTGAGACTAAAACAAAGTATAATTTCACAAAAAAAAATCTCAATAATCAGAACAAATATGAAAAATTGGAAATACCTTAAGAGAAGTAAGTACAATTTTAATAATATTCCACCTTTACTAAATATTTTGTGTATCTGTAGATCCAGTGTGATGTGTGAGTTAGAATGTATATATGTGAATAATAAACTAAAGCCTAATATTGTTTATTTTCATAATGTAATTTAACTTTTTCACTCTAAAACAGAGAGAAAAGTTTATTTATATATTATTATTATTATTATTTTTTTACTGGTTTGACCCACTTCTAATCAAATTTAGCTGAATGTGACCCCTGAACTAAAATGAGTTTGACACCCCTGTCCTATATGTGACCCACCACCACGAAACCAGGCATAAGTGTCTGGAAATCAAAACTGAGTTATCTGTGTAGCTTGGTAGAGTGGAAGCTAAGGTTTAAGATGGTGAAAAAATTATGTTTCTATCATAAGTAGAACCAAAGTTATGGTAATTTTAATATCCACATTTGGACCAATTATGCAATTTGCATATTTTTAGATATTGTCCGTTAAAGTTTTGGATTGTTTTGGGGTAGGAAGTCCTTAGCAACGCATAATAATTCGTATCCGATTGACAAAAAATATTCACAGATGTTAAGAGGACACTCTGATGGACATGTCACAGAAGTTTTATATATTATAATAATAGGACAGAAGTGTGACGTATTATAATCATTTGGCTTACGACATTGGACAAGAGCATTCAATATAAGCTTTTACCTCGTACCGAACACTTGGATGTTTACTCACGGAACGGAGATCGTTTTGTTCGGTGAAAAGAGGTGGAAGTCGTCTTTGTCTTTGCTCAGCAATCCTTAAACTTTTGTCACCGCTTAAATAATTGACCCAATAAACACCTTTATTGATTGGATTTCAATGTAATGACCACAGGAACTGAACATAGAGGTGTTACGGTACCGTTTTTTGATAAGGTGTAAACACAAATAAGAAATCACCTTCCAGCCTAAATTTGGCTGTAGCTCTGAACGGCTCAGCGCGACTTATGCCTGGTTTCGTGGTGGCGGGTCACATATGATTATTATTTTTTGAGTAGATTTTCATATTGTAGGTATAATTTAACTCATCTCTTGCCCTAAGAATTTACAGAATAGTGCAGCACAGTCTGATACATACAAACATGTACTGTAATATAATCTGATAACATTTATTGTCCTGAAAATAATTCAATTTGCAAGATCAGTACAGAAAATTGTAGGCCTCAAACAAAAGACTGGACAATCAGTATAATGGACTGTCAATTCAGTTAGATTCATAGTGTCAACTCTGAAAAGGTTCAACATAATCAGCCCTGGGCAGTAATGAAATAATGTCTATGATTTCTAACCACTGTTGCTCAGTTGTTTTCACATTGCCAGACCATGTTATTGGGTAACGCAGAATTATGCATATCAACAGACAGCAAGACAAACCACATTCACAGATGTACAGATTAATGGCTATTTATCAGACATGTAATCCTGCATTATTCACATTGTACACTATGTAAACACCATAACTTAGATTTACCACAGGCTCAGTTAATGTAACAGCACTGTATTTATGAAATGATTTTCCTATGTATTTAAATGATGTTGCCACTAAAACTGTCTGTCTTAGAGCAGATTTAAAGCTGTTTGAGACAAAGACGTTACAGTTTGTAGTTGAGGAGTGGGAGTGTGTGGGGTGAATAATCTTTCAGATGGGACTGTGGGCTTCATCTAAGCTTTCTTTGACAACAAAAACATAATTTTAACCATGACAATAATTTGAAAAAATGTTTCCAAAATTGACAGTAAAAATAACGTGTTTCTTTTTTCACAAATCCACATTTGACTGTGTACTCACTTTTTATGCCGAATGAACCACATTGAAAACATGTCATTATTAATTTATGATCACATTTACATGAGGCATGTATCTAGTGGTTTCAGTTGGCATAAAAAAACACATTCTTTCATGACTGCTCTTTTAATATTGTTCCGACTAAAGAATAGCTTAGCTTCTTTGAAAGCGGGTTGAAGCTGGAGATGAGAAAAGGAAGCCTTTAATGGATCCCAGTGGTTTCCAGTGTGAGACCTGCCTACATACTGTGTAAGTCCAGCCTTCCCATAATAAGCAGTGGGACTCCTAATAGGACAAAAAGCAACAGACACAGATGCAGAAGGGAGGCACATGATGGACAAGTACAGCAACGATAGACAATGTGCTACGATTCCATTTTTTAGATTGAAGGGGACATCCCCCCACCCCATATTTTTTGTACATAACAAACATTCCTTGGATATACATAGCATACATTGTCAGTGAGCATTTTGACAAGTTATAGCATCTCATGTACTCTCACTTGTGCTTGTGAGCAGAGAAACAATGCAAACAGATCTGCAGGAGATTTGAATAATGTAGGTTCCTTGAATAAAAGATGAGTATAGATAACAAGGAAGACCAGGACTGTGACACATGTCAAATAAAATATAAGAAAGTGAGAATATATGTATATATATATATAAAAGAAAGGCAATGTATCTGTAAAGTTTACTGGAGTATTTTTATCAAAGCATTAAAATGAATAATTTGCCAGTCAAATGTCCTTAGGAGTCGAGGAGTTTGACTTTTGGATGCCAGTTTAAACTGTCTATGCAGATTTTTTCTTTCATGTGCAGTTTTGTGCTGTTTGTCATGTTTTTTTTGGTTTGTTTTTTTTTTTTCTCCTTGCACATAACGACACTGACAGCCATTCGAATATTTACACAAGGTATCTCTTGAAAGCCGTGTTGTGCCTTTTTAATCTGCATATTTAACAGATAAAGGTGAATTTTTCAGCTGTTAATAATAGAAACAAAGACCACTCCACATTGTGCATTATGGGCCATTATGTTTTAGTTAAAATTCAACAGTAGTTTTACTTTAAAGTTTAAGTCGATGATAATAAATAGCAGTAAATAGATACTGAGATGTGGCTGATAAGAGATGTAGTTAATAATTTGTAAAACTCACATTGTTTTCTGTAAGGAGGTTCCTTGTCTGTACATTCAGGGACAAACTACAGAAGCTGCACACCTCCTCAGAAGCTGTCAAAAAGCACAATATATGTAAAAAAAAAAAAAAGAAAGTTTTTACAATTAAATGTCTTGCACAGTGCCGGTTTCCCCATAAACTCCAGGAATTGATTTTCACTTAATGTCTCCCTCTCTAGCTTATAAATTGTTGATCACATTTCAGCATATCCATTATGGCACAGCCTGCTCAGTATCCAGCAATGACCCATCTTGTAGAGATAGATAAACACCACCCCATGTGGTACGGCCTATCGAAAGGACACAAAAATTACATTTCTGCAAAATGAGACATTGCATTACATTTTCGGCACTTAGCTGACACTCTTATCAAGAATGACTTACAATGAGAGCACGGGTCGAATAAGATTAAATTCCAAGGTCATGAGCATTTCAAGCAACAGAAATGAGTGGATGAGCCAAAGCCGCAGCACTCAGACAATAGATACTAGATATCAGATTATCTGACTGTGCCTTATGAATGTTCACATGGAACAACGGAAATATGAATAGAAATGAGAGGCGGACACAAACGTCATAAAATAAGACAAGGTAAATCTGTGGTTGTAGTTATAGTTTAGTCTCCAGTGTTTTTTTTTAATTTATTTTTTTTACACAAAACAGACAAGTTAACTTTCAGTTCAGTTATTGTAGGTAACTCTGAAATAACATGCAGCATTCTAGACAAATAAATTCACTCTGTTATGATCAAACACAACAGATTTACACATCCAAAGTACCAATTAATCTATTTTTTGTTAAAGCTTGTGTATATCCAGCAGCCACTGCTGTTGGAGGCTAATGTGCTGTTTCATCCAACGTACCATAATTGCACTCAGATTGATCCATCAGTGGGTTGAATAAAAAGCTACAAGGAAATGAAAGCCAACTGAACAAAAATAGAGGAAGAAAATTGTGTTCATAAATGTTTGAATGCACAAATCAGCTCATCAGTCATTTAGTTATTGCTGTTTATGTTTTATAATAAAATTCACTGGGAAAAAACCCCAACCCATATAGGCATATTAAGACAATAACATGCAACGATATTAAGTACAATGTGCAAACATAAAATAATCTCTCTTAAGTCATGTGCATAATATATATCTCATTGTACTACAAGGAAAATACAAGTTAAATATATAATTAAAGAAACTCATCTGAAGTCAGAGGGTGTTTTCTATGCTCTATGACTTTTAAATAAATGGATTAAATATATGATCTGATCAGAATCCATCAAGCTAAAATGTATATAATTTTCTTGCTTTAGATATGTAATTTATATTAATAGTAATTGCTTTTCACTTTAATTTCCATCACACTCAGCCGTGAATTTTGAAGACAGCATTATAATTAGATTTAAGATTTAATACTTTATCACTGTGTCAAGAGCCAGATGCAATTTGTCTCAGTGCAGCTCAGTTGAAAACACATAAAGCAGCATGTGGCCAAAAGTGCCACAGGTTTTATTTACGTAACCACATGCATTTACATTTCATCGTCCAGAGTGAAAAAGGACAAAGCTAATCACAGATCTCATAGTTCATTCTTCCCCACTGGGTCCACTCTGCCAAACAGAGTGCTATTACTGCCTCTTTATGTGTTTGATGTGAACAAGCAATCAGTTATTGGGGAGTAATTAGACTGATTCCCTTTTATTCCTATTGTAGATACGGAATTCAGTAGGTAGGCAAATGTGTGAATAATTTAGCTGCCTACAGATAGATAGATAGATAGATAGATAGATAGATAGATAGATAGATAGATAGATAGATAGATAGATAGATAGATAGATAGATAGATAGATAGATAGATAGATAGATAGATAGATAGATAGATAGATAGATAGATAGATAGATAGATAGATAGATAGATAGATAGATAGATAGATAGATAGATAGATAGATAGATAGATACTTTATTCATCCCCTCAATTCAGTTGTCACATAGCTCACACCACATAATTTACATACAATAGATGAATAAATAAATTAAAAGGTTAGGAATAAAAGTGCAAAAAAACTTAAAAAGGCATAAAATGGCTTAAAAACGGCTACTGTTAATGTGATAACCTGTCATGCATTAATTTATATAAAAATTAATCCCTCATTTCTCTTTTGGTTGGTTTCACTTGTAAGCTATTTTAGACATTTTTCAAGACTGGTTTCAATGTCAGTCAACATTATAATGACTCTCAAACTATACACAATAGACTGTTTGTTTGAATATTTAGGATTTGTATTGAAAGCTTAAAATAAAAAGATTGAGTGTGCTCCAACATAATGCCCCAGGCCGTCCCTCTTAATCATTGCCACAAGTTCAGAGAAGAAAAAAAACACAAAATAGAACTAGTTTCCTATTCATACCATGAATCCATTACAAAGCAAAGGCAAAATAAAGTTACCAACATCAGTTTTCAGGTTGTTCAAGGATTCCATTGTTTTAGCAAGTCTTGCAAAATAAAAGGAGAACAGAGTAAAAAAAAAAAAAAAAAAAAAAAAAAAAAAAAAAGAAGAAACAAGAAAAAGGGAGGGATGCTTACAGTGTGCATTGTTTGTCTACATCTGTGTCAGAAACATCCTGAGTTTGCTGTGTGGAGTGTGATTCAGTCCCTGCTCAGTATTCTGCATTCAGAACACTTTAAACAGTGCAATGTGCAGATTAATAAAATGTGCGTTGGATTAAAAAATAGAGGGTTTTTTCTTTAATGTATCAGTATATTAAACATGTTAACATGGAACACAGATAGAAGTGACCCTCTGCCTAGAAACCATCACAGTGGGCTGTCATGTCTGGCACCAGGGGACAACATAGGGGGTTAAGTCTCTTGCTAAAGGGCAACAATTTCCTTGGCAGTCTGGGGAATCGAACCCATGACCTGACCTAACCTGAACAGATGGATCACTATAGTTAGGGCTGGGCAATAAAACAATAAGGATAAACTGTATATTGTGATATATGTAAGTTTTCCATGATAGAAATATGAGACATGCTCGATACAATTTCAAGAGAATTAATTTGTTTATCTTTTGACTGATGTGAGAATAGACATCATAATTAAGTAGCGCTGTAATGAACCAATCACACCAGAGCCAATGCCGTTCTTTATCAGTTTCTCTTATCGAGTTGGTGCACGACAGTTCACATACATTGTTGGTTTTGTTGGGGAGAAAACCTGTAAACATACAGCACTTCAGAGTCACTACTACTGATTAGGGTTGTATGATTATGAGAAAAAACTGACATTGCGATTTTTTTTAACCCTGCGATATATACTGCGATATGAAACAATTGTCAGGAGTATATAACAGCTGTGTGGAGCTGATGCAAACAGGCAAACAGATTAGTGGTCGACAGAACATATGTCTCAGTATCATCTTTCTTGTTGGTTTTAGGTGATTTTCTCTTGTTGGTTTTGAGTGATTTTCTCTTGTTGGTTTTAGGTGATTTTCTCTTGTTGGTTTTGAGTGATTTTCTCTTGTTGGTTTTAGGTGATTTTCTCTTGTTGGTTTTGAGTGATATTCTGTTGTTGGTTTTAGGTGGTTTTTCTCTTGTTGGTTTTAGGTGATTTTCTCTTGTTGGTTTTAGGTGATTTTTCTCTTGTTGGTTTTAGGTGATTTTCTCTTGTTGGTTTTGGGTGATTTTCTCTTGTTGGTTTTAGGTGATTTTCTCTTGTTGGTCACTCATTTTTCAATCTTGTTACCAGTGATTCAGTCCAAACTGGTTCAGAATGTGCTCAGTGTGTGTCAGCTTATATTGATTTAGATCAGAAAATGTTGAGCTCACATCACAGGACATGTCATGTGACTACTGCGAACATGTACATTAGTTTAAAAAAATGCGATTAGTTATTAGTTATAGTTTATTTTCAGTTACAAAATTACAGCACCATAATTTCATAATGTGTGTTCAGTTAACAAATATACATACATACATACTGTATATACACACATATACAGTATATGAACAAACACACACTAACACACATACATATATACATACATACATATACACATACATTCTCCATAAGTACTATGACTTATGTAGTTCTCTCTCTCTCTCTCTCTTTAATCTCTTCAGAACTAACTTATGAGTAATAGTAATTTTAAGCTTGCCAAAAAAAATAATGATTTGATTTATATTGTGATGCATATTGATATTGTCTGATATGAATACAATTATTGTGACATGATTTATTTTTCATATTGCCGAGCAATAATCGTGGTTATCGTGTTAAGTGTGTGTAGTTTTTTGTGTCATTATAAAACTAGAAAAGCACTCAGAGAGCACCGACCTCTGCCAACGCACTAATCATTTGTTCCTTGTGCCAGTGTCAACATTTCCTGAAAATTTTGTGAAAATCTGTCCAGAACTTTTTGAATTAATTAATAATTTTTCAAATAGACAAACAGACACCCCCCCCCACCACCACCCCAAAAAACAAAACAAAACATTACCTTCTGTGAGGCTCATGGGGCCTGAGATCAGAAAATTAATGAATGGTATTCAATGGGAAATAAAATGTTAAAACCGTATTGGGTTTGTCATGTGCCCTGAATCACACACATGTTATACCTCATAATAAATTATAATTATTGACTTGCTTTTCAACTGCTTCTGTTACGTAAAACCCGTTAATAATTTGGACTACACGCCTGACGCACATGCGACGTCACCACAGACTCCACACCACATACGCGATGCATTATAGTCTCTTACTAAGCCCACGTAAAACCTAACGTCACATTTCCTTCCCACCAAAAACAGGTGGTCTGCCTATACCACATCAAATATTTCTTATTAACCGTTATCATATGTGAATTTCAGAACACTTGTCAAACAGAATCAGAATTTAACTTGACTTTCTCCATTCACTTCCATTCAAATTTTTTTGCAAGCTAAGCACCCATGGACCGGAAGTACAGTAGATGTAGAATTATCTTCTCCATTCCTTGGTGGAAATTATGAAACAACAACCTTCTATCCACTATTAAATAGTGTATCTGATTAAATATGGACACACCAACATAAACATTTCAATTTGTATGTACACAAAAACTTGCAAGTTACACACACAAACTGAGAACTATTACAGCTATCGTGTAATAATGGTCTGGTCTGGTCTAGTTTATCAGGAACCCCATTAGCACAACAGGGCTGCAGCTATTCTCTATGGGATCTGACACATATTTAGAATAAGTCAGTACAGCATATTATAATAAAAAAGAAAAGAAAAAACAACCAAAGGGTAATTTAGTCACATTTTTGTATATAATGATACAAGCTCAAAGTTCAGATCACCCTGTCTTACCCTTAAACGTACAAACTCATGTCAAGTAGAGCTGCACAATTAACCAGATCAAAGCTTTCAACATTTTTACAGGTTGCATCATCTTCAAATTCCCAACACATCAAACAAACCATCACTTCTAGTTAAATATTTCAGTAGTCTTATCATTTATTGCTTTATGTGCTTCATGGTATTAAATGATGTAAATAGAACAGATGCAGATAAAAGCAAAGCCAATGTATTTGTATAACACATTTTATGTACAGGACAATTCAAGGACAATACTTTACATAAAAGATATTAGAAAATTTAAGTGATTAAAATGCATTAAAAGACAATTAAAATAAGAGACATTTATAAACAGCTCCAGGGAACAGTCATGTTTTCAGGCTTGATTTAAACAGTTTTTGTCAGACATCATGTATTCAGGTAGTTTGTTCCACAGGTGAGGAGACGAACAACTGAATGATGCTTCACTTTGTTTGGTTCTGATTTTGGGAACACACAGTAAACCTGTTCCTGATGACCTATGACCTCAAGGCTCTGGATGCTTCATAGTGAACCAGCAGGTCTAACATGTATGTGGGTCCAAGGCTGTTTAGTTCATATATAGACCAGGAGTAAGAGTTTGAATTCTAACCTTTGACCCACAGGAAGACAATGTAAGGATTTGAGGACAATAAAGACTAATAACGCTTCTGCTTTTGATTAATAACAGCTTAAAAAATGTACAGGTTAGAAGTCTGGTGTGACCTAAATGATATTAAAGTATTCTTATATAATAAGAATAATAGAGGCATGCTTTTTGTTTTGTTGAGTAAAACTTTAATCTCTGACATCTCTGTGGTGCTCATTGTGAATATATGACTTGTTTTACATACAGGTATGCCTAAAAATTTAGCTGTTTGCTCAATAAGACCAATTTTAAAACATGATGATAGAATAGACCTTGTTCTTTCTACAGTCATCTGAGCATTTATTATTATTATTATTATTATTATTATTATTATTATTATTACTAGTAGTAGTAGTAGTAGTAGTAGTAGTAGTAGTAGTAGTAGTAGAAGTAGTAGTAGTAGTAGTAGTAGTAGTAGTAATAGTAGTAGTAGTAGTAGTAGTAGTAGTAGTAGTAGTAGTAGTAGTAATAGTAGTAGTAGTAGTAGTAGTAGTAGTAGTAGTAGTAGTAGTAGTAGTAGTAGTAGTAGTATTAGTAGTAGTAATAGTAGTAGAAGTAGTAGTAGAATTAGTAGTAGTAATAGTAGTAGTAGTATTATTATGCTGTCCACACTGAAAATAGTTTTTGGTTTAGAAATATTAGATTAACTGTCACAATTATTATTTTTTTCATTATAAGTAAAGAACATTTTCTGACATTTATTATTTGATAGACAAAAAATCTGCCTCAACTCCAAAAAAAAAAAAAAAAAAATCTCCATATCTGTTGATCATTAGCTTGTACTGTTGTTTGCAATGTTGTTTTATTTTTTATTTATTTATTTACTGAGCTTTAATTGTGGAACTACTTTGTACAGTTCAACCAGACACCAATAAGTTGCTGGACTGATTTAGAAAAAACAAGTCCCAAAACAAAAACTACTGGATTAACATTTAAATACTTGTAAATATTTGTTAAGTACTAGTTCACAGTTCACGTTCAACATCCTAAATCTTTTGCTGATGAAAATTAAGTGCCGTATTTAGTAAAAAAAAAAAAAAAAAGAAGAAGCTTGTCAAACATTCATTTCTTTCTCTGTATTTCTCTATTATCACCCTGTTTTAAACCAAGAACAGTAAAACAAAACCACTGAAGAAAATGAACAAAAACACATGCACCCAACACTAAGACAGATGTAAATTCACAGCAGCACGTTTCCCGGGAATAATGTCTCAGGGGTTAAAAGGTTAATTAGTTGAGGTTCTGCAGACAACATGATTCTGTCAATTATTTGCATAAAAAAGCATGATGATGCTATTAGTAATAAATTAAAAATGCTGATGTCTGGAGTGAATCCATATCTGAAACCAAAGCTTATTGACTGTAATTGTGAATACATGATTGTGTATATATATTGACTTTTACACAGAGGTGGTAAAAGTACTCACATTCTGTACTAAAGTAGAAATACAGCTACTTGTGTGAAAAAAAATACTCTGGTAAAAGTAGAAGTACTCATTCAACTCCAATTTCTGAATTGCAATAAAGTGCAAAAGTCAGAAGTAACACATCTTTTTTTTCATCATGAATGCAATGATATTTATTTTACCAGTAAATATCTGAAAAGTTTCAAAAATATGTAGCCTTTAAAAGCCTTTAAAAGTGAGTTATTGTGTAGAAATTGTGTTTGATCAGGTCACAGTACTCAGTTTTGTGGATTGAGATAAAAAAGTCATCATGAGATAAAAAAAAAACTATATATATATATATATATCATATATATATGAGATTTTTAAAAAATGCATAATTTTAAGATAAAAAGTCAAAATTATGTGATTAAAAAAACAAAATTCTGACATAAAAAGTCAGAATTATGAGATAATAGTAATAACTATAATAGATAAAATCACAGTCCCTCTCCACTTATCTTCTCTCTGAAGCCACATATTTTTCATTTGTTTAGTTTCAAAAAGTAATGCATGTATTCTGAGAAGGTAAAGAGTATAAAGTACAGATATTTATATAAAAATGTAGGGAGTAAAAGTAAAAAGTTGCCAGAAAAATAAACACTCAAATAAAGTACAGATACCTTAAAAATCTACTTAAGTACAGTTAACAAAGTACTTATACTTCATTACTTTCCAGCTGTGCTTTTACACCCAGAGTAAAAGGACTCAAACTATGCTTCTGGACTTTGTGCTACTTAAAGCAGACGTGTCTAACCCTAAGCCGTGGCAAACTAACTGAGCACTTTCTTTCTTTTCTTTTTTTTTTTCTTTTTCAGCAAAACCTTGTTGTCTAATACGTCTAGTTGAGCACATTTATCTGCTAGCTGTCCAGTCTAACTACAGTTTTTCCACTCTTGGCTGCTGAGAAGCTCTACTGAAGCAGTTTGGGCAACACAACAGAAGGGATCAAGAGTACCAGAATAGTATCTGAGAGTGTTTTACTCATTCAGTTCCCCAAATGAGATTTTTTTTTTTTTTCATCCTGTGCAAGGACTGAAACCAGTGACCTTCAAAGCATATTTTCGCTTCTCTGATCTTTAGTCTCCCATTGCTCTGTACCACACGGAGTATTTGACAGTGATGATGCTAGTGTGAACGTTCCTCTAGACTTTCATTCTGTAAGCTCATTTTCTTCTTTTTTTCCCTCGCTCTTTTCCTTTACTTACTTCCCTCACATCCAATCCTCTTCTGAGTTCAGTAGCAGGCTGCACACCAGAAATAAGGTGTCTCCCATAATGCACTTACCAAAGTACAATCATCTTCACGCTCTGTAAAAATACCATTACATCATTAGAAATGATACCAATACTACTCAAATTTAAAGTGAAATACTTCTAATGAAAACATAATACAGAATACATTGCCCCCACAGAATTGCACATTACATATTTTTACTATATTTATTTTTATCTTATTCTATCTTGGTGCATGCTTATTATACTTTTTTATTTTTTATACTATATGTATATATATATATATATATATATATATATATATATATATATATATATATAATTCTTTTTTTTTTCTCTTCTTCTTTTTATTGATATACTATATGTTGAATGTTGCAGCGTTACACCGAGACAAATTCCTAGTTGTATACTACATGTGTACTATACGAACAATGGCAATAAAACTCTTTCTGATTCTGATTCCTCTGTGGATATGTGAGGATATCAGAAAACAAACCTTAAAGGAAATTCACTATCATCACGATTAATATTATTTTATATTGTCTAATTAATGTGAGATCTGTTTAAGTCTTTTTTTGGTCAGCTCAACCGTTTGGTAGAGGTAACTTTGAATTATGATATCTAATCTAAGGGCGTATTCACATAGTAAAGTCCGGACCAAGATTCAGACCAGAACCTTTTTTTTGCCTTTTCACACTGCACTTATAATCCAGACTTTATTTACAGTCTTCATTCACACTGTATTGAATCAAGTGGACCAACGGACTTTAGAACGTCATGTTGTCAATGCATGTACAGCGTGCATCTCTCTATACTCGACCCTGATTGGTTAGTAGATGAGCGCGCTACACTGTTGCAGGAAATGGACCCAGTTACTAGTTTTATGAGTATTTTCTAATTCAGTCTTTATAGTATCATCCGACCAAATTTCAATGAAATACCTGGTTTCCTCGTCTCCCCATGTATTGCCGCGACTCATGCTTGGACGTTGACTAGAGTCCGTGCACGTGACTGTGACGTAATTGGTCCGATAGTTCGGACTTTCCTAAACAGACCTTTCACACTGTGCACCAGCAAGACTACCTCCTCAGCTCGGACCAAAGACTCTTTCCTGGAAAGTCCGAAAGTCCGGATTTTCTGAGTGCAATGTGAATAGACCCTAAAGTTAAGTCCTTTGACACCAAACTAGTTGGGCAGCCTCCCCCTTTTGTAAGAAGCATGTAATGGACAAAGACACCACTGGGTGGCAATGTCAATGATATATTTAGGTCATGCTAGTATACCACCAAAGAAGAAGATCATAACCATGACAACACCTCTGCTACGATCTTTTCTTTTGGTCACAAAATGACAGGCAAGTTTGATTTTTTTTTTCATTTTTATTAACTATTAACTAAGTCTATTTTACATAAATAATCTTCATCATGTTTCAGAAATACTTCAGTATTCATGTAATAATTTTTGGAAAATATGCTCAACCAAACGGTAGTGATGATAGTAAAGGGTCATGAAATGCTAATGGTAATGCTAATCACTAATGATACAAACAAAGAGTTAATACATCTAATTTGAACCAAATCACAAAATATGTTGGTAAGATTCGTGAAGGACTAATTTTTGAGTTTTAATAAGCGAAAAAGCAGAAAAAAAAACCCCAAAACAAAATAAATTTTTTTGTAATGTGACCAACAAAGGGTTAACCACTTCCCTTTTACAAATACAATCATAATAACAAAAAATAGCTCATAAGAGTTTCATTTCCATTTTCCATATGTTCTTGATAATAACCAATGTCACTTTAGTTTTTATATCAATATCTACTGACAAAACAATGCTTTTAGGCATTACATATTTTCTTTAATGTCTATTTTAGTCACATGATACACACAGGAGTAGTACTTGATTGCATGGTTTTTCATGACTTTTGATGGTCTGTTGAGCCGCATTTTGTAATAAATTTTGCTGCATTATGTAATAAGTTATTACATTTTGAGAAGGTTATTACAAAATGCAACTTTTTTATTCTCTAGAAAATGTAATAATATGGTGCATTACGTAATAACAATTCTAAAGTATAGTTTATTTGTTTGGTAATTGTATTTTACTTTAATTTGGGCATGCTTTTCAGGTGGAATTTGCCAGAAAACCACTTTGAGGCTTAAGAGGTTAAACAATGTAAGTGTATTCTGCTTGTTTACAGAGCTGCTGTGACCAGATCATTTATCCACTAAGATTAATTTAAACAAATATGAAATTGCATTTCTATTTCCAAAATATTTCCGTAATTTCAAATTGTCCATGTCTAATATGTATAATTACCAGCCAAGACATAAACCATTTGGAATGTTTCCCATGTAATACCACACAACCAAAGTACCCTGCTGCTGCAAAATGTAATAAGTTATTACATAATGGGGAAAAATTTATTACAAAATATAGTAGTTTATTACAAAATGTGGCTTTATTACAAAATTAAATGAAAAACTTATTACATTTTAGATGTTTATTACAAAATACACCTATGCGGCTGAACATGGTCTAATAAATTTTTCCACGACTGTACACATAAATTAAAAATTTTGACTTTTCTGGTGATAATGATACAATTCATAGCAATTTTTGCATAAGAATAATAATCAAAAAATATTTCCAGAAAAAGACAAAACAAAAAACAACCCCTCACTGTTTGTATTTCTCTTTTCACAGTACATCAGTATACCAAATGAATATTATTTTTAAAAGGATATATTCTGGGCTTACACTTTCTATCCGTCTTGTGTAGGCTCCACATAAAAGAAGGTATAAATGACATGTGATGATTGGAATAAGAGGTGCTAGAGCCATTGACTGTGCTTACTTGTGATATAAGAAAAGGGTGTTGGGCACAGTGTGTTCCAGCAACAGACACTTTGGTGTGAGTAAGAATTACCATTTGACTGAGTTTACGGCTTTACCTCATACAGGCGTCTCCATTACGACCTCACTGGGGGACACGAGGAAGTATAGTATGTGTATGTGTATGTGTATGTTTCCACCATTTCTTAAATGATTGGATGCCACCCATGAGAAACAAGTCCTTAAAGTAAAGTTGTGTTCAATAAATAGCTCAAATAGAGTCTGACCAATTCTATTTCCTGTATCCTTTATAAACTCAGAAGCATGGGGAATCTTTCCACTTTCTGTCGTCATCTAAAAGACACTGCACTAGAGTAGAGTATAGGGACAGGATGTTCCATATGAATCTTCCTCACAAAATCAGGTCCTTTCCAGGAGAATGAAATGGATTCTTTTCAATATGTTTTGACTGACTTTTAGCCTTTGGGATTTAACAGACAAAAAGCAATATCAAACAAATGACCTTAAGTCTGTGTGTAAAAGTGAAACAACTGGCCATTAAAAGGAAAACGGTAATGAGTGATTATTGGAGCTTCTTGGGTTGGAGGAATCATTAAATTGGAGTTATGACTGTCCAGAAGGTCATGTCTCAGAAGCATTCTCCTCTGAGAAACATAAAGCAGAACATTATTTCAACAGGGCAGCGTAGTGTCCGTGTATAAATCAATAACCAATCCAAACCTGTGATGATTAAGGTGCTTTTTAATGTGCATTCAGACATGCACATTAAGATGTCCTTGCCCGACAATGCCAACAATGGCTGACTGTTTTGTTTTTGTTTTTGTTTTTCTGCTTTTAGCCGGCAGTATTGATAATGTGAAAAGAAAACAGAACAAGTGGTGCCAGACACAACAGACCCCACCCCTAGAACAGCTGATGTCATCATGTCTGCATGTGCTGCTTATGTATGTATCGGCAAGAATTTGGCTATATGATACAAATGACATTTCTAGGACCATGATATGATATAAATATAAATATTTTTTTGTTTCTTTTGTTTCTTTTAATTATAACAGAAATATGCACAAATACGAAACAACTTTTTATTTGCTCAGAAAAGTATTGAATACTATATAAAAATACTAACATATTTTTCTACAGATAAATACCATTAAAATGACAAGCACGAAACACACAAATAAATAACATTATGTTTTACAGACATTAGAGTAAGGGTGTCCAAAGTAAAAAAACTGTAAAAAAAAAAAAAAAATTAAAATAAAGAACAAAATGAACAAAAATGGCCAATGTCATCAATTAAAATGAACAAAAATGAACAATAAACTGACAAAATAATTAATACGATGAAGAAAGTAAGACACAAAGGGAGCAAAATTAAATAAAAATGAATAAAATAACATGTAAAATGTAGAAAAATCAACAATGAGCAACAAAATAAACAAAAACTTTGTGTCTCACTTTGTTCATGTTACTAATTATTTTGTCAGTTTATTCCTTTTATTGATGACTTTGGCCATTTTTTTCCCATGTTGCTTATTTTAATTCTTTTTACTGTGGAACTGATAAAATTTCAGGAGTTAAAGGGTTAAACTGAATCATGTGGATGAGAGAAATATGTAAAACATGTAGGACACCGGCCCTTGAGGACTGACTTTGGACACCCCTGCATTAGAGTTTAAGATCCTGCTCAAATGTTCATATTCTATGAGTTGTGAAAAGAATACATTGAGTACAGTCCCTGAATCATCTAATATCAGAACATTATTTTAATGTAAGGAACTAACATGTCCCCTTCTTAGACAGAAAAAAGTGCTGTCAGGATGATTAAATACACATTATTTAACAAAACAGTGTAATCAAACAACATAGCAAAATACCCAAATGGATATTGAAATAAGAGAACTTACAGGATTCCCCCCAAAAATATTCAAGACCCCTAAAATAAAACATGAACCTCTGTCATATCACCATTTGAATAAATACCTTAAAATATTGATATAGTAATTTTTAGCACCTTATTAATATTTATAACCATATATTGTTAACAAGCTTTTAATTTTATTTCTATTAATGCTTATTAATGTTTATTATGTGACCTCAGACAGACAGACAGACAGATAGATAGATAGACAGATAGATAGATAGATAGATAGATAGATAGATAGATAGATAGATAGATAGATAGATAGACAGACAGACAGACAGACAGACAGACAGACAGACAGACAGACAGACAGACAGACAGACAGACAGACAGACAGACAGACAGACAGATAGACAGATAGATAGATAGATAGATAGATAGATAGATAGATAGATAGATAGATAGATAGATAGATAGATAGATAGATAGATAGATAGATAGATAGATAGATAGATAGATAGATAGATAGATAAGTCCTTCCTTTAGACCAGGGGGTGTAGTGGCTTGAAGTTGAAAAACCCAGAAAGCCTCCCACTGATTCACTGTCTTAGTCTGTTTCTCTTTCTCATGGAGGTGGAATAAGGTCAGTACCAGTACCTCGTAGTGTTGCTTGGTAGTTGTTCTGAAGTTTCTGGAAATGTGTTGCCATAGCATAGTTTATGTTTCCAGTTTGTTTGAGTAATTATGTTTTGACAGCCTGTCAGGTTGGACATTGTAGCCTGCATACGATAAACACAGTTAATAAAATGATTGATTGTTTATTGTTTTTTTTTTGTAGTTTTTGTCTGTATGACATTATTGCAGTGATTTCAATGATGGTTTGTGACCCAGCCATGATAGTGTGGAGTGCTGGGTTAGAGATGGCTGTGGACCAGTTTGTCCTGCAGGATAGGACATCTCCTAAAGGTGATGAGTGTAGGCCGTGGAAATAACTGTGTCTAACGGAACTGAAAACAATACCCACCACCTCACCTTTGAGGATAATAATGATAATGATAATGATAATGATAATGATAATGATAATGATAATGATAATGATGATAATAATAATAATAATAATAATAATAATAATAATAATAATAATAATAATAATAATAATAATAAAAATAATGATAATGATGATAATGATAATAATAATAATAATAATAATAATAATAATAATAATAATAATAATAATAATAATAATAATAATAATAATAATAATAATAATAATAATAATAATAATAATAATAATAATAATAATATGTGAAACAATATGCAATGAAGGATGAAACATTGTTAAATGCATTTGTTTCAACCTTTGCTTTTAATGAAATATCCGCCGCAGCCTTATGTGTTTTAACCTCACAGCTTTGTTCCTTTACTGTTGACAGCTTGGATAATAGTGAAGCGCTCCAGCCTAAATGAACTCTTGAGTCTCAATATAGGAAGTGAAGAGGGTCAGTGACTCATTTCTCTGCCCTGTTCAGATCTGTCTTGTTTGGTGTGTTGCAGCCAGATAATTTCTAGTCCACCGAGTGCTAATTAGCAACAAAACAGTTTCCCCTTAAGGTGAACGACTGGTTGCTATGTAGCCTGGACACTTAAACAGTAATGTATTGTGAGCTTTAGGCTTCCAGCTCCATCAAATGCATTACCTCAAAACATCATTCTTCAAGGTTTTCTGAGGCTGATGCAGCACACTACTCTAATGTCTCACATCTTATTTTACTGCGGTAAGCACAGGCACACACGCCAGATGACTAGGAGGCTAATTTGCACAAGATTTTGCTCATCCTGCAAATTAGAAATACTAAATTTTGATTGGAACCAATCATGTGCAAATATGATCATAATGCAAGAGTTCACACGCAGAATCTTAACCAGCCCAGATGACTCTTCCCCGATGATATCAGATGCTTTGTATGTTTTAATCTGACATCTGCGTAAGTCCTGTACTGCGCGGGGATCAGAGATTCATTTGGGAGCAGTGAGTGTTAACAGCCTCCATTTGTAGTGAAGTGGGGCACAGCGAGCTGACTGTGACTGTTTGCCTCTGTTGTTATTTTGATTGGAATTACTGGATCATGAGATTACAGGTCTTGATGTAAAGGACGTATCAAGAGTCAGCAGGATAATCTCATATCATTTAAGTTTGCAATGTGAGCATATTCACAGCTGAGGAGACGACTAATCAACCGAAATGTTCAGTGTGTGACGCAATGCCTAAATCGAAACCCCTTCTACTGTAACTCCTTTCCAGCTAAAAAGTCTTTGGTTGTTTTTAGGACAGAGTTACTAAGATCTTATCGACCTTATTTATTTTTGTTTTGCTGCAGAAATTGAAAAGTATGAAGGTGAAGATTCGAGAAAAGATGGTGACATGAAGAAATACCTAGATATCATCAGCAATAAAAATATCAAGCTCTCCGAAAGAGTTCTTATTCCTATCCAACAGTATCCAAAGGTAAGAGACACAGCGTCCACACGCACGCACACACACACACACACACACATACACACACACAAACACACATACACACACACAAACTGGTTTCCATGGTCGTGAGTGTAATCATTTTTTAAATAAATAAATAAATTAGAAAATTAAATACAAACATGAATGAATAAAACAAATAACTTCAAAAATTTAATAAATAAATAAATAATGACACTAAATAAATAATGAGAAAATAAATACAATAGAATAAATACATTATTTAAAAAAAAATACATAAAAAAAATAAACACATTAAAAAAAGTAAACACAACTTCAAACCTCGGAAAAAAAATACTTATTTCTCTTTGCATCTGTTTCCCTCGTGCTTTATGAGGACCTCTGGGAAAAAAAAACAAAAACAAATTCATGTATTTATAGGGCCACATCATTTCTATTTTACTAGTGGTGACCTATATTTATATTTAACCCTCATGGGGACCTGAATTTTGGTCCCCATAGTGTCAGATGTCCCCATGGTGTGAATGTGTAAACACATCAATGTCCCCATAAAGATAGGAATACAAGCACACACACATGCTAGCAATCAAAAATGCTAACAATGACTTTTATCCATTAACTGATGTTTCTGAAACTACATTTGTAAACCACTGAGCATGTGTGTGTGTGTGTGTGTGTGTGTGAGACATTGTGTCATTAATTATAGTTGTCGGGCAGTGGATGCCTGAGCAGTAAAGGTTGGTTTCACCTCCTCCACCCTTTGCACATTTTCTTTTGCCTCTGAAAATCCCTCTGAGCTTCAAATAGTCTAACAGAAAGTCATTTGGTAGTGTCTGTTTGTTTTGATGCAGTCATCATAAAGTACAGTTTTAGTGCACTATAAGTCACTGCTGGGTACAGTAAAGAACACCAACCATAAATCATTATGTAACACATATCGTTTGTTATGTAATGTCAATATTGACGTAGATTGAAATGTCACCTATACATAGAACTTGTGGGGACAAACATCGTTCACTGCCATCAAGATCAAGACAAAATCCTCCCCTGACTTTGCATCCACTCATTTCATTAAATATAGGGGTGTTAAGTTAATATGATTCAGTTTAGCCCTGTAACTCCACAGTAAAACAAAAGACTAAAATAAGCAACAAAATGAACCAAAAAAAAATAGCCAATGTCATCAATAAATTGAATAATAAACTAACAAAAGTAATTAGTAACATGAACAAGGTAAGACACAAATGGAAGGAAAATTAAAGAAAAAATGATAGAATTAAAAAAAAAGTAGAAAAATAAACATAATGAGCAACAAAATGAACAAAGACTAATATTTACAAAATTGTAAGTAACATGGAAAAATCTGTAAAAAAACAACAACAAACAAAAAAACCCCCAAAGAATTAGTATTGAAATTTGGTCCCAGCTGTTTTAACTTTCTCTTTTTCTAAATTAATTGCCTTTTCACACCTGTTCCATGAACAAAACTCAGTAAAAAAAAAAAAAAAAGAAAAAAAAGAAAGACAGAAAATGGTTGAATTTTTCCGAATATTTAAACTAAACCATCCATTCAGAATGTGTCAGCACTGACCCTTAAGAGTTAATAATCAGCTCCTCATCAGTTCAGCAGAAGACTCATACTGATACAATGGCTTACAGGTGTGATGGAAGAGGGAAATATCTAAAACATGCAGGACACCGACCCTCGAGGAATGGAGTTAAGACATGAATTAAGATTAATTACAGTAATAGTTTTTTTTAAATATATATATAAATTGCATTCATCTCATTTTTAATCTCTAACATCACTGTTTGTGTATGTGAGTTGCCTTTTTGACGTGTCCCGCTTTATCCTCACTGGGGTCACAGGGGTCACTGGGGGTCACCTAATCCAGCTACAATGGGTGAAGGTGGGGTACACCCTGTATGAGTCTCCAGTTCATCTCAGGGCTGAACATATATAGACAAACAATCACTCTTTATTAATGAACCTATCAGTGCATGTGTTTGGATGGTGGGAGGAAACTGGAGTACCTGGAGAAAACCCACACAGACACGAGGAGAACATGTAAACTCCACACAGGAAGGTCTGGTGTGGGAATTGAACCATTGCACCACCCTGCCTTTTTGATGTGATAACTTAAATCACTGTGATTAATGGGTGTGTTTTATTTATCTTATATTATCTTAAGCACAGCGAAGGTAATACAATACAATACAAGTATTGATCAGAAAAGTATTTTTATGTGTTTATGATGTGTTAACTTACAGAACTTTATATAGACCTGCTGTTTTTTTTGTTTTGTTTTTTTGTTGATTAGATTGACAAAAGAACATTGCAGTATTCCCCAGGTGGTGGAAACTAAAGGTTACAGGCAGCACTTGGGACTAGTCTCAAGTACAGCTGTTAAAAACTATAAATTACTTTAGAAACTAGGGATGAACAATCTATCGTTTTGGAACGAAAATTGCAATTTTTTTTTGGAATTGTCAAACTTTTTTGTAACAGTTAACCTAATAAATATGACCAAACATCTACCCTTTTTTTCCTTTTTTTCTCTACTTTATTTTTTCCTGATTTTTCTTTTCTTTTTTCTCTTTTTATTTCTTTTTCCACCTTTTTTCTTTTTCTTAGTTTAAAATGCCCCCCCCCCCCTTTTGCCTATCAGTAAATCATGGCAGGGTATGGTATTTATTGTTGGAATGACATTATGTCAGTTTCTGTCTGTGATGCTTTCAAATGTTGCTGCACCACTGAAAGTCCATTTGAAAAAAACTGGTAATGAATCGAAATTGCAATACCTGCCAGAAAAATCACAATTAATTTATTTTTTTTAAATCGTTCAGTTATATTTTAAAGCTATATATATATATATATATATATATATATATATATATATATATATATATATATATATATATATATATATATATATATATATATATATATATATATATATATATATATATATATATATATATATATATATATATATATATATATATATATATATATATATATATTTGATTTGACATTTTTGATTAATTGAAATGAAAATACCTGAAGTTGTGCACTTTTGTCAGCAATGAAAAAAAAGACAGATTAATGAAATCAATTATTTACAGATCATAATTAATTGATCTCAAATTTTTTTTAAATCTCATGAGTCCTGACAGCACTAGTTATATTAAGTATTGATTATATTCTCTGCGAGTATAACACATGCCACTGTCAGGAGGGATTCACAGATGTCCTGCATAGGCTGAACATCAGTATAAGCCAACATCAGCCACGTTGACTGACATCAGCAAATGACATGCTATTTCACCGATGGCAGTGGCTGATGTTTATCTGTTGTGCTATAGTGAAGCATTAAATCTAAAACTTTCCCAGTTAAAACTTTGTCTCCAATTGACGAAAACATGTCAGGAGTCATTATAATGTCTACATTTTTACCGGTTTGTCCTCTGTCAAAAAAAAATTTAGTTAAATGGACTTTGCAGAAATGTCACAAATAGTAAGATAACATTAATATTTATTTATAAAAAAAACATTTAAGGAGAGTTGACAAGGCAGCAACACATCTGAAACAAACAATAGACATGATGAGATGCACAAATAAACCCAACTAACTGACTTTTACACTGTTGTTTTACTTCCTTGTTTTACTTTTTTTATGCTATTTTCACCTTGTTTTATCTTTCATATCACTTTCATTTTGTTCTTGTTTAAGGTTAAGGTTAACTCACTTTATTATCCCCATAGGGAATTTAGGTCTCTTAATTTTACCTATCCTACACACACAGGACCTAGCATTAGCATTATTAGCATTAAAAGCACATGAAAGCAGTGAAGGGCATCAGGACCACCTCCAGATCTTCATCAGTACTGTAGTGAAGAACACTGACAGGAGGTTAAAGGAGCATATACAGTTTTTTTATATTATTTCTGCAAATATTCTTCTATTCTAACTAAATAAAATAATTCAAAATTTTTTGGGGGTTTGGATTTTATTCCCAACTTTAGGAAAGGCATTATTAAAGATTGGTTTGTGAATTTATTTGACAAAATTTGCACTTGTAAAATGTGTGTCTAAAATTAGTGTCATGAGGAGTTTTAATTTGACCTTCATTTTCTGAGCTACTTAATCTCTTAGAGCAGGACTGTCACTGTATTTTAGTTGAGCGGATCACATACCGCCTAAAATAATATAAAGAGGACCAGACCATTAAAATAATATAAATAATAGGAAGTTTTGAGTGTAAAAAGTTAAATTCCACAATGAAAATATTTACACCTCCACATTTTGCTTGTTTAGTTTAGATTGTTCCATTGTTTAGATTGTTCCATAGTTTAGACTGTTCCATAGTTTAGACTGTTCCATTGTTTAGATGGTTCCATAGTTTAGATTGTTCCATAGTTTAGACTCTTCCATAGTTTAGATTGTTCCATAGTTTAGATTGTTCCATTGTTTATATTGTTTCCATAGTTTATATTGTTCCATAGTTTATATTGTTCCATAGTTTAGATTGTTCCATTGTTTAGATTGTTCCATAGTTTAGATTGTTCCATAGTTTAGATTGTTCCATAGTTTAGACTATTCCATAGTTTAGACAGTTCCATAGTTTAGACTGTTCCATAGTTTAGACGGTTCTATAGTTTAGACTGTTCCATAGTTTAGACTGTTCCATAGTTTAGACGGTTCCATAGTTTAGACTGTTCCATAGTTTAGACTGTTCCATAGTTTAGACTGTTCCATAGTTTAGACTGTTCTATAGTTTAGACTGTTCCATAGTTTAGATTGTTCCATAGTTTAGACTGTTCTATAGTTTAGACTGTTCCATAGTTTAGACTGTTCTATAGTTTAGACTGTTCCATAGTTTAGACGGTTCCATAGTTTAGACTGTTCCATAGTTTAAACTGTTCTATAGTTTAGACTGTTCCATAGTTTAGACTGTTCTATAGTTTAGAATTTAGCTGCATGGATGTGAAACACAGCTTCACCATGTTTAGTCCTGACTTTGGCCTCCAGTAAATAGACCCATCCCATGTGGTTCATATGGGACCAACATGTCACAGATGTACTTTGGTGTTAGACCATGGACAGACTTGTAGACAAGCAGAGCTGTTTTAAAGTCTGTCCTCTGAGTGACAGGAAGCTAGAGCGAAAAACAGAGGTCCAGAGATAATAAAAGTTCTGTGTGAATGCGAATGTCTGTATTTGTGATTTCAATTGCGCACCTCTTGTCTTTTTCTGGAGTTAATAATGCAGGAATGTGTGGCAGCATGCGATAAGGAAGATGTGGTCACGCCAACCCACATGTACACTAACATTTATAGCTATCTGAGATTGTCTCTATAGATTCAGTTGCCAGAGAGAAAGTCTATGCTAAGAACTGTCCATTCACTTCCATTGTAACCTCGAGACTGCTTTCATCTGCACTGACCCCGCTCTTATTTTGAAGGTGTGGAGCAGATTTACAGACTGCATCCTTATCAATGGGATTTTTCCCTTTGTGGATACAGTGCTGTTCTTATGCATACTTTGTTTTCATACTACCTTATTAATGTATTGAGACCAAACAGGATCTTGTGAATTTACGACATATCCGGTCATAATGTCTGTAATTTTCCTGAATTACAGACTTTTGTTTATCCCATCCGAATGTGCCACACAATAACACAGAGGTATGGGGGTAACTGCGAATTACCACTGGTCCATAGGTAATACTTATCCCGTGCAAAAGGTACCTAAGTCTGGTTTAGAAACTAAACCCTTGATTCTGGCAGTGTTTTTGACACAGTAAAACAGTGAAGATGTTAATTATTTAATGTGGCTGTTAAAGTTTAGGTCTGAGTCCATTATTAAGCTAATTTCTAGCTTTTAAACTAAGAGATTTCAGATGATTGACAACACTTTCTCTGGGTTTTTGTTGTTAAAGATAATGACCTCATTCTTGTCTGAGTTTAGACAGTGATCTGAGTGAGTTATGGTAGGAAACGAATTAAAAAGGGAGACATTTTTTAAATTTTTTCTTATTCATTTACCTTAAATAAATAAGCACAATGTAGCACACATTTTTTTCCTTTTTTAATTTACGTCGTGTCCTGCACTGGATTGTCACTTCAGAAGCGCAGAGTATCTGTTCTCATTGTTTTATAGTAGGACATGTTATGACTGCGAATTAACTGACCCGGGGGTAACATGTAGAGATTGAACAAGAGGGGTATTAGGATAGACCCCTGAGGGACGCCACAGGTCATTGCCATATAGACCTCCTTCAAATAAAGGTTCGGTTCCTCCTGCTGCTGAAGTAAATAAACTATTAGAGGAAACTGAATCATTATTTTTCTGTTGAATAGATTCTAAAGCTACACATTCATCACAATAGGATCACAGTTTAGGTATTCCTCCTCTATTTGTCTTCTTTTCTTTAATAAATAAATGACCGCTCAAAAAAAAACAACCGGCCCCCCCCTCACCCAAAAACAAAAAAGAGCTGCAGGAATTTTGTAATAAAACATAGACAGACTAAAAGACAGAAGTAGAACACAGAGAGATGCATGAAAATGGATTGAATTTTTTTTTTTCCCACCAAACATTGATATTTGAACTTTTCCCAATTTAAAACATTATTATGTTGTTTAAAAAGTTAATATGAGCTGTATTTTATTTTCATTATTCAAAATGTGAAAACCTTTTCATCTCAGTATTTTGGATATGGCTGTCATTGTGCAAGTAAATATGATTTAAGAGAATATTTAATTAACATTTGATTATTTCATATTTTTCACACTATTATTTTGGAATTTAGGGGAAGGAACAATCATTTCATTAATTTTATATTCACACCCTCATAAATAACAAAAACTGTCTTTTAATATTTTCATGGCCTGTATATTTTATAGTATTTCAATTCTTTTAATAATATTACAAAAAAAATAAGTAAAAAAGTAATAAAATGCATTTGCAGGGATTATAAACCTACACTGCTTTTTTATTACATTACAGCCTCGTAAAAACAAGGACATCGGGTGATATAGGATACTTCATATCCATGAGTAACTTCACACTATTAAAAGTCCATTAAAATATAAAATAAAAATTTTCCATGTTATTTGCTAGAGCCCTGTGTTGGTTTCCCTACACTGGCTGCCAGTGACCGATAGAATTGATTTTAAGATACTACTCCTCACTTATAAAGCTCTAAATGGAACCGGGCCGAGTTACGTTGCAAAATTTCTGATTAATTATCTACAAACTAGAACACTGAGGTCATCAACTGCAGGGCTACTAGCGAAGCTCAGAAATATTACACAGAAAATAGGGGACGCAGCCTTCACTACCTATGCGGCTGTGGCTCAGTTGGTTTAACGGGTCGTCCAATGACCGAAGGGTTGGCGGTTTGAGTCCCACCTCTGGCTGTCCACATATTGAAGTGTCCTTGGGCAAGACAGGCAGCACCAGTGTATTGGCAGCTGGTGTATGAGTGTGTGTGTGTGAGGAATGGTGAAGCGCTTTGGGCACCAACTGTTGTATAACATGCACTATAAAAGTACAGTCCATTTACCATTCATGCACCAAATACAATTCCAAAAGACATTAGAATGGCCAGTTCACTGAATATATTTAAAGCCACATTAAAAACATTTTTATTTTCAGCTGCCTTTGAAAGGAGATAAAAGGGTCACAATTCAGAAACTAGGAATTTTGATATTGTTTATTATATTTAATCTTATTCTGTTTTATAATCATTTAGTATTGCAATTTTGATTCAACCCTGTCTTATGCAAACCCATGGAAATCTAATTTTATATCTTGTACTTTTTAAATCTTAAAATTAATGTATAATTGATTTTTTTTTTTTACTTTATTTTTTTAAACTTTATTTAAATTCTTGTACTTTTATCATCTTGTGTGTAATCATAATCTAATGTATTTTAAAGTTGTATTTTAACTGTCAATCACTGTGAAGCACTTACTGTATGGGCTACACCTTATTATTATTATTATTATTATTATTATTATTATTATTATTATTATTATTATTATTATTATTATTATTATTATTATTATTATTATTATTATTATTATTACTCTATTACTATTTGATTTTAGGGCTAAAACATCTTGGACTGTGTAAATTTAATTCCATACATTCATATATATGTATACATGTATACTACAGCTGGAGTGTTTCCTTTAACATAAAAGCTCAAACATATGTTCTGCTGTTTTCTGCTTTGTTTTTACTTTCACCACCACTTGTTTCCTCAAAGTGCTCTTTTGAAATGAACCACTTCTGGCCACTTCTTCCATTCTGTAAGTGCTTCATGCAGGGATTTAAAGAGCTGGGAGAAGTGTTTCTTGAAATACCAAGTGTGTCCATTTTTCAGCTGTTGTTGTGCCTTTTTAACACTCTTGTCGCTTCTTTTCAAGGTTAAGTTGTGTTCAAAAACAAAAATGCAAATTTCAGCAAGCTCTTCAAAGACAACCCTATGACATATTTTCATTCTTCATCACTGTATCAAACCATATTTGAATCCAAAGAATGAGGTGTTTCATTTGTGGATACATTTCTTTCTAACCCCCTCTCTTCACACACACACACACACACACACACACACATACTCGTTTCATGACTTATGAGGACCAAGTTTGTACCAAGTTTGTATCTTCTTTTTATAGAAATAAATTATAAATAAATAAATAAAGTTTCAAAATAAATAAATAAAAATAAGAAAATAAATAAATAATAATATGAAAAAACAAAATAAATAAATAATGATTTTTTAAAAATAAAATTTAATTCAAAATGATAAGAAATTTGAAAATAAATACAAATGAATAAATAAATAATAATAATTAAAAAAGTAAAATAAATAATAATAAAATAAAATGAATAATAATATAAAAAATTTTAAAAAATACACACACACACACTTACACACACACACACACACACACACACACACACACTTACACACACACACACACACATATATATATATATATATATATATATATATATATATATATAATTTTATTTTATTTTATTTTTTTTAAATACACAAAAACAATTTTTCTTCAAAACTTTGAAAAATACATGTTTTGATTTACAGCTGTTTCCCTCACGCATTATGGGGACTTCCTGAAAAACACAAATTCTTGTATTTATAGGGCCACATCATTTCTATTTCACTAGTGGTTACATTTCATTTGTTTATATTTAACCCTCGTGGGGACCTGAAGTTTGGTCCCCATAGTGTCAGATGTCCCCATGACTGTGTAAACATATCAATGTCCCCATGAAGATAGGGATACAAACACCCACACACACACACACCCACACACACACACAGATAGTGTATTTCAGTCCAGTGAACCCCTCAGGACATACTATAGAAATCAATTTGCTGTTTCTGTCTCAGAATCAGTGTTAGGAAAGTAATCATGCTGTGTTCAGGAACTCCTCACTCCATTAAATTGATTTTGGATCAATAAAAAATGGCAATTGAGCCAATTTCTGAGGAGCAGAAGATTCACATTGAGTCAGGGCAAACTAAAAAAAAAGTCTGTTTATCGATACGTGGACTAGTTCTGCCACCTGTACATAGTTGGTATTTATTATATTTATTCATCATTAATTTAACCAGGAATGCTGGACTGAGACACTTTTACCTACATTTACAAAGAAGGGATTAGATCTAGCATAGATATTAAATCATAAATACTCATAAAATAAATAAATACCATTTACTTGCGTTCAACCAGTATTTGGTTTTAAAGGCTGATGTAACAACAACAAATAGAGGAAGAAAAATCACCCATGAAATAAACCAACTTTACTTTATCATGAAGCAGAGTTAAAGCAAGAAATGTCTGAATATATAAATGTGAGTTAAATGTGGAACTAACACATGCTATTGGTGTCATTTAATAGACTGATGGGTCACTGCTACCAATGGTGGACCCCATGAAAGCTAAACAATGGAGGTTATTATACAATTCACTATCTAATCAATTGGGGGTGGGGGTTATGTACGTGGGTTAGGGGCAGTAGTAATGGTAGACCAATATATTGGGCTGATATATAATAAAAAAGTAAAATTACATTATGACAATGTTTACTTTTACAATGTCTCCTTAAAAATCTGAATAACATGAACAACTTGAAATGTTTTAAGAAAAACAATAGCAATTTGAACAATATTTTGCCTCAGTTTGCCTAACATGTTAATTACAAATACATAAAACATTTAGTAACAGGCAGAATATTGGTACAATTACACTCACTTCTCCTAAGACATTTTACGTTTGGTCATATTTGTTCAGGTTATTCACATTTTTTGTGAAAACATAGTTTGTCAATATCAACATTTTCATATCATTTTCTTTTTTTACACTAAAACAAAGATAAAATCTACAGTTTTCATTATTTATAGGCAATATAATCATATTTTACTGCTCTGGCCCAATAGAGATCTAATTATTCTGTATGTAAAACCTGAATTAAACTGATTTTTACACCACTGATTGTTAATATATTCAGTGTAATTTATCCTCGGGGCCACATTGGACCCTTCGGCGGGCTGCATTTGGCCCCCGGGCCTTATGTTTGACACCTTTAAGTGGAAAAACAGAGAAAATAAAAGACATACAAAATTCCACCCCATCCCTTTCTCTACCCCACAGAGTCCTGGGCAATGCATCTCTATCTAAGATTCAGTAAATAAATAAACAGAACAGAGGTGCTAGGTGGTTTGGGGGATCTTAACAAGCTTAACATTTTGATTTACTACTCAAACTAAAACAGAGTAAAATGTATATATGCTCACTAAAATCACTGAACTAAAATAAACAAATGAACCCTATGTAAAAACCTTATCTATACAACTTATTTATCCTAATACTTTAATGTCAAATATGTTCTATCATGTAAATAATTCAGGTAAAATGCAGTTTCTTGGTGGTTCACAAACATTATATATGATGCATTTGGATGTTTTACAGCCCTGTACTGGAATTGGAAACACTGTCATCTTAAAACCCATGTTGTTTGACAAATGACAGAGGTTGAAGATTGTGAACAATGTATTTTGCTGAAAAAGTGAGGTTTTCCTGTTTTACTATAGTAAGCTCTTGTTTCACTCTATGTTAAATTTGGGAAAAATATCTGATTTCTACTGTAAAATACTAAAAGCAAGGGATGACATTTGAAATAATGGTTGTAAATCACTAAAGAGAGGTTATAAACACAACTGTAAATACTCTTTATAGCTTTTTCAATTTGTCTTTACTTTTTTATTTTGCACTTCTGCTCTTATGTGCTTTGCTGCTGTACTTTGGAACTAATAAAGGCTTATCTTATCTTATCTTTTTTAAATTGTTGTTGACTATCTGTAAATTATTCCTTCAGTTAGATCTATCAAACAAATAATCTGTATAAATAACACAACCATATTCAGCCATCACCACATACCACGGCTCAATGAAAGGTAATCACCAGCTATAACTGTCGTTAGCTAACCTCTATTTTTTTATTTTTTTTGTCTGTCTGTTCTTCTCCTCATGTATGTATTCCCCCTGTCTATGTGTGATATGAATGTTATGTTTTATGTTGCAATAAAAAAGTTAAAAAAAAAAAAAGCTAACTCTACAGCTACGGCAGATGACATTAGCCCGGTCATTTTATACCATTATCAGCACGAGCATGTTATATAGGCTGTTATCTTGATAAAACAACTACATTACTATGACCGTTTTTGTAATGTTAGCTAATTTAAACAATAGCTAGCTTGTCTGCACCAGCCACTATTGACAAAAGATTGTGAAATAAAAAATACATGTTGTGCAACAATGAGGTACATAATTCATAAAATGGACCTAACTAAGATAATACAATGATTTTTATATCACCATTAACAAAGAAAATACTGCATTCTGGGTAACCCTTGCTCCCAAGGGTGTTGTCGTGGTATGTCAATATTGAGGGTGATACAACCCTCAACTTAAACGTTCTTAGAATTGGGACGACACTTACAGAGCACGCATTTTGAGATTGAGCGCTAAGGAAGGAAAAATAATCAATACATCCATCAACATGGTCAACATTTTTTTTGCACTTGAAAAGGAGTGGGAAGAAGTAAATCTTATAAAGTCCCACCCCTCTTTTACAAACCAATAATCCAATAGATTCTGCTTTCTATGCCCCAACACACCTCATATCCACCCTCATCAATACAAGGATCCATAATCAATTATCAACACACTGTCACCTCACACTTATCTTATCTTATCTTATCTTATCTTATCTTATCTTATCTTATCTTATCTTATCTTATCTTATCTTATCTTATCTTATCTTATCTTATCTTATCTTATCTTATCTTATCTTGTCTTGTCTTATCTTATCTTATCTTATCTTATCTTATCTTATCTTATCTTATCTTATCTTATCTTATCTTACCTTATCTTATCTTACCTTACCTTACCTTACCTTACCTTACCTTACCTTACCTTACCTTACCTTACCTTACCTTACCTTACCTTACCTTACCTTACCTTACCTTACCTTACCTTACCTTACCTTACCTTATCTTATCTTATCTTACCTTACCTTACCTTACCTTACCTTACCTTACCTTATCTTATCTTATCTTATCTTATCTTATCTTATCTTATCTTATCTTATCTTATCTTATCTTATCTTATCTTATCTTATCTTATCTTATCTTATCTTATCTTATCTTATCTTATCTTATCTTATCTCCAATGTAAACAAATCATTCTGAAGTCACCACAAAAAGACTTGAATATGTGGAGAGGTAGATTTTTTTCACCTGTCATATTCTAGGTCATAATAACATATGCATGAAGCTGACAATAAGAGAGAAGCCAAGATGTGTCAGTATGTTTTAATATTAAAAGAAAGGAAAGATTCACAGAGACCAAACCCAGACAGTATAGTCCTGGTCCTGTTTAATCAACATAACAGTCACAGCTCTGCAAAGTAAGCAAAGCAGTGCAGTCCAGTGGGATGGAGCAGTTGTCCAACAACAGCTTCTGTGACCTAATTGCACAGTCAGCATCCCACAAGACTGCAGTGTCACTATCTTAAACATCTTGGTAACACTGCACTTTTAGTTAATGGTAATTAGCCACATGAAGCAACTCTTTGATCAAAAGTACGTCCTGTGAAGAGGATGATTAAAACAAAAGTCAGGCAAAGCTTGGAAAGACGTGGAAATAATGGTGGTCAGCAGTAGCAGGGTAAGAACAGCATGAATACTCTGCTGGTTTTCTTAAAAGCTGCTTTAGGCCAAATGCAGTTCTATGCAGAGGTGAACATTAGTATTACTACATCGTAACTACACCAATGAATACTACAGTACTTCCTGTTGTTTTAACACTTTATAGGACACTTGTCTTTGTGTATTATTGAAGAATGTAACAGGATGTTATGACTTGTGTGAAGAAATTTGTTTTTTTTTTTTTATTGTCATGAAGGAAATCAAGGTAAATGAAATTACTGTGAGAAAACTTGGTCATTTTGAGAGCCCCCAGATTGGGTCGTGCTTCAGGGATAAATTGAGGTGAGACAATCAGGATCATCAAGGTCTGAGATTCTTACAGTTTATTGGCATCACATGTAAAATAGACAATTGATCACTATTGATCACCTTATTTGATTCCTTATCCATAAGTGGCAAAAAGTAAATATAAACTAGAAAAGCACTAAAGAGCTTGAGACCTCCTTCAGACCTCTATCAGCCCCCCCACCATGATTACTTTACATCCAAAATGAATTCCTGGACCTTGAAGAACTATGTAGTGACTGGTAATAATGTAGTGTTTCACACTGGGCACAGGGCACTTCCTGCCCCTTCAAAATAGAGTTTGCTAAACTTCAGGAGGAAGGGAAAAGATAAATAAGCGATAAGTTTCACTTTCACTTCTGCAAGTGGTGACCCCCATGCCCCCTTGTTGAGTGGCATTTTGTAAGAAACGTCCAAAACGTAATAACTTTTTCATTTCATTTTGTAATAAACTGCTGCATTTTGTAATAAATGTTGCTGCATTATGTAATAAGTTATTTCATTTTGCAGCAGCAGGGTGTTTGCTGTTTGGGAAACATATTAGACATGGACTATTTGAAATTACGGATATATTTTGAAATATACATAAATGTTGTTGTTTGTTTAGCCTTTTGGGGTAATTTCATATTTGTTTAAAATGAATCTTAGTGGATAAATAATCTGGCCACAGCAGCTCTGTAAACAAACAGAAGACACTTGTTGTTTAAGGTAGAACTTATATTCATTGGTTCATTATTAATTTAAATTGCCCACAAACCTACATGTGTAGTTTTCATTCATTGTTGTTGATGTTTATAACTATTCTTGATGTGGTTTTGGTATCCAATTTTAAAAAAATCTGGAATTTACAGAATAATTAATAATTAATTCAACCTTTGAATAGTGTACTGATAGTAATTGTTAAGTACTGCTACTAGGCTAATACAGTGATACTAATAATAGACCTGGCTTTTACAAATATTTTAACGTAAAATAAAATACAATTTACAAACAAATAAACTATGCTTTAGAATTGTTTATTATGTAATGCACCATGTTATTATATTTTCTAGTGAATAAAAAAGTTGAATTTTGTAATAATCTTCTCAAAATGTAATAACTTATTACATAAAGTTTTGCAATAGGGCAGTTTATTACAAAATGAAATGAAAAAGTTACTACATTTTGGACATTTTTTTTTTTTTTTTTTTTTTTTTTTTTACAAAATGCACCGTTATTACAAAATACATCTCAACACCCCTCCACTAATCACCACCAAAATGTAATCCTTTATTCTTTGACCAGCATCAACATTTCCTGAAAATATCATCCAAAGCCGTGCATAACATTTTGAGTCATCTTGTCAAAACACAGACAGACACTGGTGAAAATACAACCTCGGTGAAAGTAAAAAAAAACAAAAAACAAAAAAAAACATATAATGTGAAAGGAACATGTAATTTTGAACATTAGAAAATCAGTTTTATAACATTACAACATCATAAGTGCTGCTATAGATGCCTGTCACATATATATATGATCCCTTTGAACATCATTCCTCACATTAATACTAAACAAAGCAGTTCTTGTCACTGATTTGCACCATCATGTAAGGAGTGCGGAAATGACAAAAAAAAAATAGTCCCTTGTCCGATAATGAGTTAGCTGACCATCATGTCTGACTTATATAACTGAGAGCACTAGCGCAGACTGACACCTTTACAAACTAATTGTATTACTCTGACAGCTATTTTCTTACATTTCAATAATCTGGAGTCTTTTCAGTTTCTGTCTTAGAGGATGAAGTGTCATAAATCTATGTTCTTTCACATGTCAGTAACTTTAACAGTGCTCTTTCGTGCTCACAGCTGCGATCTTGATAAAAAGTAATTAAATTTTGAGATTTCTTCTGCACGGTTATTTGACGTGTGGGGGAAAAAAAGGAATATAACAATGAAAGACTTGCAGTGATGCATTCATTTTCTATATTATACTGATGGCTGAATATAAAAGTACATTTTCACTGGTGATATTTTTACATATCATAGCAAAAAAAAACCCAAAAAAACACAAGTATTAATAATGTTGTGTTCAAATTACAGGTTGGACTGATCCTTTAGTAAAAGGAAACCTCATTAATGTTATTAATGTCATCGGTATCTCTGCTACTAAAGAATACAGTGAGAACATCTGCTCTGAAGACAGGCAGTTTAGTTATATCGCTAATAGCTTCTTTTGTTTTGGCTGCGTGACACTGATGGTGGGCTGTAACAAATCCAACCTCAGATAAATGTCTCAGATGCTTGGGTTGGTAATGTTGATGAATACTGTTAAAGTAATGCATTTGCTCCTACAGATATTTGAGATTTTAGGCATTATTCATTTATTTATTTCAAATATGAATGTAAAAAAAATTAAAATTAAAGAAATAAAGAAATAACAGTACAGCCGAAACAAATTTACAAAAAACTAAAATAATACATATTGGAAAAGGAGTAAGAAGAAACATAGCTTATGAATTCTCACCCCTTTTCCCTAGAAATTAATTACAATAACAAACCATACATATGTAAACACACATTCATACTTATTTTTATTATAAATAAATGTGGGGAAAAAAAGGATTTTAAGAATGCACCCGGTTTTAACTTTGACCTGTTTTTCCCAAAATGTAATCAGAATTATGTCTATTTGTATTTTATTTAATAGGGGACAGTGCAAATTACACACCTGTTACAAATAAGCTTTAGTAACTGATGATTGCCATAAGGAAATTATAGCTATTACTAATTTCCATCTCCAGTCCCTAGTCAGAAAAAATAAAGCTAAAAAGACAGTTAAAATAATGATGAAGTTATAATCTCTCTTTTTAACCTGTACCCCTCACAAATGCACAAATACAGTCATATTACATTTAACAGCAAGTTAAACAATGTAGAGCACAGGTGTCAAACATGTGGCTTGGGGGCCAAACCTGGCCCGCCAAAGGCTACAGTCCGGCCCTTTGAATGAATTTGTGAAATTTAAAAAATGACACTAATATAAGAATCATTTTAGTTGAGGTTTTTTCGTTGTCTTATTTTTTGGTTTTATTTTGAGAAATGAATGAACGAATGACACACGGATGATCTTTCTTTCTTTTTTATTACGTAGTGATATGTGTTTGTGTGTATTTTTGAAATTGGACCTTGAGTCTGTAATAAAGTTGATGATGATGATGATGATGATGATGATGATGATGATGATGATGATGATGATGATGATGATGATGATGATGATGATGTTGATGATGATGATGATCCACAACTAGACTTCTGTCATCTGGGGTCAATACAGAGAATTGAGTACTAGAGTATGTAAACTTATGATCATACTTTCTGTTGTCAGTATAAACACATTTGTTTGATAATAAATGGCTTCAGTAAACGACTAGCCACGAATGAAAGAAAAGTTTTTCATATTTTCAGAAAAATGGCCAAAAATCATAAATTCTGCTAGTGTATGTAAACTTATGAGCACAACTGCATATTCTTCAGAGTATTTTTGTCGTATCACAATATATAGTATATCACAGTAGAGATGTCAGTTGCAAAGGTTAGGGTTAGTGTTAGGTTTCCTAGTAGAGATTGTGATTGCCATCTCTACTACTACAACTGCCAATTCTACTGTGACATATATATCGCAGGGTTAAAAATATGCAATATAAGGTTTTTCTGATAGTGTACAGCCCTACTAGAATATAATAGAATAGTCTTTAATGTCATTTGGTATATCACAAGGTCACATCAAAGGAAATTGCATTTGTTTGGTCTCTCCAATACACACACAGTCGATAAAAAAATGAATTAATAACACACCGATGTCAAATGCACTGCCATGTATAAAAGTAGACGTAGCAAACATACTGTAAAAAAATGAGGACAGGCTGTGTGTGTTTGCTGTGTCAAAGCAAAACTAAGTGGAGCTCATGTGTATAGTACAAAAACACAAACCTTGCTGACGACCTTCCCTGTTTCCGCATCAAAAACGCACCTTGTTTTGTTCAACTCAAACCAAGAGCTATAATGTGCATCTCACACAGTTGACTTATATGTTTTGTGCACCACTCTCTGTGAAATCTGCATTCAGTGTGTTGTTGTTTTACACCATGTCAAGATAAAGCAGTTTGGCCTTGAAGCCTTTCACCAGTGACCTTTGCATCATTTTCTATCTTTAATCTCCTCTGAAAAAAAATAAATAAATAAAAATGATGAAACCTTGAAAACAGGGTTGATCTCGGTTAAGGAGAGAAGAGGAGGTACATCTGTACCTGTCTCCTTTTGTCATGTAAACAAATGATACACTCACAAGGGCCTCATGGATGGAAGTCTAGAAACCGTGAGCTGAGATTGGTATTTTCTCAGCAAAAAATAAAAAATAAAAATATATATATATATATGATTAAGATAATCAGCGTAGTCGTTTTCATTATCACTTAAGTAGAATTTATCTTCTGTTGTTTAATGAGACAGCTTGATTAGCATCTCATAACCTTGGGGCATGAAATGGATTTTCAGGGACTGATGATGTCTGTTAGTCAGAGTCCAGTACCAGGACTGTTCTGCACAAATGCATCTAACAGTGTTATAAAAATGTGTGCTGGAGAAATGGAAATGAATTGGGTTTACTTAAAAACAATGCAAACACATTTATTGTTGGCTCACATTGCATGTTTACAGTAAATTTTGCAGTGTTAAATCAACACTTAGAGAGTTTATTTAACTTATTCTAGAGTGTATTTGGTCCCATTGTCTCCAAATTAACTTTGCAAAATCTACAGTGTAGTTAGTTATAGCATATGTTGTTTTAACGCTCTGTTCTGCTTGGATATTGGAAGCAATACATGAAAATAAATGTTGTCCTTATACCACAGTTTGGAGTTTATCAGTCTTGGGTTATTGTGACCTTTAAATAGGGCTGCAGCCCAGATTTACCCATTGAGAAATTTCATTTTTGCCTGCCTTGAGATGCCAACATCCCAAAGAAAGGCCTATCGTATGGAAAGGTGTTTTGTGTAGATAAGTGCTGAATACAGTAGAGTTGTACAGAGTGTGAATTAAAATCAAGCACCGGTGTGATAGCATCGCAGTTCCACTTCAGGATCCCACTGAGTCAGTGTTTGTGTGATGACTTTGTCTGCCTCAATGCTGTTTATAAGATATAATAAAGATAAAAATGTCTCCCCATGTTAAAACCTTTTCCTGTACAGTATATAGTTCCAAATGTCTATACGCAGTCTGACTCCAACATGCTTTTCAGAATGTGCTGAGTTCACAATGGAGACGCAGAGAAAGCTGCAGGAGTATCTCAGAATACAAAAGTAGTGTATGTTCGGTAAGTATTGTGCATCCTCTTTACTGATGCAGTTCTGATATTTTACAATCAATCAGCGGATTGCATAAATAAACCTAGTGTTCACTATGACTGGCCAGAAACAAACAGCAGACAAACAGACCAGCTGGTTAGTGCAGAGCTATTTTGCTGCTGAATTGTGGAAGGTCAAATCACAGCTGAAAGGACAAAAAAAATAAATAGTCAGGTGGGTAGAAATATGCGTATGTACCGCCTGTGTTACGCTGTGTGACTTATTAAACTAGCTTCTCTACTATCTTGTGTGTCAGGATTGTAAGCTGGTTGACATTTATGAGCACAGAGGTGTGTTTTTTTTTTTTTTTAATATACAGAACATTTTTTAGCATACTGACTGCCAAAACTATAATGTATATGTGCCTGGTAATAATATTAACTGGCTTGTATTCATTGTACTTTTTCTTTTTTTTTTTTTACAGAGCAAGATCTTTGCAACACTGCCTTTTGATTTATTGCAAAAACCATTTAAATATAAAGAAACTGATATTTGATATTTGTTATTTGTCATTTAAAGGCCAAGTCTTGTTAGAGCCTTGCAAAAGAACAGCTCAGATTGTATAAATTGATTTCCCCCCCCCCCCCCCCCTTTCTCTCTCTCTCTCTCTACCAGGGAAGCTATGAAGCTTGCTGCTCTGACAGCAAAACACAGTCTGTCTGGAAGTTTTTCATGGTCTTAAACAGCTTTTGTTGTGCTGCGTCACTTTAGCATTGCTGTCGGCCTGTCTGTATTGATTTTGGCTCAAGTTATTTGTCTCTTACAATGTACTGGATCAACAATATTAGTTTTGTTTACTGCCCCTGAGGAGGCAGTTTATTAGTGAGAATCGGTTAGGTTATTAGTTTGCCTGTTGTGTATTACTCCTGAACAGTGTTGTGTAAGTTACTTCCAAACTGTATCCTACTGACAGATTACTTGTAAAGGAATTAACTTACTATGTTACTGCTTCAGAAGTGTAATGTGTTACATGATTCCTTTTAATACTTTTGAGCTACATACAGACTCTTATCATTCATGGTCCAATACAAGCCTTGGGATAAGCATGAATTTACTCCCCAAAGTACATGTGGATGGATAGCAAGGTAACAATGATTTTTCAATCTTATATAGCAGAAACGCTTACGTTTTTTTTTTTTTCAACATTTTATATGTTTGAACAGGGGATGCGGCACTGAGGATGCTGGTAGAGAAACCCACAATTGATAAAGAATTCTAACTAATTATAAGTTACTTTTCCACATTCTGCAAATAAAATGACAATTTCCATAAAATTATAGTTTTTTGATTGAAGGTTTTTACACAGACATAGTGCAAATGAAGTGTAATGGAAATACCATTTTTTTCACAATCACAGTACAGTAAGGTGAATTAAAATGTGGACGTTGAGGTTCTTAAAACAACCGAAGAAGAAGAAGAACATGGCATGGTATGCTAGGAAATTGAATTTAAATTTTTTTGTTGAGGGGTAATATTAATATGTAATAATAATAATGTATATATCTATAAAACAACATCATGTTTAAATCCGTCGCCATGTTTATGGTATGACTTCTCATGTCATTTTAGATAGATAGCTTTATTGTCTGTTCAACATAAAAAACAGAAATTCTTCTTTGTCACGGCTTCTTACTGTACAACAAACACCCTCCCCACTAAAAACACATTCCCACAATTAATAGACATTAATAAAAACTAAATAAAATCACATAAAATAAAACAATAAATAAATAAATAAATACATAAGTAAATAAAACATAATACATCTTGTGACAATAAATAAACAAATCATGACGTTTGAGATTTAATGAAAAAAAAAAAACACAACACACTTCTGTTTTTTTAAACATTTAGTAAATATCAACAAACTTTTGCATTTATGTCCAATGGAAAAGTGACTATAAAAATGTTAGCCTAAGTTGTCATTGGTGATCATCATGCTAATGCTAACTAGCTTCTTGAAAGGGTTGGGGTTAGTCATGATTTTAAGGCAAGGCAAATTTATTTGTATAGCACATTTCATGTACAGGACAACTCAAGGTGCTTTACACAAAAACAGAAACAGAAGAAAATTAAAATCATAAAGATGCATTAAAAGACAATTAAAATCAAGACATAAAAACATTTTAAAGCAAATAATAATCGAAGTAAAAGCTCCAGTGAACAATAATGTTTTCAGGCCTGATTTAAATGAACTGACAGTTTTTCTCAGACCTCAGGTATCCAGGTAGTTTGTTCCACAGTTGAGGAGCAGAGTAACTGAATGATGCCTCACGTTGTTTCGTTCTTATATTTGGAACACACAGTAAACCTGTTCCTGATGACCTATGACCTCAGGGCTCTGGATGCTTCATATGGAACCAGTAGGTCTAGGATGTATTTGGGTCCAAGGCCGTTTAGTGCTTTATAGACCAGGAGTAAGATTTTGAATTCTATCCTTTGACCCACAGGAAGACAATGTAAGGATTTGAGGACGGGTGTGATGTGTTCCAGTTTCCTGGTACTGGTCAGGACTCCGGCAGCAGCGTTTTGGATCAGCTGTAGCTGCCTGATTGATTTTTTGTTTAGACCAGTGAAGACACCATTACAATAATCTAACTTACTGAAAATGAATGAATGAATTAGTTTTTCTGTGTCTGGTTTGGACAGAAGACCTTTGATTTTAGCAATGTTCTTTAGGTGGTAATAGGCAGATTTGGTAATGGCTTTTAAATGTTTGTTAAATTTCAGGTCAGAGTCAATAATTACACCCAGATTTCTGGCGTGGTTTGTGGGGTTTAGTGACATGGAAGCAAAACCTGCAACAAATTTAGCAAACCATTGATTCTGTTACATCATTTGTGTCATGTGTCTTACTGTTATCGTACTTATTTATTAACTGTTTGCTTTTGTTTATTGTATAAGCTTGTTTTTACTTGTAGCCCCCCCACCTCCTACGCCTTTAGGGGCCATATTACTCTTTGCTCAGGCTGCATTTGTGACTAAATCACTTCTTAATTGCTTGCCTGGGTAAATCAAGGTTAAATAAATAAATGAACATCCATCCATGAGGCCGATGTACTTTCTTGTGCCATCTTAGCTGGCTTAACACTAACAGGAAATAGAATTTTCCTGCTGCATTTTGATTCCTTAAAGGGGTCATATTTCACTAATTTCACTTTTATTCATCTTAGGTGCATTTATGTGTGCATTTGGAACCTACTAGTTCAAAAACCTTTGAACCCCCTAGGTGCTGCAAAGCTAGTTTTATATTCATTCCAGAAAAAAAAAAATGTAGTGGATTTCTATGACTCATTTTAATTTCTTCTTAATTTGTTATGTTTTATAACTAGGTAAGTCATGACATTTGCACATTTCTTATAATTATTTATCACCAGCAGCAGTTGTAGTACTTAATGATGTGTCCAATCGTTGAGCCGAGTCTCTAAAATGTTCAGTTGCTGGTTGTTTTAACAAAGACAAGTGGTTGAAGAGGACAGAGTGGCACAGTCAACAACCTGGAGGGGGTCGGGTGTGAAGTGGCTCATTTGCATTTAAAGGGCCAGCACTCAAAATGTTCTTTCTGGTGTTATTACTTAGAAATAGAGTTGTGCCTGTGGAGTTGAATTAATGAAGGATTCAGACCCAAGCGTAGCCCTTACAGTTCATGTAGGCCACGGGGAACTGTTTTAAAATGTATAATTCAAATTTTAAAAAGCAGGTCTCATGTACTTGCTATTTGAGCAGTGAAATTATAGGTGAAAAGTGTTGTAACGCAAGTGCTATTGAACATGTAACATGTAAAATATTACTGAAAATTGATTCGTAATGTCTTATACTACTACATTACAGCAAAAAAAAAAAATCCATTACTGTAATGTATTACTTTTCTATGGTGCTACTTACTCCCCACACTGCTAACGGTTGTGTCAGAAGTTTTTTTTTTTTTTTTTTTTTTGGAGGAATATTCAACATCTTAGAAAACAGTGGTGAGGTAAAGTTACCCCTTGATGATGCTGAATAGGCATTAGCGCTTTTCCACTCTCACCAGGCTGACAGTAAATATCCTGAGCTTGTCACACACACACCAAACAAGCACTCATCTGCTTTCTGTAACGTCTGTGGAGCTGATAGGACACGCTCTTCTGACACGCTCGCAGCCTTGTCATTCCTGGCTGTCTTTAAAGCGTAAACCTCTACCTGAGGCTTTAATCCTTCTATCAGACAGGACCTGGATTTTCCCAATAGCACAGCTCTCTAACTTGTCAGCAAGTGCCTCAGGACATCTGTGAATCTTAACTGGCCTCAGTGAAGTGCATTAAAGGGCAGCCACCATGTACATTTTCTGACCTAAAAGCTGAGATGTTTTGTTGTTTTTTTTTGTGACACTGTGACAGTGCAGCATCTTGACAAGTGGTGGAATTTCAATATTTTTATGTTTCAATGGACTGACCTTTTACAAAATGATAGAAATATGCTATAATATTGTTATGTTTCAACTTTTCAATGAATATGTGGGATTTTAATACATATAGTCAACCTGACATCATTCAGGTTCCTCTGAGAATGATTTATGCTTCACTCAGGATGTAATCTTTTATGTGGTACATCTGATAATCTTTAATTCACCAGTATTAAAAATTAAGCCCATGAATTTGTGCAATTTAGTAGCATCAATTTCAAATATATCCTGTTCATACAGCAATGCACTCAGGAAAGAAAACATTTTCATTTGTATAAAGAAATATATACATTTATATTCATTAGTGTCCTCATAATGTAACCTATGTCTTATTTCATAAAGGTGATTTTATGTATGTCTATCATGCTGGCAATTCATCATGTTCCCATTAAGAGTCAAGTACTTCTATATGTAGTATTGGCAGTATATATATATATAAAGAAATATATATAGTCACATTGCAGGTCTTGCAATGTAGGAGGTAAATTAACTCAATGTGTTCTTATCTAATTTCAAGGGTACGTGACACATACTGCAGTCAGCGATCAACCAATCACAATCATTCTTAATCAATTTGGAGTGAGTCACTGGTAACAACTTTGAAAAATGAGCAACAACCAAAAGAAAATCAATAACTGAAGACCCCTGACTATTTATTTTATTCCATATCACAACATATATGTCGCAAAAAAAAAATCACAATGTTAGTTTTTACAATATCGTACTCTGCCTTATAACGAATAAGGAGCTGGTTTAGACTCCAGTGACCCCCAGGGATTCACAACATGAATGAATGAACATATAGTATTTAATAATAAATTAAACTGTTCATATTCTTTAGAATATATGTTTTATCTCTTGTGCTTGTTTTGTCTTCTACAAAAGGCCACACAATAAAAATAATAATTTTATTTAATAAGTATGAAAAGTGCATTTATTGTAACACATGGTTCACTCAACCACAGTAGAGGCTTTACAAGTTGTTTGCTACGCTTTCGATTTCGTATGTAAATTAGGATTCAGTCCACCACCAAAGCTCCCAATTACATGTTTGCCCTTCATGGAAAGGTTACACTTAAGAGCCGAAGAGAATAGGTTCAATTCTGCACATCCATTTTGTTAGTAATAGGATATTTGGTTAACGTCTTAGATGCTGATGTTAATGCATAATTGTTACATTCTCAACACCCTGTCTTCTAATATCTGCATAGTTATCAGAGTTGAGACTGCGGGGGGGGGCACATTGCATCATTTCAAACCTCATTTAACACTGAGCCATGCCCCTTTCTAAAACCCAAATTGCTCGCCATGGAGCAGCAGAGTGGCTCCAGACATTCATTAGCTTAATGAAAACAGGCCACTCTTCTTCTACCGCCCAGCGAGCGAGTTCTTGACGTAGCTGCAACGACCATCTGCTCTCCAACTCCCTGCCAGCTATAGGATAGTCCTGTCAAAGCAACCCCTGTGAAGAAAGGCAACCGCAAAGGTGCCTTAATCATTCAGATCTGAGGACAGGCAAGGACAGTAGGGATGCTGCTTTTTTCATGATGATTTCATCTCAGCGTCCCCTGGCGCCTCCCTAACCTGAGATGGACTGTGCGTGCCTGATGATAATGACGTTTATAAAATAAGCTGAGTGTGCATTTGTTGGAGTTGAGTTGCAGCAGCCACACAGCTGGCAGTGAAATTATTAACAGCTCAGCCACAGTGGGAAAGGCTGCTTTGTAAAAAGGTTAATATCATTTTAGAGTTGGCCAGACTATGTTTTAGTGGGCGGCTGACCACCTGTTCAGCTCTGGAGGTGGTCTCCTATCATCTAATACAACTACAAACATTTGAAGGTCAACATATTTACCACAATTAAAAAAAAAAAAAAAAAACGGACTTAATGAATGCAATTAGAAGCTATTACATATGTGCTTATGTGGCAAAACATCATCACTTCACTTGTAATTGATTATTTGGTCCCATTTCCTCGAAACTTGGACTTGTTTTTTTGTTTTTGTTTTTTTTTTGTGTGTGTTTCACCTCTTGGATCAACCATCACTAATCTCAGCAGCGTTGTGGCTGAACAACCCAGTGCTACTTTTCTCAATATGAACACTAGCTGGTGCACAGCGAGAGGGAAATGATAGTCAGAGCCCCAAGGCTTGAATCTGATAGTTTGTCATCTGGATAGTATTACTTAATTTCCCACTGGGAAGAAACTCATTATTTCTGACTTTATCTCAGCACTGACCTCTGGAACGGTCTCAGGAACGTTATTGGTTTGTGCCCGTGTTCCCCATGTTTTTTTTTCTTTTTTGTTTTTTTTCCCCCTGCATGACAAGGATGACCCTAAATCGCAATAAGATACATGACTAGTGAGGGCACAGTTCAACTAAAGGATGGATACATATTTTATACTGGACCACAGATGAGACTCCTATTCACCTTTAATATGCTACACAGAGAGCACAATTATATTGATTTATTGTACAGTGCATTCCAGGTTTTTTTTTTTTCTCACATGATGTATGGTGAATGCAATGTGAGATTATATTGATAAGGTATGACTAATGGTCGACAAACATCCAAATGGATCAAATTCCTTATATTTCAACTGTGTATAAAGAAAAAGCAACTCAGACACATTTATCTTCATATACAGATATATTGTTAAATGTGTTATAAAATTAACCTTGATAGTATTTATGTTTGTTGAAGGCATTGACAGGTGTCTCTTTGCTGTTTTCTTTCTGTGTCACAGTTTAATTTTGTTGGGAAGCTGCTGGGACCACGGGGAAATTCCATGAAACGATTACAAGAGGAAACGGGAGTGAAGATGTCCATCCTGGGTAAAGGGTCCATGAGGGATAAAGAAAAGGTGAAGTATTGATTTAAGTTCAGAAGCACTTCTTTGGTTTGTTGAAGGTAGTGATCAAATGGAAATATTTACAGAGAATAAAGCAGGAAAAAAGGTCAAAAAAAAAAAAAGGGAAAATATTCTACCCATCATACATTAATAGTAACTGTGATGAATAACACACTGTGCAGAATTAATAGTCTTTTCTTGACAAACATATGTATGAGGGAAAAAAAAAAGTTGCTTTTTTTCTCCTTGTGTTGTTTAATAGCATATTCCGTAACAGTCAATTATAAATGCAAAGTAATAAATCTTTTTTTTTGCCAAAGTCATTTATCCTGCTGACTTGTGCTTCCCTGGAGCCAAACTTATCTGAGCATGTACACAGTCAGCCTGCTGGATCTGGTATTCACACTGCTAACAGGTCTCAGTGTGCTACTATTGAGTTACGTTTCTATCATTACTGTATCCTCTGATTCAGACATCAAGACATGACAAAAGACGTACAGTCTTACCACCTCTTTGGTGAAACCGGAGATGCATTTTAATACATGAAGAGCATGCTGACAGTAAAATGAGGCAGAACGTCTTAAATATATCTTTATGCTTCCAGCTATGATGTATTGACTAAACCATTATTATTATTCATTGTATTTAGTATGGATTTATTCTCAGAAATCAGTTTTAAGCACTCAACAAAAGCCAATTCATGCTGATGTTAAGATTGTAGTGCGTGAAGGAAAAACCTGAGGTGCATAAATAGATAAATAAAAAAAAAAATAGTAAAAAAAATCAACATACAGTACAGTAAAAGCAGTTAAAGTACTTAGAATAGGTAAACTGTAAGGGCTATATTTGTCACCATAGTTTTTTAATTCCTCATCAGCCTCTAGTATTTCACTGACTATATGGTGCATTTTAGCCAAGTAATTTTTTGGATGAATAAATCTTTGGTTAAGCCAACTAAATAAAATAATCTGATGGTTGCATTATTAAAATGCAATACCTCTTATAGGTGGTTTGTTTCAGGCGTATATTATGCATGGATTTCCATTCATGCCTAATTTCAAGGGCTAAAGTCTTTACTCTGACAAAAGCTGAGGGCACTGAGACCGTGCTTAATAATTTTTTATGTGTGCCTTGGCTGCCTGCGATAGTTCATTTAAAATGTTGGCTTCCTTCCATTAAGTCAGTTCTGTTTACTCATGTTCAGTATTAACTTGTCGTCGGTGTGTTGAATAGAATAAAGACACCCTAAAATGTAGTCAGACTGTTGGTGTGTTTACGTGTATTCAGTGGTTAATCTGTAATACTGTACCGAACACCATATGAATACAATTAAGGATTAGTCCCATACTATTGATACTATTGAAATAAGATGTAGATTTCACCCAGGGTTTCAATCTAGAAGACGAGGTTACAAAGACATGCTACTGAGTGCGAGACATGAGGGAAAAGAAGCTGCCTATGTTACAATCAGATTAAGCGTAGGGTTTTCTGTGCGCTGTATTGATTTTGTGTACACTCTAAGCTACTCTGAAGGACTCTGTGATGAGACTGACATCTAAAGGTCACGACTGAAAGGCTTGGCTGCCATTCGAGACTGCTAGCCACAATGTGTCCAAAGTCCCATTACACACCATAGCACATTTTTGCTATCTGTGTGGTAGAGATACCTTAGCTTTACAAAATCTGCACCAACCCATCTACTCACTTTACACCATATGGTCCATGTTGGACATTGTGTCCAGATGTGAAACTCATTAACACTTTGCTGAGTCACAGAAAGTGAAGCCAAATCAGTATTTCATCGAGCAGCCAAGTAGTGGCTAGTGTAGGACAGCATCTACCATCCATTACATATGAGTTTGACCAACTGCTTTTTTTTATTTTTAGGTGTTTTACACAATTATATTTTGAATTTTTCTGTTAGTGCTGCCATTAACAACTGTGGTAGTTTTCTGATGATTAATTGCTTGACTAATTTCTATATGACCAGTTAAAGAAATAATCAAGTATTTGTTATGTCTTTATTGTGTCCATTTTATTTTGAAATCAACTCAAAAGCCAAAACATAAAATGTGATAAATGTAAACAATACAAATAACTTAATTATTACCAAACAGAAACAATTATAAAGTGGGATGTCTAGTCAATAGTAAAATAATGTGTAAACCAAACAAATACAGTTTATTATTACAATTATGTCTATTGTCATCTAATCATGGCACTACTTAATGCTTAATAATTTTTGTAGCTATGTATATTTTGTGCGGCACGGTGGTGCAGTGGTTAGCACTCGTACCTCACAGCAAGAAGGACCGTGGTTCGAATCCCACACCAGACCTTTCTGTGTGGAGTTTGCATGTCCTCCCCGTGTCCGCGTGAGTTTTCACCGGGCACTCCGGTTTCCTCCCACCATCCAAACACATGCACTGATAGGTTAACTGGTTAATCTAAAATTGTCCATAGTTGTTGAATGTGACAGTGATTGTTTGTCTATATATGTTCAGCCCTGAGATGAACTGGCGTCTCATACAGGGTGTACCCCGCCTTCACCCATTGTAGCTGGATTAGGCCCCCAGTGACCCCCGCGACCCTAGTGAGGATAAAGCGGATTCAGATAATGAATGAATGAATGAATGTATATTTTTTGCACACACATGTTATCTTATTAACATTATCTTACCTTAAATTAATGTGCTTTATCTTACCTTACTTTACTTTATGCTACCTTATCTTCACTGAATTTAACTTATTACTTTCTCTCCTCTCCTCTCCTCTCCTCTCCTCTCCTCTCCTCTCCTCTCCTCTCCTCTCCTCTCCTCTCCTCTCCTCTCCTCTCCTCTCCTCTCCTCTCCTCTCCTCTCCTCTCCTCTCCTCTCCTCTCCTCTCCTCTCCTCCCCTCCCCTCCCCTCCCCTCCCCTCCCCTCCCCTCCCCTCCCCTCCCCTCCTCTCCTCTCCTCTCCTCTCCTCTCCTCTCCTCTCCTCTCCTCTCCTCTCCTCTCCTCTCCTCTCCTCTCCTCTCCTCTCCTCCCCTCCCCTCCCCTCCTCTCCTCTTGTCTCCTCTCCTCTCCTCTCCTCTCCTCTCCTCTCCTCTCCTCTCCTCTCCTCTCCTCTCCTCTCCTCTCCTCTCCTCTCCTCTCCTCTCCTCTCCTCTCCTCTCCTCTCCTCCCCTCTCCTCTCCTCTCCTCTCTTACATTTTTCACATACCTTCATGAAATAACAGCTGTAAAGCTTTTTATAGGCTCAGAGCAATGAAAAAATAATGCATGGAGGATTTTACTGAATTAAGTGGTATCCTGACACTCCATCATCTCTCTCTCTCTCTCTCTCTCTCTCTCTCTCTCTCTCTCTCTCTCTCTCTCTCTCTCTCTGTGTGTGTGTCCATGTGATGACTGATTAAAAAAAAAACAAATCCAGAAGAACGATTAACAGTGTACGAAGCAGTAAAAATTTTACATTAACTTAATAAACAACCAAACAAAGGTAGATGAAGAAAGGTAAAAAAAACAAACCTGTTCAGTATATCCAGTCCTACATCCACCTACAGCATTTACTAACTTGTATATTGTGTCTGAGGGAAAATAACGTATTCCCCAGTACATTAATTAAAAGAAAATTTACACATGCAAATTTTAACCCATCCACAAGGGTGAAATTTCCATAACATACCATAATTAAACTACAAATAATTCTGTAAATTAATTATGTAAATTAATGCTTTTACTGGGAAATCATTATTTATATGAGATGAATATGAAATTGACTTTTAATCTATAAAAAATATTTAACCTCCTACACTACATTAAAGGTATGTTTTCCACTTTTAGTATTCTTTTTGGTCAATTTGTGTTTATAAAAGTACTAAAACTAGAACTGCCAACATTTTTTAAGGCTGTTGGACTGTAAATGTTTTGACTGATTCTATATTTATTTTTTGTATGTTTGCAAATGCTTTTATTATTGTAAAACTGTAATGATGTGACTGCACTGCTGCTGTCTTGACCAGATCTCTCTTAAAAAAAAAGAGTTCCCCCATCTAAATAGGACCAAACTGATTGAATGATTGAAGGTTAAATATAAAATATAAAAAAAATAAAATAACTACAAATATATACTGTATATATTCATACTTAAAACCTCTGCCTGATCAAATTAACCCCCATTTATGTTACATTAGAATCATCTTTATTCAAATACATGAACACATCCAAGGTATTATTTGTCTTCTTTGTCACTTTGTCGTATAAGATAAATAAAAATGTAGGAAATAATATAAGAAAATAAAATAAATCTTTCTATACATATACAGTAAAGTCTTTATACATAATATACAAACACATTTTTAGGCAATGTATCGGAAAACTATGTCATTTAATACAATTCACAATAGAGGAGAGTTTTTTTTTTATTACAATTTATAATGAATTTAATTGAATTTGACCTATTAGTCAGTTTTAGTATTATAAATTTTAATTGCTTTTCCACATTATTCATCTGTTGCGTACATGCTCATCTCTTACAATATATTATAGCATGTTCTTGAACCAACCAAACCCTTATTATTTAAAGCTTTTTTGACATGTGTGATGAAATTAAAGTCACTTAAAATGCTTTGTACAGATAGCAGAAAAGCCCAGATTCAAAACTTCAACATAACTTGGACAGACTCATTACAGCTTGTGACCTTTACGAGACTGAAAAATTATATAACCCACTTGTCCTTGCACCTTGGAGGTCGTTAATTGAGAAGAAACTTTCTTTTTTTTCTCCTTTTTTTTTCATTAGTATAATAAGCCATACATTTATAGAGAGGCCCAGCCATGACCAAAATACCACTGTATACTGTGAAACCATCATATTGTTAAAATATACAGAAACATACCCAGTACTATTAACTAGTCGTCCTTGTGACAGGAATACAGTAGCTGTGGTAATAATAGCTCAGTCTCTCAACCATGTCTGTAATGACTCAAATATAATTGTGTATTTCCGAAGAAAGTAGTAAAAAAGGAGTTCAGTTCACTGTTATTTCCAGCCTTGAGTTACAGTTGTAGTCAAAATTTGTGTTGGTAAAAGTAGAATTATGATTATTTTAATTTTTATTATATAAATATGTAGAAATATGTGGCCTGTGTGCATAAATTCATCTTAAATGCATTTAATGATCATCATCTGACTAAATACTTATGTGATCCATAATAATTTAGGTTGTCTCACACAGAATGTAAAATTAAAGGAGGTTATAGAAAGTATTTTAATTTAATCTGACAGAATGTTCCAAAGAATCAAGGACAAAACATTGGACTCCTCAGCATGATGTTTGCTGTAGCGTTCTATGTCTTACTTAACATCCACCAACACCTACTGTCACAAATATGCAACATACCAAAAATATATATATCGATTGTTATGTGCTATAGTCAAATTAATTATCGTCACTTAATTTAATGTTAACTTTTGTTTAGGCTGTCAAATAGTTAAACGTTTTAATCAGATTAATCACAGTTGCTTTAGATGAGTTGTAATTAATCATGTTGGTCGACTGTTCTGTTTTAGCCCCCCACCCCCCCTGGTATTAATTTTGGTTTGTTTTTTTTGTTTGTCCGTCTGTCTATCTGTTTGTTTGTCAACAACCTTATGCAACCTTAAACAACAACCTTAAAAACTACTAGACCAATTTCCATGAAATTTTCAGGACAGGTACAAGGTGGTCCAGAATGGGACTCACTATTTCCACGTCACTTCGACAACAATTAAGGTTAAGATTCAAGATTTATTTTTATTGATGAACAGTTAGTAGTTGGGAATAACACACCACCTTACAATCTTTACAACTGCCTGTTAATTTCTTTCCCCATCCGTCCTGTCCAGTCTTTGTTTTCCCCACACATCACTGAGGTGTAGCACTGCCCTCCCTGGCTTATAATAGAGAGTTCTAATAAAGGATATCTGCTCAGTTTTCAGGGAGGACCGATGATGGTCACACACATGCACTAAATATTAAAATATTTGGCTGCAAGACTAAAAAATGCATTGATCTCAAACAATGTTGACACCCTCTCTGTGGTGTTAAACAATGAGAACAAATACAGACAAAAAAAAAAAAAAAAGATTCAACCCCTGCACTTACGTCTTACCTCATGCTGGTTGCTAGGCTGCCTCAGAAAGTCCAGTTATCAAACTATCCAACACTTACGAGTTACAACAAAGATTCAGGATACCCCCTGAGGGTCTTGATAAATAACAGCTCGCAGTCACCACTGTTGGTGGTAGTTCAGAAAGTCCACTTATTGCAGTGGGCCGTATCCTTACTACACACTGCACCGTTTATACTGTTATACTTCTGAACTTTATACAAAGCACCCTGAGCAGTAAGTGTTAAATTCACAACTTTGGGGCTTGACCCACAACCTAGTAGAAATCATTGACTGTGAAATAGACAGCGCCAGACAGCGCCGCACGGATGTTAACATTAAAAAATAGGAATTGTATTTATTCTAGTTGTTCATACCATCAAGTGCCCATGCTTAAACATCACCCTTAATACATCATAGATATCACCTCAAATAATATTAAACATTTCAAACATCATTTCCAGGCAGGGCCAAAAATCGAACTTTCATCACCAGCCAAAGCGGATGGTTTATCAGATTTGACTCGTCAACTCTTATCAGGAAAATTCAATAGTACGATTTTATTTACTGGTTGGTTGGTGGAGTGTTCGTTTACAGCTTTGATCATTTAATTTTTTAATAAAATACTTACCTGCCTCCGCCATTGGCTCTTTACTCCTGCAGCGTTTATGTTTTGGTATCCCAGCAACCAATCGCTGCAGTAACCAGAATGATGTAAGATGTAAGTACAGAACCTTAACCCCGCCCATTGTTGTTGAAGTGGCGTGGAAATAGTGAGTCCTGGTCCAGAATAGATCCCATTAAATTTTGGTGAATGTAGGTCAAAGGTCAAAGTCACAGTTAGCAAAATTGTGTTTTTTGTAATAATAAGAGTTAAGGCAAATCAGGTATAATGTTAGTGAGGGGGCAGGGTTTGTTGTGCCTGGAAACACTTGTTTATATTAGTTAAATTTTTTTTGGGTGGATTTTAGGACATTTTCTGTATTATTTTCTCCCCAGGACAGAACAGTCGAACCTACAACACATTACGTGCATAGATATTCCCTTCTTTCTTAAGTCTGTTTGCTCATGTTAAATGAAACTTAATAAATATAGATAAAAAAATAATATTTAATCACAATTCACCAAAATTAATCCACAGCACCCTATGGTTTATCTGATTAAACATTTTAATCATTTGACAGCACCAATAAAAAATACATCTGGTCCCATTTTTTATCACAAATTTTGCAAATGTTTTCAACCAAGGCATCAAAAAAAAAAAAAAAAAAAAAAATTATTTCATGAGGAAAAAATGTTGACTGTTGAAACCTTAGCAGTAAAAGTCAGCTGGTCAAAACACAGATCAGCTCAAAGCAACGAGCAATGCAATGATTGGCAACTGAAAGGCGATGTGAAGTCAAACTATCAAAAAACAGCACTCACAGGCTGACTGCAAAGAGAAATGAAATGAATGGACTCAGTGTAGATGCAGCAGCTCCTCATGCGCTGTCCTACCCTGCATACGCTCAAACTTAATAACCCTCATAGACGTAAACAGCCACCGGCGATCACAAGCATACACTGACTGAAAATGTTTAATAACTTTGGAACCTCTAATCCTGTCAACATCTGTAAATAATTCAGGTAAAGTACAGGGTTTTAGCTTTTTAGGGGCTTCAGATGTGACACTTTTGGAAGTTAAGAGGGTCCATAGTGGAGATGGAAACACAGACATTTCTGTAACATTGATTCACCATGAAAATCTATGAAAGTCTTTTTTTCCTCTGTTTTCACTGTTTTGACATAACAACCTGTACATGTGCAGTCATGAGGATGTAAATGTGTTAGCAGTATTTAATTTTTTTATTCAAAATAATTAATTAATTTAACTTTGTGTATGTACATGTATGTGTGTATCTGTGTGTGTGTGTGTCTTTTCTCTGCATTTGCTTGTTGGATGTTGCCATTAACAGTTAAACTGTGAAATAAAGGTTTATTTTATTTTATTATATAATATAATATATTACCTTAACTTACCACACCATACCATACCATACCATACCATACCATACCATACCATACCATACCATACCATACCATACCATACCATACCATACCATACCATACTATACCATACCATACCATATCATACCATACCATACCATACCATACCATACCATACCATACCATACCATACCATACCATACCATACCATAATATGTTATATCCATGCCATGCCATAACATGCAATACCATGCCATGCCATGTCATATCCATGCCATACCATACCATACCATACCATACCATACCATACCATACCATACCATACCATACCATACCATACCATACCATACCATACCATACCATGCCATACCATACCATGCCATGCCATGTCATGTCATGCCATGCCATACCATACCATACTAGGTTAGCTTAGTTTATCTCACCTTATTTTACCTCACGATACAGTACCATACTTTCTCACCTCACCTCTGAGGACGATCGTGTCATAATAAACTCAAAATCAATATTCCACATAACACAGGCTGAAGTTTAGGTGAAAATTCATTTGAAAGTTGCCATGAAAATAGTTTTAGGGTTTCATACTATTTTTTTCTTCAAAGTATTTTTGCATAAATCTGCCAAATGTTGGCATGTGTAACTGTGACTTAATTAGGTTATTTGTTCTCAATAACACTGACTGAATATTTAACTTTGGCATCCATTAAAAAAAATTGTATTTCTGTATAAATACTGTGCAGAAATATTCCAAATCTGAACCGTAAAAAAAAAAACCAAACAAGTCATCATGTACTAAACATCTGAGTAGACTTGAATGTCTACTCAGGTCATGGCAGGACGGCCATGGAGAGCGGGTCGTCCATTGACCGAAGGGTTGGCGGTTCGATTCCCGCTCTGTCCTAGTCAGTCCGTTGTGTCCTTGGGCAAGACACTTTACCCTCCTTGCCTCCAGTGTCACTCACACTGGTGTATGAAAGAGTATGAATGTTGGGTGGTGGTCAGAGGGGCCGTAGGCGCGAAATGGCAGCCACACTTCTGTCAGTCTGCCCCAGGGCAACTGTGACTACATATGTAGTTTACCACCACCAGAGGGAGCATGTGAGAGTGAATGAATAATGGAACACTAATGTGAAGCGCTTTGGGTGCCTTGAAAAGTGCTATATAAATCTAATCCATTATTATTATTATTGAATGTAAACCAGCCTATTTTGGAATGCATTAGAAGTGCATTAAAAGAACTAATCAATATTTCCGTATAAACAGCAGATGACAGATGGGTTTGCACGTGTTTACTCACCAACATTTCTTACTGTTGACTTACTTCTGTCTGAAGTTAAAGGTGTATTTGAAGGGCCTTGTCTGTATGACAGTTCTATTTCTGCTGATAAACATTTATATAGGTGTGACAGATGTTACCTTCAGGTTTTGACTTTTACGTGTCACTTTTTTCGCTCGTATTCTGTCATTTTCTCCTTCATTTTATTGAAGGAGCCTCACATCTATTTGGTAAAAAAAAAGCAGTCATCATCTGACTGTACAACATGACTGGCTCGATAGATAGAAGATCTATGTGGATATTTCTGTTGTGTCTTTTCCACAACATCTAAATTCATTGAAAGGACTTGGTGTTATATATGTCCCTGGTATTAGAACCATTATACCCAAACATACAAAAAAAATTAAAAAAAAATAATACACTAAATTGCACTAAAAATACAATAAAATGTACAAAAAATACACCAAAATACACATAAAAATATAATTAACTGCACTAAAAACAAACAAAAAAAACAATAAGATGCACTAACAATAAACCAACCTGCACTAAAACTACAATAAAAAACAATAAAAATTTACTAAAAATAAACCAAGATTCACATAAAAATACACTAAAATTGCTCTAAAAAACTATAAAATACACTAAAAATACAATAAAATGTACTAAAAGCAAACCAAAATACACATAAAAATACAATTAACTGCACTAAAATCAAAATGCACAAAAAAAAAACAATAAGATGAACTAACAATAAACCAACTTCCACTAAAAAGACACTAAAACTGCAAAAATACAATAAAATGTGCTAAAACATTAAAAATTCATTGAAAGGACTTGGTGTTATGTATGTCCCTGCTATTAGAAGCATTATACCCAAAAATACACTAAACTGTGCTAAAAAATAATACAATACACTAAAAATACAATAAAATGTACTAAGAATAAACCAAAATACACATGAAAATACAATTAACTGCACTAAAAACAAAATGCACGAAAAAAAACAATAAGATGAACTAACAATAAACCAACTTGCACTAAAAATACACTCACCTGCACAAAAAAAACAATAAAAATGTACTAAAAATAAACCAAGATACATATAAAAATACACTAAAACCACTAAAAAAACTATAAAAATGTACTAAAAATAAACCAAGATACACAAAAAATACACAAAAATTGCACTAAAAAACAATAAAATGCACTAAAAATACACATGAAAATACAATTAACTGCACTAAAATCAAAATGCACCCCTCCCCCCCCCAAAAAAAACCCCCAATAAAATGCACTAAAAGATTAAAAATGCATTGAAAGGACTTGTTGTTGTATCTCTGGTATTAGCACCATTCGTAGGACAGGTGCTGCATAGCTTTCACAACAGGACACATTGTCAGTTGTGTGTCTCAGCGTCATCAGGTGTTGAACACACACACTCACCACAGGTTGATCAAACCACACAATGCAGTTTCAATCAGAAAATCATTCACTAACAACGTCGTCTAAGCCAGAATCTATGTCTAAGCTCACACTCTCAACACTGTTATTATTTTTTGTGGTTGTCAGATGAGCAGTAATACTTAATATAATTATACTGTATGTTTTTCTGAACTGTTTTGGAAGCTCAAGTGTGTCTTTACCTTCAAACTAAATCTACATGTGACGCAGACGAAGCAGGTTAAAATGAATTTACATCAAAACCTTTTCATTCTTCCAGTGTAGAGGTAGAAAAAAGGAAGAATGTAAATGGTTAAAGTAGTGACTTTTATTTTAATCTAATGAGTGTTTTTCATAAAAATGGCAATTGCATGCGTCTTTTTTTTTTTTTTATTGCATCTTTCCACTGGTTTTATTTTACTTTCATCTGTTAATTCAACACAGCAAGTGATATAATTGTGTTAACACTTTAACTCCAGAGACTTTTGCACATTCACGATCTAAAAAAATGATAAAATAAGCACCAAAAATGAAGAAAAACTATCTGTAAAAATTAATAAAAATGATGAATGAACCAACAAATTTTTAAAGTAACATGAACAAAGTAAGATAACGACAGAAGAAAATTTGAAGAAAAATATAAAACAAAAAACAAAGTGTAGAAAAATAAACAAAATAAGCAACAAATCTAATAAATATTAACAAAATAATAAATAACATGAGAAAATGTGTCCCAAAAAAGTTATAAAATGAAGTGAGTAAATAAACTGTATTGTAATTGAGTTCCAGTAGTATTATTTTGCCTTTTTTTTTTTTTTTTTTTTCCCAAAAATAAATAAATAAATAAAACAGATGCTTCATGACCTCTGTTTATCTCGACACAAAAAGTAACTAAAATTTTTATAATATTCCTAAACATTACTAAATATTTAGTGTATCTATATATCCAGTGTGATCTGTAAGTTAGACTGTATATATGTAAATGAAACTAAAGCCTAATATTGTTTATTTTCATGATGTATTTTTACTTTTTTTGCTCTAAAACAAAGAGAAAAGTTTGGAGTTGACATTATTTATATATTATTATGGTTTTTTTTTTTACACTTCTTCAGTCCACTTCAAATCAAATTTTGCAGAATATGGAACTAAAATGAGTTTGACACCCCTGTCCAAGAACATAGAGATGCCATAACATGTTCCTGTCAGTAAATCATGTTCATATCAGCCAACCTCCAACAGGCCCATATGATACCAGACAAAAACAAGTGGTGCCCCCCCCACCCCTACCCCCTTTTGGACACATTTTCCCTGATTTGCCCTATCTCTTATCACTGCAAAAACACATTTATGGTGACTGTGACCTTTGACCTACATTGAGCAAAATTTAATGGGATCTAATCTGAACCACCTTGCAGCTTTCCTGATAATTTCTGAGAAATTGTAGCAGTAGTTTTTTGTGTGAAGCTGCTTCTTTCAAACAAACAGACGGATAGGGTAAAAAAAAAATTAAAAAAATCAGAATAATAGATCAATATATTGTCCAAACAAAATACCAATCTATCATCAGCTATGATATTTAATGTAAGTTTTCTATTGAGGTCAATATTTTTGACCTGTTCTCTTTTATTCACAGGAGGAAGAATTGAGGAAAAGTGGAGAGGCCAAATACGCCCATTTGAGTCATGATCTTCACGTTTTAATTGAAGTCTTCGCTCCACCTGGGGAAGCCTATTCCCGCATGAGTCACGCCTTGGAGGAGATAAAAAAATTCCTAGTTCCAGTAAGTGCTTTATTTCACTTCATGCTGTCCACCACCTCTTAATGCATGGACTATAACACCAATATTTTTTTTCTCTGCATCACACTCACTGTCCTATACTGAGACATGGGGACTCGAGTCTGAGACTTGGACTTGAGTCACACAAAGACTTGACTTGACTTGTGTGATATGACTCACAAATTCATTATTATGGAACATTATGGGAAAATCACAGGTAGAAATAATAGTTTCCCTCCTTTGATATTTGTGCAAAGGTTTGTAACACATTCATGCTGCCACAGGGTTCACATTACAAATACATTGTATTTAGAATTTGATCAAAATACATTGATCAATTTTAAACAAAGCTTTTGGGATGTTTCTTCACATTGCACATGTATTGTTCTGATCAATTTTGATGGTGTAGTGGGAATATACTGTACTATATATATATATAGTACAGTAAAGCCTATATGCTTTCACCACACTTAATTACTAAGGTTCAAGGTTTTTTATTTTGTTATTTCTTGTCGCAAGTACAGAAGAAATTAAATATTGTACCCCTAGTTTAAAATTATTATTATTATTAATCTATTATAGCCGCATAGATTACGAAGGAAACAAAACCAATACAGTGTCGTAAAAGAGATAGAATATATAAAATAAAAACAGCTGCAGCTATAACAACAGTGATAAAATAAGATAAAATAGATAGTGTAAGTCAATGAGATAAATAATTAAAACAGCAGCAACGTTGGGTGTGCAGACAGCAATGAGAGTGTTAAGTGCCATGAACAGTCAGAGTATATGAACATTGCTAGTTCACTTTAGCGGGGGCCAGCTTATAATAGTGTTCAGTATTCTCACAGCTTGGGGGAAAAAAACTCTTTAAAAATCTGGTGGTTTTGCATTGAATACTTCTGAGTCTCTTCCCTGATGGCAACATAGAAAAAAAGTCTGTGAGAAGGTTGTGATTATCTTTAAAAATGGCCTGTATGTGTCCCCTAACAATGGGAGGGGGGCACCCACAATCCTGCTGGCTGCTTTTACCACCTTATATAGCTGACACCTCTCCTGTTCTGTGCAACTATATACTTAACCCAAAACAATACAGTAACAAGGTATGATCTTATTATAGCATCTAATGTGAAAACATTCATTTCAGCCATTTGAGACTTGACCTGGACTTGTGCAGAAAGACTTGAGACTTGATCAGGACTTGGAAAAAGTGACTTGTGAACGTCTCTGCCTATACTAAAGACCTCACTTACAAAGAAAATATAATATATTCAGCAATTAAAGTGCAGTATGGAAGAACTTGGAAGACTTAAAGCAACTTATAGCCTGAAGAACTTAGCGATAATTAATGTGCATGTTATCTAAGCTGAGTCTAAGCTGTAAATATTAATCAAGCTTTGCAAATGTGACAGGCCTAATAGAGGAGTTATGCTGCATGAGTCTACTTTATAGAGTTGGTGTTTCTTCCTATAACAAATCAATGTTTGTACAAACACATCCGCTCACTGGGCCATGGGGACGATACGGCAGAACTGAACTGTTCTTACCCTCACAAGTACCATACAAGTAATTACTTAGGACTAGATGAGAAATATGTTTCTAACATTTGTGGGTAAGTTTTTATTTTTTGTTTGGTTGTTTTTCTTTCGGTAGAAATGCCACCCACCCCCCTCCCCCTCCCTCCCTCCTATCACATTTGGTACATTATTAGGAGGTTGGAAAACATTTCCTAGAAAGTGAAAGAAAAATGTTGTTTGCCAATTTGCAGTCTCTTACCTTTTTAAATTTACTGTTACATCAGGAAAGTAAAAAAAAATATAATAATAATAATAATAATAATAATAATAATAAATGGGTGGCTTGTGCAACAGCAGCTGATAGTCCTGAAGCTGCCATTCACTCCAGTTCACAGCCAAGATTTATCTTTTTGGGGAGGAAAGTGATTTGCATGAAAAACAGACCCTCACAAAATAAATTGGTCCCTGCAGCACCATGTTCCATGCATACGAAGCACATGTTGAACTTATTGACATGCTCATACGTTAAAACATTCATAAAATCACTCTTTCACCTTCTCTAAGGACACATCTGGGCGTATAGACGCATACGTACAAGTCATACATTTTAACAGAAATACAAATTTGCAACAGACTGCTCCCTGTTTGGGTTCTGGTGCACTTTGAGATGCGTTATCCATTCCAGCCTAATTATGAAAGGGGTCAGCGGCACTGTTTGGCTTCTTTTCAGAGCGGCAGGACCTTTGTGTTTTGTTTTTGGGGGAATTAAATCTAAATAAAAACAAAATCTAAAAAAACATCATCTCACCTTTTGCTTTTGTTGTGGCACCGTGAGAAAAGAAGAGGAATGGCTTCATAAATAATGTTTTGTTTTTTGTTTGTTTTTTTTCATCCATAATTTGTAGTTAGTGTACACACTAGATTGCCAGAAGTGATTTAAATGTACAATACATTAAATACAAACAGTTCATGCTAAACAACAGCGTGTGTCTCTTGTGAATATAATATGAGGATATCAGGATCAGGTTGCAGAAATAGTAATTATTCAGTTAATAGCAGTAAAATAAAAGCCTGCAATGCATTTTTAATGCTACTCTGAACTGAATACTGAAATGTAGGAATCAGATATTCATCTCTCCTGGCTGTTTCATCGAGTAGTACGTTCAACCCTCTGCTACATTTATTCCACTTCATCCTCATGATTAGGTTGAAGAAAATGACAGAACATTAACCTTCCATGAAGTATAAAGTGGAATAGTATTATTTTCTTTATATCAGGGAAACATAATGTCCTTAAATATATATATATATATATATATATATATATATATATATATATATATATATATCATACACGCACACACACCTAAAGCATTGAAATAAAACATAAAATAAAGACCATATCATCTATTTTATAGCATCTACCTGCTGTTTCTGTGATATTATGGATTTGCAGAAAAGCAGCCCATCATAAAACTCACCAGGCATCTGTCAGTATCCATAGTGACAGATGTTGTCTGCCTTTGGCGGTGTGGCAAGAGAAGGTAGAGTCCTGCTGTTTACCTGTTTTAATGCTGTACTATTCACTCCTCAAGACACTGCGTTAATGTAAAGCAACAATTATAACATAAGTGTTTTGACTTTGTTTGGTGATAATCAGCGTGTGTTTAACAACCTTATAGTGACGTTAACACTGGCTCATTATGTAACTCCTATATATCCTGAAAGCAGAATAGACTTAATTTGTTTATGCGAATGAATTTCAGTTTGTTTTTCACTCAGGAAGTCAAAGGTAGAAAGTGAAGAGGCAGACTTGGCTCAGGATTTATTATCACGCTGTGAACTTGCTTGTATTGAACCAGTTGGTGTGAAACGCTTCCTCCTACCAAACCATGAAGTAATCCACTGCTCCACTGACCAATCTTCCTCTTATTTTGTGACATGTTTTCCTCAAGTCAACAAACTAAACTCAAAATAATGTCAGGATCCCATAATGTGTCATATGAAATATCATCTTACAAATGTCATCTTTATTTAAATCATAAAAACACAAACATCCACCATTGAACAAAATGTTCCATAGATTAAAAAATGTTTAATATCTGTTCATCCACTAAAATAACTGGTGTAAGTGCAGTTTGTCGTCTGTTCATGGTCATCAGATTCAACTGTATTTGGACTTTCAGAGGGTCTGTATTCTATCTTCTACAACAGGGATCTCAAATATCTGGCCCAGGGCCCCAAAACTGGTCCACCAAATGAGGGTCCAATCCAGCCCATGAGATAATAATAATAATAATAATAATAATAATAATAATAATAATGGATTATAATAATAATAATAATGGATTAGATATATATCTATAGCGCTTTTCAAGGCACCCAAAGCACTTTACATTATTGATCCATTATTCATTCACTCTCACATGCTCCCTCTGGTGGTGGTAAACTACATATGTAGTCACAGTTGCCCTGGGGCAGACTGACAGAAGCGTGGCTGCCATTTCGCACCTACGGCCCCTCTGACCACCACCCAACATTCATACTCATTCATACACCAGTGTGAGTGACACTGGAGGCAAGGAGGGTAAAGTGTCTTGCCCAAGTGTCACAACGGACTGACTAGGACAGAGGGGGAATCGAACCACCAACCCTTCGGTCAATGGACGACCCGCTCTCCCAACTGAGCCATGGCCGTCCCATTAAAGATAGAGATAAATATAGTACAAAAATTATTAATAATCAAGGATAATTTTAGGTCAATTGTATCTAGAATAGGTCAGACCAGTAAAATACTATAATAATAAACTATAAATAATAAAATACATTTATCTTTGTTCTAATGTTAAAAAATAAAAATCACAAATACGTACAGACTAGCCTTTACAAATAGGAACAATCTGAAATGTCTTAAGATAATGAAGAGTAATTCTACCAATATTCTGTTTGTCATTAAATGTTTTGTGTATTTGTAGATCAAACTTTGATCTGTAAGTTTTAATGAACATGTGAAAATGATAAGTTGAGGCCAAATAAAAGTGCACTTTTATTCCTATAAATGTCATTTAGTTCATGCTTGTTCATGGTGTCATTTACTTTTTTATGGGAAAGTTTCTAAGTGTAAATATGTTGATAATATAATTGTACTTTTTTTCACTCTCAGACATACAAATTTTGCAATTGATATTATGTCTTTATTATTATGTTATTATTCTAATGATTTGGCACACTTCAGGTCATATTTGTATGTGTCCCCTGAACTAACAGGAGTTTAACAACCCTATTTTACAACATTAATTCATCAGTAAAACCCATGGAGTGGATGGAGACACTTGTTTTATGTTCAGTTAATGATACTTTTGCTGAAAAAGCAACTTTTTTTTGTTTTTGATATAATTACCTTGTACTTTAATTTGAAATTTAATGAATATTTACAAAATCGGACAATTAAAAATGGGAAAACATATAATTTTCACTGAAAAATGCGAAACACAAAGGATGCTATTATAATATAAGGTGATAAATAATTTAAGAAAGGTTAAATAGAGAGAGAGAAAAAAATGATGGAAACTGATATAAAACTAGTACTTGCTTTTAATGGATTAACCTCACCTGTCCTTTAAAAACATTTGATTGTGCTGTAGCTTCTTCCACACTAAAATTAATTTTAATGTGCTCATGTCGACTTGGAAAATAATAGTCCATCTATAATTTAACAAACGCTTTTCACTGCATTTCCACATTTACGAAACAGATAACAATAACAATCTATTCCATTTATCTGATATAAAAACTAATGAGTTTGTACAGAGAAATTTCATCTGTAAAAAAAAAAAACAAAAAAAAACCATTCATATTGAAATAGGAGAAAAACAGAAGCAAAGAGTAATCACAGAATCACTGTCAGCATAGTTGTGCTATAGCTGTAAAGAGGAAACTAATCTGTGAACAGAACAGGTGATCCTGAGCTCAGCTGGAGGAGCATGTGGCCTTCATCTTCATCCAAACTGCTACAGGGAAAGTTCTGGCAGCTGAAGGTTTTAAACACTTTAACAAATCATGTAGCAGTAATTTATCATTTCTGAATAAAGCAAATGAGGTCAAATAAAAACATGTGACTGGTATTAATGTTAATCCAGACTTTTTCTTTCTAATTTAATGCCAAATATCCAATCATCTGATTCTTTTTATTCCAGTGAAAGCTACAGTAATGATCATTAATAGCCAAACTAAAACCACTTACATAGTGAAGTAGCAACGCACACGTCATGTCATCTAGAGCCTTATTAGTAATACTGTGTTTGGATAATGCATTGTGTCAGTTTTTGCTGTAGAAAATAAGGAGCTGCAATCACTATTAAGTTTAAAGAACATGTGCGGTGACATTTTTAATATGAATACAAAGTAAAATACATGCAAAATGGGTAGTTTACTGTTAAAATCACCAGTGTTAATTATTTTAGACAGTGTAGTGATGTAACTGTACTGTACTTTTTACACTTCTGATTTTAGTACTGTAATTCTACTCTGTACTCAGGGTTATTATTATTATTATTATTAAAATTATTACTATTGATAATTTAATAGTTTACTATACTGTTTTGCAAGTAAATGTTAATTTTAGACAACATTTAGGACATCTAATATATTATTTTGGACAGAAGCAGAAAAGCCAGGTGTAGATTATTATTGCACAAAGTGGGGATTTTATTTTCCTTGGTCAGGACATGTACAGTCAAGACTGACAATTAATACTGACCAAACAATAGTAGCTTTTCTATTAGATCTATGTGCAAAACTTTACCTATATTTACTAAATGTTGAAAAAAAAACGGTGTATAATATTGTTGTTTCCATTAAATCACAAACATTGTGATTCGTTTATTTATTATCGTGAAATGCGTAAACATAAATATCATGTTTATTTACAGATATACTCATTATCTGAATCAGCTGTGTTACTATAAATCTATCGTATGCCCTTTCTCCTCCCTCATTCCCACTTATGCCAGTGGGAGGAACGCAGATGGAAAAGAGGTGGGATAGCTAGTGAGCACTGCGGGCAAAACTTGCAAAAGTCGTCTGGACACACCCCATTGGCGCGACGCAATCCAGCTGCTTGCGCCAGGTCTGCAAAACTAGAACCCAAACAATCACTCTCACATTCACACCTATGGTCAATTTAGATTAACCAATGATCCTATCAGTGCATGTGTTTGATGGTAGGAGGAAACTTGGGCGGCCACGGGTCAGTTGGTAGAGTGGGTCATCCAATAACCAAAGGGTTGGCGGTTTGATTCCTGCTCTGTCCTAGTCAGTCCGTTGTGTCCTTGGGCAAGTCACTTCAACCTCCTCGCCTCCAGTGTCACTCACACTGGTGTATGAATGAGTGTTTGCTGGTGGTCAGAGGGGCAGCCATGCTTCTGTTAGTCTGCCCCAGGGCAACTGTGACTTCATATGTAGTTTACCACCACCAGAGAGAGCATGTGAGAGTGAATGAATAATGAACCAATAATGTAAAGCGCTTTAGGTGCCTTGAAAAGTGCTAGAGAAATGTAATCCATTATTATTAATATTATTAACCCACGCAGACATGAGGAGAAACTCCACACAGAAAAGTCCAACCCACTGGTGCTGGAGTCAAACCTAGGACCTTCTTGCTGTGAAGCACGAGTGCACCACCCTGTCGCCCCTTTATTAGTACATTTATTTGTTTTGTTTTTTTTAATCAAATACTAGAAATTTCAAGCAACCTCATGTAAGTGCCAAGCAACTCCACATGGGGTCCCGAACCCAAGGTTGAAAAACAACTGAGTCAAGAGAAATGCATCCTAATTAAACACTCATCTCATCATCTGAACCTGGTTTATCCTTACTAGGGTCATAGGGGTCACTGGGGGCCTAATCCAGCTACAATGGGTGAAGGCGGGGTACAACCCTGTATGAGTCTCCAGTTCATCTCAGGGCTGAACATATATAGACAAATAATCACTCTCATGCAAACTCCACACTGGTGTTGGATTTGAACCAGGGACCATCTTGCTGTAAGGCACGAGTGTTAACTACTGCACCCATTCTTCAAAAGTGGATAAACAATTTTAGTTGAACCCTATATTTTGATAATAAAGGCATATTTTCTTACTATTTCACCTTTGTCATGTGTCATGACAGTCATCTACGATAAAACATATATGAACTAGAAAAGCACTTTTTTTTTTTTTTTTTAATCAATTACTAGAAATTTGAAGCGACCTCATGTAAATGACAAGCAACTCCACATGGGGTCCTGATCCCAAGGTTGAAAAACAAGTGAGTCAAGAGAAATACACCATAATTCCACACTGGTACGAAGTAAAGAGCCGTGTGTTTTTCATAGTGAAACACAGAATGAATATCCAGCTCTACAGCACAGAGAGTCTCGCTTAGATAGATTGAGAGATAATCCATCTGTGTATATAGTAGCAGGTGCTGCAGCTGTGGCGGCTTCTGGGCCTCATCTTGTCTGATGTGTTTTGGAGAATGAGAGCATCATTCACTGGTAAATTATCAGGACAATACATCCTGTTGTATTGCATACATTTTCACCTCAGAGTTTTCAGTATTCGTTCACAGTCTTTTTCTAAAGATGCTAATTGTCTTGTTTCAACGTTTCAAGAAGTCTGTCACATACACAGTAAAGAACACACAGGCTTGATGCTATGCAGTGAAATTCTTAGATCATACGCTTCCTGTCAAGGTGAGAAAAGTAGTAACAGTAAGTGTGATAAAGAAATAGTGAGACTAGACTAAAAATAAAGGTATAGTGTAAAGAAAATGCTATCTATGTACAGTTATGTAAAGTTTACATTTTAAATTGTACATATGTTATGTCACTAAGCGTGTTATATGTTGGTCTGTGATATAACATGGAGTTTTATGTATTTAAAGTCAGCACATCCTACATTACATTATACACATATATTCTGAAACATGCATTAGATTTAAATGAGTGAGTTATTTAATAGATAGGGGTCAGATTTTTCTTTTACATTCACATAAATCTGTTCAGCCTGTCAATATATAGAGTTAATATTTAAATCCTTATGATGCCACTAGTGGGACCTTGAGAAACACTGCAACTAATCCAATTAAAATAACAGAATCCATAGAGAATAAAGAAGACAAACAAAAGAAAGAAGAAAAAGAGGGGAAAAAAAACAAAACATTAGTAGCTTTTCCATTTGATATATGGTCAAAACTTTACCAATATTTCCTAAATGTAAAACAACAGAAGTAGATAATCTTTTCTATTAAATCACAAATCTGATGAAGTTATTCCATAAAGCAAGAAAGCAAGGTTTCTTTGTTTGGCACAAATGTACAGTGCTTTAAAAAATAGAAAAAGAGACAAGTTAAAAACACACAATTACAGTTAAAACACAATCAATAAAACATAAATACAAATCAAAAAAATGTGCAGATGAAAGGGAATATCATCTTGTTTTATAGATATATTCATTATTATTATTATTATTATTATTATTATTATTATTATTATTGAGATAATTTCATATCATTTTGATAAACCAACTGGAATATCTTTTTTTGCATTTGTATTATTGTTTGGTACAATAGGGGTGGGAGATAATAAGGTGTTTTTTGTACTTCTTCCCACTCCCTTTCGAATAAGTTACGTGACTTCTTATTTTTCTTTTTTTTGCTTTATTCCATACTGTGCATACAATTATCGGCTTTTAAAAGATGAAATGTTTTTGTGCTTGACATATTCGAAATAAAATGACTAAATTGAATACATATTATTCTTATTCTTATTCTTATTCTTATTCTTATTCTTATTCTTATTCTTATTCTTATTCTTATTCTTATTCTTATTCTTATTCTTATTCTTATTCTTATTCTTATTATATATCACCCCTCTATCTTCTACTAAATAAAAATAATGTAGTTTCCTGGTGTGTCCATACATACCACACCATGTCTCTGTAACGTCCATTAACAACCAGTTTTTTTATTCACCTGAATATAGTTGCATAAAAGGTCTTTTCATTCCAGTTTTACATAATATATCATGTGAAAGTTATATTTGAATAATTTGAGGGTCAATAGAAAAGCAACTAGTGAAATCGTAGCTGCACCCTCCAAAGGCACCCAACATCCTTCATCTTAACGTGTTCAGTAACATAAATTATTCTACCATGTTGACCTGTTGAGGATCCACAGGTTCTAGTTGTAGTAGTTTTTATGTGTATTTGTGTGTGTGTTGTACTGCATTTATCCAACAGTCACTGCCAAAGCCTTCTGGGAATAGCAACATAATTGTACAGCGATTCTATTCCAAAATTACTAATATTTCCCTAAATATTGGTCCTGCCAACTTGTAGTTTGTTCCTTGACCAAAAGTACAGAACTATGCCAAACTGCAGCAGTCAGCTATTTATGAAAAATGTGTGAATCCCTAGACACACACACACACACACAGGCACACAGAGGCCATTTGACTTTTTTTTTTAATATAGATAATAGCAATAACAATAATCAGATTGTATTATCCTAATAGATGCATCTGATACAAGTGCACAGATTTTTAATTTGTAAAAAAAAAAATGGGATTGATTTGTTTTTGTTTGTCTCCATTTCTACAGTATGTTGTAGAAATGAACTAATTTATTAAAATTATATCACTTTACACCTTGAGGCGAAGGGAAAATCTGTCAGGAAACATTTTATTTAAATTAAATATCAACACCAGTGAGATTCATTTCTAAAAAAAAAAAAAAAAAAAAGGTGATTTCTCATGTTATTTTTATGCACCGGGTTATAAAAGCCACCCTCATGTGTTGACTCCTTTACCCAAATATTAGCTCTGCGAAGGGCATTGTGTGCTTTCAAGGTCATGCATGATCAGAATTCATCTCCAAGAGCAAACAGTCCAACCTGAGAAGCCTCAGGAGGGGTTTATCTCTGTATACTTATGTTAACACCTCTGTCAACAGTCAACTTTTATAGGCCCTGGCAGATTTATTGTTCTTTGGATAAGCTGCCAGCTTTCCAATTAAAAGTCCTGCCTGTCAGAACAGAATGCTGTAGACCTTATTAATTTATTAAAAAAGAAAAAAGAGTGATGTGCGCAGTCAGGAAAATGCTTTGGAAATCTAATAGATTCTTTTTTTTTTTTTTTCTTTATTGACACTGGGGCGTTAAAAAGTCTGCTTCCAAATCTGTTCCTTCTATGTCACATCAGGTGGTTTCATGCTTTTCTGCAGAAGGACCTGATTATTCAAACTATACCCACACTGTGCATTGAACATGAGCTGAAAAATCAACATTTTTTAATGAGGTAGATAAAGGTAGAAGTAATGATTATTGCAGAATTAATGTGGTTACACGGTTTTTTTTAAGGTCAGTGTATGATAATGAGTTTGGTGTTCACACCTTTGGAAAATAATTAAGATCTTGCAGGTTTTTTTGTTTTTTTTTTATGTTTTCACGTATTTTACATTAACCTATCAAATGTTTCTGTTGATGACTGAATTCAAAGTGTTTTTTAAACTCACTGTGCAGTGTTATGTTGTGGGTAAGTGCTGTGATTGCCTCCAATGTGATATATTTTGTGAGTAAATGTAGGTGTAGGTGGTCTTATAGATGTAGCATAACCAAAATACACAGAGAGATGCTCAGTGGGATATTACATTTGCAGGAAGCGCTTGTGATCACAATCATAGAAGTGTTATCTTACATTTCTAGTGTGAGTTGGAACGTTGTGACGCATTAGTTATTCAGTTCTTACTGTAAAACTAAATTCTACAAAAGTTTTCCTAACCCTGCAGTGACTGTGGAAGGAACTTCATTACTAATATGATGAGAGACGTGTCACAAACAGCATACAGTAACACATGTGCATGGTTAAAATTTGTAAGATCAAACATTTTATGTCCAAAATAAATGATCATTTATTCTGAGCATGTAGTCACTCCAGAATGAACATCTCTAAATTCAATTCAATTTCAATTCAGTTTTATTTGTAGAACAAGGTAATCTCATAGGACTTGACAGAGTTTATTAGAAAAAACAAACAATCACAGAAATAGATAATGTCCCAAATGATGTAATTGTTTTGGGACACCGTGTATTTCTCTAAAAAAAAAAATCAGTCAATAAGACAACACAAAGAAAGTGTGGACCAAATAATACAACTCCTAAATGAATATTCACAAAAAACATTTTTAGAAAATGCGTAAAACCACCACATCCACATTAACTTTACAAGAAAAACAATAAATGCATCCTGCTTTGTTTATTTGCATATGTCAGTTCCTTTTTCTTTTTCTTTACCTCTGACTTAAGTGAAGAAAATACTTAGAAATCAATGTTTTGTTAAAAATTCTGCATTCTGATTTTCTATATTTGGCATTAGTTGACATTTTCACAGGCTGAAAATTACTACCTGATGTTAAGTATGAAAAGTACTTAGCAAAAAAACACACAAAAAACATAATGTAGCAGATCCTTCAAAAATAAAAGCAGTACAGTTAAATAGGTTTGTTTGTTTGTAGTTCATTTATTTTGAATATGCAACAACTTAAACGATTGCACTTAACTAATATAAAAACATATACATGAAAAACAAAAAATACATAACAAAACATGGCTTTGTTTGCATTTTCGAAAAGGAGTGGGAAGAAGCAAAACTTATTTAATCCCACCCCTTCTCCTAAAAATTTTAATTTTTTTTAAAATCAAGGATCAATTCAGTTACATGTATTACAATTATACATATCTCGTCTTGTCGTCTGAACCTGCTGTATCCTCACTAGGGTCACAGGGGTCACTAGGGTCACTGGGGGTCTAATCCAGCTACAATGGGTGAAGGCGGGGTACACCCTGTATGAGTCTCCAGTTCATCTCAGGGCTGAACATATATAGACAAACAATCACTCTCACATTCACACCTATGGACAATTTAGATTAACCAATTAACCTATCAGTGCATGTGTTTGGATGGTTGGAGGAAACTGGAGAAAACCCACACAGAGACACAGAGAGAACATGCAAACTCCACACAGAAAGGTCTGGTGTGGGATTGGAACCACTGCACCACTGCACCGCCCCCATGTAGTTATATATTCATCTATTTCCCTACAGTCTTGGTAGTATTATCTTCTCTTTCACTTCTACTTTAGTGGTCATACAACTGCTGCTTAGATTTTAAATTCAATACATCTAATTTCCGGGGTCAAGTGAGACTTAACTTTCCTCTTGGCACAGATCCATTGTAGGTTTGAAATGAATAAATGAATCACATGAAATATGTTTTGCATGAGTACTAACCACTGCACTACAATGATATATATTTACAAAGATTTTTAAAGTGTTAATTTCTAAAAAAAAAAAAAAAAAAAAGAAAAAAAAAAGAAGGCAAGAACTATTTTAATTTCTTATTCTTATTCTGTGAGAAAATGTAAAACGTCAAAGCACCATAATGAATATTAAAATTTTCATTAAAAGCATTTAGATGGCTCAAGTTTACCCAGTGTCCTCTTTTTTATTCATTGACACCCATTGATCACAATCTCAAAGACTGAAATAAGTTGTAAACATATGGTTGTTAAACACACAGATGACTAATAAATAGGGTGAATGCTTCCGATGCATTGTTGTCAGTATATAAAACAACAACAACAAAAAAAAACACTTTACGTTCTGCACAGAATCTCATGTGATTTCTTAAGTGTGTCTGCGAAATAAGCCTGTTTATCTGTCAGCAATGACAAGATAATGAATACTTCTTTGTCCACTCCTTATCTGCTGTGTAATGATCCATATCATGTTTGATAACAGGCAGAAGAAAACAGCAACAACTGAATCACAAGATAACCATATTGCACACAAACTGTCAATTACAAGCAGTGTGTGATGGCACAAATACTTTCTCTTACTTACAGTGGAAAGAAACGTTCCTTTAGTTTTATTTTGATGCCCTACTTCCTCTCAACGTAGAGGACTGTACAATAACTGAGAAACACATAATGTTCTAGGTTAGACAGTTTTGTGTTCTAGGAGACAATCGAAAAACTAGTTTTGTAAGCAGGAGAAAAAAAAACAAACTTATTTTCTCTTCTTTTTTTAAATTATTGCTAACAATGAACCTCAGCTCTTTTGTGCAATATTTATTTTCTTGTCCTACATTACTAATCTCCCCTTTGCATTTGCAACCTCACCACAGCCAAAAGATAACATTCTTCATTGAGTATTCAAAGCTCAGCAATGCCATGTGTTTTCTGTGTGTCAAGATAATTTTAATTTGATGACATTTGCTGCTGTTGTGAGCATCTGCTGGAGTCGGAAAACAAATGTTCTTGGTTGTTTTTTATTTATTTATTTATTTATTTTTTTTTTTTTTTAATATGAGACATGCTGCATTTTGTTCCCGCAGGACTACAATGACGAGATCAGACAGGAGCAACTGAGGGAGCTCTCCCTGCTGAACGGTTCTGATGAATCTAGCAGGAGGAGCACACAAACAAGGAGTGTACGACCAGCAAACACAGTATCCACAAGGTAAAAGACAAATTAGAACTGCATCATGAAAAGAGATTAACAGTAATATTTGTGTAATTATAACAAATAGGAATCTCTAGGGTATGAAATGTTGAATATCATTATTGTCACTTAATGGTTTTCGAAACAAAATATGGGAATTTCTCTTCTATCAAGTCAACAATTGCATTAAAACCATTATGACAATGTTATCATCAAGCCCAAGGTCCCCAAATATGGGGACCCATTTCACTTCACCTTCTACCTGGCTCCTTCTAACCCTAAACCCCAGGGTGAAATATTGTTTAATATTCATATGTTATATATCATTGGAAAGGTGAGACTTTAGGCTATAAAGTCATATCAACCATTTTTTTTCTCAGTCAAACACATATAATGACGAGTATGTAAATAGGAAGGTAAAAAAAAATACGTACTCTCTACAAAGTAATGTAGTATCGCATAATATTTTATAATACCGTGTACTATAAAGAAAGCCAATATTTCAAGGATTCTAATGGTGTAATCAGTTTCAAAATCTGATGAATATTCACCTAGTTATAACTGGTGGATTAAATAAACAGCAGACTGGGAGAAGTGGGAACTGGTCCGATAGATTTTTAGTTCTATGTGGAAACTTTGAACGCAAATATTAGTTCTGGGTCTTAATAATTGTTCCTATTTCAGCAGATTCGAGAATATTTTGTTACATGTATCAAGTTAGGAGGTAAAAAAAAACACATTTGGGTATGTTTGGCTAAACTGCTCTCCAAGTGATCAAATTATAGTGCTGTCCTTACTAAAATATTTTTTTTATTTGTTGTACAAACCTCAAATTTTACATGGTAAATGTTCAGGAATGGACAAACAGATTCATAATTGGTAGTTTCACTGTCAAGTCACATCCTGAGGCTCTAAATTGACTCTAAAATTGCATTTTCAATCTAGGCAGATTTTTTTCTTTTGTTTTTCTGCTGTGTGTTTGATCACAGCAGAGTTATTGGGTAACAAATAGATGATGTTTGACAGTTGATTTACAAACTTTCAGGTGTTATCTTCACACAGGTGAAGTTTCATGACTTTGGTGTTGGTAGTTGCAGAGCAATAGTTATTTTAATTTGGAGGAATTTGCCAGAAAACCAAATGATCCATGTTTTATGCTTTTTGTCATATTCTGTTGCGTTATAATGTCAGATGTCCATATTTATCATTTTACATGTATATTTAAACCTCAGGCTTCTCTGAACACAAGGTTTTTTTGTCACCAGATATAATTTATCACACATTATGATAACTGCTGTGTTAATCATAATGGTCCCCAGGAAGTGATTAATCCTCCTCAAACCCAGGAAAGACTTTTTTTTTACAGTAAATAATTGGTTTGTTTGGAAAGACTGGCATATATTTTCTTTTGTGTTTTTTTTTTTGTTTTGTTTTTTTGTATGATATATTCATTGTGGTGGAAACTCCTGTCCCACAGGAGAAAAATGCATTGCTGCATCTCAGGAGGATATTCATTCAACACATATTCATGTACAGTTACTATTCTGAACAAAGAACACATAAAGGAATCATCCTTCTGCTAAGTTTCAGGAGCTGCTGGTAGAATGTGACAGTGTTGTTAGGCAAACAATGTGAAAACCAGCCAATCAGTGGCCTTTTAAGGAACAGGCAGAGCTAAAAATTAAACATCTATGTCTGAAACAAAGGGATACAGCAAATAAGTATAATAAATAAGATGTAAAAGTAATATCAACTATCCTTTTATGTAAACCATGCAAAATTACTAGAAAAATATCAAGCAAATCAGAAGATGTTTGTCCTGCTTAAAGGTGTCATTCTGCTGAAAACCACTTTTCCACGCTCCTTTTGGAATCTGATGGGTCACCCCGAGTTACCAACACATGCTTCCTTTGAAAGTGGTTTGTCACCTCCACTGGCTGCATACCGCATTCACAGAAAACAACGAGAGGAACGAGGGACCCAGAAAAAGCCGGTCCGTCTGACGTCAGACAGACTTTAGTGTCACCCACATGGGGTTAAGCTCGTCTCCGGCAACGAATCTGAAGTGGCATTAGCATTAGCATCTACAAGAGAAGACGGCGCCACAGTAGCTGCTGCACAAACTTGAAAAAAATGCCGCCTCAAACTGGTTCATGTGCTCTCTGGGGAAATAAAGCCTCGTTTTTTCCCTGCACGTTTTCAGAACAAGCAACGGCACAAAACCTAGCTGGATGCTACTCTGGTAAAGGTAAACACACATACAGTGAGAGGGGAGGGGGGAGTGTTCCTGCACGCGTTCTGAGCCAATCAGAGATGCCTCATCACCGCGTCATGGACATGTACGAGGAAGTACCGGTAAACTCATTTTTCTACTGTACAAAAACAGCTGGAAACAAAGCAATCCGGACGTTTTTTTTAAATAGAACCAACACACAATGTATTCAATAACAAACGAGAACACAGTAATATTAATGAAATAATGATGGTATGACACCTTTAAGCCTGGAGAAAATGAGATACTGAGATCATCAATCAAATAGGAACTTCCAGAAAGTATGGGGTCCCTTTTTAAAAACATTCCAGACCCTGTAAGTGTTTAATGTTTAAGTGCAGTTTAACAATGATACTGACTTTGTACTTACTCCTAGTGCAGGTTTCTGTTGTGATAGTGATCCTTTACTATGTCTACTGCACTGGCAATGACTGAGGAGGGATTATTTCTATGTACACTCTGTTTGTTTGGATTGATTTGCTCTGTTTCTGCTCTAGACCTCGCTGAGATTGATATACAACCATTCTTACTTCAATAGTTCTGTAAGGACTGTTCAGCATTGCACTTGTATTATACTGAGAAAACTTCAATAAAAAGAGCTTGATTAAAAAAAATAAAAAATTTACTAGATGTATCTTCCATGTAATAGAACTGTAAGACTGTTTTTCTGAAAATATATCAGTAGAACTGTCCTCCTACAGTCATTATAATAAATTATTTATGATATTTAATTAAATTTTTATTGTACAGTGTATATATTAATAGACTACGTTAAGCTATGTTGTTAGTATTTATTACCTCCACCAAGGAGGTTATGTTTTTGGCTGTCTGTCTGTTTGTCTGCCTGTTAGTTAGGAAGATAACTCAAAAAGTTATGGACGGATCTTGATGAAATTTACACAGTAGGTTGGTAATGGGGGAGATCTGGAAATTATTAGATTTTTGTCCTGATCCGTGGGGGGGGTGTCAAGATAACTCAAAAACCTATGGCTGGATTTTGATGAAATTTGGGTGTCACATGGAACAAATGATTACAATTTGGTGGTGATCCGGATTCGGGATCACTTTGAAATTTTACATTGCGGTAAATGGAGTATACATTTTAAAGTGATCCAGAATCCAGGATCTCTTCCGGATCACCACTAAAATGTAATCATTTGTTCCTTGTGACACCCCCAACATATCCTGAAAATTTTATCAAAATCACCACACCCACACCCACCCCCCCAATCACCACCAAAATATAATCATTTCTAGATCTCAGACAGATCTCTAGACAAACTGGCAAAAACATAAACTCCTTGGTGGACCTCTCTTCATTCGAAGGGGGGGAGGTCTGCCTTGGCGGAGGTTTGCGCTCTCATAGACTTCCTTATGACATAATGTAGTTGTATTGTGGACTCTTAGGTGTGTGTTTGATATATGTGATGGTTGATTGTTGCATTTTTGAGGGTACTACTATAGTATTTCAGCCCAATATTTATGTTTTATTATTATTATTATTATTATTTAGTATTGATATTGTCCTGTTGTGTTAGCCATTATGCTTTATTTTCCCCTGCCATGATTTAATGACATGTGAGGTTCATAGTACCTCTGTGTTCTTGGAGATACTCATACACACATGGAAAAAAATATCTGTTTTTGTAGTAATATTAATTAGGTTAACAGTCACAATGTTTAATTTGGAAGAAAAGAAGATTTTCTAATATTTGTTATCATTTGACAGAGGAAAAACTATCACTATCAGCTCCAAATACTGGTTTAGAAATATCTTTATCGGCCATCAAGTAAGGCTGATGTAAAAAAATAAATAAATAAATTCAGTATCGACTCCCCAAAAAAATCCATCCTGTTTATGATTAAGACAATAATTGTTTCTATATTGATAACACTGTCCTAAATAGAAACTACTTTTAATGGTAACACAAGAACTTTATAAGTAACTTGATTTACTGCATCAATGTTAATATTTCATGTGAAATTGCTTGTGTCTTTGCTCAGTTCATTACTATTAGCGTTTCCATTATTTTTCCATTCATTAAATTCATTGACTATCTTTTTGATGACTGGAGTGCTAGTTATTTTTTTCATATATATATATGGCTCAAGGGGATCCTAACATGTAGGCAGGATTAGCACAGATAACCAAGTACAATATTATAGAACAATTGATTGGCTTATCCATGCATGGAACAACTCACTTGAAACACCTGCCTTCTCCGGCCTCCTTTTAAGTTATTTTTTCAGCAAATTGTTCATAATCTACCTGAGCCACGGCAGCCCCTCAGGAGTAAGCAGGTACACTTTGCCTTGACAGTCTGGCCTAATTCACATAGCACATGTACATGAGCTAAATCCATCCAGTAACATGGGACGCTCCCAATTTAAAGTCACCACCACTTCTTCTTCTCCTACCCACATTTTCTCCTTATGACACAACGATAAGCGATTATTGTAAATCTCCATGAAAAATATGCACCAGTAATTCTGCTTTAAATGCCTGTATTTTTGGATCATAATGGACCGCTACTGTACCTAGTGAAAGATGAGCCAAAAGGGAGACAAATAAAAAAAAAAAAAAAAAAAAAAAGCCATCCTAGCCCACCTACATCATGCTGTTGTTAAAATATAACTTAGTAGACAATAGAGGGCTTTTCGGAGCTAAATCCACTGTGCAATCCCTGTGGTGTTCGTACAGTCACGCAGTTGGACAGTCACACTTTGGAAAAGGAAACAATTCACCTCAAATTCATCATCTCCACCCGAGTCACTTGGGGTTTGATGTCTTTGAGTTTGACAATGCAAAATGATTCTTTGCAGCCCATCAAAACTATACCTATGTGAGAACAGTAAGCCTACATCCTCGGTGTATTCAGCAGCTTCAGGCAGATGGAGATGTGATTTTGTACAAACACAGACATTCCTCCATCTTGTTATTGAAATAACCACGCTGCGTCCCACAGGCGTGTTTGTAGAGCAGGAAAAGGCACAGAGTGACACTTTTAAGCCCTCTGATCATTATAAGATCTACCTCGGTGCCAGCGGAGGTTACACTTATCAGTCTCACCCAACCATATTGTATGACAACCACCAACTGGGACAGCCTGTGCATAAGCAGCGATAAGAAGGATTTAACAGATTCCTTACTGTCTTAACCCACTATTTCCTCATTTTTAGGCTAAATTAACGCCGTATGTGTAACTGTGTATTCTACCAGGGGCCACAGAGGCACAGGAAGGAGCTCAGCGGCACCCAGGGGGACGGCAGGAGCCACACACAGCAAACTTCCCACAACCGCTTTAACGAGGGAGGTACAAGCGCCCAGAGCCAGGGGGGCGACAGCGAGCACTGGGTATAGGCCGCCATTGCTCGCAGTCACACATGAATCATACGACGACTACGTGAGTCCAATCCTCTTTGCGCTCAGTTAAAAGTATAGCTGATAGTAATTTCAGTTGAACTGTGTGTAAATCAAACTTCATTTTAATCCCCTTTCATTTGATCTGGATGAGTCGTGCTTAAGACGCTGAGGTATAGCATCCAAGGACTTGTGTATAAATTATAGCAAGTAGGATTATAGTTGCATATTTTTATTTCATTAACCTCAATTTTTAAAGCAGAACTTTTAAACCCTCCTGTTATGTTCATTTGTCAGGAACAGTAATAGTGTTATTTGGTCAATTTGACCTAAAGATGTCCAAAACCAAAAACAAGTTAATGTTGCATTTCTAATTCCATTTAGTTAAATGGTGTTCTTCACTTCTAACAGGTAATGGTTCAATTAAGATAATTCACTTGTTTTTCATTAAAAATAAATATATGTTCAAACTTTAAAAAAAAAAAAAAAAAAAAGTTTCACCAGGTTATTAGTTTTGAAAGAGCAACATGCAAAATATAAAATGTCTCACAGTTGTAAAGAAAGAAATAATCTGACATTTCTGACACCCTTTTACCTCCAGCATGAATACTGGGTCAAATTGACCCGAACAGTACCTATGTAAAGTGATATAAACGTAAAAGAAGTGGAAACAAATTACACAAAATTAAGTAAGTATTACAGGGTGTCCCATAAGTCTCCAGAAAATCCAAAAATAATCATTTATTTTTTATATATAATCATATATCATTTCAATTATTTGCTCTTTATTCAAATGCATTCTTTGTGTTATCTGAAATATAAAGAAATACATGTTAGAACCATATATGTATGGAATGTATTATGTCTCCTATGTATGGAGGCTCATCATGGGACACCCTGTATGTTAATATAGTAACCATCACAGTGAACATTACAGTGCTTGTAAACTCAGTTTTTTATCCATAATGTCTGTAAATACACATTGTTTTGCTTGTCTTTTTTCTGTTTATTTATTTATTTATTTTGCATGCCATGCTTTTTTAAATGTGTATGTATGTTAGAAACATTTTTATACAGAATATACTGTAAAACATTTTAAAAAAATCAACATGTCATTTATTTAAGTCCTGTGAAAATTACAGTTTTTAATCAGATTAATCATAGGGTTCGTGTAGATTAATTTTAATTAGTCACAATTAAATACCATTCCCTTTTGTCTTGAAAATCCAATCTAATTGACAAAAATTTATTCTGCATTTTATTTTTCATGAGCAAACAGACTCAAGAAAAAAGTGAATATGTACGCACTTCATGTTTTAATTATAAACTAGGCGACACATTAGGCCAAGTGCTAGCAGAGTCACTGTCTAACACATACTTTGTGTTAATGTAGTACTTTAAGATGGAAGCGTTTTGGTGAAAACAAAACTCTGTTCTGTAGAGCATGTATAATACTTATAATATGTAATATCTTGTTTTTTTACTCAAATATTGTGCTGTTTAGCATCTTCTATCTTTCCATCTGCACATGTACAAACTGTCTGAAATGTGTTACCAGAGTCATTCTCAGCTACAGATGCGTTCATTGTGTTAAAAAAATTGAATCAGATTAATTATAATGATGGATTAATCTGCATTAATATGTTCATTTTGACAGCCCTAATTTATCTATTTATTTATGTTAACTGATCAGGATGTGTGGAATGATCCTCACAACGACAACATAGTGGACCTATTATTAGAAACGGTAAAGAGAGGATGTTGACAGACAATATATGGAGCTGCACCACCAAACAAATAGTCAGGACAGAGAGGAGCTCACGTAACATCAACAGTGAATGAATTAGATCTGGTTTATGATGTGGACACTGCTCACAGGGTATGGGTCATTTCTCACGCTATAGGAACAACGGATCCTTCAAGGAGTCATTTACATAAAACCACGTTAACAGATTTCCGTTAAGGATTGTTTCAGTGTCCAAGATCATTCCAAAGACAATGGTCCCTTTGTAGATATGTCAAGGATTCATGTGTGGCATCCCAGCATCCTCACTGCTATTTAAATACCCACAATCCTCTGCGTAAGTCTTTGCCGCTAATGCTGAATGAAAGAGAACCACTGACAACTGTAAATAAATCCTCATAGAAGAGGAATAAGGAGCTGATAGCTTTGCTAGTGTGAAATACATTTAAATATTATCATCAGGTGAAATTATTAGACAAGACGGGACTATAATCTGAAGCTATTACAGTCATTTATATACAAATGCAGTTCACTGTGATTATAAATAACTAAATGAATGTATATCGTATATAGACAGAATAATATGATGAAATATATATTTTTAAATGACTAACAAGAAGGAACAGTAACCCCTGAATCTACAGTAAATGTACTAATTACATGTAAATTAGAGGTCTGGAATCCTGCAAGACCCGTGGGTGTGGTGCAAATATATGTGACGTGGGACAAATTCTGAACTCTCCCTGCGGGTGCTAGCAAGTGTGAAGTGATACTTTAGAGGGAACGGGACAACCAGCAGGTCCACTGCACTCCTGTGAATTTAAAATAAAATATAAATGATGTTAAATCAGTTCTTATACATATTTACAGAGCCCGGCCAGGGTCATGGTGTCAAATATTTTTAGATTACACTTATATGCATTCCCTCGCAATACTTTCAGTGCAAGGAGCGACATATTACAATACAATATTATTGATTTACAAAGTACTTTATTCGTCATTATACAATTGTACAGCAAAATGGGTCCTTTGCATTGAAGCTATCCTTTCTTTGATGCTGTTGGGGCACCTGTAAGGAGCAGTGGGCAGCTATGTGGTCACCATTAGCCTGGCTCTACAGCTGGAGACGGGTCCCCGAGTCACCTGGCTGGAGGATTTTACCCTAACAAACATGTGTTTGGGTGATGGGGGAAACCCATCCCATGCAGACTCCACACAGAAAGGCCCGCACGGTCCAGGAATCGTACAAGTGTCTTCTTACTGTAAAGCAAGAATGCTAACCGCTCAGCCACCATGCTGCCATTTAAGTTGTACTGGAGTCACAGTCCTGGAGGATAGCCTACACTTGATTGTGTTTTATTGTAACTTGGAGCAAACATACACACAGGAATCTTTTCTTTGACACAATATAAGTCTAAGCTTAAAGACTCTGAAACACATTTTCAAGAAAAACAGTCTGTTTTGACAAAAGTGTGATGTACTGGCACATGCCGTGTGCTTCATAAGGAGGGAACAGCAAGGCTCTGGTTGCTTGCATGGCTACCGTGTTATGTATACTAGACACCTGGAGAAAGGCCTGTCTGTCCAGAAGGAGGACGTCAGACGAGGGAAATGTAGAACTATTGCTAGGGAACGTAAAATTGTAGTGTAAAAATATTTTCCGCCATGACCCTAGCTGATAGGTTCAGCTCTTTTAACCTAAAATTAAATAACACAGGACAAGGAACAAAGAGAGACAATGAGACAGTTTCAATTACACATGCATGGGACAGCTAGGCCAGAACAAACAAGCAACTTAGACATCTCCTTTTATTAAAAAACGTAAAGTCCCTGTACATATGTCAGATAAAGGGGTGGGGAAATTAGTAATTAAACAACAGTCAAACAAGAGCACATTCAGGAGCTCCTGCAATGACATGTCGATATGTTGGCTTCGACTTCGTCTCTCAATCTAACACTTCATGGCGCCGCAGGTCTGGACTCCTTATCTTTGTGGATATTCACAGGCATTCTTTCCCACGTTTGGGCAGAATCTAGGAGAAAAAAAGAGCACACAAAGAGACTGCACAGAAAACAGAAATCAAATGTTAGAGTATATAAATCTTACTACATAAATGCTATAGTGTACATATATGTTATGAGAGTACATCAACACTCCTGTTAATTCATGCTGTTAATATATTATTAATATATCATGAATTAACACTGCTGTTAATTCATGTTGTTAATATATCATGTATTAACACTGCTGATAGCTATCAATCAAATTATATATGAATCAGACTTTAGTGAAGGGGCGCATGAGTAATGATGGAGTAATATCTGATTTATGGTGAATTAAAACTAGGACGGGGGCTTCCAACCTTCATATCCGTCACCTGCTGGCCGTGGTCTACTTACCCCTCTGCTGGACTCAGCCCCTGGTCTACTCTGTTTTCCACAAGTCATATTCATGATCAATTAATGTATTACTTAGCAAAATCTTTTGAGTCACTATAGGAGTCATGATATATTAATGATTAACATATGATGAATTAATGTATGAACAAGACATATTCCTAGTGTGTTAATACATACTCTGAAAATAATTCATGTCTGACTCATGATAGGTTGCCCCTTATTCTGCAGTCATGACATTATCATGATTACTACACCATGAGTTAATGTATGAACAAGCATATTCATGATGAATTAACATATTACTTAGCAAAATCTTTTGAGTCACCATATGAGTCATGGTATATTAATGATTAACATACCATTAATTAATGTATAAAGATGTGATATTCAGAATGTGTTAATATATACTGAGAGAAGAAATTATGATTAAAGTTTTCTTTGCCTCTTATTGTAAAGTCATGACATCACAATCATAACTATACTATTAACCAGTGTGTAATATACTATTACAATACAAATGATTTATATAAACCAAGTGAAATCACAGCATTGTGTATTTTCCGAATGTCATCAATACAACCAAAATACCAGATTGGGTACAACAACATTTTAATAACCAAAAATATCCAAAGGCAGATCACAGAGAGAGAGAGAGACAAAGAGAGAAAGAGAGAGAGAGAGAAATGAAAAGTCATTCTCCACAGTACACGGATGCATTGTCCTGCATGAAAAAAGTTAAAAAGTGCCCAAAAGTCAAGTCAAAATCTGCCTTGTTCAGAGAGACAACCAGAAGGAGGTTTTCCTGCCGCCTTCTCTGCAACCAGCCGTTTCTGGCGGTCACGCACTCCTAATATGCCGAATACCCACTTTTTCTGTCGGCATGTTGCTGCAGCCCTTCAGCGGTGATACTGTAAAACACAAAAAGCAAAAATGGCAGACTCATGATGAGGGCAAGGGGGAGTTTGTTAAAAAAAAAAAGTTCGTACAGCAGGTCATCCAATGACTGAAGGGTCAGTGGTTCATGTCCCAGCTCTGTCTGTCCACATGTCAAAGTGTCCTTGGGCAAAGACACTGAACCTTGACTTTGTCTCCCAGTAAGACTGACAGAACCTTAGAAACCTACTGGTGTATGAGTGTGTGTGTGTGTGTGAATGAGTGAATATGAGGCACCATGAAGGTGGAAAAGAACTATATAATTGCACTTTATTATTATGTGTGTAAATCCATGTTTTAGGTTTATGTTAAATACTCATGGATTCACTGATTTGACAGGGGATTCTTTTCTGCTCTGGTTTGACTGTTCTATTCATGGTTTGATCAGTTCAATTCAATTCAGTTCAATTGTATTTGTAGAGCTCTACATCATAACAAGGTTGACTCACAGGGTTTTACAGAATTAGTTGGAAGGAAGGACTCTGGTCTGGTGTACAAAAGTAGGAAATGACTACTAAGGACGAGTCCCTGAAGCTGAGAAACAGCCTTTATCTATGTTATAACCTCTGAAGAATGAGCTTTGGTGATTATTTTTAGACCTTTTGTTGAAAAACTCTTGCACTTCTTTATAGCGTTTCACAACTGGTATGAATAGTATTGATATAGAATGTGTGTGGGTACATGTGTTATTGAGTCATAGGTTCGGATTTAACTGGTTAATATTCTAATGTTCCTATATAGATGCAGACATGTATATATTTTGATTAAAACAAAAAAAAGGTTCCCACTGGTGCCAGACTCTCTCATCTGTGCACATACATCCTCCTTACATTCATTCATTCATTACATTGGATTGTGAATGAATAAACATGTATTGTAGCTTATTTTGGCATCGATCCAGCTGATGTCATCATGTCTATATGTGTGGTGGTGTTAATATATGTCAATGACCTATATATATATATATATATATATATATATATATATATATATATATATATATATATGCACCAGGTTTTAAGTCAATTACAAAGAATTTATGTTTTTATCTACATTTGAAATTTCATGCATTATAAGTAAATGGGAAGAGATTTTTAAAATTCATTAAAAAAAAATTACTAAATATTTTTTCTTTGACAATGTATTTCCCAAAATGTAATCACATTTATTCAGGGTCACTGGCAATCTATGAATCCAGTTTGGTATGAATTCACCTAATACTTTTGCTGTTCCAGACATTTGAAATTTCACCCATTAGAAGTACATGCACAATTTTATTATGGAAAAAAAGGACATTTTTCCTAAAAGGTACTGTAACCAGATTTGTTTTGAGTCATTGGTAATCCATAAACCCAATTTGATATGAATTCAACCAACACTTTTGCTGTTTCAGACATTTAAACTTTCACCCATTCTAAGTAAAGAGGGGGGGGGGGCTTTTTTTTTTTTTTTTTTACAAAATTTGGAAAAAATTGGCAATTTTAACCTATTTTTCCAAAAAATGTCATCAGATCTATCGTGGGTGACTGGCACTTCTATAAACCTAATTTGGTATGTTTCAACCAATACACCCGCTGGAGTGTTAAGAAACCACACCAAAAACAACAATACCCCTTGCCCCTTACAGTAATATCAGCAGATCACACACGTTTTAATCAACATATGCAACATAAAACTAGATCCACAACATCTACATAAATGGAAAATGTTCTTTACACAGCACCTATCACATTCAGAATATTGCCATCACACTGGAAGAATAGTTGGATGTTTATGGAGATATAAATGTAGTAAATGAGTGAGGGTATGAGCAGGGGTCTACATGGTGGTGTGTTAAATCACTCTCTGGCATTAGTTGTGTGATGTCAGCTAAGGCCAAAGGACAATAATAAGCAAGGGAGAAACTGTGACTATGGTCATTATATAATCACTACTGGTGTTCCTAAAAAGTCACAAGGAACAATAAAGGAAACAAAATGCCCACTGTGATGAATTAACATTCTCAGGGAGGCTTCAAGGTGATTTTCATGCTACAGTGAAATGAACTGAAAGCAACAGCTGCATAAAAAGCAGGAAATGTAGTTAATACATGTGGGTTTGTGGTTAATTTGACTAATACTGTACTTGTTTGTTTTGTTAGTATGCTCATTAGCTGTGCCCTAAAACTCATTCTGTCAGGTGTCCACCTTTTGGAGAGTCAGTGTGTAATATTTAACAGCATCATTTAGTGGTGAAGTAATAGATTACAATGGCCTACAATTGAATTCTCCCATCATTCTTCAGTGCTGGCCCTCATTAGAGTCAGCGTTTGTCCAATATAGAGATTTTAGTTAAGGGGGTATTAACACTGGATGCTACTCACTATAAAATAAATAAATAAATAAATAAAAAGAGTGTTTTATGGATGACTGTAGAAACATGATGGCCTGTGCAATGGGGAACGGCTCCATCTGTGGAAGCAGAGGACACATTTTAACTCAACAAAATTGCAATGATTCATATTTACAGGTGATTACAGACTAATGAAAACATAATTATGAATAATTTAATCAATTTCTGCAGTTAGAACCTCCTAAAGCTGATGCACGGGAGTTTGACACACATTTACAATACAATAAAAAGTAAAAACTTTTAAAGTTACCCCTTAGAAATTACACATGTACATTCATTAGACCTTAAAGTCTGCTGAAATCATCACTAAACCTTGGAGGCAAACGTTCTGTGCTACTATAGTATATATAAAGCTGTTCATTAGAGAGATATGCAGGGTTTTTTTTTTCATGTTATGAGAATTTCTGAAAGCTTTCTTGACATTGATCTTTGACCTGGAAGAAAAACAGGATGATTTGCCTGAAATTATTGCTGTTGCACTGCTAAAAAAAAAAATAAAATACACAAATGCAGGCAGAAACATAACTACCTTTTTAGAGGATTTCTGCAGCTTATTAAAAATCATGAAAATAATTTGGTGAAAATTAAGGTCTTAAAGGTAGGGTGGGAAATCTTGGAAACATTTGTTCAAGAAATCTATATTTTGAAAATCCCCCACATCCCCCCGAAGCCACTCTGGCTCCAACTCATAACGTTATATTCCCTAGTGATTTATGTTAGTGACAAAACAGCTTTCTGGCAAATTTTCCATCCTAATCTAATCTAATCTAATCTAATCTAATCTAATCTAATATAATATAATATAATATAATATAATATAATATAATATAATATAATATAATATAATATAATATAATATAATATAATATAATATAATATAATACAATACAATACAATACAATACCATACCATACCATACCATACCATACCATACCATATCATATCATATCATATAATATAATATAATATAATATAATATAATATAATATAATATAATATAATATAATATAATATAATATAATCTCATCTATTTTGCTTTTAAATTTACTATCATAGATTATTGTTTGCAAACACTGAATTCAGATTCAGATGATCCTTGGTTTTTAATAAAAAAAAAAAAAAAGGGGGGGGGGGGGGGTCTTCCCTTACCCCTGCCCCTGCCCCTTGAAAATGAGTTGCAAGGGTTATGGGTTGAAATATCACTCTAAAGAAATGGGACAACACTTTGTGATCTGTTAAGTCATCATCAGTCCCTGTTTTACAAAATACAGAAGTTGACAGTAAATATATTTGTTAATCCATATGATGACAGCCCATAATATTAAACCATGATCATCAGCCTTTGGTGGCTGACGTAAAAATCCTAAATGAAACAACATTAAACAAGTGAGTTTTTCAGCAAGTGCACTGCATCGCTATGACGACCAGGTACTGTACCAAGCTGAGGCGAGATGTTGATTTTAACAGAAGTGAAAACCACACACACACACACACACACACACCAGTAGCTGTAAACATCTCTGCCAAAAAAAGTATTTTTTTTGTAATTCTCAAACATAATTTGATCTATTACACATTAAAACAGTTATTGTATGAAGAAAATATCCACATGTGTGTGTTTCTTTTGCAACTGCTGCACTTTTTGGCTGTTTTCCTCCATCTGGCTAATGATTCGAATTGAATTATGGGAAATTTCTTCTACCCTTCTGTTCATAGTGTGTTCCTCTATGTGTTTGTCTATGTAATTTAGAATTGGGACAACACTACCCCTTCATGTGAGCATGTAAAATGGAGTAGTAGGGTAAGGGGTGAATTAGGATTCAGCCGTAGACGTATCACTCTTCAATCATTTCAATGGGCCGTCTATTTTTTTTCAGTCATGTCCGTTACACAGGTGACTTTTTTTTTTTAATCAATTGGTTGCAATCAGGGTGTGAAGGGGATTTTAATAATATACATGTATTTAAAAAATGCTCAAGGAAAACATCTCTTACCCCATCTTTAAATTACATTAAAATGCATTAAATTCATTGAAAAAACAAATATACTTGATGGAGGAAAAAAAAGCATAATTTATTTAGGATTTATTTTGATTGTATGAATAATCATTTTAAAGGGAAGTATAGTGAGATGATTGGAACAGAACATTTTAATAAATAACCTTTTTTTTAACGGCTGATACATGAAGTAACAACACCGAATGCTTGGAATGTAACATGATGTGAGTGTGCTATTGCTGCAACAAAAGAATGGAGGGAATGTTAGCAAATGCCAGAAAATACAAGTTTCAGCAGAGGTGATTGGAGGAGGAACTAGTATTGGGAACCTTATTATTAAAGCCTGTTGTAAAACTATATATAAAACTGTATCTGCAAATGGACATTGACATTAGATTTCTTTAAAGTGGCATTAAAAATGACATTAAATTACAGTTGTTGATACCTATAGACATAAATTAGGTAAGGCTGTTAAAAAAAAAAAAAAGCTTAATCTGATTAATCACAGGGTTGCTTTGGATTAATTTTGATCAAAACACTGTTCTGTCTTGTTTTTTTTGTATTCAAATTTCCCACAAAATACACAAAAAATGAGGCAAAAGAAAATATAAAACAAGCTAAAAAGAAAATGACTAACAATAAAATTCAAACCAAATTCAAAACCTCTCCTAAAATACTGAAAAACACCCAAAAATGTGATGAATATTTATTCAGCACATTCAACACTTTAAACAAAACAACTGTTCTATTTAATTGCGTTACATTTTTTAATCAGATTAATCACAATAATGGATCACAATAATCAATAGGGTCCTATATATATATATATATATATATATATATATATATATATATATATATATATATATATATATATATATGAAGCCTGGTCAGTGTTTGTCTGTGCATAATAATGTATTTCTGAGTTTTATAATATGAGTTAGTGCTGACAAACTGTTCCAACACAGGAAGTGGTGCTTCCCTCTGTGTTGTGAGTGGACTATGGTGGGTGGAAGGGCAAGTATTGAGTCAGAGTGACCCGTATTGTAGGATTAGACACTGCGTTGGCTGACAAAAAGAAAAAGATGTTCAGGCTCATCGTGCAAACAATATCAAGCCGCATCACTAAATTAGCTTATCTGGCTGAAAAACATCCCACTTCATGTCAGAGTGTAAGTGTAAACATTGTGTACTGATAAGGAAAAGAGTTTTTCATGTCAGTCACTTACTTTTAGAATTATTGTGAATTAAAATGAATTTTACTCACTTAAATACTAGGTTAAAAACTGCTGCCACTTGCTTTGAAGGTTATTAAAAGGAGCAGAAATTCACATTTTTAGAAATATTGCACTGCTATTAAAATACTCTGCATCGTTTAAATGATCCAATACAAAAGAGGAAACACATATTTCATCTAAATCTGTGCAAATTTCATGAAGGAAATTTATTTTGTTACCATAAAACTTAACTAAGATATGACCCTGACTATGACTAAGGATGGGGTTTTAGCTTTCTGTCATCTTAATAATTTGACTAATTTTATTCACGGTGCTTTTAGTCTTCTGTACAGCACTTCAGTCTACTGTGGTCATGTAAAGTGTTTTATAAATAAAGTTAGCTTTGATTGTATTGTATTGTTCTTATTAAAAACCAAGGACATTTTCCTCATCTGAAACTGAATTCATTGTTTGCAAACTATAATCTGTGAATTTAAAAGCAACATCAGTTCATTCCCATGAGATTCACACAGCTCTTCTTGACTAGTATTAACTAGGCCTGCAACAATTGATAATAGAAACAGTCGACATTTAATTCTGTGGTCGACTATCATCTTCAGACGCATTTTTTCCAACAGAGTGAGACATCACACTTGATTATAATCTCTGCTGAGAGTCACTCATGCGCAATAGCATCTGTGTCTGTGAGCGCTAATATACAGAAATGACGGCATCAGCATCTAACCTGACTCACACCACATGTATGAATGCTTGCATCTTCCATCTGGGAAAGCACCATTAGCTTCTGTTTGTTAAAGCGGTTGTCAATCAAAATCATTGGCCCTGATTGGACAAACCAGGTGTTTGTCATTTTGAATGAATGAATGAAGAATCAGAGATGTGAATATTTCATATTATTTATTATTCATGTCATTTGCACTACTGAACTTCTGTTTTAAAAACGTCTTAGTTTGTAATACTTTTATTTCTTTATTTTGATGTAAATAACTGCTTTTTAGTTTGTGTTTTACTGATATTTTTTGTCTGTCTCCAAATCCATGCCGTTGAACCTGAGTGCTCTACCTTAGTTTTGTTATACTTAATACAATGACAATAAAAAGATTCTCATTCTGATATGGGCAAACACATGTGGGGTTACCATGGAAACAAACCCTTATATGCAGCCCAAATGTAACCCTTCTGGGGCCCACATGGTTATGCTGACTGGGATATCTAACACAAGCAGCAAGAAAGATTAAAATAATGCATAGTAAGAGAACTAGGTAACTGTCTGATGACATTGTATCATGCAGGAACATTTGTGAGAAACTAAGATTATATGGAAATAGAGGTGTGTGACTTGTTTTTTTTAACATTTTTTACTTGTTTTTTAACAGAATTACAGGGATGAGGGAGGTGTTGGGTATCACTGGGTGTTTTAAAGATGAAAAAGTATGTTATATGTGTTTATATGTATATGTATAGGTGTGTGTAAGTATATCTGTGTGCGTTTGTAGGTATGTGTATATATATGTATATGTAAGTGTATATATATATATATATATATATATATATATATATTAATGTATATATTGTGTGTAGGTATGTATGTTCAGTATTTATGTGTGTATGTATGTGTACATACACATATATATGTGTATGCATGTGTGTATGTATACATGTGTTTACATATGTATGGACTTGGAAGATTGTTATTGTAATTAATTTCTAGGTAGAAGTGAGAGTTCATAAGCTGTGTTTCTTCTCACTCCTTTTTGAATATGTATTATGTGTCATATTTTAAGTGTGTTTGTTTTTGTAAATTTGTTTTGGCTGTATTTTTATTTCTTTAATTTTTTTTAACAATAATATTTGAAATTTAAAAAGAAAAGTATAATCTATGATAGAACTGCATGAAATGACATGACATACAGTAATATGGCAATGATTCTAACTAAATGACAGTAATACAATAAACTAAAATGCCAATCTAAAACATCCAGGGGGCAAAAATCTGGTGGGGTGTATGTCATGGAATAAAATGGAGATGACATTGCTGAGAGAATCAAGGAAAGATGATGGTTCAGTGCAAAATACCTTCCTGTATTAGCCTCATGAGGGTGATATTCTGTGCCCATTTATACCAATAGGACAAATGAATGTGATTTAGATATTCCGACTGGGTCTTTCACCCTCGAGTCATCCCAGTAAATAATGGGAGACATTTTTCACAAGCCATATATCCTGTGATCATTCTGGTTTCAAATGACATTTCTTAGACTTTTACATCAGGAGAAATTAGACGTTTTCCGAGGCCTATCTTCTGTCTCAACTGTGTGATCACACAACACAAATGTCACCTGAAAGAAGTGACAATGAGCAGGAGAGAGGAAACTGTAGCAGTGATTTACAAGGAAAATTCCTCCTCTCTGTAAAACTGGTGGAAATTAACACGTTTGAGTCACTAATTAAGAAAAATTAAATCGAATTCATGAGAGAAATAGGTTGTACTCAAAAGGAATGTTTGTCTCAGAGCTATTAGATCTACTTCCAAACATTATATTACATTCTAGGTTCATTTAGTTGAAGAGTATACGTTTATCACATAAATGTACATTAACCAAAATATATGCGTAATAATACTTTATTCTATACACTGACAATATCACAAAAAAAAGGACTTTTGTCATCCGTTTATTGTTAAAGTATTTAATATTGAGGCATATGATTACAAAAAAATAAAAAACAAAACATAATAAATGTGTATTAAAACATAATAAATGTGTATTAAAACATAATAAATAGGTATTAAAACATAATAAATGTGTATTAAAACATAATAAATGTGTATTATTTACAGTATTTATTGAAATCATGCAAATATACAAAATAAAACAAAGCAAAGGAAAATAAGACAAAAATAAAACAACTTTTAAAATGAACAAACTATCTTCGTCTGTGTGTTTGAATTTGTATGGTCGAAAACTTATTTAATCCTACGCCTCAAGTACTTTTATGCCTTTATCAATAATTTAATACATGAATCAAAATGGTTTTTTTTTTTACCTAGTTTAGCATTCAACCTACAACTAATACATGATACACTATTATTATGGCAGTAGTCATACAAACTGATGTCAATAGTTTTCTTCAATAATGATAGATAGATAGATAGATAGATAGATAGATAGATAGATAGATAGATAGATAGATAGATAGATAGATAGATAGATAGATAGATAGATAGATAGATAGATAGATAGATAGATAGATAGATAGATAGATAGTTTTTATTTTTGATATAATCAATTACTAGAAATTTCAGATGGTCCCAAGGTTGAAAAACATTGCTTTAAAATATGAATAGAAATAGAAAGTATTCAGACAAAATCTTCCAAAAAATCAATTTTACTTTTAGTCTTAAAGGAGTCATTTCATGGTTATTTCATTAATATTACTGTGTTCTCCATTGTTATTTAATGCATTGTGTGTTGGTTCTATTTGTTTTTTTTTTTTAAACATCCGGATTGCTTTGTTTCAAGCTGTTTTTCATGGTAGAAAAGTGACTTGAGGTCAAACAACAGAGGTTATCGGTACTTCCGCATACTCAGGCGTGTGGTGTGTGTGTGTGTGTGTGTGGCATGTTATGTGCACTTTCTTCATCTTATTGCATAAGGGATAGTAATGATAATGATAACACTTATAACAACAGCAGTAACAGTAAATAAATGAGTATAGAAATAATAGTTTTGTCAAGAATGAAGGTTAGCAGTGGGTAGTGAAAATTATAACCTATTTGACCAGAGAAAAATAAAATAAAATAAATCTAAATCACTAGAGGAGTTGGCTTTTCGACTTTTCTAACATGTTTATATCTATATACGTACCTGATGTCGTCAACTTTTCAAACTCTAGTCATTTCAGAGACAGGAAGTGAAAGGCTTCATATCACTGCTGAAGGTTTAACAGAGCAATAACTTTATAAATGAAGAATCTTTGGTGAATTCATGACTTTGACCTAATGTGTCTGTGCATATAGGTCACTATCAAAATGACATGAAGCACTTCCAGACATAAAGAAGATTTGCAGAATGAACCAATAAAAAAAGGGGGGGGGGGTGATTTTTTTTTTCATAGTGATTTTACTCTGATCCCACTCACTCACTCACTCACTCACTCACTCACTCACTCACTCACTCACTCACTCACTCACTCACTCAAACTAACACCAGGATTCCTATCCAGAAATATTTAAGGGTCTTGTTAGAAGTGCCGTCGTGTTCAGATATTTAAATTTCTCAAGGTCATTTTGAAACGACTACACAAGGTGAGCTCTAAGTTTCATCCAAATGAAAAAAGGCAACACTTTTACCAGTCTATTTCCTCAGAGCCTTCCCGCTAAGCAAAACCCCCATGTGTGCTGGCAATTGAAGATTGGGCTGTCTGCATGGGGAAATGCACAAGCACAGTCTCATTACCAAACCAAATTGAGTTCTGATGTCGAGCCTATGTATTTGTGAGGAGTGAAAAAGCAACGCGTTTTTTTTTTTTTTTTTTTCTCTTTGTAATTGGAGGTTGGAAAAAAAAAAAAAAAAAAGAGGGTGGGAGCACAGAGACGAGGGGATTATGGAAAGATGAGTTTGTCCTGAACATTTGCTTCCTTTGTATCTTTCTTAGCTTTTTTTTTTTTTTTTTTTTTTTTTTTTTCTTGCTACTTTACACTATTTTCTCCGAGCATGTTTCTGGATTGTAGTGAGACTTCTTTATACAAAACGCCCTGGTGTGTTTGTTTGTCTTTCAATCAAAGCATACAACACAGTACAATGTGTGTTGTTATTCCACTACAAGAACCTTGAACTGTACAACAAAACACAATATTAGATCAGCGGCGTTTATGCACCGTCGTTGCTTTGCATCCTGTATTTTTGTCTTTGCGATGCTTGTGTATAGTCTTGTAAACTAGGATGTCCCTGGAGACCTTTGATTGATGGACTGGAGTCAAACTGTCAGTCTGTCTCATAAAAGTGATACTGTGAGAATGACCATAATTGTATCTAATCGAGGGTGGTATTGATTTAAAGCTTCAATAAGAAGCGCGAGGAAGCTGGCGGTGATCATGTGTCGTTGTTTGCTTTATAATTTATGAACATAACGGGTTTTTTTTTTTTTCTTTATCCTTCTACTACAAATCTCACCTTGATGTATCCTTTATACTGAAGCTCAACTGTTTTGTGTGTATTTCAGTGGTTTTTAATCCTCTTTTCATAACAACTTCAGTCTATTTTTTTACCCAATTCTGGGGTATATAAACTAAGAACCCTTCACTTTTCAAGGTAAAGAATGACATTATTATTATTATTACATTATTATCACACACAATAAATCAGTTTCTACACAAAAATATGTTTTTTTTTTTAGGTTTTTTATTAACATTCAGGTGAAGTAAATTAAATATTTGAAATGCAAAACAAGGATGTAATGAAATTCCACCAAAATAACCTTTGAATTCATCAGTTTACATGTATTTAACTGGTTCCTTTTATTTAGATTCAGATTCAAGTTTGATTGTCATTGTCAACAAGGCAACAAAATTATATTTGGAGCATCAACAGCAATGCCTCATTTGATATAAAAAATAAATACATAAATGTTTGTTTGTTTTTTTAAGTTACATAAGTGCATAAACTATCCTCCCACAGAAAACCCTCATTATACATCAGTTTAACTAGTGTTCACAGTTTTAGCAGCAGTGCAATGAGAAATAAAACCTGTCATATAGAGCTGGACAATATTAGAAAAAACTGACATTGTGATATTTTTCAACCATATACAGTATATTGCGATATTATAAAATACTCAGGAGTAAATAACAGCTGTGTGTGTGTGTGTGTGTGTGTGTGTGTCAAACAGATTAGTGGTTGACACAGAACATATGTTTCAGTGTCATCCTTGTAGTTGAAATAAGTAAAATTAATAATTAAAAACAAATGACTGAATAAAAATGTTCAAATAAAATTTTAAAAAAGACAAATAAATAATAAATAGAAATAAATTAATACAAATAAATAAATAAAAATATACACAAATAAATATAAAATAAAAACTAGAAAAGAACTCTGAGAGTGCAAACCTCCGCCAAGGCAGACCCCCCCCCTTCAAATGAATACAGGTCCAAGACAAGATAAGATAATTCAAAAACTTATGGAGGGATTTTGATGAAATTTTCAGGATGTTTTGGGAGTGTCACAAAGAACAAATGATTACATTTTGCTGGTGATCCAGCAGAGATCCTGGATTCTGGATCACTTTGAAATGTATTCTCCATTTACCGCAATGTAACATTTCAAAGTGATCCAGAATCCAGGATCTATTCTGGATCATCAACACAGAAAAATGTCATTAAAATCCTTCCATAAGTTTTTGGGTTATCTTGACTCAAATATAACCCCACCCCCCATCACCACCAAAATCAAATCACTTCCAGATCTCACCATGACCAACCTACCCTGTAAATTTCATCCATATCCATCCATATCTTTTTGAGTTATGTTGCTAACTATGTTGCTAACTAACAGACAGACAGACAAACAAACTCCGGCAAAAACAATAATAATAATAATAATATATAATAATCAATACAAAATCAAAAATAATTGCAGGACCTGCGATGTGACTATTTCACACATGAAGTCGATGCTGAAACAATATATTATGCAGCTCTACTGTCACACATACATGGAGATGGTGCAATGTATTATCCAGCTCATAGCTATTGTACTGTAGAGGGGAGAGAGAGAGAGGGGGGGGGGTGTCCCACAGCCTGTGGACAGCTGTAGGACAGTCTCGTTGTTCATACTTGTATGAATCTACACCTTCTACCTGAGGGCAGCAACTGGAAAAGATGATGAACAGACTGTTGGTGGTTTTATTTAAATCACACATGTTCTAAATGTCCTGGTCAAAGAACGGGCGAGCTACAGTAGCGATCCCCTTGACAAAATCGTTAATACGAGCTCTTCTTGTAAACATGGACAGAATTGCAGCATTTTAGAAACGCATTGTCCATCATCCTTTTATGCAGAGTCAACAAAACAAGGTATTAACATCAGTGCACTGTTTACTGCCAGAAGCCAATTTGCATAGTATTGCTTATTCATAAACATCACATACATGTGTAGTTATGCACACAGGTTACATTCACAGTGTTGGGTAAATGAATAACACACTATTGTTTCTCCCTTAATTCAGGTTGAAGCTCAAATAAACAGTTCCTGTGTTGTTGTGGAGCAGGTCATCATGTAACAGGGATTTCTCTGGAGGCTCTTGTGATTAATGGAGTCTGTCATGTTGTCAGTGTCGTAAAACTAATACAGTGACAGTGACCATTATTGTACCTCTTAAAGGATTGCAACGATTCACAAGTGAAGTGGGTTGCAGTGTTTTACAATAGGGGGAGGTGTCGTGGGGTGGCAAGTTAGTGGATCCAGTAACAAGCTTTAAATTAAATCCCAACATTACCCTCTGATAAATGCTTGGAATAGTTTGACTCATTCATAAATTATAATAAATTAATCTTTTTTTTTTTTTTTCCTCCACATTTTGGTGTTAAAATAAGTGATAATTGGGTGTATGATTTTGGAGTAATATGTTAATTTACCCAGCGACTTGGAAAAAAATAAATGTTGCTATGGTACGTTTTAACACACTACAGGTCCATGTAGTCCCAGTGTAATTTATCACTGAAGGATCTGCTATTTTTGTGCCTTTTTACAGGAGGAGAGCAGGAGTTCACATTCTGACACGAAAAGGTTTTTTTTTTTTTTTTTTTCAATGTTATCCAATAAAAGTGTGACAAGCTGAAATATTATACTGGTCTAAATTCATTAAGGTGCTAAAGTAAATGATGTCAAATAAATTAGAATCTGCAGAAACAGATTAAAAACCATTAAAGGAAAGAGTCAGTTATGAAGGTTTGTTTTCATGCTGTTTTAGGTCTGGGTTTAATTGTACATCAGACACAGTTATCTGTGATCTGAGTTAGATTAAGGTTTGGTTTCCAGCTTCATCTACTTAAACAGTTTTCATGAAATCTTATTTGCTTCTTATTTTTTTTCATTGTTTGTTTATTCAAAGAAGCAAATTATACAAAACTTCCATTTCAGGTACAATTAAATGTTCATGACTTAATAGAGTGAACTGGTTATCCAAGATTTTTAGTCAAATATTGAACAAATATACTATTTCTACTTAATACTCTTTACATTCTCAGAATAGACGGGTTACTTTTTCAAACTAAACGAACACTAAAATGCTAAAAAAAAACACTAAACACTTCAGATGTAAAATCAGTGGAGAGAAAATATGACTTTCTATATTATAATTATGACTTTTATCTTATAATTGTGACTTTTATCTTATGATTGTGACTTTTCCTCTAAGAAGTTTGACTTTTTCCTCATAATTTTTCATTTCTTATCATGTATTTATGACTTTTAATATCATAATTTTGGCTTTTTATCTCACAATTTTGACATTTTATCTCATAATTATACTTTTTTTTTATTCATATTTGCACTTTAAAAAATAAAATAAAATAATAAAAAACATAATTGTTATTTTATTTTATTTTTTTTCCAAAATGTCCTGTCCATACCTACAAACACACCTGATCAAACACATTGTCGCCACAGTAATTCATTTTTAATGGCTTTATTTTTGGGATACTTTTTAAACTTTTCAGATTTTTCCTGGTTAAATAAGTATTATTTCATTCATGGCAAAACATGCAGCTTTGCTTTTTAGAAGTTGTAGTATTTTACTGTTACTTCAGTAAAGGAGATGAATCAGTACTTTGACTTTAACAATAGTTTTTCATGCAAGTAGATGTACTTCTACTTCAGTACAGAACCACCTGCTGTAAACTTTCAGTTAGTTACAGAACATCACAGAATGTTCACAATTGAAAACAAGTATTCACAGAATGCCTAATCTCGCCCCTATTTTGTGTCAATCTCAAGTTTCTTTGACAAACTGTTCTTGAATTAGAGCCAATAATGCGACCTTTACCTTTGACCTTTTGGCCTATTGATAATTTTGTTATATGTATATATGCGTCAGTGTGTGTAGTATTATGATAATATATCCAGTATTGATTAAATTATAGCGTGATATGTCTATGCTTGACACATACAAACAGTGTTACACAAGTTAATTTTGCCACATGTCACCTTTGACCTCCAGACATCTCAAAAACTCTTGGTTGTAGGTGATAACAATTGAAGAGTTCATTTGCAAAAACACATAACTCCATTTTTCTTTTTTAAAATTTTTTATCCTACATTCCAGGTAATACTCATTGATTTGATCGATTATTTATTTCATTTGGTTAGGTCCACTCTATTGAATAAATAATATATCACATCAATCAGTAATACTCTGGAATGTAGAATTAAAAAATGACATTTTTTTTAAAAAAAAAAAAGGAAAAATGGAGTTATCTGTTTTTGCAAATGAACTCTTCAATTGTAGAAATCTTCATTCCGCATCGTTTGGTCCCAATCTGAACGTTCCATAATGTGATTTTGACCTTTTAGTTCATTGTAACCTTGACCTTTGACCTTTACTCAAATGGATCATTGCATTTGATACTCATTAACTATATGTACGGTATATGCCCATGTAATTTCATGGTGATATCTCAAGTATTCATTGAGTTATAGCATGATATGTCTCTGTAGACACACACACACACACACACACACACACACACACACATAGTGATTACAATAATAACATTTCTGGAGACGTCTTTACCTAAAATATGTCCTCAGATACCAAAATACTTCTCCCTATTGATCCAGGCAAAGTCAAACTTTCTATTAAGATGATATAATGTGGATTTAGTTAATAATACATGGTTAATTTAGTTACCAGTTACCAGTGACCAGTTCAAGAAATCTTAGAAAAATAATTGTCACTTGTTCCATTGGTAGATTTTTTATTTTTTATTTTGCTTAAATCAACCAAAAACAACAACACAAAAAAAAACTGTGTAGATGGATTTACTGAAGAACTCTTTATTCAGCAGACAGGACAAATGGACAAATGGACAAATGGACAAATGGACAGAGTGCTGTTTTTGACTGTCCTTCTTAAACAAATATATGATGTAATTATAAGGACGGGACTAGAATATAACCCACTGACACTTCAGTTGTTCCACAGGCATTGGTCTAGTGATAAAGGTCTTTTAACATTTTCTGTGACATTTTTGACTTGCTTTAAAATACTGAGACATTTAAAGAATATATTAAAAGAACTGAAAAATTGGAGGGGGGGGGGGGGGGGGTGATCTGCCTTAGTGAGTGCTTTTCTAGATGTTTTGGGTTTTTTTTTTGCTCTCTTAGCAAGATAATTAAAAAAAAAAAGGAATGAAATGATTCTGATGAAATGTTCAGAAAATGTTTATAGTAACACATGGAACAAATGAATGTTGATGGGGGAGGACGGATGTGCCTTGGCAGAGGGTGGTGCTTTTGGAGCGCTTTTCTAGTTGTAATTACACACAACAATATTTATATATATATATATATATATATATATATATATATATATATATGTATATTTCTTTAATTATCATAGTGTTAATATTTATTATTAATATGAATATGTTAAATATTGTCGATACCATATTAAACATATTGACCAATTGTCATTTTGTGTTACGTTATATATTTGCTATTTATATACATGTACAGTTGTGAAAACAATATTAAACCACTGTTGTTTTCTTCAATTTCTTGTTCATTATCTAATGGTACATTTTGTTTTGACAAATATAATGATAAAAGTTTTGTTTTTATTTTATTTTACAAAGTTTTAGTATTGTTCTTTATGAACTGTTTTTTTTATTCTGTTTTATGGAGCCCCCCCCTCCCCCCAACATAAGTTTTTCACGGTGCATGAACTGTGAAAATAAAACATCTTGAATGTTGAAATAGCTCATAAGACTTTCATTTCAGAGTCGATATTTATCCATTTAACCTGATCTTCTTGATAATAACCAAACGTCAATATCTATAACATTGTACTAAGACAAACAGTCACATGATACACACAGGAGTTAGTATTATATTGCATAACTACTGTTTTTATTGACTTTTGAGAGTTAAATATTTTTTTCCACAACTGTATATTTACAGATTTATATCTATATATTTAGAGTTTTATCTTTTTCAGTTAGATTGATTATTTATTTCCTGCTACATTTTACTGGGGTGACTGCAAGACCCAGTAATTTCCCCTGGGGATCAATAAAATATTCTGATTCTGATGGATGTAGTCTGGTTCATAGGATGTATTGTACTGGAATAATCTGGTCATGTAGTGTAAATGTCTTTATTTTATCATCTGGATGTTACTGTTTTCAAAGTCCTCTCTCTCTGTCATTAAACAACAACAACAACCTCCTGTTACATGATCTATTTTTCTTTCTACAGATTTGGTGATTTTTAGTCCCACATCATACTGTTTTTTTGCAGATATATTCGACCAAAACCTCTTCTTCAACACTATCTTCAAATGCCACTTTGACTGTGTCGTGCACTCAGACGTTTGCACAACTGACCAAACAACCCAGAGAACTTCTCCCTCTATTACAGAACAATAACAGATGGTGCCAGATCTATCTGCAGTGCTAACAAAGTGTGGAGATAGGTCTGACTACACAAACCTACCATGAAGGCACACAAAAAAAAAAAACAAACATAGAGGAGACTGAACCTGTCCTAGAGCAGAGGAAGCCAAGAATAAAAGAAAAAAATATAATTTAATGGTCATTTTTATATGGTTTATAATGGAATATACAGAACAACAACTGACACCAATTCTATATTATTACCATGACATAGGAGAAGATTTTAATTTTATTTACAACTTTTAATATAACCCATCATCCTAAAGATTACATTGATTGGTTGTAGTACCGTCCTATTGCATACAGAGGGATTTGAAAGACAACCTTTTAGCCCCGCCTCCCCTGACTATGAGGCGTTCCTAGACCTATACATGTAATGAATATATAAATATATATATATATATATATATATATATATATATATATATATATATTTTTATACATTTTTGGTGTAGTAATATTTATTAGGTTAACTGCAATTTTTATTTTGCAATTGTAAAGTAAAGAACATTTTCTGACATTTGTTTGACATTTGACAAAGAAAAAAAAAATCACTATTGGTTCCAAATGTCAGTTTAGAAATATTATAAATATAATATTATGTCTGATGTACAAAATAAATAACGTTTAAAAATGGTTGGATCACTACTAATGTCATATAATCAAACCTTTGTATATGTTTCCTTAAGTTATATTAAACCAAGCCTTGGTATCTGCATGTACTTAATTGTCAGTGCCTCCATCTAACCATAAAGAGTTTAATAAAAGTATAATTTCAGAAAGACATGGATGGTTTGACACACATTCAAACATTTTATGGTTTAGAAACAATCGTTTTTTTATGTGTCCACAGTTTGTAGAAATGTACAATAGCTACATTTTATTTAGGTAAATGTGTATGAGGTGTTTCTGGTAGATTATTAGTCTAAATAATATATATAATAAAACTGTATAAGTGAAAATAATAAGCAAATCTACTTCTTTAACTTTAACTTAAGACTCAGTAGAGGAATTTGGTGTCTTACAAAAACATATCATATTTAATCACATATTTATTTCTTGTATCTTTGACATTGTTTTAGTCATGTTTTTGTAATATTCAATAATATAATATTTTAACACATTACATGATTATTATATAATTATTTTATATTATTTATCATTTATTTTTTTAGTTATAAATACCTCTACATTTCACATGTATTTCTTGGAGGTTAACATGTACAACCTTTTCACATAACACTTTTATTCCTTTTTAACTAAAGTCATCTCAGATACTATTTAACTGCTATATATTCTCCTCTGTTAATTAGCTTCCCTAATAAAAAGCAGCTCTATGACCCATTTTTGGTCCTAACTAAGTATTACAATCACAGTGTTAGATAAAAGTACATTTAATTAAGACCACATAAAGGTAAGTACACATAAAAGTGCAAGTGATGAGGCAGAAAACTCAGTTGAGTGTGTGGTGAAGGTGAACTTTTCATCCTTTTAAATCTGTATTTTTAATCACCCTTTGTCTGCAAACTTGGGGATGTGTTTGTTGTCTTTATAGTTGTAGAGCAGTGGCTTTTACAAAACAAAATAGCATAATTGAAAATGCAAAAAGTTAATGATAGGCTATAGCTTTTTATGCTCTTTGGTAATTATCTTTATTACATCAACCAGGCAATCACACACCCATCTGCACTGAGCTACACAGCTACACTATTATTGCACAAAAGTGACCAAAACGCAGATCTGTTATCAAGTCAAAAGAGGCAGGTTTTTTTTTTTTTTTTCAGTGACAACTTATCTGCTTTTTCAGCAATCAGCCTGTCTTCTGTATTATTAATTACATAGCAATTGTACCACAGAAATGCTCCCTATTACTGGTTTGTTACAGTATACGCTGTGATTTTACACTATATTTCACAGTATGCATGAGACTTTATGAAAATGACATTCTCTTGTTTCCTACTATAAAATAAACCACAATCAGTTGTTATGTATTAAAATCTCCTGAATAGTTTTTGCTGTGTAAGCTGTGCAAACATTAGTTTGAGTTTAGTAGAAAACAGCAGCGTCAGTATTTCTGCCACACTTCTTTTGCTTCATTAATATCAACGTTCTGTGATTTTTGCTTTGCGTTGTGTTTATTATTATGTTTTGATAGATGAAGTTGCTGCAGCAGTTGTAAGTTTTGTGACTTTTAATCAAGCATTAATGAATGAATTGTACAAACGTCTAAGAAAAAGCAGCCGTGAGTGTGATTTCACAGTAATCACTTTAAGTTCTTCCGTGTGAAAAGTGCAAAAGGGAAGAGCAGAGGGAGATTAAAGAGTGATGGATGACATTTTGTATAGACTGGGACAGTGGCCTCAGTTTAATGTTAAAGATCAAATCCCATCTGGATCATATCTTATCTTTTAGTGTCAGGGCTGATGATAGAAGAGTGGAATCTGAGAGCGATATAGGATTCTGTCCCTGACAGCAAAGCATGAATTGTACAAATTGCTGGTAAAAATTGAAACGCAGAGCTTGGTTTTTAAACCTGAGCCCTGCAACCATACCCAAGCTGTGCAGGAAATGCCATAATGTGATTAAACACAGAGCTTTGGGAGGCTTTGAAGGGGAAAAAAAAGTCTAATCTATCTACTGTGGGAAAAAGCAAAAGGACATCCTTTTGAAATGGGGGGGAAAATTCTTCCCATATCATCTATTTCATGAACATAAAAGATGTGTGAGATTTGGTATATTTCTCGAAGGGAAGAAGTTTCTGGGGCCACATTTAAAGACAGCATTCACATCTGCTGTAATTGCTTCCTAACAATAGGTTGAGAATACACTGCTGAGTTCACATTTGTTAGATTAATTATGGAAATTCCCCCATGCATAACCCTCCTGTTTATTAAAACAGATGTATAACACACACTTCTGGTATTTCTCCTGGATTATTTAATAGAAGAAAAACTCAGGTAGAATACATATCAGCCTCAGCTGTACACGGATCGACTGCCTGTGAGGACGGAGAGGTATGAGATTTACATCTACTACTAAAACCTGCAGAAAACACTACAATGGACAAGAAAAGTGTTTAATGCGGCTTTATTTAATTTACTCTTAAACCTCTTTTCACCAAAAAATGACTATAAATAATGCGTTGTGAAAAAGTGGTATTCTTTTTTTTTTTTTTTTTTTTTTTTTTTTACGTCATTGAAATGAATCGCTTTGTTTCATCGTAATTGGAGTAAATACACTGAAAAGCAAGCTCATATTTTAACTGTACAACAAAACAACAAAAGATGGACTCTGATTGAATTTGCAAAGGTGGGAAACATTGAAGAGCAGTACCCATTCAGTGAAACAAAAGGCTGCAAATCTCATTTTCCTTTCCATTCTGTAGCGTGGAGAGGCATTCACAGTCAGCTCCCTATGAAGATCAGTCACTGTCAGGGGACATACAGGTTGTCAATTGATAATGAAGCACAGTGCTAAGGGCCTTTAGGTTCTCGCTGTCCTAATTACTCTGAGCGAGGGCTCTCTACCCTTGTGTTAACATTTGATTTATTCCCACTGCCTCATTAAAAAGGAGCAGTATTAATTGTTTTTACAGATGAGCTTCAAACTAGAAAAATCAAGCCACATTCTAATTAGCAGGAAGACTATTTACAGATAGTAATGTGTCAGAGCCCATTCAGAACCATGGTTCAGGTCAAACTAATGTCACTGTCAGTAAACCTCTCATTAGTCCATTCTTTTTTTGTTGTTTGTTTGCTGTTTGTGGAATTTTGACAAAGAGACATATGTGAGACACAATTTGTCCGAAATAACAATGAAAAAAACTAAATTATTGTTTATTGTGAAAGCTTGTTTATTGGACGTTTTCAGCAAAATACTAAGAGCTTTACTGTTTACTATTTAATTTTTTTTTTTATTATTGCCTTTATTAATGGGATTGTTGTAGTTTCCTGTACTTATTTATTTATTTTTATTGTATTTTTCTTCGTTTGTTTTTTTTTATTATTATTATTATTATTCTGTGTGCAGCACTTTAGAATTGTTTTTGTTGCTCAAATGTGCTATATGAAAAAAGTGGTTTGGATTGGTTTAAAAGATGTTTCTCAAGGTTAAATAAAGATAGAACAGCTCCTTTTTTTACCATTTAGGAAAGAATATATATATATATATATATATATATATATATATATATATATATATATATATATACCTTGATATTGTGATATATTTATCATATTTATCATGCGTTGTCAAATTAGGTTAGATCCCAAGGACTTTATTAATTTTTTTCATATTATTTTGACAAGACGTTAAAATATAGTTTAAAAAAAAACGTTTACTTCCTCCCACTCCTTTTCGAATGTGCAAATGAAGCAATGTTTTGTTTTTTTGATGTATATGGGGGTTTTTTTTACACTTTTTGAGCGTGGTTGTTTTTATTTGTTGCATATTTTAAATAAATTGAGTTGAATTGAATTAAGTATAATGTTAATACAATAACAGGGGTGAACATTTTCTGAAAGATTTTTGACACTGGTACTGAGTCTGATGCTCAGTGTTAAAAACCAGTTCCTAAATTCTACTTATTTTTCCATGTTAAAAGTAAGAAAATTAAAGTACACATTACAGGATACATTTTTAGTATTTTAATATGAGTTTTATTTCTGTGCTTATCTTAGTTCTACAATACAAAACAAACTTGCCTTTGCCTAATATTAGCATAATATCATTAATTAAAATCTTCAAAAGCTATTTGTTTTTGTATGAAATGAAAATCATAACATCTCCTCATGAATACCAATGTTTGATATCAAATAATTCCAAAGATCTTTTTCCCCCAAATACTAAGATTAAATCAAAACTATTTACTGTATTTACTGTAGCTCCAAATATTAAAGTTTAGGAACAAATCCTGTTTAACACTTATATATTATCCTCATATGAATTTATTTTGGCCAGATAGTAATCTGACAAATGATGATAATGAATAAAAATTAGTTATTATTTATTGTCTTGGTCATGATCTTCTACTTCAGATACTACTATTTTTTAATACACATTTTGCATACGAACCAATTAAGTTGATTTTAAAAATGACACAAAATACAACAACGAAATAAGTATAGCATAATATCCATTAATTCTAATGTATTTGATGATTTTATTTTGCATCTGTAACTTGAACATATTAAAAATCAAACCTAATGACTACTGTGAAGACTCAGGGAATACAATACAAATCACAATAATAATGCTTCTGTATTTATTCTTGTGTATGGTTTTCATTTTCCATGTATGTATGTATGTATGTATGTATGTATGTATGTATGTATGTATATATGTATATATGTATGTATGTATGTATGTATGTATGTATGTATGTATGTATGTATGTATGTATGTATGTATGTATGTATGTATGTATGTATGTATGTATGTATGTATGTATGTATGTATGTATGTATGTATATATGTATATATGTATGTATGTATGTATGTATGTATGTATGTATGTATGTATGTATGTATGTATGTATGTATGTATGTATGTATGTATATATGTATATATGTATGTATGTATGTATGTATGTATGTCTGTATATATGTATATATGTATGTATGTATATATGTATCAGAAATAGTTAACAAATGTAGTGTTCTAGTGGAAGGGGATTTTTGTTAGAAAAGTTGAAGGGGTGGGATTTTATAAATGTTAACTTCCACCCACTCCTTTTGAATATGCTTGGTTATTTTTTACTGTATGTTTTCTTTTTCATTATTATTATAGATTTTTTTAATGTTCAAATAAATCGAATTTTATTAAAAAAAAAAAAAGATAACAGTGACAAATAACAAATAACAATATAAATAACAAATAATTATTAAATAACAATAATTTAAAAGTATGTCTTAAAAATGGTTCAATTTAAGTACAAACATAAGCAAGTGACCTTAAAAATATTATTATTATGAACATTATTAAAGCATTCTGTCACCATACAGGACAAACACTGAACTGTTTAAACATAAAGAATATTATTATTATTATTATTATTATTATACATACATGAGATGATGTGTAATCCCTTCTGTAAGCAAATGCTAATTATATGCATAAGCAGTATTTGTTTAAATTAATTCAGATAATTCAGATTCAGTGGTTGCTGAGTTGGCAGGACAAATATAAACATTTGTTCTGGCAAAGCCTGTTTACAGATCACTGTAGAAATGAGCAGATAGAAACAAAAGCACATACATTCAGAAACACATTATCATAAAAACCAGTCATGAATTTTATATAAATCGGAAAATAACAACAGAATACTAAGTACACTGGATAGATGTGTGTGTGTGTGTGTGTGTGTGTGTGTGTGTGTTTCGTATCTCAGATGTTGCGCTCACACATCCATCTCACCTGGCGGCAGGTGTACGAACACTCTAGCATTCAGGCAGTTTATCAGGATCTGGAGGGTTGTTCAAATTGGGGGCGATTGTGTGTTTATTGTGTTGAAATCATTGAGAATTTGATTGTATTCAGGGCGTTGAGTCAAGACAGGACTTTGTGTGTCAGTCGTCCTCTATAGCCAAGTGACGCTCGCTGAGGCTGTACTTGGTGTTTCTCACTTTTGGATCAGTCACTATGCTCAGATAATCTGCCACACTCTACTGTCTGTTTAGGGCCAGATAACGCTGCATTCTCCTCTGCAGTTTAATGTGGCTTTTTTCAGTAGGTCAAATAGTTTACTTTCAGTGGTTCAGTGTCATTGGGTTCATTCTCTATCTTCTGTTCCAGAGTCTTTATTGTTAGTATGTGTTCGTTATAGAGGAGGTCAACTGATGTCTCTGCATAGTTCCTGATACTACAGAGCTTTACAATATAACACTATGGGTCAGTTATTCAGGTATTTCTACAATGTGATTACTGTTTTGTAAAGCCACTTTTGCACAGAGGGAAAAAAATAAGGGAAAACGGTGAGATGGTGAGACGAGCTTTTTTCTACCAACAACTGATTTTCACAGACAAGCCTAAGGAGTATAGTAGCAGAAGTAGCTTTTTTTCCATTGGATTTATGTGCGAAACTTTACTGATATTTAGTACATAATGTTTTTTTTTTTTCTCCATTAAATCATAAATGCGATGATTTTTTTTAACTATTATGAGATGTGGCGACAAACATGTAAATATTATGTAAATTTACAGATATATTCATTTTTATTATAATACATTACTTCACTATCCTGTATTAAATTTGAACAAATTACTCCATTTCCTGGTGTGTCCACACATACTGCATCATATTTCTTTTAAAACTCTTCTTCATGTCAACCTCCAGTTTTATTAATTCACTTGACTTTGTGAAAAAAGGTCTTACCACTGCAGTTTTCTGTGCTACGCCTGAAAAACCACCTCTTCGCAGTGCAATTGGTTTTTTTTTATCCAAAAATAAGAGTTTTAGTGAAATTGTCATTTTTGTATTAGGTACATTTTAGGGACATCCCACTCTTCCTTGGTACCTGGACTGACACTTTTGATTATATTACACCCCAGGCGAAGGGAACTAGGAGGCAACACAAAAGAATAAGAACAACAAGAACAATTTACAACCGAAATCCAATTGAAATATTTATTTTAACAAAAGTTGTCAGGGAGGATGGAACCAAAGCAACAAATAAAAATCACTCTAAATGAAACAAAAGTCTAAATGTTCTTAACCAAAAACAGGAGAAAACGATGAAAACAACAATGGTTTCCCTCCTCTACACAAACTAGTAAATTTAACAAAGTCATCCAATTCTCTATTTACAATATTTACACATTTCACACTATCTAGTCGAGGGCATGTGGTCATCACACATGACTGACTGAAGACAGAGTGAGAGGAAGACTGCCTCCAGTTATCTTCTATATAAATGAGCTTCAGCCAATCACCTTCTGCCAGGAAATATACACACACACACACACACACACACACCACCTCAAACGTTTTTTGCATTGTAGTGTAGGTTATAAAGAGGAAGTTTTGTGATCTCTCTATAGCATATCCTTCAAAATGATAAATTTGATCATTAGCAATACAAGACAGAATTTATTAATAGCAAAAACAGAGCTCAATTCATCTATGTGGTACGACCATTTTGCACCAGTTTAGAACGTTTACTCAAAACAAACAAAACACAAAGCTGACGTGAGGTAATAGAACTTCTAGAGCTAGCAGCTAGAGACTGGGACAGTAAGTTGTCACCATGACAACCTGACAGTTGTGTTATCCATCAAGGAGTTTGTACAGAACTGATGCAGGCTGGTGGGGTTTTTTTTCCCCCACGATATTTAGCAGAATAATTTACTGTAATATCTAATGCTTTAAAATGTGTGCCAAAGCGTTTTCTTTGCTCAGTGACCGACTTCAACCAGTTAATGAGGCTCAGTGATCGGCCAATATTTTTTTAGAAATTTCGCCATCCCTAATTGTGATGTCGATGCTCAATCAATATATTATACAGCTCTACTTATGATGCATATCTGTTATTAATATTGTCTTATCTCTGCACTGCCTGCATTGTTTGTGTTGTTTCTTTAGTGAGATACTTTCATTCCTGGTACTATGTAGACATTTTTATTCATGAAATGAAACAGTTTTAACTGTAGGGGTTGCTTTACAGTTTGGGGCAAGTGAGGAGAGACTTGCCAGATGGGATTACCCACAAAATGGTCAATTACAGAAATACACAGGTCTCTGACTCTGCCTTTGTGTGGAAAGACAGATCTTTGAAAAGAAAAGGCTCTGGAACCCCTGAACAACTTAATCCTTGACATAATCCCTAACTTTAATTTAGTCAAATTCATGTTCACACAAATAAAGCCACACAGGAACCCAAGCTGTTTGAATCAGCAATACCCGACAGGGTACTCTATGGAAAAAGTGTTTAAATGTAATTTCTTCTGGGTTGCTGCACTTGATGTCCTTCACACTGATGTTGCCACGTTTGTCACAACGCATTACGCAAAGCAGCCACACCTAATGCAGGATGATATTACTATTGTTACTGACAGACGTGGAAGAATAATGTGCAGTGGAGACGGTGTCTGGCATAAATCATCTTCAGTGAATCTTTCATTTTATTCTGTTGATTTAAAATGTATTTGATGGCTGTGAGGGGCTGAACACTTGTGTATATCAAGGAAGAAGTTGATTTCAAATTGTAAGCCTAGAAAGGATTAGAAGAGATTAGATTGTGATGAAAAAAACATTAACCCTCCACTAAATCTCCAACAATTACAACAGTAGACAATGGCTAAGTTGGCTTTTATGAAAACAGTTTGGCCTTATGCCTGTTAGGATCCTATTCTGGTTAAGCTGTTTACATGAACTTTAGAGCTGCTGCAAATGATTATCCCTGTTATCATGAATAAACCATTTTCTAGGTGCATCAGTCCATCTGTACTAAAACAAAGTGAATATGCATAGAATGTGAGGTACATGTGCAGACCTATAATTACATTCATATAAAAATTAGTGCTGTAATTTTTATTTTCATTTAAAGGTCTCATTCTGCTGAAAACCACTTTTACACGCTCATTTTGGAATCTGATGGGGTCCAAAATCCTGTCCACATTACGTAATGTGAACATTGGCATCACTCAGTTAGGGTTAAGCCTGTCCCTCATTGCAGTGAATCTGAAGTAGCATTAGCATTAGCATCTACAAGAGAAGACTGCACCACAGTAGCTGCTGCACAAACTTGAAAAAAAATGGTGGATCAAACTGGTTCATGTGCTCTCTGTGGAAATAAAGCCTAATTTTTTCTGCAAGTTTTTGAAACAAGCAACGGCCTAAAACCTAGCTGGATGCTACTCTGGGATGCTAAACACACACAGAGCCAGAGGGGAGGGGGGAGTTTTCCTTCACACATTCATTCTCTGAGCCAATCAGCGACGCCTGATGACTGCGTCATGGACATGTATGAGGAAGAACCGGAAAACAAGTCATTTTTCTACCCTCCAAAAACAGCTTGAAACAAAGCAACTGGGACATTTTTTTCAAATAGAGCCGGTGCACAATGCATTCAATAACAATGATGAACACAGCAATATTAATGAAATGACATTAGAATGAGACTTTTATTATTATTTTTTTTTTTTTATGAAATCATTATGAAATTTATTTTTATTTATTATTTACTATAATTAAAATCTCATTTGTCCTATTTGGAGGATGCAATAATGTATATATAAATGTATTGTATAAATGACAAAGAAAGTAATTTAACTGTAAAATTTGGGTGACACATTAGAAGGGAAAATAGATTTTCTTATCACAAAAAAATATAAGTATTCTGACTTCGCCAACAGCACATCCTTTTGGGTTTCCATAGTTCTATAAGCTGAAACCCTCCCTGACAAGACTAGTGGAGCCAAATGCAGAAGTCAGACGTTCAGACAGATTTTCAAGGCTTTTATTAACAATAGTAATATTAAAAGGTGATGTCTCCTCAGTGGCTTCCATCAGGAGCCATGGTTCACCACGGAATGACATAACTAAGGGACGGGGCAGAAAATCAATGGTCAGGCAGGATAGGGTCAGACACAGGCAAAATCATGCACCAGAGGGAAATCCAAAAATCTTTACCAATATCCAGACGGGGGTTAGTCAGATTCTGATTCAGATGACTTTATTTATCCCAATAAAGGGGCAATTCAAGACATTAGTGAGCTGCATAACAATATGTGGAGGAAAAACAAAAGACAAGGCACTCTTACACATCTAAAGTAATAAAAATAGTGGTCTAATATAATACAGATAAAGTGGAAGTAATGTTTATGCACAGTATAAAATAAGGGAACTGTTCTATAAGGACAGAATAAGGTGAGTGATGAGAATAAAGTGCAGACAGTGGAAATGTAAACAGAGAATAAATAGAAAAAATAAATAGAAGAGCAAGGAGTCTGAGGTTCTGAGGGGCATTGAGGTACCAGCAGGGGTTAGGCAGGCTCATGGTCGGGAACAGACAGATCATCAGACAACAAAATATCCACAAGACAGAGGAAAAAAACAGAGATCCAAAAGCAACAATTTGAAAACTGAGAAAACCATAGAAATGATAATAACGCTCATAAACTGAGGAGACATGAGGCTTATATGGGGAAACACAGGTGGAACACATGAGGAGAAATTAACAGGGAGAGGAAACACCGGTGACAGAAAGTAAGGCAAGAAAGAGCGAACATGAACCAACATCACAAAATAAAAGCCTCTAACACTAACAATGACAAAACTAGACTAAACATGACACACAACATGTCAGAGCCAGTGGTAGAGGAACTTATTACCAAGTTCTACCACTTAAGTCGTTTGGACCTGGTTTGGATTTGGGACAGTTTTGAATGTTTGGAGAGGCCACAAATGTGTGATGTTAAAATGGGGTCATGAGCCAAAAAACGTTGGAAACCACTGGGTTAAATTAATTTCTACTGTACTATCGTGCTGCATGAATAAAAACTACAAGAGAACTCAGAAAGATGATTGTTTTACACTATGTTTCACTCCATAAGAAGCTATTTTAGCCACTTAGTCAGATAGTGAGACACCAGTTGGTCACATGATCAGGTACCAGCCGTCACTGTGTCATTCCAGCCAGCATGTCCATGTGGGGCCCAGAAGGGTTAAATTTGGGCTGCATATAAACAGTCCCAAATGGGTTTCCATGGTGACTCCACATGTTTGCCCATACCAGAATCAGAGAATTGAATACCTCATATTTATTTTTCACACTATTTATTTCACAATATTTATCTTTCACATCATTTGCACTCTTGAAATTAATTTTTTAATTTTTTTATTTTACAAATATCTTCAGTTGCAACACAAAATAACTGTGCCTTTTACTGACATTTGTTGTGTGTCTGCAAATTATTGCACTGAACCTGAGAGCTCTAGCTTCATTTCGTTGTATTTGGTACAATGACATGGGCAAACACATGTGTGATCACCATGGAAACTACAAACTTACTTGGAAACAGCCCAAATATAACAATCCTCTGGGACCCATGTAGAGATGCTGGCTGGGATGGGACTGTCAGATACAACTGCTTTGACATGTGTTGCACTCAGCAGCGTTTTGTGGTGAACAGTAGGTAGATGAATATAATTTTGACAAGTTCAATAAAAATGTTTAATATTTGAAGCAGAAATTCAACTGACTGATGAGCCTGATGTTTGATGACAGGTCTCAGCTCCATTAGTAGTTGATGGATAATATATAGTATAAGTCTCTGTAATGGAATCACTGATTTGGAGCAAAAATAAAAAAAATAAATTAAAAAAAATTCAAATTTGCAGCTTGAATCATGTCTTTTTAGGCATAGATGGATATTCATTTTAAGATGCATTAATTACTTTACTTTAATGTTCAATTACACCACTATCCATTTACTAGTAACATCCAAAAAATAATTTAATCATTTTTATTATTTTTTTTAGTAATTGCATTGTCTAATTAATGGGTTCTCAGTGTTTGCATGCTCTAAAATATCAATATTAAATATCCCTCTGAAAATTCCCTATTGCTCCACCTTTAATTAGAGGTTTCTTAACCTTCCCTCCTGTAACTGGATCGTGTAATGAAATTATAAGGCTTATTGATCCCAAACAGCCTCATGTGTAGAAGATATACAATCCCCATCTAGTGTAATAAGCTGGTGCAAAAAAGTTTGTAGTTGTAGAAAAACCTATTTTTCTGTGCAGGTTTTTTTTCTATTATTATTATTATTATTATTATTATTATTATTATTATTATTATTATTATTATTATTATTATTATTATTATTATTATTATTATTATTATTATTATTATTATTATTATTAACTATGACAAGAAAATTGTTCATTCCTCCAAGTTACATTATGTTGCATATTATGAATGTACAATACATTTCATATTTCATAGTTTATTTTTTTCACAGCAGGTGTCATGAATATGAGGGAGAGAAGCATTGTTTCTCATTGTTGAAAGACAACAGCAGCAGCAGCGCAAAACAATATTTGATATTCAGAGAAATATATTAACAAGAGAAAAAAAAAAAAAAACATCTCCTCGAGGTAGTTTTGCTTGTTTTTTGTTAAATCGTCATCATTTCAGCTTTCAAATCATGTAGCTACCACCTTTCTTCAAGAATATGGTTTCTATTTTAATTAACAAACAATCTATATTCCTCAAACAACTCAATAACTTCAAATTGTAAATTAGATGTTCTGAAAACATCTATTCCACTGTATTGAAAGTTGATACCTTGGGCTTCCTGTTTTTTTCCAGTCATTTCTGTTATTATTGAAAATGACTGTAGTTACTTTGTGCTTCTGTGTGTCCTGTGAAGTGACTCATCAATAACTTAAATCTATATTGCAGTTTATGACTCAGAAGGTGTCCATTAGGCTCCACTATGAAACATGTTCCCCTGCAAACCTTAATCAATAATTTCGACTGGACATGATTTTTTTTCTTGCTTCCTCTTCTGTTATGAACCTAAAGTAATGGTCTTTACCTCTGGGACACTGTATTGATTGTTTGTATATGCATCCCTAATCATGCAGACAGTGGAAAATTTCAGGATAAAAATGGACTTGAACGCTCGTGACCTCTCCCCCTCTCTCTTCCCAGGGCTACGACGATGGATACGGAGGTGAATATGATGACGATAGTTACGAAGCATACGAGGATAACTACAGTAATCAGTCCAAGAGGTGATGTTTAAATCAAAGTTTTGACTAAAAACGCTGTGATGAGTTTTGTGTTTTACTGTTTTTGCGCATCTTATATTTAACCCTTTAATGCCAAATGTCTCCTATTTGATACATGAGATGTGAATCCCTCTATACGATCAGTGTGATATTATTAGAGTTATTATTATTTTAAATCTCATGTGCACTGGTATCTCATTTATTGAAAAATAACCTGCAATAAGCAAAATATATAAATATGTGAAGTAATCACTTTATTTTTTTTGTTCAATTACTGTATTTTCCAGACTATAAGTTGCTCTGGAGTATAAGTCGTAGTTTTTAGGGGGAAATTTATTTGATAAAATCCAACACCAAGAACAGACATTTCATCTTCAAAGGCAATTTAAAATAACACAACAGGCTGAATACGTGTACAGAATGCTAACGTAACACATTCAGCAAACATTACATGATTCAAAAACAACAAAGTGACAACGTGCCTGGTGTGTTAACGTAACATATTAACAGTTATTCAGATACCTATAACCTGGGTGCGATTTGCCGGGGGGTGGGGTGGGATCATCCCCCACTCTGGTGTTGAGCATCACCATTCGAGTCTGTTAGGGTCCACTGATTTTGCCTCCCGCTTGCGCCTGGTACCCATGGGGCCAGGGTCCCACCTCACACCGGCCACCGCTTTCTTTGCACTGTGGGCTTCCTAGGAGACCCTCTGACTCATGTGTGCATTAGTCTCCTGTGTTTCAAGATGGGTCAGGTGGATTGCGGACATCGCAGTTGACCCCTGGCACCTGTTGTAGCTAAGGCGCAGCGAGTCTTGGTAGTGGCGCTGTAAATCTCGCCGCCATAGCCGTGAACCACCTTCACCCCCGGACCCTTCCTGGCCAAACCAGAGGCGATCGAGGCACACCGCCGTGGAGATAATGCACCCAGCAGATGTACAAACCAAATCCAGAGGGAGGTCCTGTGAGAGGATCCTCTCAGTGGACGACCCAGGCCCACTGAGGTTTAATCCTTCAGGCAGACAGTGCGGACCCCACCTGTTTACCTCTCAATGGTTTCACACCGCCTAGAACTCTATTGGGTCTGTAAGTATTTAGCCTTAGATGGAGTTTATCACCCGCTGCTGCATTCACTAACAACCCTGACTCTGAGAAGACTGGACCCAGCGTGACAACAACTGGGCAAGTGGTCTTCTGTACGCCACATTTCCCACCTCCCACCCATGGGACAGGGATGCGGTGCTGGGCTCTTCCCTCTTTGCTCGCTGCTACTGAGGGAATCCTGGTTAGTTTATTTTCCTACGCTTAGGAATATGTTTACAATCTGGAATGAGGGTCATAACATCCAATCCAAGCCCCCCCCCCCCCCCCCCCACCCCCACCCCATCCCCTCTGATTTTTTTATGAACCCCCCCCCTGCCTAACGTAACTGTTCAAGCAGACATGTATGAATTCATTCCTTTAGCTGTGGCCTCCTACCTTTTAGCCTGTGATTACCTTTTTTTGTTTTCTTTATTTTATTAATAGTACCTCTGCTTTTCATCTGTCCCTTACAAGTCTCTCACTCACTCCAAACTTTCTTTCTGCTGCTCCATTACCATTTTCAGCTGCAGAATATGAATTTCTTTTGGAAGCCATTTTTGTTCAGTTCTTCTCAGTTGTTTTTATAAGTTACAGCTGATGTTGAAATGATCCATTTTCAGAGGTACAGAAGTAGCAGGTACAGATACACATAAATATTGCGATTGTCAGTGTGAAAATAACATGTAGCATTTTGTTTTTTCCTAATTTGTCTGCATTTTGTTGTCATTTTTTTTTTAACTCCACAGAGGGGAAGTCAATATTGTTTGAGATAAATGCATATTTTAGTCTTGAAGCCAAATATTTTAATATTTAGTGCATGTGTGTGACCATCAATTCACACCCCTGCCCAAACTATTTAAATAAAAATCAGATTTATAATCCAAAAAATACAGTATTATATATGTTTTAAGGTTGTAAAACTCCTCACCACACATTTTATACACTTTTCACCAGTCATGTAACTTGTACCTTCCTTCAGCATGTCCAGAAGTCCAACTTTTTGTGAGACGGTTACCATCTTCATCTGCCTTTTGGGTGTTTCTGACCGCAGGTGCTTTTGTTGGTGTATTTCAGTGACATTGTGGGTTTTGTCATAGGACAAAACTTGCAAACATACAGCACTTCAGAGTCACACTACTAACAAGGAAACATATATGTAAATTTGGCAAAGCTGGACACATTCTGTACTGTACAGGAGACACGGCATGGAGGAGAGTGATTGACAATGGTCTTCAGTCCCTTAGCCAATCAGGGCGCAGAACACAATGCGCATGCTGTGAAAAAAAAAAGGTATGCCAAAGTGCACTTGAAAAAAATCAGCAAAACAGGTGAACCACGTCATAGTGAAGGACAACTATGCAATTAAATACATGCTATGAGGGGGGAGGAATTCCTTCACCAGAGCCTTTCCAGTGAAAATACAAAACTTATTACTGGGGAAGGAAGCAGAACTTGGGGGGGTTGTCCAATTTTATTATTATTATTATTATTATTATTATTATTATTATTATTATTATTATTATTATTATTATTATTATTATTATTATTATTATTATTATGAGAATAAAGTCAGAATTCTGAGAAAATTCAGAAAAAAAACAAACACTATTTCAGTGGTCCTAGTCCTCTACCATGCAGAACTTTCCTAATATTGAAAAGGAATGAATAATTTGTCAGATATGTTTGTCATATTGTGCTTTTGTTCGATCAAAAGTAAGAATGCTTGAGCATTGAGACCCGATGTATTAAATATGATACAAAATTCCAAGTCCTACATGGAAAATGATATTAGAAAAGAAAAAAAAAATAGATTAAGAATGACCAATAAAGGCTCCAGTTTCAAAGAACTGGAATTTTCTGTCAGTGATTTAAGAATTCAGGCTTTAAGGGGTTAAAAACATCATGTCATTCCAAAACCAGCAACATATCTGCTAACGCTTCTTTATTAGTCATATATGTGTGTCCAGAGATTAAAAATGTTATCAACAAGTGAGAGTGTTAAAATGATTTATTCTCACATTGTCTGATGGAAATACTAACTGACTCAAATATGCGCATAAATCAACACTGCAAAATAGTCCAAAACAAATACTCACCTGTGTTTGAATAATATTTGCTAAAGCTACAATATCCAGCTGTTTTAGGGAATTACAAATGCTGCTCATTATTTTCCTTTTGTTTTGACAAAGTTTTTTCCTCTCTCTAATTTAGCATTTCAGATTATTACGAGTACGGACATGGCACCAGCGATGAATCTTATAATAACTATGGTACGTTTATCGCCTGTTTCATACTTTGTGTTGGATCATTTCATCAAATATTTTCTGTCTTCTTTTCTCACTTGTTATAAACTAACGAAGCTCATTTTTTCAGGAAAAACTCTGCAACATCAATCGGCATCAGTATATACATATTTAAATGGTGCATTTTCAATCAGAAAAAACAACCGCAATTAGTGTCTTTTATTAAAGGTAATTCGATGAGTTCACGGACACTTTCTTGGACTAATGTTTTAACAAGTATCCTTGGACTTCATTTAAATCCATTCATGATAAAGGAAAGCCTTTGTTAAACAATGCAGGCTGATGGTGTACTGATATTTAAAAGCTCTTTCACGGCATTGAAACAAAAGTAAAAAGACCTTGTGCTTCCAACTCGCTTTTAATCATCTTCACCCAGGGAGCTGTGTCTGCATGTATCAGCCTTCCTACCTTCCTGGTTAAAAGCTGCATTTGACTACTGCAGTAATTGGGCCAATAGAAGATCAGGGGTTAACTGATACCCATTGTAAAAGAGCGCTTGCCTCTTTTGAACATGTGACCATAGGCTTTACTCTTCCAGCGATCTATGAGATTGTAAAAACAAAAAACATTCATCCACTATAAATCAACCTGAAAGAGGAAACATCAAATGAGATATGGTTAGAGGGATGGAAATGTAAAAACAGACTCCCTATCATGGTGGGATTTTTGTTGGAAATTTCTTCTTTTTAACACCTGTGTGAAAATCAGTTATTTCCTGTTGCAGATCAAACACATATTTTGTTCCTGCCCTGGTACTGTTGGATTTTGCAGAAATATGATGGAGTTAATGTCTTCAGTTTTTGGTGTTCATCTTGAAATGTCACTGGTTACTTTATTTTTTTTTTCACAATTAGCCAGAGGAATTATGTAAAGTGTATGTATGTATTTATTTTTTATTTCAATATAGGTGTGTATGCAGCGATGGGCAGTAGCGTAGCGAAGTTAAGCTACATTTTCCGGTAGCATTGCTGCTTTATGAATCAAGTAATTACTACAGTAGCACAAATGTAATCCCCTAATACTCACTAAAAAAAGGATCCTTCTTCAATCTCCTTTGTGATAAAAATTATCAACCAAATCCATTTGATGGAAATGATGGCGTACAACAGTAAAGGGAGTAAAGTACTGGGGGAAAAAAATGTAACTTTTTATTTCAATCTGTGGACAATAAACCATATGTAAATATTTTGATAAGGCTTCAGAAACCAGATGGAGCCAAAAGAAAGACGTCTTTACAGGTTTTATTATAAGAACAGTATTGGGTTGATGTCAGGTGACACACGGTCAGACCAACAACTGAGGGGTAAGGAAAAAGGGTGGTCAAAAAAATCCACAAAAAGAGGACAATCCAAAACTCTTTACCAGTGTCCAGGCGTGGGTCAAAACCAGAGTCAGAATGTAAAACAGACCTGATGAGGGTGAGGCAAACTCTTTATTCAAGGTTAGGCAACAGATGGCAGCAAAAAATCAGACATGGGATAGACAGCAGACAACAACTAGAAAACCAAACACTCATAAACAGTGAGGACCAGAACCAGAACCAGAACCAGAACCAGAACCAGAACTGCTTATTCGCTTCATGAGGTGGAAAGTAACTAAGTAAAACTACTTCATTACTTCATTTTTTAGGTATCTGTATTCAACTTTTGACTTTTACTCCCTACATTTTTACATAATTATCTGTACTTTATACTCCTTACATTCTCTGAATAGACTCATTACTTTTTCAAACTAAACAGATGTGACATTATGAAAAATATGTCACCAGAGGAAAAAATAGTGAAGGAGAGAAACTGTGAGTTTATGTATTATAGTTATATGACTATTATCTCACAATTTTTTATTTTTATCTCATCATTTTGACTTTATTTCACAATTTTAACATTTTATCTCACAATTTTGACTTTTTCTCTTAAAATTATACATTAAAAAAAAAAATCTCATTCATAATCTTTTCTAAATCTCAGTATGACTTTTTATCTCAGTTGTGACTTTTTTTTCCTAATTTTCCTAAATTTCCTGTCCATATCCACAAAATTTGAGTACAGTGACCCTATCAAACACATTATCTATATAGTAACTCCCTTTTAAATACTTTATTTTAGATACTTTCTAAACTTTTCAGATTTTTCCTGGTTAAATAAGTATCATTACTTTCATGGCAAAAAAAAATGCTGTTTTACTTTTTAATTTTCTACTTTATTACAATTATAAAATTGTACCTTTTTACTTTTACTTAGGTAAAGGAGTTGAATCAGTACTTGTATTTTTTTACACCAGTAGCTGTACTTCTACTTAAGTACAGAATGTGAGTACTTTGACCACCTCTGAGAAAGACAAACTCACACTAGTCAAAGACACAGGAGGAGTTTATATATAAACTGTATGAGGTTTAATTAAGGGGCGGGACAACACCAGTGACAGGAAGTAATCCGACACATAGTGAACATGAACCAACATGACAAAATAAAAGCCCAGACACTAAAAATGACAGAAAAAAACAGGAAGACAAACGGAAAACTTACAAAATAAGACATTAAGAGTCCAGAATATTACACCTGTGACCATTTTTAAGTTGTTGTTTTTTTAATGTTTGTTTTGTGTATACTGTACTTCAAAACCATAAAAATTAAAGTACCGAAAAGAAGAAGAAAAAAAAAAGCATTCATCCGCAGTACCACCTGTTTTATTTGCTCCACGCTTGATAGAAACAAGAGGATACTCAGATATTTCCCACCTGTGAAGCAAATATATTAGAATCACCCCAACAAAAAAAAAAAAAAAAGTGCATAAAGGCTGCGATATACTGGTTGCCACAGTGTGTTTGGAAGCTCATTCATTTTCAGCACCATGAATTGTGCACTAGGGTGTTGAGGTCAGACCTAACCAAACCAAGGGGGCAATGATTTGATTTTCTGCTCCATAAACACTTCTTATTTGGAAGCAGTGCAATGTGCCATGCAGCAGAGGTGGCTATCTTTATGTAATTTGGCTCCAAGGAAAGAAATGCTGACAGTCAGATCTGAGTATTGGTCCAACAGAGGGCAAAGAGCTTATGAAATTCATTTTGTGTGGAGGAAAGCCCCGGTAGAACCTGGAAAAGCTTTTGCACTTTTGAATTTTCTTGTCTTTGGTTAAATGGATTGTGAGGGAACAGTGTACAATACCTGCGTTTGCAGTTTGACTTCATGACATGAACTTTCACGGTTAAGTGAATGGAGTTTCCTTCACCCTGGTTCTTTTCTAACTATTTTTTCTGTGTGTGTGTGTGTTTGTATTCTTGTCTTTATGGGGACATTGATATGTTAACACAGTCACACCATAGGGACCTCTGACACTATAGGGACCAAAATTCAGGTTCCCACAAGGGTTAAATATAAATAAAGGTCCCCATTAGTTAAATAGAAATGATGTGGCCCTATAAATACTTTTTTTTTTCCAGATGTCCCCATAAAGCAAGAGGGAAACATGTGTAAAGTGAAACATGTATTTTTCAAAGATTTGAAGATGTGTTTTGGAAAAAAAAGATTTATTGTTGTGTATTTTTTAAATATGCATTTTTCATGATTTCCTAATCCTTTTTATTATTATTAGGGACCGAGCACGCAGGGTCGAGTCCCTATGCATTTGCACACTATGTGTGCAACGCATAGGGACTCGGCCCGCAGGGCCGAGTCCCTATTGTAATTCGTTCGTTTTTTATTATTATTATTATTATTATCTTTCCGCCAAATCAAAGTGGATTTTGACCCCCTAAACGTGCATGAAAACTCAGCTATCTCGGCACGCATCTCAAGTCTGGTGAAAAATTTTATAAAATGAAAAAAAATTCTCCCGACATCCCAGAATTTTCGAACTAGCAACCAAAAAATAGGAAAAATTGGAACGTTAATAACTTTTTAGAGGTTCGCCTTAAAGACACGAAAAAAACAGCAAAAGTTGCGGCCAACATTACTTGAGGCAAAAAATACATTTAGAGCTAGCAGATCGCGACCGAAGGTCGCGATCTGCTAGCGTGAATTGAAACGCTCCAAAATTATCTCCTCATAGGGCGTTTGTCGCAGAGACCTAAAACTGGTACCAAATTAAAGAAGAACTGGTGCATCTAAAAAGTTGTATATAACTTTTTAAAAACTCGTGTAGTTTTCGCGTTCCGCGCCCTGAAGTTTGCGACCGCCGACACTCAAAATTAAAATTTGAGTTTCTCCCAACAGGTGATATATCGTGACGATCAGGGCACTGAGCCGGTGTGAACTAGCGCAAAATATTTTGAATTTGACGTACGGTTTGGGAGATATCGCAATAGATATTTGCGTTTTTTCGACATTTTTGGGCAAAAACGCCTTTTCGGCTCTATGCCTCTTTAGACTGGCAGATGACCCCCTTAACATGCTCGCAATGAAATGAAATTTGGTAGGCCCGTCAGGGCCTACCAAATTTCATTAAATATGAAGAAAAAATGTGATTCCATCCCATAATATTAATTTTATTGAGAAAAGAACGCACGGAAAATTCCGGAAAAATCCCTAAAATGGCCCAAACAAGCCTTAGGAATGTCGCAGAAAGATGAGACGCACGCGCCAGCGTGCGTCTCATCCAGCCCGACATTTCATACGCTGATACCACCCATCTATCTTGGACAGGAAGTTCACAATCTGCCTTTCAAAGTAAAAGCTTCCAAATCTAAAACCTGAACCGCTTGGCCTAGAGACATGAAACCAATGCCAAAAGTTTCCTTGTAACCGTCCGAGAAATTCATACGCTGGTACTTTTGGTCTATCTCCTACAGAAAGTTCGCAATCTGGACTTGTTTGGAAATCGTAAAAAATGTACTTCTCAGAAGCCGTTTGTCACAGAGATGTAAAAATAGTACCAATGGATAGAGCTACCTGAGACACATAAAAGTTGTAAAAATCATTTTTGTATCTCTTGTAGTTTTTTTTACTCAGGCCCGGGTAGTTGCGATAGCCGAAAATTTAAAATTAAAATTAAATATTCCCCAACATATGACATATTGTGAGAATCAGTGACATGACCAGAAGTTGCCACACTAAGAATTTTTGATATCAGATGTACGGTTTGGGAGATTGGACAATTTTAGTTTCCTTTCCTGACTTCCAGGTTTTCCCCCAAAATCACAGAAAAATCCTAGGTGGCGGAATTAGCCACGCCCCCTGCAACTCCTTATTTGGAACACTGTTCTGTGAAGGTGCAGGAGAGGAGAAGCTTTGACTGAAACTTTGATGAAAATGGCAAAATATGAGAAACCATAAACAGCAAGTGAATGAAACTTTCCAGAAATGTAGTCATACTACCTAGGAACAATATAAACCAGGTTTGGAAGATCCAGCTAATTTAAAATTTAAATGAGACTCAGTAGTTTGGGGGGATGTCTGGTCTCAGCCTCCATTCACTTCCATGTTAATATGGATCAAAGAAAATCTTATGTTCGCCTAATTTTAGTGTTTTTAAAACTGCCCAATCTCGGCCATTTTTGACCCTACAGGGGAAATGAATACATCTACGTGTTCCTCAAAGCCTCCTGCCACTCACAATTATTTTAGTTTTCAGCTAGCATTTACGGTTGTCTCACAAATGGCAGTAGTTCGGAGGTAAGATTTTGCTTAAAAGCCAGTGTTTCTGTGTGACACAGACTGCAGCGTGTCTGTGAGTGTGTAAGGGAGGGGTCGTTGCCTAGCAACGGTGCAGCTTTGACTAACAGGTGCAGACAATTAACAGAACTATAACAGTGGGGGAGGTGCTTTAACATGATTGACAGGCAAACAGATCAACATACCCTGTACTGTGAGTTACTGTGAGTACTAAGAGGTGGCAAAGTATATATGTATACATGTATAAGTACTAATACACACAAATACTTAGACCAGAGCCGTAGGCTCTGGTCTAAGTATTTGACATATGTAGAGGATGTATAAATAAATACTCACACATATGTCAAGTACTACAGACCAGAGCCGTAAGGCTCTGGTCTGTAGTACTTGACATATGCATAGTGTATATGTATTTATGTATAAGTACTCACATATGTCAAGTACTACAGACCAGAGCCGTAAGGCTCTGGTCTGTAGTACTTGACATATGCATAGTGTATATGTATTTATGTATAAGTACTCACATATGTCACAACAGCCACACCCTCTAATACTGACAGCTGATTGGCTAATGTACTCCCACTCCTGTACACCTATACATGTGACATTACTTTGCTCCTATTTCTTTCTCTCTCTGACTTTCTGCCTGGATACAGCCACACCCTCTAATGCTGAAAGGTGATTGGCTAACACTCTCCCTCTAGTCTACACACACACACATGCAGTGCTCCGGCCACGCCCCTTTCCTGCCCATATTTGGCACAACTCTATGTGAATGGCTCCAGCACAGGAGCTGCTTTGACTGAAACTTTGATGAAAATGCCATATTATGGAGTATAATTTGCTCATTTTTAGATATGACGGTTATAACTGTTATATGGCATGCGACGAAATCCACGCGTAAAGTCGAGGTCCCGATCCAATGCTGCTTGCAGCTTTAATTATTATTATTATTATTATTATTATTATTATTATTATTATTATTATTATTATTATTATTATTATTAATTTCATTTTATTATTTATTCATTTATTTATTTTTAATTTCATTTAATTAAATTAATTTAATTAAATGAATAATAATGATAATGAATGAATATAATAATTTTGTATTTATAAAAAATTTAAATATTCTTTTTTATTATAATTTTTTTTTTGTATTTTTATACATTTATTTGAAAATGTTTTATCATTTTTTAATTGTATTTTATTAAAAACAACATGTTTACATTGACTACCCAATACCTACTTGATTACAAACTTGGTCCTCATGAGATATTTAAACAAGTATGCATGTGCGTCTATGTGTGTGTGTGTGTGTGTGTGTGTGTGTGTGTGTGTGTGTGTGTGCGTGCGTTTGTTTTCGCAGAAGAAGACTGGCCGATCACCCGTCCCAGTCTCAAAGCCCCAGTTTTACGGCTGACAAGAGGGGGCTTCAGAAAACATCCCTATGGTCGATACTGAAGGTGCTCCAGATCTGTAACCTCCATTTTGAATCTATTTCTAATTTCTTTTTTTAAATTCTTGATAAAAAAAAAAAAAAAAAACCTGTTGTAACCTTTACTTTTCTGTCCCTCTCCTTGAGAACGCTATTTAAAATACACCTATAAAACATAAAAATCTAAAACATTTAATATTACCACAGTATTCAGATTCTTCATTTATACATTTAATGTATTATTTTTTGTTTTTGTTTGACAATACACGTGGAAAGGACACGCAACACACTCATTCATGAATGACAACATTATGACCTCTGTGCTACCACTGTCCCTTAAAAACTAATTATTTTTCCCCACACACACATTAAACTATAGATGTTTTCACAGACTTGGACAAATCAGATTCCAGTTGTTGCCTTTACTGCAGGGATTCAAGGTTTTAAGAAGAGGTTAGATTGAATATATTCACATATTATTGAGTCATTTGTACTAAAAGTGTAGAAATATCTGGCTTCAAAGAGTATAATCAAGTCAGTGAGTATTCATATCTCTACTTATAACACACTGATGCCGCTGTTAATATTATAATTTGTTCTGTCCTGTTTTATTTGGTGGGTACACGATCAGTCCTCGATTTGCATTTGCTGCATTGCTTTTACGATGACTATGACGACATTGCTTCAAATAATCAAATGTCATGGCCAGCACTAATTTGTGTTCCAGTCGTCAGTCTGTAGTCTAATCCTAGTATCAGCTGCACCACATATTTTGTTTTTCTTGCCCCTGCTCTTCCACAAATAAGCCTCAAAGGAGCTCACTACACAGAAGAAAACACTTCTAAGACTTCTTTGGAAGTTTTTGTTTTCTTTACTGCTGGTGTATTAACAGCATATGTGCAGTTCTCATCATTTTTTTATATTGTAGAAAAAAGGCTGTTCATTGTAGTTTATACCCATAGTGTCATGACAGCAGTGCTTCTCAAATCTGCACCAGTGTCCTGCATGTTTTAGCTCTTCTATCACACCTAGTTCTATTATGAATCAGCTATTTAGACGCCTGATAATGATATAATATAATGGGTTTTTTTTTTCATTATTATTATTATTATTTTAAATGTAATTATTTTATTCATTATTTGAATATACATATGTATTATTAGTATTATAAATATTATTAAAATTATTTAACTGTTTTGTAGTAGCAGTACTAGTAGCAAATGTTTAAAAACTAGTAAAAGGGGAAGCGGTGGGATTAGATAGGTTTTGACTTCTCATTTTTGAACATATTATTGCATTTATGCTGTTTTTATTTTGTCTGTTTTTTTGTTCAAAATAAATTAAAAATAAAATATATTTTTATTTCATTATTATTACTATTAAAATACTAATTAATTTGTATCTATTAAATATAGTTTTAATTAATTTCTTTTTATTTACTTTTTTATTTTTTTTTTATTTAAAAAAAAAAAAAAAGAAGAAGAAGAGGACGATATTTAAAACATGCCCACACGGACCAGATTTGAGATGAGTTTTAACTAGGAAGTATATGAGAGTAAAAATATGGTACACTACAGTTTTCTTGATGATGCTTTGCTCAGACTGTTTCCAGATGATATTTTTCAGATTTTTAGTTTTGTTCACTCCGAGGTATTTCATTTGTGTTGCTTCCCAATTTAGTTTATGTTCTGACTTTTTCTGAGGGACTAGTATGAAAGAGGAGTACCTGGGTCTTTGTAATGTTAAGTCTATAACCTCAGTGGTCACCAATTTCCTTCAAGTTATGCAATAATATGTCCAAGTGTTTGACTGGATTTGTCAAATATATAAGGACATCATCTGCAAACAGGCTAATTACATGGTTTTTGTTGTTCATTTCCACTCCTTCCATATAAGGGTCAACTCTAATCATCTGGGCCAAGGGTTCTATATACAAGGCTAATCTACTGAGATTCAGACATGCTTCCATATGGATTATTTTCTATATCTGCGCAGCTCTTATGCATTGTATCTTATTTTGGCTTCGATCCAGCTGATGTCATCATGTCTATGCATGTGCTGATGTCAGTATATCAGTTGTTTCTCTCTCTATAAGTGCCAACTTTGAAGTAAATTTGAACAAAATTGATGTTTTTATAGGCATTTGAAATTTCATCCATAATAAGTAAATGGAAGGAAAAAGACATTTTAAAATTTTATGAAACATGTTATACTTTGACCTACTTTATCCAAAAAGTTACCACATCTATTTAAGGTCACTGGTCATGTCTAAACCCAATTTGGTATGAATTTGATTCCATTTTTTGCTGCTACAGACATAGGAAATGTCCCATTATAAGTAAATTAAGGGAAAAAGATTTTAAAATGGCATTAAAAATTGACACTATAAGCTCAATTTATTATAAACTAAACCAATAGCTTTGCTGTTACAGACATGTGAAATATTTAGTCCATTACAAGTAAATAGGAGAAACACAATTTTAAAAATGTAAAAAAAAAAAAAGTATATTCTTTGACCTACTTTTCCCAAAATGTAATCAGGTCTATACTGGTTCACTGGTAATCTGTAAACCTAATTTGGTATTAACTCAATCAATACATTTGCGGCTATAGAAAATTAAAAAAAATTGTACATTACATGTAAATAGGGAAAACTTTTATTTTTTATTTTTTATTTTTTTTAATTCATACAATTTTTTAACTTTGACCTACTTTCCCAAAATATACTGACATCTATTCTGGTTCACTAGCAATATGTAAACCTAATTTTATATTAATTTAATCAGGTTTCTGTGTTCGAGTGCTAACAAACAATACCCGTTGCCTCCCATTCGATATAATAATGAACAGTTTTTTTGGTTAGGGTTACTGCTTGAAGCTCCTACCAGTCTGCAGAAACATAGTATGCATTAACAGAGTGACATCTTAAAATAAACACATACAACCTGATGAACCCCCATTAAAGGCAACAGATGGAAACCATATCTTTTGTAGAAATCGAGATCTGAAGAAACCCACGGCTCTACTTGTCAAAAACATCATGTTCAGAAATCTAAATTAGCCTTGAAGTGTGAAATGAAACTCTGACGGCATCATAGTAACACAACAGACTAAAATAAAAAATAAACCTACATTATGTGACTTTAAATACTGTATGCTAAGATGTAAGATCGTGTTGTGTAGAAGATTTGTTTGGTTTGGAAGCAATCAGCAATGTACAGTGTGTAATTTATAATGCGTGCTTTGTTCTGTGTGTAATCTGTATTTGTACATAAAGCATTTAATAAAAACAACATAAACTACAATACCCTGTGTAAGATTTTCTAAATAGGTGGCTATGAAGCTATAAATTGTTTTGTTTTTTGTTTTGGTTTTTGTTTTGTTTTTTTGGTGTCATCGTCTTTAAAAACTTCCAGGAGCTAAATTATTCATAAACGCAACATCTTGTCCCTAATTAATCATTTTGTTAAATTAAATCGTGGCAAATAAATTCTCTTACTGCTTAATTGTTCTTGAGTCACTGATAACTTTCTTATTTAGAAACTAATAAATTTCTTTTCTAAATCCTTTCTCTGAAGTTTGATATCATTAAACAGACTCTGATTGACTGACAATGTTATGGAGTTAAAAGAGGTAAGAAGTCCTCGTACTGTATATTATCGTAATAATGCCTTAAACATGCTCAGCGGTTGACACGGAGCATAATGAGTTATGTCGATATATTGTTTCTGAGTGAAATAACAAGGTGCGGTATCTTTTATCTGTCACTCTTCAATGTTTCTGCTCATTTCTTTTATTGTATTTCTGTTATTCAGTCGTAGAACACTGTAATGCTGTAACTGTAATGCACTGTAATTTTCCGTGATTTAAACCTCAACGCTGAAGTCCATTTAGCAATCTGAATTTTCTTCTGTGATTAGTACACCCGAAGCCTGGCGCTCATTAAGAGTGTAGATCACGGGACTGAAAGGAAGACTAAACACTAAGCAGGTAACACTAACATATAATAATAACAGTATAATAATCCAATGCTAACATCCACTTAAAAAAAGTAAACCTGCCCTTTTTAACCCCTAATAAATACACTCATGATTAAAATCCCTCAGTTATTCTAATTAGATACACACCATCCAGCTAAACTGTGATAAATAATAATAACTTTTATTTAATAAAATGCACTAAAATAAAGTTCGGTCAAACTAAACTTCACAAAAGTGATATAAATAAATAATAAATTTAAAAAAAAAAAAATTGTATAACGCCAAGAATTGGTTTACTTTTTTACACAGTGTTCAAATGTACTGTATGTCTTGAGTTACTATATTGTACATTATGATATTGCATGTGTAAGATGTTACAGATAATGTCAAGATCGACATATTCCTCACTGTATTGTATTTCTTTTATTTTTTTTTATTTTTTATTTTTTGCCTTACAGCTGTAGGAGAACGTAACGGAGTGAACCGGTCTTTGAAGAGACAGACATGAACAAGTGAGTGGGCCGTGAAAAGCCTGATGTTGTTGGTTTTATTTCGTACTGTTGTCATTGTTGAATTATATGATCCTTCATGCTTTAGCAGCCTGGACACGCATACCAATAAAAATCAATGAGGGGATGTGAATCGGTCGGAGATGCAGTCTTAACTTTCACCACCAATGAGTCACAATACTTTATTCTGGATTCCATCACAGAACTCAAAAGTGAATCTACATAAAAGCAGCCATTTTAACACTAACAAACTCCAAACACAGATTTTTAATGTACCTGCATTTTCCGCACTATAAGACGCACTGGATCATAAGGCGCTCTGTCATTTTTTGAGAAAATTAAAGCCTTTTAAGTGCACCTTATAGTCCAGAAAATACAGCAGGGGTCTGTAACCCTGGTCCTAAAGAGCGACTGTCCTGTTTCCCTCTTTCAACACACCTGAAGGTCATTATCATTCTTCTGTAGAGGTTGATGATTGGCTGATTATTAGAATCAGAAGTATACATCTAAAACCTGCAGGACAGTGGCTCTCTAGGACCACAGCTGCAGACCCCTGACATATGGTATTCATTTTCAACTGTTTGATGCTTATTGTATGTTTTATCACTACTTTATTTTATGTATGCTAATGTGAAGGGTTTTTTTTTTGTTTTTTTGTTTTTTACAGATTTGGAACCAATGCACCTGATTTAGGTAAATCCACATATTTTACACATATTATTGTGTTAATTCTTCATTTTTAACTGTTTGTTACTTATTGTGTGTTTCGTCACTGTGTTTATTATTATTATTAGCTCCGTCGTGCTTCATCCATCTTCGTCCACAATTCACTAAAATCCCTTCTCTCTCATTTCTTAATGGATTTAAATTCTGATTGATTTATTAGTAAGGGATAATATATTGCTGACGCGTGACTATTAGAAAAATATTTCCCAATGGGGCTGAACAGCACCCCGATGGCAAAGACGGAGGGGTATTGTTTATGGTTTTGAGTTATGTGCAGCTAAACGTCAGTAACAGAGGCCATCAGATCACTGTTGCCCTTGACTCTCGCCCTTATACTGATGATTTATGAAGGAATTCCACCTTTGGAACCAGTACTATTTGCCCATCATGCACCCTTGCTATGTGGTTTCCTTTTCAGAAACATGTTGATAAACTCATTCACCATATTCCATTTGTAACGTCACCTAAATACCAGGTCGAAAACACATCAAAATAAGGCATTAACAAACACATCGATTAGTCAACACGTCGACTCCCGTAACACAAGTCGACTTAAATTTGGAGGAGTCGATAAGTCGCATGTTATTCTTTCTGTCCCCCTCTCTCTCTCTCTCTCTCTCTCTCTCTCTCTCTCTCTCTCTCTCTGTGTGCATAAGCACAGTCAGACCTAAACCAGATGTGGTTTCTGCAGGTAAGACAGTTGTGGTGGGCTAACAAAACAAAAGAGAGTGACAGACACAGCTCGCATATGTCTGTCACTCTCTTTTACTTCACCTTGGATGAAAAAAAAAACAGCCATCTGAAGGCATTCACTAGCTAATCTGCATGATATGAGCAGCATATCCTAGCTAACATGAGTTAGCAGCGGCACTGACAACGTGCTCTTTTTTTCCCAAACATGATGTGGACAGTGTGGTGTGTGTCTTGGCCACTGCCTTAAACTTTTTGCACTTAATATAAAAAGTGAGGATGTGTGACAGACATCTGGACAGTCTAGTTTTAGAGCTGTGGGTCCAGACAAAATGCAGACATATGTTCACCTACTGATGCTCAGTTAAATTGAACAGAAAACTCTTTGCTAACGTTAGCCTTTGTTTTGTTGGTGTTAAAATGTTGATGCTTGTGTCTTGTCAGTGGACATTGTTACATTGCATTGAACTTTAACACTTTGGTGGACAGACGTGTGTCCGTGTTTTGTTTTGTTTAGTTTGTTGGGTTTTTTTTTTTTTGGGGGGGGGGGGGTTGCCACGTGTCTGTGTTGTTCCTCAGCTGAAAACAATAATGTGATGACATCATCACAACAAGTCGTCTTGACTCTGACTTTATTGACAGATAAGTCGACTTGAAAAACACTGAAGTCATTAATGTCCTACATCAAAACCAGCTGCGTCATGTCACTTCACATGCATTTAGCAGGTTTTCAACTCATGATCATAATTTGGGGCTGTACATGTTGCACCACTTGCACAAAACAAACCAAAGTGGTTCATTCTAGAGAGCTAAACTTTGTTGTATAACATGGAATATTCCATCACCAGTAAATTCCAATCTCAGGTCCAATGAAATGTTTAGCTTTGCATCTTTTTTTGGACTACACCACATTTTTCTATCAGGTTTTCAAATTATAATATCCCAAAATCTTAACGTACTAGAGAAAATGTTGACATATATGGAATCAGTGCACCCATTTTATGTAAATGTTTGTGGTTCTTCCAATTGTATTTAAAATAATCACTTACAATAATCAAATTCTATGCACTAGTTATGATACAACTATTGAAATACTTTCTGAATATAAAAGTTTTACAGAAATGAATCATCCTTCTCTTTTCATTGCAGGAAGAAACTAAATGAAGCAATGGTTCTGTCTGTTTTAAGTTATGGAGACATTTTAAACAGGTATGTATCTGCTGTTTTATTGTAAAACACTTTGTTATTTTTAATCTGTGAAAAGTACTTTATAAGCACATTTAACTTACAACTCTACATCCATTTTACATCATTCAGTCCTCAGATGTAGACCACTCCAACACTCAGCACTGTGACCTGTATTCTAAACTTCAATGACCCTCCCTGATAGATGGGATTTTATTCATTTCCAAAGCCCTCACTGGTCTTTTATCATCCTATTTTAACTCTTTAGTAAAAGGCAAGATGATGGAAGTCCCCTTTAGAAAAACTGAATCTTTACAGTTACAACAGGAAGAGTCAAAGTCAAGTCATCTTTAGTTAGTTTAGTTAAAAAAAAAAAAAAAAAAGTTATCATTGTTGAATGTTGGTCATAAATATTTGTGTGTGTAGTCACTGGCCATTACACAACTGTCACTTTAACTCTGATATGGCTGCGTTATCATTTTAATGTATTCATTTCCATTTTATATTTTACACAGTGAAATTTCTAGTTTTATTACTTACTTGGTTTATATATGTATATTTCTATTTTACTCATTTTTTATTGTATTTTTATTCTATTGATTGATTCCCAGGACCAGAGTAACACATTTCACTTCACCTCATGTTTTAACATACTATGAAATGACATTAAAACTCCTTGAACCTAGTATCTTTTAATCCACGTCTTTATCAGATTTGCCCAAAGGACTGACTCACTTTACAGCTTTCATCAGTCCATACTGGATTTGGAAAATTCAGGTTTTCTTACTGTGCACCTGCAACCTGTAACATTCATCAGGTTCATCTAAAACGTACCATTCCTTTATCATTAGGATCATTTAAACCCTTAATCCCATCTTATTTAACATCCAGCTGCTCTTGTTTTTATTAGACTTCTCTGTTTCCAATTTACCTTTGTCACTTTTACTTTTTAGTGTGAAATGTTCATTCCATGTTTCAAGTGTTTTGTCTCACCTATATTGTAAATGAGGTTGTCTCCTCAATAGAATAGACTGTGTTGTCATTGCACATGTTACAATGAAATTCTGCACCACGAAAAAAAATAGATAAATAAAAACAGCAATAAATAAACAAACTATGGCAATGATAGGTTAAATGTTTTAAAAGATTAAATCAGGTTTAAATAGGTTAAAAATACCAATTAAATTAAAAACTGTGGTGTGCAAGTTGACTTAAATTAAGTCAGACCGTGTGTGTGTGTGTGTGTGTGTGTGTGTGTGTGTGTGTGTGTGTGTGTGTGTATGAATATATCTCTCAGTTTAAATAAAAGTCCTAATAGTAATAATTATTATTATAATTATTGTAATTTATGTCCTGGTAGCTTTGTCATTGTCACCTCCTTGATTTTCACATTTTCTTTTCTTTTTTTTTACATTTAAAAGGGACACATGGTGTTAAATGTGGTTTTTAACATGACCACAGACTCTAAATCTCATATTAAACTAACAAAATGGTCACAGCCCTTTTGAAATAAATGGAAACTGAAACAGGCAGATTGGAAGTCCTCACACTTGTGACGTTACATTTCAGGGGTCGTTGCTCTCAGTTTGCTCTCCTCAGATCAGGAAACCACACAACCATGTAGTTATCTTGTCTCGTCATCTGAACCCACTTTATCCTCACAGGGGTCACTGGGGGCCTAATCCAGCTCCAATGGGTGAAGGCGGGGTACACCCTGTATGAGTCTCCAGTTCATCTCAGGGCTGAACATATATAGACAAACAATCACTCTCACATTCACACCTATGGACAATTTAGATTAACCAATTAACTAATTAACCTATCAGTGCATGTGTTTGGATGGTGGGAGGAAACTGGAGTACCTGGAGAAAAACCCACGCAGACATGAGGAGAACATGCAAACTCCACACAGAAAGGTCTGGTGTGGGAATAGAACCAGGGACCTTCTGTCTGTGAACAATTGCACCACCGTGCCGCCCTCCTGTAGTTATACATTTATCTATTTCCCTACAGTCCTGGTCGTATCGTGTTCTCTTCCACCTCTACTTTAGTGGTCATACATCTGCTGTTTAGATTTAATATTCAATAAATATAATTTCTGGGGTCAAGTGAGACTTAACATTCCTCTTGTGTTTGATTTGGCACAGATCCATTCTAGGTATTAAATGAATAAATAAATCACATAAAATATGTTTTACATCAAGGCTTTTTGACTTTCTGAGGAACCTCTATTTCAACAAGATAATATAGGAAAAAAATTCACAAAGGTATGAAAGGCTGTGGTTGAAATGATAACGTTTGTGTTGTTAGGGCTGGTTTTCAACCCAGTTATAGAAATAAGATTATAAAGAAATAATTAGAGCTAAAACTCTAATCATAACTGTCATCCAGCAAACACACTGACAAACAGATTCTCTAAAAAACCTGAGTTTGTGGATGTTCTCATTTTGGCTTGTTATCCAGTTTACCTGCACAAAAACAAAACACAGACATGTCCACACATTAGGGTAACCGACCATCCCATGTGTACAGCATTTGAAGCTGAATTTATGCATCTCACAAATTCAGATGGTGTCCCTCAGGGGCGTCACAATCATTTAAAACGTTAAAGGTTTTGGCACATGAGCAAAATCAGAAAAATTAACCAATAATTATTTATACATGGTTACATTTTTATATTAACAAAGTACAGTAATATATGGCTGAAAATAACAAAAATGTGTTTTTCATCATTTATTCCAAGAAGAACAAAACTTTTAACAGAAATACAATAAGAATGAAAACCTGCCCCTCCCTATCTCTACTCCAAACATCCAAAAGTGCTCATCCTACTGTCAGCAAATTAGCTTAAGGTTATATGTCACAAAGCAAGACATAGTTTCTTTAACTTAGTGGAAACATTTCTCATTACTTACTGGTTAATGACTGTTTGCTAACACCGCGCAGAAGAGCTGTTTACATTTGGCCTCGGAACTGAGGTGCGCTTCATTTCCTTATGCTGGTGTACGGCGAGGGCGGGTAAACAGTTTAAACCATAGATATTGTAACAACCCCACAGTGTTATTGGTGTTTGTTTGGCGTGATTGTGACCGACAGTAACTGTTTATCCTGCAATAAAAAGTAGGTGAGACCAACTCTGTGTCCGTTTCCTGGATCCAGTAACGATACAATATATAAACTCAGGAAAAAGTGTGGGCTATGAAATCATCTAGTTGTGGAAGTGGCCATCCCCCATGGGTGAGACGCCCGTGGTGTCCTGCATAATCTACAGAGAGGAAAGAAGTACTGCAATCGATGCTTGCTAGGGGGGATGTTGCTGTCTACAGGCAACCTGGGCAGACAAACCAACATGACATGACATTTCTGCACACTACAGACCCACTCACCAAACCACACACTGTAAACGTTTCTGTTGTCATGACAACGCACTCACAGTGGTGAAGAATGCAAGTGGAACATATGGAGAAACACACTGGAGAAAGACTTATGATTCATTTAAAGTCAATAAATTGTCAATGGAAAATAAATAAAATTTATACAAATCATTAATAAATAATCTTGAATAAATCCTAAGTGGAAATGCATCAGTCATTTAATATTCAAAATATTATGTTTATTATATATATATATATATATATATATATATATATATATATATACATAGTGGCATTTGTTCATGACCATATTATGTGACCAATAACAGAATATTATTGATATACCACATCAGGTGGATGTGCTATATAATGCTATCCACTATCAGTGGCGGTGTCCCACATTGTCCCTCAAAAACATACCCCTAGTCCTCCCTTCTGCTCATCAGCAGATGGTCACCCTACCACACATGTGAGGTCAGGTCTGTGCAGAGTTGGTGACTTACAGAGTACACATTGAGGGGTATACTGCCAAAACAGGCCACCAAAAATATTAAAACTAAGTGACAAATTTGATAATAGATAATTATAGTGTAGGAGATTGTAACAAAAAAATAACACAAATGGAAGATTAAATTAACTAGATTTCAAAAAAATAAAATAAAATAAATACACACCATATAATCTTTAAAGTATCTTTAAAAACATTTATTGGTTATCTTGGTTATCAGAACAAAATTAATATAACCAAAAAAAATATTAGAATTAAAACTAGATCTTAATATACTAATTGGGCGATGGATTTCTTCTGTCTCGTATCCATTGAAAACATTAACCTAAACACTGCCTATCCATGTTTAAACACAAGCTATGCAAATAATATAAATGAATATTTATGATTATATTTTAATGTTGATTTATCATGACTAAAATTAACCCATAAGGATGGCAATTCCAAAATGATTTTTTTTCTCCATACTTAACCATGCTTAAGTGATTTAATATGATTTATGTACTTTGTTTTGTTTATATTTTTCCAGTGAAACTCCTTTTCCAACATTTAATTTATAAATCATATAGATGTTCATAACCCATAAAAGTAAAGTTGTGGATCATTATATCAATAATAGAGAATAATCGCTCTATTTCAGTACAATCTATCATTGATTGAACATAAACTCAGTGTTTCCATTCATTGTCATTGATCCAACTCCATGAGTTTTACTGGTGAATCGATGTTGTAGATCAGGGGTGTCAAACTCATTTTAGTTCAGGGCCACATTCAGCTAAATTTGATCTGAAGTGGGATGAAGAAGTAAAAAAATAACATCATAATATACAAATAATGTCAACTTCAAACTTTTCTCTTTGCTTTAGAGCGAAAAAAGTGAAATTACATGATAAAAACAAACAATATTAGGCATTAGTTTGTCATTTACACAAATACATTCTAACTTAGAGATCACAATGGATCTACAGATACACTAAATATTTAGGAATATTATTAAAATTGTATTTACATTTTTCAGGATATCTCCACTTTTTCATATTAGTTCTGATTATTGGGATTTTTTGGTGAAATTATACTTTGTTTAGTGTCACTAAATGAAAAAAAAGCACATTTACGAAGATTTGTTTTATTATTATGAGACTGAATTGGTCTGAATGTGGACCATGAAATAAAATGATTTATAATTTAGTGTTATTTTTCCATTTCAGAAATTAATCAAAAAGGGCCAGATTGGACCCATAAGTGGGCTGGCTTTGGCCCCCTGGCCTTATGTTTGACACCTGTGTTGTAGAAGATTTTAAAAGTTGTAGAAGTGTTTCCACGGTAACTGTGGAGCTTCTGAACATGCACATGGATCATATCTGATCACCATGAAAAGATAATAAACTGCATTTTACAACATTTATGTAAATGTATTAGTGATAAACAGTATATAATCAGTAAATGTTGGATGTTTGATTCTTTATGGGTTAAGAATGAGTGCAACACAACACAGTTTTAGTCAAAATACGATGTTTTGTTAAAACAGGTCTCCTGCTGATTAGTACCATGTGCAAGCAACTCTTCTGTTTATTTACCATTCAGTGAATTCAGACACTTACTTGGAGTTTAGTTGAACATTCATTGACTGTATTTTTATTACCAAATCACTTTGTAGTCTGTTATTCATCCCTGTTTGGTGCTTCACAAAAATGAATTCCTTGTGGCCTATTTTGTACCACATCATGAAAGAATTGAAATGCAATTTCCATCTCACTGCGCATTCTCATGGACTCACTATTAAAGCTCATTTACATCAAGTATAAGAGTTAGAGTGTGCAGTTCTTTGACAGCTCATTAAAGACACAATAAAGCCTAAACATGCAATTAAAATAATGAAGACAGAAGAAAGAGCAGGAAACAAAATCCTACTAAAACTTCATTGTAATTAGAAATTATTAATCATCTGAGTAGAGTATACATGTTTCAGATATAGGGAATTTGAAGGTAAATGTTGGAATTGCAGAAACTGAGGAAGTCGAATCAAAAATAATATTCATTTAATGCACACATTACCATCGAAAACCTCCTGCTGCCAATTGTTTATCTCACTTCCTTCTGTTGTTTATCAGTATGTGTATTTCATTCCATTGTGTTTAATACCAGTACTAAAGACACACCTAATTACTGCATTCATGAACACCCGCTGACCTACTCCATAACCAATAAGAAAAAAAAAAAAAATCTATCATCCACAAACACAAAACTTGCAGAAATCACCCACAGAAAGTACTTAACCTCTGGAGTGTGTTTGTAAGTACCACATATTTATGCAGAGCACTGACTGAATGTAGAAGAAAACGGGATCATTTTAATTTTTCAAGAAGTTCAAGAAGAACATTCAGTTCCTGACAAAATAAACAGTACAATTCCACAGTAGAGTGAATAACAGAAAGATAAGCAATTAAAAGTGAATGAAGAAAATATATTATTTAGGCTGAAAAGCTGAACTAAATGTCTGTTTACAGTCATCGTTCCATGTGTCCTTGGTTTTCCCAGTGGATTGATCCCTGTTTGTGTCACTGACATCCTTGTTTTTTCAATACTTTGGAATAAAACTGGCTCTATAGTGCAATTGTCAGGCCATAATTTTAGATAAATAAATTGACACATATGTTACTAGTATTTAAAGAAATGCAGCTTTCTAGTCACTTATCTATTACAGCCATAAAAAGAAAAGCAAAACAAATATACTTATAACAACAGTTGTAATAAAAGACAAATATCAAGAAACAGGAAAGTTTGTCCCTAGAGTTCACACTAAAACATATGGTGAGGCCTCATTCAGTTTTTATTTCCCCAAACTATGGAACAGTCGACCTGAGGATCTGAGGTCCGCTGCGGGTGTTCATATTTTTAAGGGTAAAATGAAAACCTACTTTTTTAACTTAGCATTTAGTTACATTTTAGTCTCAACATTATTTTACTCTGCTATTTTATTTGTTTACTTTTATAATTTTTTTACCATTATTATTTATTTCATTTATTTATTTGTTCTATTCTTTTTAATTTGGTAAATCTTTTAACTTGTTCTTACAATTGCGGGATAATAGGGGGGGGGGGGGGGTCTGATGTAAAACACTTGATGCACTTGATTTGAAATCAATCAGACGGATAGTTCCAGAGGAAAGAGTGTTTAGTGATTTTAAACTTTTGAGTGCCCCCTTGTGGGCAATGCTGAAATGGAAAATCATTTTCCTCTCCATGATATTCATTGATTGGCTCAGTTGTTTTTACTACACCTGCTTTTGTATTATTTATTTTTTTTGAAAATGTACATATATTTTCCCTAAATATATTTACTGAGAGCGATGTACAATAACCAATGTGTCATACAATTTGTCAGATTTTTTTCTCCCTATCATTTCTAAACCGAATATTTTTCAAGTTATCACGTTCACACGAAGGATATCTCTGTTTTTACAATAACAAAACATCCATTCACATTCACTTTTTTAGTCACCTCGCACACAATGAGATTTGCATAATCAACCGTTTTTTTAATAGAAACTATTGATATTAAATCCACTTTAATTGTTTACTACAAATACAATCATTAAGAAATATGATATGTCCTGATCATGACAATCTGTATTAATTAATTAGAAATAGGCAATAGATTTTATCCATTCTTCTATATTATAACTAGATATTCGAATATTCCGACAATATTACACAAAATGTATCCATCCTTTTAAATGCACAAACTGAAGAAGACATTTTAAAGTTTTACTCCACATTTAGTTTACCATCAGCTTTTATAGATTCCCCATGATTTATTGCTGTGACCCTGACAGAGGGAAGTTTTTGGTTATACTGCAATAAAATGTATTCTGTATATGGTGATTTATTATCAAATGACTTGACTGTACTGTGCAGTTCTGTATTGTATTTCAGCATTTTTATTTTGTTGTTTAATAGATTGTACTTGCTTTTTTTGGTTTTTTGTTGTTGTTGTTTTTTTTAGAGCACGAGTCACAGAAATCTGCACCTGTGGACTTAAGATTGAACTCATCGGGCATGTCACTGGATCCGCTGTCAGTCAGAAATGCAGGAAAAAGTGCTTGGTACGTGCCTCATGTTGCTACGAATAACCTCACCTTAATTAAAATGCAACAGATTTTGGGAGCATGAAAATAGATCAGCTGTTGTATAATGAAAACAGACCACATTGCTGCCTGTTTTCCAAGGCTATCCTCTTCTGTCTCTATTAAGACTCGCAGGATAACACTGTAAATTAGAAATATTGCCTCTGAATTCAGTCCTTGGAAAGTATGAATGTAAGTCCTTTTTTTTTTCATTTCAATGCTTTACCCTATTACGTTTGGTTTGTGCCTTGGTTCATAGAACTAACACTTGGGTTTTATCTGCACCCGTGAATTGGAAGTGATCAGCTTTTCGGAAAACTCTGTGCCAATGATGTTCATGCAGCATTTGCCAAAAGTACTCTCAGATCCATTTTCATATCCAGCCTGCCGCCAGCATAAAACTGGCCAAGAGCTGAATCCTAAAGCCTGCTATGGATGCTGATGCTTTTCTTAAAGTGAATACCACTGATACTACCCCTTTTCACATTCAGATTACAAAAAAAATATATATCATTACTTATACCAGAGTCTGTTTTTTTTTTTTTTTTCTTCTTCTTGCTTTTGCACAAAGACTTAAAATCCTGGGGTGTAACCTGTTTAAAGAGCTGCCCTTACATAGTGCTGTCATTAGTCGACACATGGATCTACTGTGATTCATTTCCATTAACACAGTCCTGGGTTACAGCCTTGAGTCTACAAAAAAAAAAAAACAAGAAAAAAAGGGGAATAAAAAAAAAACCTGGCAGGTGTTTCTTTGTGAGTTTGCCAAGATTATCACTATTGGCAACGTTGTTTATGCAGTCATCACACTGTTAGCAGAATACGTATTAGTGTATTTCGTCAAATCTCTTAGCTTATGCATCTGTATTAATGACCGAAATTAACATATATATCCTGCATACGTTAACCCCTTTTACTGCACACACACACACACACACACACACACACACACACGAATCTGGATTTGGACAGAAAGGCAGTGAAATAATGAAGGCAAAAAAATTGTCTAAATAGGTAAGGAGGAGGTTTTGTTTTTCACATAAAGTTCATCTTTATTCATTCACAGTTTATTTAGATGGTATTTATAGGAAAATTGTGGTCTTCTTCAGCTGGGGCTTGTTGTTTTGATGCATAATAATACCCGGGAGCTTTGCCGTAACAGATTTATCTGCAGTCGAGTGGGGTCATGCAAACACAAGGTTCACAAAGATCTTTCACTTTGTTTTTGGAACACTAAATATCTTGGGCTTATATTAATTTAGTCGTTCTTACCGCCCAGATTTCACATCCCGATTTAAAACAAAGCAACCGCATGTCCAACTCACCTCCTCTGTAGGTTTATCCACTGAAATAACAGCGTTTGATACTATAGTAAAGACACTTGTGCAATTTTCTTGACCTGGAAGTTGTTTTCAGTAAAGCTCTACTCCCGTATTTTTCCAAAAGGAACAGATAATATGTGGATATACAGATAATACTGGGCAGCACTGTATAAAAAACAGCATTTTCTTTAAGTACTGTATTAAGTCTTACTTGGGCAATATTGTTGCTTCCTGAATAATAGCAGAGCTAGAAATGGGGAAAATGCATAAATATGTATGACTGAAGAAAAAAAAAAAAAAATAGAGGTTGCACAGGGAGAGCTGGTATCAACACATTCTGCAGAAATGTAATGATGCCATCTGCTTATGGGTTCAGATTGGCTGACAGAGAGGATGGCGTCCTCATATATACAGAGCTCAAATCAGTCAAAGGATGTGTCAACAAATAAATGATAGCTGCACACACACTTTCTGTCAACTCTCATTCTGAATGCCTTATTGCATCTAATAATTGCACCTATTTGTTCCTAACAAGATAATAAAAGCTTATCTAAAAAGGTTGAGGTCAGCGTGAGGAGGTCCTCGATTCCATCTCCATCTCAAGGGCGAGCTGATTGTCCCTGGCTAGAAGCTGCGTCTCCATACAAAACATCCCCCCTGGATGTCAGACGTGTGTTGACAGATTGTAACTGGGGGATTCATAAAGAGACAGCCAGTGGATCGAGGGAGAATTATCGCACTGTGTTTGATGCAGCCAAAATGTCAAGCTCAGGGCTTAGAGCCTCTCTGCATATTCAACTCCTTTTGCATCAAGGACATAAGTGTCATTTGTCATACACCCACTGAATCAATTCACATAGATGCGAACAGACTTGTCACATGAATACTTTTACATACAGATTTAACGGTTGCTGTTTTTTGACAGTAAAGTGTGCTTGTCTCATTTTCTGTGTTGCAGGGGTTTTTGGATTATTTTTTTTTTTTCTATTAGTACGAAGAAAGGAGACAAACCAAAGACTTTTTCCATTCCTGCTGCACAATAAACAATGTCCATTTAAATACATTATGATGCTATTTTATATGTGTATTTTCATGTCAATTAAAGTCTTCACTAATTCATCCTGTTCCTTTCCTTCTTTGTCACACGTGCATACAGTATCTCACTTCTTTTCAGCTCTACCTTGAATATATCTTGTTTTTTTTTGTTTTTTTGGGGGGGGGGGCCTCGGGAAAAGGCACACAATGTATAAAAAAAATACATTAGAACATTCCAACAGCATTGCACCTTATTTTAGCCGTGCTGAGATGTGTTGTCATCTGGCGGCTGCTGTCATTACCAGCCCGAGTGCACCCTGTGTCTGTTCGTAGCTCACTAATAAATGGTTCACTTAGTGCTGCCAACATGAACATGTTAGTTCATTAAGCAAGTTGAGACCACTGCTGGCGCTCTGGCCAAATGTCACAGTTATTTTACGAGCCCGGCCCGTCACTGCTGCCGGAATATACTTCAACAACCAGTCACATCTCACACCTCCTGTCATCGTCTGTCATAACGAATGGTGCCATCTGAGGCCCTACATATGGTACACAGTGATTAACACTTGAGATTAATAGAAGCAAAGGAGACGTCCCAGTGTTTAGAAATGCTCGTGAATGTCGTCTTTCTGAGTTTGTTTGTTCATATTTAATTAACCAAACAATAAAGTGAAAACACTCAAATCTCAGTTTCTCTTCTCATCTTGCCTGAGTTGAACAGCTTGCAGGACTAACCAGATCTGATTCAGGAGATCATTCATTTCGTTTCTTTTTTTTTTTTTTCTGGCTACGAAGCAGTGTTGTGAATTTGCTCGTTTGTGTCGTGCACTAATTTTTCCTAAACATTCGTCTCTGATCCCTGGCATTTGTTTAATTCTTCTGCTCCGTCCTACTCTACACAGCCTGTCACACAGCATGGCATTTATCTTCCTCAATATCAGTTGATCTAAATATTGGAAAACGCAAAGACACCAAAGTGGGTCAGGATCTAGGAGAGTATCCAGAAATGTTCAATGATGCAAAACAGTACTTGGTAATAACTAACACACAGCATTTCCTCCAGCTAGGGATGGGTACCTGAGCAAACTCAGCTCTGTTTAGACAGCTGCTTGATGAGCCAGAATAGAAAATGAGGGTTTATAATCACCCGAGTCCAAAAGGGCCTCTCCACCGGCATAGCACTTGTGATAAAATGGTGTGCCGAGTCAGAGCCCTTGACGTGTTTTTGATGGTTTTCATGTTTTTTTTTTCCCCCCTTGCGACAGCAGACTAGGATCTAAGCCAGGTGACAGAAGGAGAGGACGTATAGTATACCGTGAGCAGCAAAATTTAGAAAGTTGTGTACTACTGTAGAACAACTAACTATATCTGATCTTAGCTCTTTTGTACACAAACGCCTGCCCTCCAGCTCATTACAGTTATTTTTAGAGAAATGATGAATCTTGACATGTTGTGTTGCCTTGTGCGTGTGGGTAAGCAAAGCAGCAAGTGAATCAGGGTAACTAGGCTGCAGACTAATGAAGTCATTTTCTGCACAAAATATCTACATAAACAGAGTTGGTTGCTTAGTATTGGGTCTTCCTTGTTTTCCCCACTATTGGAGCATTGTAGGAAATGATTAAAATAAAATGTTATTTTTTTTGTTTTGTTTTCTGCTTTAAACATATGCAGGGCTATGTGGTGTGTTTAAAATCAAATCAACAAATCAAATCCAATACTCGATTTTCATCTATTTCGGTTCAATTTTTTTTACAAAGAAAACAAACCGGATGTCACTTTTAATGTGTTCAAAAAAAAAGGTGGGATTTGGGTTTCATCCCACTCCGAGTGTTTTCATGCATAATGCAGACAGAGGCTGCTATAATACATCTCCATATTCAGATTACAAATAGCTATTTATGAATAAACATAATATTTCCTTGGCAACTGGGCTACGGCAGACCACAAAAGGCAGAAATGCACCAGCTAATGTGTATACGTCTCTGTTTACAGGCTAATGAAGAGAGATGATTCATAGAGTCACAGCTCATGAATGTATTCCCACAAATGTCAATGGGATAAAATATGTATATGTAGAAAAAAAAAATAAAATTGGGGAAGAAAACTAGGATCCATTTCTGCTTTTACCTGACTCACTCACCACATGTCAAAGGTGAAAATGACAGATATTGAGCTCTGACATTACATACCCTCTTTCTGTCTCACACCTTATGCACCTGTTATAGCTGCAGCATGAGTTGCATTGATTTTCTTTCTTACTGTCACACAATGTAAGTGATATTGGAGTTATTATTTCAATCATGGAAATCCAGAAGCCCAATCAGTTTACAAACCACATTTCAGATTGATGCAGAAGATGTAAGCGCCCCAGGTATCTGAGGTTGATTTTAGCTTTTTTTTCTGCTGTAGATACTCCAGAGGTTTACAGTTCAAGATGCCATGTCTGATAAATGCCTCCGACAGACTCGACTGTGATGTAGCTGTCAAGATTCAGAGACACGGACGTCCCCCGATGAAGCCTTTTTGTTTTGCCAAGATTATATTTCCTTTCACAGCTGTGGAAATAATACACAGTTGTTAGATTCGATCTGGATGACAAAAGTGTCTACAGCAACTACTGCTCAGAAGGCGAGGTGATCTATCTAGTCTTTACAAAAACAGCTAGCTGGTGATTCAGCTCTTGATTGTTAGTCAGGGTGAAGTTTTGAGGTTTTTTTTTTTTCCCCCTTTTACAAAGTGCATATGACACGAGTCCACACTTTCCATAAGGATTTCTATGCAACCAAACACATCAAATTACTTAAAGAGGCATATCTCTGAAAAGAAACAATGTTTTCTCCCTGCTTGACACTCGACAGCTAATGGGGAGTCTGCAGTACATGGGCACGAAAATAATAACTAACACAACTGTGCGCTGTGCAGAACACAAATGTAATAGTCTAATGATCATTGATTACTTCGGCTATTTTTTGGAGTAAGTGTCAGCTGTGCAGAATACACTGTTTACTTGTAATAAGAAGATGCGTATGTGGCACATGTCGGTTTTCCACTCATGATCCTGAGTTACTTTAGGAATAATGAGTAGAATGATGCTATAAGCACAGTTTTTCAGACACAACTTTATACTGCTCGTTTGTCTCCTTTATAACATACAAGGTTTTTAATCACCTGGCTTCATTCATTTGACTGATTGAATGTTCTGTCATTACTTCATTCAATTCACATCATTTCAAGATAAAAAAAAATAAATATTAGTCCATGAAGACCCATTGTTATTTTTGTGGCAGTTATTTATTTATTTTTACTTTTCTTAACACCATTTATTCTGATATTATGCTCAGTATTTTGCATTTTTAAGTGACAATCAAGTATATTCCAATATTTAATTTACAGATAATGATTGATGTCCACACTGGCTCAAATTAAAGTTGAATGGTATATCAAAAAGACAGACAATCGAATAAAAATTGACTTTTTGAGTAAAATAATATTAAAATTATATTATATTATATTATATTAAGACATGAATATTTCTTATTTTGCATTCTTAAGTGAAAATATAATATTTTCCTATATTTAGTTTACAGATTTTGGTTGGTTGGTTATAATATGAATGTTAAAACAGAAGAAAATACATAAACAAAACACTTAAACATAAAACATATTGTACATATTCGAAAAGGAGTGAGAAGAAGCATGACTTATAAACTCCCAATCCTTTTCTTTATATAATTAATAACATTAATAATCTTACCAGCCTACACTTATCTATATTGTACTATAATATACCTGATACCTATTAAGAAATTTGGTTTATGGTAGATAATGAATACTGTTCATATTAGCTCAAATTAAAGTTGAATTTTCTATCAAAAATGAAGGTGAAAATGTGTGTGTGTATTGTGTGTGAAAAATCAGGTATTTTCCTATATTTAGTTTTCGGCTCACGATTAATGTCCATACTATATCAAATTAAAATTGAATATTTTTATCAGAAACAGAGAAAATGTAGGAAAAATTTACTTTTTCAGTACAATATATCATTGATCATTGATTGGAGAAGACGACAATGTTTCCACGGTAACTACAGAGCCACTGAACATTCAAATGAGTCAAACCTGATGAACATAAAAAGACAACAAACTGTAAATTTACACAGATTATTTGCATGTAATGAAATGATTAATGGATCAACAGATATTTAAGTTTTATCCCAGTACACTGTAGATTTTGCAGTTTTAATTTGGAGACAATGGGACCAAATACACTCTAGAAGATGTTAAATAAACTCTCTAAGTGTTGATTTAACACTGCAAAATTTACTGTGTAGATGCTTCTGGACGTTTGGTTCTCTATGGGTTAAAAATAGAACTAACCGAGTCACTGTGGTTCGATTAACATCATGATCAGCTTTTTAGTTTCAGACACAATTTTGAACATGGGGTGTGAAATGAAGAGGAGGAAAAAAAATCACTGTTAATTTCTTTTCACAGCTATTTTTCAAATCAATTTAAAGGTCAGACTCGCAGATCTCAATAGTATTCCACAAATGTTCTGCTGTGCAAGAACAAAGGCCGTAAATGTATTCTGTTACTCGCAGGCAAATGAGAGTGAAAAATATAGAGTCATCATGTGTGTGTGTAGGGTGTAAAGCTTTTTGAGGTGATGTGTTGACATAAGGGCTGCAGGGTCGCCGCGGTGAAATTCAGAGCAAAAGAAAGTCTTTTTGCAAGTCGCTCTGAAGTTGTTGGCTCAAATCTACACATGCCGCAGCTAAGACATCAAACTACCGACAATTATAGGGCATGGGAAAACTAGGTTTCTGCTGCAGATTGTGTGAAGATGAAAAATGCATGTCAGTGGTGAAAAATACCGCCTTAAGGGAGGCTGAATGTAAAAAGTAAAAGATGTAACTGTGAGAGAGAGAGAGAGAGAGAGAGAGAGAGAGAGAGAGAGAGAGAGAGAGAGAGAGAGAAAGGTGAAGTCCCCCTGTTCTACCTGAAACTGATCATTTATAGATAGGATTTTATTTTATTTTTTTAAATAAATGTTTAGTGACATGTGTGATTCGATGGAGTAAGTAAGAAGAACCCAGAGGATGGTTTGTTCTCACAGTCAGAGCTTGTAGTAGAATGAAAGTTTTTTTTTTTTTTTTTAAAAAGTGAGAAACTAAAGCGTTAAGGAACTGTGTTATTTCATTTCATGCTGTTCTTTATGTTACCAGAGTGTCTGACAGAACTACCGTCCTTTGTTATTGTATCTAGCTGGCAGACTTTGCACTGTATCAGTTTACAAAGACGACGCAAGGCAACAAAATGAAACCGAAAAACGACACCGTCTAAGGGCTTTGGAACAGCCACACACCAACATTTTTCATCTAAATCAGAGGTTGTTTTTGTCATCTCCCGCTTATCCGGGTCCGGGTCGTGGGGGGCAGCAGCCTCAGCAAAGTAGCCCAGACTTCCTTCACCCCAGCTACCTCAGTCAGCTCCTCCAAGGGAATCCCGAGGTGTTCCCAGACCAGCCAAGAGATATAATCCCTCCACCGTGTCCTGGTTCGGCACAGACGTCTCCTCCCAGATGGACTTATCTGGAACACCTCCCCAGGGAGGCGTCCAGGAGGTATCCTCACAAAGTGCCCGAGCCACCTCAGCTGGCTCCTCTCGACATAGAGGAGCAGCGGCTCTAGTCCGAGTCCCTCCTGGACGTCCAAACTTCTCACCCTATCTCTAAGGCTGAGCCCGGCCACCCTGCAAAGGTAACTCATGTCGGCCACTCGTACCCGTGATCTCATTCTTTCTGTCATGACCCAAAGCTCATGACCATAGGTGAGTGTCAGAACGTAGATCGACCAGTAAATTGAGAGCTTTGCCTTGTGGCTTAGCTCCTTCTTTACCACAACAGTTCGGTTTAGCACCCGCATGACTGCAGATGTCGCCCCAATCCACCTGTCGACCTCCCGCTCCTTAATTCCGTCACTTGTGAATAAGATCCAGAGGTACTTGAACTCCTCCACCTGAGGCAGAACCCCCCCCCCCCCCAGACCCAGAGAGGGTACTCTGAGGACCATGGCCTCAGACATGGAGGTGCTGATCTTCATCCCAGCTGCTTCACACTCTGTTGTGAACCGCTCCAATGAGAGCTGGAGGTCATTGCTCGACTAAATCAGAGGTGTCAAACTCATTTTAGTTCAGAGTTTTTATAGATGCACTCATGTTCGTGCTATTTTCCTCTTTTTTTGCAGTAAAACAAAGATTTGTTATTATTTATAGGTAGAAATATGAAGTAACTAAATAACTATAAGTACTTTGTTACTGTACTTGAATAGATTTTTTTTAGTGAGTATTTATTGTTCTGGAAACGTTTTATTTTTACTCCCTACAGTTTTGGTTAAATATCTGTACTTTATACTCCGTACTTTTTCAAACTAAACAGATGTGACAGTATGAAAAATAAGTTGTAAATTAGTGGTGTAATTGTCACTTTCTCCATCATAATTTAGATTTTTTTTTACCTCAGAATTTTGATTTGAGCTTATAATTTTGTCTCTCTCATGATTGTGCATTTATTATGTCATAATTATGACTTTTTAGTTCAATTGTGTCTTATTGCAAAATGTATACATTTGTTATCTCATAATTTGGACTTCTTATCTCAAAACTTTGAGTTTTTATCTCATAATTATACATTTTTATCTCCTATTTATGACTTGAATTTTTTTTTTTTTACTAAATTTCATGTCTATAACTCACAATACTGAGTACAGTGACCCAATTAAACATATTGTCTACACAGTAACTCAGTGCTTTGCCAAGGGCTTTATTTTTGGATATTTTTATGGTTAAATAACTATTATTTCTTTCATGGCAGACAAAGGAGAGTTACTTTTTACTTTTGTAGTTTATTACAATTGAGAATTTGTACTTTTTTTTTTTTTTACTTTACTGAAGGACTAGAATCAGTAGCTGTATTTCTACTCAAGTACAGAATGTGTGTACTTTTGGCACCTCACTTCATAACTTATTATGAAGCAAAGGCTGAACCTGAACTAATATAACTGTTATTATCTTCAGTGTAATTTTTTTCATTTTACAAATTCATATCATGGGCTGGGTTGAATGCTTAGGTGGTTCAGTTTTGGCTTACAGGCAGTGGTGTCGTGGTCCCTGGAGAGGTGGGTATACTCTCAATTTTTGCCTTTTTTTTTTTTTTTTTTTTTTAGTAATCCAGAAAAACACTGTTTGAGAAACAGTGACATATAAGAGTACACTATTTAGTGTACCCAAAAATCCATTAGTAGCATTTACTCACTATTCTCACATGGCAGAATGATGTCACTGAGCTCCTCCACCCAGACACTCAGGTACTTCTTTGTGCCCTTGGGCCATCAGGGCATATAACAAAACACTGAGGAGAGGAGGGAGGTTGGTGGAGAGGTCAGACAGAATGACGATGCTGATAATAATAATGATGATGATGATGATGATGATGATGACGACTGCACCTTTATGCCAGCTACATTCCTCTTTATCATGTCAATGTGTCACTTTTTATTATATTTGCACAAGTTGTTCTACTAGTATGTTTGTATATACGTATTGTTTTTATGTCTTTATGTGTGTGTATGAGAGCACTGATGCTGAAAGAATGCCATCAATCTATAGGAAACAACAGAAATAAATGCAGGAATAAAAATTAAAGAAGCAAAAAGAACAAAATAATTAATATATTGATATAGAAATACATTTTTCAAGCCATTTTTATATTTCTTATAGTTTGTTGTTGTTTTTTTTTTAGTATGGCAGGGTCAGTCCTCCATTCTCATCAGGAGGATTTAGAAGTAGGTATACCCAAAGCTGACTGAAAAGTAAATACCCTCCACATCCCACCATATACCTTGGACTATACCACTGCCCACAGTCTGTATGTTCCACATCTGTGATCTAAATACTCAAACAAAAAACACAGAATTCAACTAATGGTACATCAACACTACTTTGGGAGGCGAACAGCAATGAAAATAGGAGGAAAAAAATGTTTCATATTTATTAACCTCAAGGGGACAATTGGGCGGACTGCTGCGAGCTCCAGCTCATCAATCTGTCAGTGTCACAGAGGAAAACCAAGTGGACTGCTTTTAACTGTGGCTCCTCACGCTCTGATGTCTGGGTTTGTATCTGCTGTCTGTACAGAGCACAACTCGATGTCAGCTCATGAAGCATCAAGAAGCTCCAGTGCACTGTCTCCCTATAACATCCCCTGTAGGGAAAAAGGACAGGCACTCAGCTGGTTGATTGTCAGGGCCATTATGTCCCCTCAACATCCCACAGTCCTCGCTTCCACAATTCCCTCCATTAACAGGGGGTTTGCTTTCCACTTCCCCTTTGATGTGTCACACTCTGCTGCAGATGTGTTTTTAATATGTGTGACAGAATCCACTTAACTGGTAGTGAGAGGGATTTTTTTTATTTTTTTATTTATTTTTTTTGCCCGGGAACAACGGCTGTCATTCAATGTCAATTTTTTTTTTTCCATTCTCCTTGGTGTTTCCAGAGTGATATATTAAACCATAATTAATTATAGATAAACTGTCATCAGCAGAAAGGTGCCTTTAGTCCATATCATTGACAGTATGAGTGGCAAACACAGTGGACTAATCAGAAGCAGCTTTTTTTTCCCCCTCCTTTCTTTCTATTTTTACACTACTTTTCTTGCTGTGCAGGTGCTGTGGGACTATGGATGTGATGAGGAAGCAGGTGTTGACTGGTGCATCACTTTGTCTAGCGATTGAAATATCTCTGCATCTATTAGAGCAATTGTGGGGGAATTTTAATAGGCATTCCTAGACATAATAGAATGACTTACACCATGTCCCTGATGTTTTGACGTAGTGAAATAAGCGAGAGATTTGACAGGAGGTATTTCTTTTTTTTTTTTTTTTTTTTTTTTTTTTTTAACAACCAATAGGTGTCGATGACAAGCTGGAAGAAAACTCCAAGGCACTCTTTAAGCATTAAAATACTTTTACTTTGGCTTCAAGTCTTCATCAGGAACTCAAACAAAACAGGAAAGTCTAGGTTCCGATAGGTCCTGACCAATAAGAAGCTGACAACTGGAAGGATGATAAAGGTCAGCCAACAGATGGGGTCACTACAGGTCAACAGAAAAAAAGAAACGAAAAACCAAACACACACACAAAAAAAATACAAATTATAAAAACGTTTATATATATATATATATATATATATATATATATATATATATATATATATATATATATATATACATAGTATATTTTAATAAGGTAAATTGTGTATGAGCAATATATTGACAAACAATTTACAAATAGTTAATACATAGTGCATTTTTTTTTCCTGTAGTGACCACATCTGCTGGTTGATTTACATGCAGACATCCTCAACAGGCTTTCTGTCCAGTTGTCAGGTTCCTATTGGGTCAGAACCACAGGTGGGTAACTCCAGGTTCATCAAGTTAAAGTCTGACCATGAATTGGTTCAAACCTGTTCACTGAACCCAGGTGATTCCACTAAGAAAATAATAATAAAAAAAAAATGTATATATATATATATATATATATATATATATATATATATATTGTGTGTGTGTGTGTGTGTGTGTGTGTATGTGTGTGTGCCATCAAAATAGACATCTTAGCTTAAAGAGGGTGCCTTTGCATTTTTTTCCAGTTCATCATCTACTTTATGACAGTTAAACATGATGAAGGTTTGTTCTGTTATACTGGACACGTCTGGAACAAGCTACCAACTGACCTGAAATCATCCCCAAATGTGAACATTTTAAAATCCAAGCCTGCCTCTTTTCATGTGCTCATGAGTAATGTCTTTTCAATCATATAATTTAAATGTATTTTTTTCATTTTCTTGCTTTAGTCCATTTTAATTTAAGTTCGTTTTAATATAATCAATGCATTTATTTCACTCTTTGGCTGTATTAAATGTAATCATCAAATGTTGATGGTTTTTAATGTATTTGACCATTTTTGTGACTTTTAATGTCTTTTATTGTTCTGTGATTTTTTTGAAGCCTTTGTAAAACACTTTGAGTTACCCTGTGTTTGAATAGTGCTATACAAATAAACTCACCTTGCCTTTCAAACCCTTTCACCAAAGAGGAAATCGAACAAACTCTTTTTTGGTACGAGAAATATTCCTTCTCATGAATGTTAGGCTCCTTTGTGTTTTGTTACAACATAAAATAAAAAAAATAAAAACCCAAAACTGAAATAGTATGGTAAAAAAAAAAAAATATGAGAAGAAAATGACACAATATAAAATCATTGTAACAGGCTTCGGGGAACCCAAGCGCAAAATAGGAGGCGTGCGTAAAAGTCCAAACAACACTTTATTATAACACAGAATAAAGTGACAGAACAGATGATAGAGGACAAGGCCCCTTCAAAGTCTTTAAGCACAGGACTGTACTTATCCCAGTCGGCCAAAGATGTTCTCCACAGCTTCGAAGGGGAAACTGGTCTCGATCCGAATCCGGTCCAAGGTCGGGGCTGGCGGCGGTACTCGTAGTCGGGGTTCGGTCCAAGGTCGGGGCAGGCGGCAGGTATCAGAGTCAGCGTCAATTCCAGGATCAGGGCAGGCGGCAAGAGACTTAACTGGTTCCGGATCAGGTTCACAAACAGACAGGGACAACAGGCAGAAATCGGAGGTCGGACAGAAACGGGACTGGTACACGGAACACAGGGTAAACAGGATTGCTGGAGAATCAGAGCACTGGTCATGATAATCTGGCACTGAACAGAGGTCTGAGAGCAGACTAAATACTCCTCACCTGATGAGTTCAGCTGCCCTCATCAGGTGAGTTGCATCTATTAATTTGAACAGGCAGACAGAACAGGGTGAAAGGTGACAGGCAGAAACAAAACACAGAACACAAGACACAGGACATGACAGAACCCCCCCCCCAAGGAACGTCTCCCGACGTTCAACACAATAAACCACAAACAAAAACAAAAACAAGACAAGGGAGGGTGGTGGGGGCTCCGGAGGAGGGTCAGAACTCCTCGGAGACGTCAGAGTTCATCTCGACATTATCCTCCTCGTAGCTTTCCCAGGTCATTTCCTCCGGTTCCGATTCATCCCCAGGGAGATGTTCCAGCATCCCCTCCTCGACTTCATCCATAGGTTCTTCAGCCTCCTCCTCCTCCCTTGACGGAGGGTCAGGGATGTCGAGAGAGGGAAATTTCCGGCGTCTGGGGTTGGAGGGTTGACCTGGGTGGGAAGCGTGAAACTGGGTGATTAATCTTTTATCCAATATTTGCCGGGCTGGTACCCACGTCCTTTCCTCGGGACCGTAACCCTCCCAGTCTACCAGATATTGCAGGCCTCTCCCCCACCGCCTGGAACGAAGTAACCTCCGGACAGTGTAGGCTGGAGCACCGTCGATCATCCTAGGGAGAGGTGGAGACTGAGAGGGACCCATTAGCGGACTTTCTGAAACCGGCTTTAACTTAGAAATATGGAAGGAGGGGTGGATCTTCATGGAACGCGGAAGGGATAGTTTGACAGCTACAGGGTTGATTATCTTTTCAATCGTGAAAGGTCCAATAAATCTAGGGGACAGTTTTCTAGACTCGACCCTCAAAGGGAGATCCTTGGTGGACAGCCAAACTCTTTGACCCACCTTATAAGTAGGTCCTGGTGACCTCTTCTTATTGGCATAACACGCCTGTCTCTTAATAGACTGCAGCAACGAGGCACGGGCGTTTTTCCAGACCCTTTTACACTTCTTTAAGAAAGACTCTACCGAGGGGGGTACTTGAACGGATCTCCGTGTCGGGGAACAGAGGAGGCAAGTATCCGTTCCCAGCCTCAAACGGGGTCATACCGGTGGAAGAGTTGACGAGGGTGTTGTGCGCGTACTCGACCCATACCAACTGTTTGGACCACTGTCCCGGATCCCTCGAAGTCATACATCGGAGTAGTGATTCCAGTTCTTGGTTGGCTCTCTCGGACTGTCCATTGGTCTGAGGGTGAAAACCTGAGGAAAGACTCACAGATGCCCCAATTAATTGGCAAAACTCCCTCCAGAAGGAGGAAGTGAATTGTGGACCCCTATCGGACACAATATCAGTAGGGAGTCCATGTATCCTAAACACTTGAGTTAACACTAGAAGTGCTGTTTCCTTGGCAGAAGGAAGCTTGGGCAAGGGAACAAAGTGAGCCATTTTACTGAACCTGTCGACGATAGTCAGGATCACCGTGTTGCCCTCAGAAGGAGGTAGTCCAGTGACGAAGTCCAGGGATATGTGAGACCAGGGACGATGGGGCACAGGTAGGGACCGGAGATGCCCGGCCGGCACATTCCGGTTGCTCTTATTCTGTGAACAGACTGGGCAGGCATTAACATATGCGGTGACGTCCTCCTTTAGGGAGGGCCACCAAAACCTCCTCTTGACCACCTCAAGAGTACGGTTAACCCCAGGGTGACAGGTCAGATTTGAACCATGGAGCCACTGTAAAAGTTCCCTTCTGAATGAGAAGGGTACGAACAGGTGAGTGACCGGGCAGTTACTGGGTCCGGGTTCATTCTCCACCGCCGTCTTAATTCTTTCCTCCAGTTCCCATCTTATGACCGCGACCCTGGAAGCTTGGGGAAGGATGGGTTCCGGATCTCCTTCCTCCTCGTCAGTGAAGTGGAACTGTCTGGATAAGGCGTCAGGCTTTATGTTTCGGGAACCTGGACGGTAGGAGAGGCAAAAATCAAACCGATTAAAGAATAGTGACCATCGTGCTTGCCTGGAGTTGAGTCGTTTGGCGGTCTTCAGGTATTCCAGGTTCTTGTGGTCCGTCCAAACCACAAATGGTTCCTTCGCGCCCTCCAGCCAGTGTCTCCACTCCTCGAGCGCCAACTTGACAGCCAGTAGTTCTCGGTTCCCAATGTCATAGTTTCGTTCTGCGGGAGATAAACGTTTTGAAAAAAAAGCACAAGGATGCATTTTATTGTCGGAACCATTTCTCTGGGACAGGACCGCCCCTACTCCCACACTGGAAGCGTCTACCTCTACCACAAACTGTCTGGTTGGATCGGGAAACTGGAGGATAGGAGCAGAACTAAACAGAGTCTTTAATTTCAGGAATGCTTGTTCAGCATCTTGGTTCCAATAGAAAGGAACCTTAGAGGAGGTTAAGGCGCTAAGGGCAGCAGAAATAGTACTATAACCTCTGATGAACCTTCGATAGAAGTTTGCAAACCCCAGGAACCGTTGGAGCTGCTTACGAGTTCCGGGAACAGGCCAATCGGTCACTGCTGCTACCTTGGAGGGGTCCATCTGGAGCTTGTTCTGACCCACAATGTAACCAAGGAAGGAGACCGAAGGAACGTGAAACTCGCACTTTTCTGCCTTAACATACAGGGAGTTCTCTAGAAGCCTCTGGAGAACCTGCTGGACATGATGAACGTGTTCCTGTTCAGAGCGGGAAAATATCAGAATGTCATCCAGGTAGACGAACACAAACTGATTTAACATATCTCTAAGAACCTCGTTTATGAGGTTTTGAAAAACTGCGGGAGCGTTGGTCAACCCAAAAGGCATGACTAGATACTCATAGTGTCCTGAGGGTGTGTTGAATGCGGTCTTCCACTCATCTCCCTCCCGTATACGTACCAGATGGTAGGCATTGCGCAGATCCAGTTTAGAAAAAATGGTGGCGCCTTGAAGTAGTTCGAAGGCAGAGGAGATGAGTGGCAACGGATACCTGTTCTTGACCGTGATATCATTCAGCCCTCTGTAGTCGATGCAGGGTCGAAGGGTCTTGTCCTTCTTCTCCACGAAGAAGAAACCGGCTCCCGCCGGAGAGGATGAGGGTCTGATGACCCTCATCCTCCAATTTGCCCTTCCTGTCAAAGGTTTTAGAACGAGTAATAGTTAAACAGCTGTGCCAATTCCTGCAAGATAATAGTTTATTTGAACAGTTTCAGTCTGGCTTTCGTGCCCATCATAGCACTGAAACGGCGTTAGTTAAAGTTACTAATGACTTATTATTAGCCGCTGACATCGGACTAATATCGGTCCTGGTGTTATTTGACCTTAGTGCAGCCTTTGACACCATCGACCACAGTATCTTAGTGCACAGATTAGAATATGATATAGGTATTAGAGGAGCAGCCCTCTGCTGGTTTAAATCATATTTATCTAATCGCTACCAATTTGTTCACATCAACAAACAATCATCGCAGTCTTCCAGAGTTAATTATGGCGTTCCTCAAGGGTCAGTCCTTGGGCCTATTTTGTTTACACTATATATGCTCCCTTTAGGTAACATCATTACAAATCATGGCATTAATTTTCATTGTTACGCGGATGACACACAGCTATATTTATCGATTAAACCTGACCAGACCAGGCAAATAGATAAACTAAGTACTTGTGTACAAGACATAAAAATTTGGATGAGTGCCAATTATCTTTTACTGAACCCTGAAAAAACTGAAGTCGTTATAATTGGTCCTAAAGATGCGAGAGACTCCCTAACTAACCAGATAGTTACTCTGGACAACTTAAGTGTAACACCCAGTGCCACAGTTAAAAATTTAGGAGTTTTATTTGATCCAGATCTTTCATTCAAAATGCATATCAAACAAACTTGCAGAACAGCCTTCTTTCACCTGCGCAACATAGCCAAAATTAGGAATATTCTGTCTAAAACGACTGCAGAAAAATTAATTCATGCATTTGTTACATCACGATTAGATTATTGTAACTCCTTATTTGTAGCATGTCCTAAATATTCCCTAAAAAGCTTGCAACTGGTTCAAAATGCAGCAGCAAGATTATTAACAGGATCAAATAGAAGAGAACACATCACGCCTGTGCTCCAAACCCTTCACTGGCTTCCAGTTGAGTCTAGAATTAAATTTAAAATCCTCCTCCTTACATATAAAACCATTAATGGTATGGGCCCCTCTTATCTTAAAGATGATCTGGTTCCGTACCAACCCAATAGAACCCTTCGTTCTCAGAATGCAGGTTTACTGAAAGTTCCTAGGGTTTCTAAAAGTACAGTAGGAGCTAGAGCCTTTAGTTATCAGGCCCCTGTCTTATGGAATCAGCTTCCCTTTAATATTAAAGATGCCGAAACAGTCTCTACATTTAAAATTAGGCTTAAAACATTCCTGTTTGAGAAAGCCTATGGTCAGGTTAGTTAAAAATTATGTGACTCATATATCATGTATACATGATGTATGAGTCACAGTTCAGTCTAGGCTGCCCTAGGAGTTAGAATGCTGGGGGAAGTACAGACACTGAGTTCTTTCTTCTCTTTCTCTTCCTCACATCTGTTTCTGTAATTTTTATAACCTATCTTTCTTACCAAGTCTGTTCATGACTAGTCACCTGGTGTCCCCTTTCCCCCCTCCCCCCCTGGGGGGAGTGGTGGCTCTCCTGACAGTGCCTGCACGGGAGCCATGGACGACAGGATCTGGAGTATCTCGCCTGTGCTGACCTGTGACCCCGGACCACCGCCCCTGCCTGTCTGGACCAGCCCCCCTTCCTGCATTTATACATGGACGTTCATCTATAGCCTGTCCGTCCATGGGAGTGGATCTCTCCTTCAATGTGGTTCTCCTCAAGATTTCTTCTTTTTCCCACTGGGTTTGGAAGTTTTTTCTTGCCGAGAAGGAGGGTCTAAGGACAGGGGATGCCTGGGACTTTTCATGTATTTCTGTAGTTGATTATGTTTTTGTAAAGCCCTCTGAGACGACGTTGTTGTGATTTAGGGCTTTATAAATAAAATTGAATTGAATTGAATTGAATTGATGATTCCTGCAGCTAGATCATCATTAATGTATGTGTCCATAGCTTTACGTTCTGGAGCGGACAGGGAGTATAATCTACCCTTAGGAGGGGAGGTACCTGGTAGAAGATCTATATTGCAATCGTAGTCCCGATGAGGAGGTAACGATGTCGCCCTCACCTTGGAGAACACCTCCCGGTAATCCAGATAAACGGCGGGAACCATGTTCAGATCCTCTGGTGATGCTGAAGGTGCAGCTCTTGACACGGGCTCCCTCTGTTGGAGACAAATGGATTGACAGCCCTTACCCCAACTTAACACTGATCCGGTCTGCCAATCCACATGCGGGTTATGACGACGAAGCCATGGATATCCTAAAATCACAGGAAGATCAGGTGAGTTCAGAACAAAAAACGAAATAGTCTCCAAATGATTTCCGGCCGTGATCATCGGCACAGACTCAGTCTGATGCGTGATCTTTGCCAATAAATGGCCATCTAAAGCATGTGCCACCACAGGTTCCTTGAGAGCACTGACAGATAACCCCAGCTGAGTAACCAGTTTCTTGTCCATGAGATTACTGTCGGCTCCAGAATCTATAAATGCGGACAGGGTGATGGATTCTCCTTTGGGTCGGAGTTGAACACAAAACACAGGTCGGGGAGTGGGGGCAACGGCAGAGGATCGGCTCAGCAAAATGCCCCCCTTTAATGCTGAGCCTGGCCTTTTAACGGACAACTTTGAATATAGTGTCCAGCACCCCCACAATAGAGACACAGATTCTCTCTGCGACGTCGTTCTTGCTCTCGAGGAGGTGACTTGGTCCGTCCCATCTGTCTAGACTCCGCCCCTGTTACCTGCGCCCGGAGAGCTGGAACGGACGATGTCCTGGAGGAATAGGTGGCTTCTCTCCTCTCTCTACTTCGCTCCCTCAACCGATTGTCCAGCATGATGGTCAGGTGGATTAATCCTTCCAGGGAGGCGGGGTCGTCTCGCAGAGCTAACTCATCCTTGATCTCCGGATTCAGGCTTCTGCGAAACAGCGCTCGTAACGCCTTATCCTCCCATCCTGAATCCGCTGCTGCAATGCGGAAGGTGATGGCGTACTGCGCGACTGGAACATCCCCCTGTCTTAAAGACAACAACCTGGTCTCTGCCTCTCGGCCTCTGACCGGATGATCGAACACTAGTAACATTTCACTTATCAATCGATCATAATCAGTACGTAGTTCAGGACGCTGAGTTGAAACTGCCAAAGCCCATGCCGCTGCCTGACCGGAGAGTAAACTCATCACAAATGCTGACTTAGACTCACTTGAAGCATAACTGAGCGGCTGTTGACTAAACACCAGAGAGCATTGGTGAAGGAACTGACCGCATAACCCAAGGTCACCGTGATACCTGTCCGGGGTGGGCATGTAGGGTTCCCGGGATAACCTGCCGGTCGCCGGGGTTGTCTCAGGAGAGGGGCCGGTGACGGTGACCATGGTCGGCGCGGTGGTGATCCCTGCTGCTGGTGTCGGCGGAGTGAGTCGTGAATCCAGGGAATGGAGCTGGGTCCGAACCTCCGCTAAGGCTGCTCCAAGCTCCTTCATACCTGTACCCAGAACATTCAGAGCCTCACTGTGCTGAGTGGTCACTTTACCCTGACCACGTACAGCATCTAACAACGCCTCAAGTTCTGCTGGGTTCATTTTGGCCAGATTATTCTGTAACAGGCTTCGGGGAACCCAAGCGCAAAACAGGAGGCGTGCGTAAAAGTCCAAACAACACTTTATTATAACACAGAATAAAGTGACAGAACAGATGATAGAGGACAAGGCCCCTTCAAAGTCTTTAAGCACAGGACTGTACTTATCCCAGTCGGCCAAAGATGTTCTCCACAGCTTCGAAGGGGAAACTGGTCTCGATCCGAATCCGGTCCAAGGTCGGGGCTGGCGGCGGTACTCGTAGTCGGGGTTCGGTCCAAGGTCGGGGCAGGCGGCAGGTATCAGAGTCAGCGTCAATTCCAGGATCAGGGCAGGCGGCAAGAGACTTAACTGGTTCCGGATCAGGTTCACAAACAGACAGGGACAACAGGCAGAAATCGGAGGTCGGACAGAAACGGGACTGGTACACGGAACACAGGGTAAACAGGATTGCTGGAGAATCAGAGCACTGGTCATGATAATCTGGCACTGAACAGAGGTCTGAGAGCAGACTAAATACTCCTCACCTGATGAGTTCAGCTGCCCTCATCAGGTGAGTTGCATCTATTAATTTGAACAGGCAGACAGAACAGGGTGAAAGGTGACAGGCAGAAACAAAACACAGAACACAAGACACAGGACATGACAATCATGCACTCTTATGAAATGTGCACAAAACATGCTAGGAGACAAATTATATGTATTACTCTGCTTCATATTTTTGGCAAATGCTGTGTAACATTTTGCTAGAAACCTTTAGTATGTTTTAACACAAGACTATCAGATGTTTTTTGACACATCCATTCCAGTTAAATTATGTTAACAGTGAATGAGTGCAGCCATCACACTGAATACTGTGAAATAAAAAGAAAAAAATATTATGCCTGACTTCCTTGACCCTGGAAAACATACTTCCAATCTCTGGATTCATGTTTCTATCATCCAGCATTTGGAATAGACTGTGATTTCAATAGTAATACACAATTCTGTGGAATGAAATGAACAAGGGCTGAAAGTACCAGATCTGTTTTCAAGAGCAGCCATTGAATATTCCTGGGATTTAGAAATGAAAGTTTTGCTTTATCTTCTGGATTTTCAAGAAATTAATAATACATTTATTTGTATAGCGCTGTGATAGATGTTTTTTATGCACTACATATGTAATGTTTTTTTTTTTGCCAGAACAATAGCTGCCTTCATTTCTGAGAAAATAACATAAATGTGAAAAAAAAAGTACTTCAATATCCCAGCAGTGAGGAATCCATTTAAACATGGTAGACATCTATCTCATATGAAATTGTCAAGGTGAATTTTACTGCAGAATTTAAGCTATTCTGCAGGCAGGGGCTGGATAACAGTGTGTTTTATATTAATATTAGAATTGAGTTGGAAGTGGGTGTTCAGACATAGATATTAAAATGATTACTTTGCCTTCTGTGGCTGTAATTGTGTTTGATCTATTACTGACAGCTTCACTCATATTAATAGGGAGTCAAACTGTCTTTGCATTATGATCAAATGTAATTGCAACAGAGAAGAGGGTGTATGAATAATAGAAATAAGTAAGATATAAGTATTTTCTTCAAAGCTAAAAAATAATTGCACATATAGAGCAAGATTTATATTAAAAAAAAAAACCTGTAAATTGAATTTAATACAGTGGTACCTCTCCTTACAAAATTAATTCCTTTTAGAAGTGTTTCCATACCGTGAAATTTTCAAAAATACAGTCACATTTTACATGTAAAATGCCAAATTTATTCCAAGCTCCAATACTACCCATCAAACCCTTTACAATTTATAGACAAATACAGATTCTGTATGAAATATGTGTTAAAAGAAAATGTAGATTTAGATTTTATCCCGTCCAGGCTAACACTAGCTGTTAGTGTAGATACAAACACCACCACACCTGGTTTTACCTTCTGTCAGAGCTGAATATTGTAACACGTCCAGGTCGGTGTAATGTCGGTGTCCAGGACGTGACTGTGCAAATTGTAGGTTCGCCAAACTCTTGCTTCTGATTGGCTGAGCTGTTATACTCAGACAATTGGAATATCCTGAAAAGGTGCTTGTATTTCTGTACGGTGGACTGTACATATTATATAGACAAATAGTATTCAAATCAATATATTGCACGCTTTCATTTGTTTTGATTTTGCTGATTAGGATGTATAGCTTCAGAAAACTCACTTTCAAGCAAAACTCAAGTGAGTTTTTGAGTTTGAAGTTTTAATAAGATGTAAATCATAATCAGCAAAATTACAACAAATGCTTGATATATCTCACTTTGCATGTGATGAGTCTATAAATGTACTGGTTTTACCTTTTATGTTGAGTTACCTGAATAAAAAAAAACTTTTACACGATATTCTGAATTTAGTAGTACCTGTACGTAATCTAGTATGGACTTAAACGACGCAACGAAGGCGAACTCATTCCACTGTGGCTGCACCCTGGGCGAGACATGTCTCAGGCCAGGCCAGGTCCGTCCCTGCATACAACACCGTGTTTCTTTTAAACTCGTCTTCGCTCGTTGTAACATCTGTCAACATCCTTTTTTTTAATTCACCTGACTGCATTTAGAAAAAAGGGTCTTTCTATTTTATTTTTGCGTAATATACCATTTGTGCTACACCTCTTGCCAGCACAAAAACTTTGATGGACAAATGAAGGTTTTGTTGAAATTGTCGTTTTCCCACTATAGGTACATTTTTATAGGCAACTTATATTTGTACAATTTGAGGGTCAATGGAAAAGCAACTACTGACAACAGAAACTATCCAAATGACTATGATCATAAGTTTACATACCCTAGTTATTCGTCCTCTGTGTTGGTCCCTTTAACATCAGTGACAGATGGAAGTCTAGTTGGTTTCTCAGATGATAAAGTGTCTATTCTTCTGAGAAAACCACCTTCAGTTCCTGTAAGATTTTAGGTATACATGTCTAATACCCCCCTAAAACAGAGGTGTGAGTAACTAAGTACAAGTACTTCCTTTACTGTACTTAAGGAGATGTTTTAGGTATCTGTACTTTACTGGAGTATTTATTTTTCTGGCAGCTTTTTACTTTTTCCATAAATATCTGTACTTTATACTCTAGAGTCATTACTTTTTCAAACTAGAAAAATGTGACAGTATGAAAAATAAATCAGTAAATCAGAATATTGTGACTTGCTATATCATAATTTTGACCTTTTTTTTTGTACAGTTTGACATTAAAACCACCCACATTGTCACTATTGTTATGAGATCTTCTACCATTCATTAAGGAAGCAAAAATAATGTGTTATGTTTTATAAATGTCAGATGGGGGTGGGATTTAATACTTTTCCTTCTTCCCACTCCTTTTTGAGCTGCAGTACATACTGAATTTATTTTGTTATTACTAGTGTACATGACCATTGTTACTTTTGTCTTGATCACCTTTATTTATTAATGCATTTGCTTTGATATTAACAGTCTTTGCACCAGAAATCCAGGCAAAATCAGACATCGGAAGATGGGGGTCGGACAAATCGACTCATACTTTGTATGTATAATAGGTATGTGCAACTATGAATAGCCATATGATTAAACTATTTTTCATTACGGAGTTCTGGGATCCCCTCTGACACCTTCAAAAATCAAACCATTTATATTTTAAAAATTACTAAAATTGTGATGGCTACCCTGATAATTCTGTTAAAGCTACGGACATACATTTTGTATTTCTATATAGCATAGATTCCTTAGTTTTACAGACCAAAAGTTAAAGATTAGATATTAACGGTAAGAGGGTGCACTACCAATAAAAGCAGAACTTTTTGTCACTTTTCAGGGGTGTTATCTCCTATGGAAGGAGCAACATCTACTTATTCAAAAACAAGCGTCATATAATTGGGCCATACTTAACGCAAGCTGTGAATGGGGGGGGGGGGGTCTTTATGGGGAGTTTTTCAGCGTTTCGACTATAATGAATCAGGTAATAATGACTCCTTACCGGGAACGTTATGGCCAATTTTGGTGTGTCACTGTGTGATAGTCATGCATAATTATCGAAAATGTTACAACTAATTAGACATGTTGATATGGGCTCTACATGGGGGTTAGACAGATACTTAAGAGGGCATTTTAAGCTCATTTTATAATTTTTGTTGCCCTTCTAGGTGTGAATAAGTAAGTTTTTCACTAAATCGTTGCATACATTTACTTTGTAGTACACAGAGAAGTGGCTCTGTATCAGGATATTTAATTAACCAATTAACCAAACTCATGACTGACAATTTGCAAGTATTTAGAAACAAGGTGTATAACAATCATATATAAATAATAAACAGAATGCTAGGGCCTGACAGACATTGTGTACTAAAATATATTGACTATTGCCACCCTCTAACCTTTGGAGAAATCAACATCTGTGAACATTCAAAATCATATGGTCGTTCATAGTTGCACATACCTGTTATAAAATGTATGAGGCGATTTGGTCGACCCCTATCTTCCGACCTCTGCCTGGTTTTCTCATGCAATGACTCTTAATTTTCTTGTACAGAGAAAATGTTTATTTTTCTTATGCTCAAAATAAATCATTTAACTAACCTTCCAGATCATTTGACAATAAATTATAAATATGTTCTAAAAATCATTGGTGCTGCAGCAAAAACCCAAACAAACAAAATAACAATCACTCATAAATAGTTTCAACTTCATCCACCAGTGCTGGACGAATGGTTGAAAATTCTTGATGAAATTCACAAAATGGAGAGATTAACATTTATGCTGAGGCTGCAGACTGAACTTTATGGAACACACTGGAACAAATCGATTATCGGACAAATGGTTAATTTTGGTCTTTTCTGGACACATTCCAAGACAGTGGCCGCAACAGTTACAGTGAGTCAACAATCTGAGGTCTGCAGGGTCCACCTCTGTGTGTACCAACTTTGTTTGGTACCATAAAGTAATGGTACTAATGTAAGCAATGATGTTCAAATGGATCATGTGGACGTTAACAGAGGTCTGGATCAGCACTCATTTTGGTCTAATGTTCCAAAAGTGATGTTTTAATGTTCTAAAATACATGTTCCTTTCCCCTTATACATGTTTTTCTTATATTTTTTTAATAGTTACGCTTGGATTTTATTATTATGTTTTGCAATTTGTAGGTAAGGAACCAAATATGGTCAATTCACTGACCTTGATTTGCTATATAATAAAGCAATTTGAAAAATTTTGGCTTTAAGTGTATTTCTAGAAATGTCCTATAAAGGGTTAAATACAATAATTAATGGTTTGTTTGTCTCATTGTCCTGTGAAATGGAATATAAACTGCTGCTCTGAAAATGAACATAACTGGGAAACTTGACTGCTATTTCATAACTGTAATCTAAATTATCATTACTATTAGATTGTGTCTATAACCATATTTTCTGGACTATAAGTTGCACCAGCCAGAAAATACGTAATAAAAAAGGAAATATATATATATATATATATATATATATATATATATATATATATATATATATATATATATATATATATATATATATATATATATATATGTCACACTGGGGTGGAATTGTTTTTGATAAAATGCCACCAACAACAGACATTTACTCTTGAACAGCAATTTAAAATAAAAAATAGAATAGAGGACAACAGGCTGAATAGATGCTAATGTAACACATTCACCTAATGTTACATAATGCATAAAAGAATTATTCAGATAACTATAGCATAAAGGACATACTCATGCTCAAGAGCGCCGTTTTACAATTGTCAGTGTGAAAATAACATGCAAAATTATATAATGTGTTAATAATTTCACATATAAATCCCACCGGAGTATAGTCGCACCCCGGGCTAAACTATGAAAAAAAAACCCTGCAACTTATAGTCTGAAAAATATGGCATTTGTTGCTGACTGTTGTTTGTTATATTCTGTATGACAACATGTTAAATAACTAATGAAAAATGAAGTGTCAAAAAACAAACACTGCAAACAATAGAGGACAGGAATGATCTGTTTTGACTTTAGTGATTTTATGCAAATGAGCATCAAATCAAATCAAATTTTAATTGTATACCTATTGTCAAATCATAACGAGTTATCTAATGACACTTTACATATAAAACCAGTCTAAACCAGCTTCTAAATGCACAATAATAATAATAAATAAAAAAGAAAATTATGCAGCAAAAAAAATTATTATACACAGTAATATGAAAGAGTAAGATTGATGTGTGCTGCAGTAATTAAAGTCTGTTTACTACAGTGAGCAAGAGCAGGAATCTTTCCAAAACTACATTTCCTCTTGCACAGGTTTTGTCCAATGTAAAGTCTAATATGATATGACAGCATGGCCGTAGGTGAGGCTTAGGAAGAGAGAAGAGCTTAGGAGTTTATCACATGAACTGCAGCTCACATCTGTCAGGTTAATGAGACAACATGCACACTCCACGTCACACCAAGAACCGCCAAGTTTCACCTGAACAGGATAGGATGCAGCTGTCTATTCCAATGAGTAAAAAATATCATCAAGAAAGCACTAACGGACATGCCTGTTGGTTCTACTTTTAGAACCAACAGGTGTATTGCAGCCTTGGTCCATAAAACTTATGAGGAGGCACAGTTTCTGTGATTATACATTCACCGTGACTCACTTTCCATCCACATTTTGACATTTTAAGCGAGAGGCAGCATATTGCCTTGCAGCAAGAACAAAAAAATAAGATCAATTTCTGGCTACCAATTTCAAGTTTGTATTCTCATCCTGTTTTAAAATTATAACATCCCGCAGAATAGTAGCAAGTGGGCAAAGTGAAATCATATACCTATTCATTTTACATTTAGATAAGAATTAAAGTAATATTAGTCAAATAGTTAATAGTCAGTAATGTTAGATCAGCACCAAGTATCTTTTTTTTTTAGTAATAGGTTCCAGATAACTGATACAAATGAAAACATGTTCCAAAATATTAAATAAATAATATTCTAATCAATATTTGAAACACTCTGCTGTAAAAATATGCATTCTTATTGTAGTGTCTGATCTGGTTTGATATGTATGTTTGAAAAGTAGGTTTGGAATATGTATGTTTGAAGGAAGGGTTCTTATATATGTATGTTTTAATGGACTCTGAGGAGTCTGGGTCAACAATATTGGTGGTTTTGTGAAGCTGTGAAGGAACAATGGCCTTTGTGTGGATAGTATGGATGTCAAGTTAATCACGCTTAACTATTTATTTTTGTTATTACAATTTTTTTTTTTAAGAATCGCAATTAATCATGATTAGAGTTCCCAAGCATTTTGCCATTTTACAAATACATATTATTTTACACCACAGTATACCTTTATGTTAAAGCAAAAAAAGAAATTGTTTGGATCAGACTATTTTCAGGGGCTGCTTTTGAGCCTTCATTATTATTTTATTTTTTAATGTTTTCCCCCATTTGTCATCTCTTATAGGGGATTCCCACTTGTCGTCACGTCGTAGAGTGCCTCCATTTTGACGATGCTAATGCTAACTACTGAACCACCAGTAACATTAGTCTCCTCCAGAAAACGGCAAGAAACCAACAATGCCTGAGCGTTGTTGTACGGTCGGATGCAATCGAAAACGTGATCCTGCTAAGGGAATATCGTATCTCAAAAGAAACAACACAGAGAAACAAGTAGTTGTCTGTAATTAACAGGCAAAACGCTGATGACAGTGTTTGGTGTCCTTGAACGCACCACATGCGGCTTTGCAGTCTTCATTTCGGGTCACTCCTGAAAGTAATTAAATGAGTTCTCTGTAAATATAGTTTGGCTTTGAAGTAAAATGTATGAATTTTCTGTTATCAATAAAATTCAGCACATTTGTGTGCACTAGCAAACATTAGCATTAGCATTAGCCTGATCCAGTCTAGTCAGTAATGAAAGGAACCTGGAACTGATGTGAAAGCTGCAGCACACTGAGTGGACAAACTACTACTGAAATGTGGAAAATCATTAGGATAGTACCTAAAAAGTACTAAAATATATATTTTCAAAAGTATTTCATTGTTTAAATGGAAAACTTATTTAGCATAGATGTCTTTAAAGTGTATTGCTGTGAAAATTGAGGCTAAACCAGGGCAAAATTTGTTTAAAAAAAACAACAAAAGATAAAACTAAAGCTGAGTTAATATTTGACTAAACACAATTTCACATGGTAAAGTTCGGACCAGAACCTTTTTTTGCCTTTTCACACTGTACTTATAGTCCGGACTTTATTTACAGTCTTCATTTACACTGTATTGAATCAAGTGGACCAACGGACTTTAGAACGTCATGTCGTCAATGCGTGAACAGCGCGCGTCTCTCTATACTCGACCCTGATTGGTTAGTAGATGAGCGTGCTACACTGTTGCAGGAAATGCTCCCAGATAATGGGCCCAGTTACTAGTTTCATAATTTTTGCCCTATTTGGCAATGTTGCCAACTCTCGTATCAGTGTTCCCACCAGAGGCTTGTCTCCAATTCAGTCTTTATAGTATCATCTGACCAAATTTCAATGAAATACCTGGTTTCCTCGTCTCCCCATGTATTGCTGTGACTCATGCTTGGACGTTGACTAGATTCCGCGCACGTGACTGTGACATAATTGGTCCGGACTTTCCTAAACAGACCTTTCACACTAGCGAATCTTGGTCCGGACTGAGACTACCTCCTCAGTGCGGACCAAAGACTCGGTCTTTAGTCCGGACCAAGGTTCGGGGGAGGTTTCACACTTGTCAATAAGGTTCGAACTTTCCTGGAAAGTCCGGATTTTCTGAGTGCAATGTGAATAGACCCTAAGACTAATTTATAACTATATTAGGATTTTTTGTGGCTGACTACATGCAGGGGGGGAAGGGAGGATAGACGTCACTATGGCGGACACACCAGGAGGTTTGACGTGGGTGGGAATCCCCTTTTAGATGTTAGTGTCTGTGTCTGTTTTAAATAAAAACAAACAAACATTTGTACAAACCAAGCATATTCATTTTTCTACATGGATAAGAGTATTCCAATGAATTTCAATGACACAAAAATGTGTGATTAATCGGCAATTAACTATCGCATTTATGCAATTAAATATTATTAATTGATTGACAGCACTAGTGGATACCAAAAATTGATGGTAAACAACCAAACCTAATATGAGGAAAAAGTGAGAGATTATTAGGGAACTTCAGATTGGCCAACAGGCAGACCATGGTGCCTGTATGATACCCATATTTTTGTTAATAAATCATGTAATAAAATTAAAACAGTGTCATTCGCTCATCACCCTCATCTGAAGAGACATCGTATTATCACTGATCAGTCTTGCAGCCTGTTAACACATAACACTTCTGATTTTACCTTTGAGAAGTCGTATTCAAGGACAATGTATTTATCTGTCATAGTTTATAGTGAGTCATAAGAACTCTGGGGAAACTAGATGAAAGTGAGCAGGATTTTTCTCTTTCTGCTGGTTTACAAAGTTGGCCCATTTGCATTTTAACTGATCCCTCTTGTCATCTTAGTGTGCCGCTTAAATATTACAAACACAAAGCAAAGAGACCAACCTGTTAAAACGTCATTTCATTTAAAATATTTAACTCCAAATCACACTCACTTTTTACTGGTGGTATTTTTTTTTTTTTTTACATTTTCTTGAATACCACTTGAAATAACCATACTATCCTGTTTGCTTTCATTCACATTTCAAAGTCTTAAACAGTTGATGCATTAAATTAACTTGATAAATGTCATGTTTGTTTATATATTTGTTTTTTTTTTTCCTTTGTATTTTAAAAGTGTTGGGGCACTTTGATATTTTATGTAAGATCGTTGTAACAGTGTACTCTATTCTATAATATTAACTCAAATCTGCTGAAATATTTTGCGAACGTGAAATCCAAACTTATTTCCTCTAACGGTGCATTCTTGAGTGCAATGAGGGTGAAGCTGGTGGCTACAGTGCAGATAATTTGACAAGAATCCTCCGAAGACCTAAAATAATCTGTTGTCCTCCCACTGAAAGGCTAATACTCAATTATGACTGCACATTTTATGACATCTGGAGGGAGAAATGAGATAATAAACTGTTCTCATTTTTAAAGCTCCAGGGCAAGGCATACAAATGTGCATTATGGGATATTATGAAATTCTTAAAAAAAACAAACAAACAAACAAATGGAAAACAAAATTCCTTAAATTAACTGAAGATGCATTTGCTGAGGCACAAGTTATCCACTGGGAGAAATTACCACCAAGTGCACAATGAGAAACATGATAGGAATATAAATGTGCACCAGAGTTAATGTTTAGGTTTCAATCCTTCTAGTAATTAACCTTTTGGTTTATTCTAGGGAATTTTCACATCACACCGCAAAGATTTTTATTTTATTTTTTAATTTTTTTTAAATGTGGCAGCTCCCTAATTTAATTTGCCATAACTCCCCTATATTATACCTGTAGGCATTCTTTCTTTTAGCTTTTTGTGCTTCATGGTTACATTCTCTTGTATTGAAGAAATGCAAATGAGTTTGAGGATGTTCTGTTTGCATTGCTTGCAACACGCAACCTCCAGATTGCAACACAGCCACAGCACTGTAATAAAAGCTCCACTAAAGCTACATGGCACTTTCATGCATACTGATTCAACTCACATGTCAGTTTCCATAGGAGGCTCATGAAACAAATGTTCCAGCTAGGTCTCGGATTTAATTCCTCATCCTTTCAGATAATACCGTGTCCCCCAGAACACCTTTTGTCCATGTAATGAGTATAGGAAAAGAACAAATCACAAGACCAAACCAGCGAAGTTCATGACTAATGACTGTAAATCCATTCTGAGGAGATAAACACCATTCCAGTCAACTGCCTGCCCACAATTTAAGAAAGTGCCAGCTTTGTCAAATCTAGTCATGCCCTGCCAAATATTAAACATCAAGGGTCTCATGCTGACAGCAGCCCGGCTGTGCACTGTTATCCAGTTGCCTTATTGTACTGAATAAATCCTCTCTATGTCAAGCGCCATGCCTGGATTTTTAAAACCTAATTTAATTCCAGCTACGTGCAGGCCATGTTCTTTTGCTCGCGTGCCTGTTTCCGACACCGTACAAGTGTGAGATGATGATGATGATGATGATGAAAGGTCTGAATGCGTCAGAAATTTAAAAAAATAAAAAACAACAGCCAAGTCTGTAGAGCACATGACATGACTCTCAATTTCTGAAAGCATCAGGGACATTAATTTCAATCGATTATTAAATTAGACAAAGGGTTTAACATATGCGTTCAATATGTCTGTTTCCTTTGGCCTTCTGGTAAACACTTATGTATTCATAGGATTCAACGCACACTTTATATGGCTCTAATTAAATCTAAAATTAGTTATCGTCCAAGTGTAGGGGGATAAAAAAACAAAACAAAACAAAAAAACTGAAAGAAAAGCCAAACTCAAATAACACAAGTGGTAAACAGAACAAAAGGTTTCAGACTTATATGTGAGGAGATTTTTTTTTCCAAATTAGTGAGTAGAATAAAGTTAAAGTATCTACTGACCACGTACACTTTGAATAAAATCCATTATGTGCAATAAGGCAATATTCCAAAGGCAGTATAATACAACTGTGGAAATTGTTTATTTTCATCAGTCCTCCTGCCACCATTCATCCATATTCCTGCCAGCAAATACAATGACATTGTTTCTGAGACAGCTGGGAAATGTTCTAGTCATCACCCCAAAACCATATCCCTGCCAAAACACAGTGCACTGAGACTGGGTGTAAGCCATTTGAGTTCAAACCAGACCCAAAGCAAAGAAAGAAAACTAGCTGAAAGTCTGATTTTCTCTTCGGTTTATCAGTGTAATGAATAAGGCAGGAATAAAACCACGTGAAGGTTAAGTTTCCTGTTGTGGAGGAAATACTAAATTGCAATGTAAGCGTATCTCAAGTCAATATAAAAGGTTTGAAAAAAAAAAAAAAGTCAGGTGACAATACAGACCAAACTTGACCTTGAGCTCACATAGAAAACACATTATTATTATTATTATTACATTTATGTTGACATGTTCAGAAAGCAGATCAGCCATCTTGGAAGAAAGAGTCCAGGTCTTCAGTCATCTCAGCCACATCTTGTGCTGCGGTGGATACTCTGGCGCTACCGTCATCCTGAGACCTCTGTGGAGTGTCCGTCTCTCGTTTTATGTCCTTGCCTCCACCCAAAATTTTCTGGCTCTCTATGAAGTACTGGTTGGGGTGATTGAGCGAGAAGCTGGAGTCCTCAATCTAAGAAGGAAACAAGTAAACAAAAGGGGAAGTGAGGCCAAGAGAAAATAAGATAAGTGGCACATTCAAGACTGGCTGTGTCTAAGATCACTCCCATTTCACTAACCCCAATATTACAGCTGCTATAGTTTACTCTAGAGTCAACTGTAAATACAGAGCACTCTATAGTTAAGAAGGGAGTGTGTTTTTATTGCTGTGTAGTGGTCACAGACCTATGAGTGACTCATGAGATGTTATTAATCTACTATTTAACAAAAGATGCAGGAGCCATTTCAATACAACCTCAATATCACAAAATTATATGGTGTAAAATGTCAATTAAATAGAATGTAAAGACTCGTAAATCACATAAACCGGGGGTGTTAAACATAAGACCCCTGGGTCTAAACCAGAAGTGGAAAGTAACTAAGTAAAAGTTTCTATTTAAGGTACTTTACTTGAGTATTTATTTTTCTGGTAACTTTTTACTTTTACTCCATACATTTTTGCATAAATATTTGTACTTTATACTCTTTACATTCTCATAAAGACTTGTTACTTTTTCAAACTCAGCAGATTTGACAGTATGAAAAATAAGTCACTTCAGAGGGAAAATCAGTGGATGAGAGAAACTGACTTTATATATTATAGTTATAGGACTATTATATCACAATTTGTACTTTTTATCTGATAATTTTGAGATTTAATTTCACAATTTTAACATTTTATCTCACGATTTAGATTTTTTTCCTCTTAAAATGATGATTTTTTTTGTCATATTTATAACTTTTTTTTAAAAAATAAATCTCAGGATTTTTTTTTTTTAATCTCAATTGTGACTTTGACTCCTAAATTTCCTCCCCATACCCACAAAACTGAGTAACTGTGACCTGATGAAACACAATTTCTACACAGTAACTCACTTTTAAAGGCTTTATTTTCGGATATAGATATATATATATATATATATATATATATATATATATATATATATATATATATATATATATATATTTACTGGAATGGGATAGAGTGGTGAATTAGTACCATAATAACCTAAACATAATTGTTTTTGTTTTAAAGTAAAAAAGTTAAATTATATGAGAATGTTTATAATTCCAAACTAGCCAAAACTAGCTCTTGTGACAGTTAGCAGTAAATCCCCAAATGCTCCCAATCCTTACCCAGACAGCCATTATGTCATGACCTTTCATATGCACTTGATTTAAAGTCGATCAGACAAATAATTCCAGATATGAACAATAATGTTTAGTGATTTTAACCTTTTGATTGCCCCCTTGTGGCCAATGTAGAAATGGTAAATCTTACACAATTGCATCAGTTCTTTCTCTCCATGATATTCATCGATATGGAAAACATGGAATTTCAAGCCCAATATTATTCCAGTTGTTGTGTGAACACACAGGATACAGACAGTAGAGGTTCGGACCAAAAAACATAATATCCCTGAAACTCATTTCGGGGATATAACTAGCCTGTCAAAAACTGAATAACCAGAAGAAATACAATATGAACTGACTCAAGAAGTGGAATTTTAACAATATTCTGCCTGTTATTAGATGTTCTGTGTCTTTGAGTTTTCACTGTGATCTGTATGTTATAATGTACATATACAAATGATAAACTGAGGCTTAATATTCTTCAAATTCTACCTTTTATTTTTAAAAAAAGAAATTTTAAGCTCATTGTTTTGTGTGTTTCTTCATCTTTTTTTTTCATGTTTGTTAAAGGACACTTTATAGGTGCAAACACTTTCATGCCATTTGACTTTTTCCAGCTGTATAAGTGATATAAATCCATATTTAATTCACAATAGAACAGAGAAAACAGAGACAACCAGATTTCCAGATAGGGGGTGACCAATATCTACGAATGTTGATTTACTGACAAGCCCCAAAAGAAAACAGACGCAGCCGGATCATTTTAATAAAGACCAACACAAATTAGCGAAGAGCCAGATTGTGCAAAGACAGACTTGGTGAGAGTGTAATGATTCTACCAATGCAGAGCGGTTACATGTAGGCTTTAAATATGTGTGTCTGTCATAACAGTAACACAGACGGAAGACAGGCAGAAGGAGGAGTTGTCTGCAGAAGAACATGAGCTGTTAGTGGACATTAGTGTCTAAAATCGAAGTTGAAATTGCTTTAAAATCAGAGATCTCCAACCTGTTCAAACAAGAATGTGTAGATCATCGAGAGTGAAGTAATTATAGGATAGGAAAGGTGCACTCAACAGTGGAAATTAAAGATGGAGCCAGAAAAGTGGTATTATTCATGTGCCAAAGCACTAAATTCCAAGTTCTACAACTCATAAAACTGTGGTCAAACTTAAGCAGTAGATAGAAATTATTAGCCTGCTAATATATATATATATATATATATATATATTTTTTACATGAACTGTTTTAATTGGAAAGAGCCTGATGCAACAGTTTTTCCGGATACTATTTTTTTAATTTCATTAAATTTTTTATGGAATGTCCTTTGTAGTGGACAACATTTTTGTATTTTTACACCTTGAGCTATGAACGTCTTGTCCCCTGCAGAGGACAAAAGTATATTACTGGGTCTCAGGAGGTTAGATCAACCTCATCTTCTTCCATTTTTTTCTTCATTTTAATGCCTGGCACAACAAACGGTACATTTGTTTGGACAATTATAATAAAAATAGCTTATAAGAGTTTAACTTCAGAGCTGATATCTATCTATTTTCCATAGTTGTCTTGATAGTAACCAAGATCATTTCAGTTCTCACATCAATAACTATGGCATTGTACTGACAAAAACAGTACTTTCATTCATTCTATGTGTCTGTTTTAGTCACAAGATACACACAGGAGTTGGTATTTGATTGCATATCCATTGTTTTTGATGGGTTTTAATAATAACAATAATAATAATAACTCTAACTTATATATCACTTTTTTGGACACTCAAAGACACTTTACATAACAGACAACAAGCAATGCATTAAAAAAATAAATAAATATGAAAAATTAAATATGAAATAAAATACAAAGACAATAAAATAAATAGATAAAATAAAATGAAAATTACAAAAAAAAAAAAACTAAGCAAAAGTCAGTTTGAAAAGAGGAGTTTTAAGACAGGATTTGAATGTGATTTGAAGTTTCAGTGGATGGTTTATTTTATAAGGTATGTGGGTGATTGTTCCGAACATCAGTATCTGCACCAGGACAAACGCCTGGAAATGTGAATGTCATTGACCTGAAAGTTTCCAAGTTTTTTTTTGGCACAAAGCTTCATGACTTTATCGGACAGTAAAACCTCTGCTTGACTTTTTGAGCCTCCCAGTGACTTGGTAACTCAGCAGGACCAGGGTAACGGCACAGGTGAAAATGTGGCCTGGATGTAGTTTATCTGCTCCGGTAACTTCCGCTGTCATCTAAATAAATAAATAAACATGAGTGGAGAAAAATCTCTCTTCGTCCAGGTGCTCTCTGATCTCAGCGGTGACTCCTTCATGTAAAACTGTCACATTCATATCGGGCGCAGGAGGGCTGAGAGGTGCTCTTGTGTTGACAAAAAAAACCCCAAAAAACTGCGCAATTACCATAAATCGACAGGCGCAAACCTTAGTATGTCATGCACATTTACACACTGTGCTCCCCAAAATCTGGACTTTGAAATGTTAACTAACAAACACATATGCACAATAGTAACTGCACCCCTTTAAACAATATTTACAATAGTTGTTTTTTTTGCACTGGCTTCAATGGGGAAGCCTTGGCTGAGAATAGTACGTCTCAGTGTGGGTGGTGCAGCCATAACAAAGAAAAACATACATTTTTACATATTACAATTCATGAGTTGTACTTTTTTTTACTTTTACTTCAGTAAAGAAGTTGAATCAGTACTTGTACATTTACCAGAGTATTTTTTTACACCAGTAGCTGTACTTCTACTTCAGTACAGAATGTGAGTACTTTTACCACCTCTGTTAAAAAGTGCTATATAAACAAAGATTGATTGATTGATATATTGATGTATCATGAAACTGTTAAGGCAACTTTTTTAAAAATAATTATTTCTATGAAGAACTGAATTACACCAGAAATATCCACAAATACTAAACACATTTTTAACGGATTAGAACATGATCTAATGCTATATCACAATATTTTCCTCTCTAAAAAGTTAAACATTTAAAGAACTTTACAGACATTACACTTTAAGATCCTGTTCAAATGTTCATATTCTATTAGTTCATTAGTTCTAACATTGTAAAGTTATTTTGTACAATCTGAAGAAGGGAACTAACATCTGGTTAAGACACAAAAAAGGGTTTTTAGGACACTTCAAATAGTCATCATGTAATAAAAGTGCATTATTAATAATAACAATAATAATAATGATAATAAATAAACTAATTAGAAAAGCATTCAGAGCACAGACCTCCACCAGTATAATTTGTATACTGAATTTCGTACTGTCAATCCAAACCAGCCCTATCTTCCAATAGTAAAGAATCCTTCAAATAAATCCAGGATCCAGATGGTGGTTCCGGATCACCCCGAAAATATAATCACTTATTGCTTTTGTCATTCTTGAGTTATGTTGGAAACAGACAAGCTAACAAACCCAGATGATTACATAACCTCAATAATAATCACAATAAATATATAGTATACATATACTGCTGAACTTATACTTTCTTACACTTCTCCTGGTTATGTCCATCAGACACACCCTTGCCCCTCCTCCTCAAGATGTGTTTATGGGTCAACAGCCCCCAAACACACTTCTTTTTTCTTTTCTTTTTTTTTTGGGGGGGGGGGGGGGTTTGGGGCAAAAAAAGTTGAGAAAGACTGGCTTAGAAGGTTGGAGAAGCAGCATGCGACAGAAGGGTTGCTGGATGATTTCCCTGGACAACAAACAAAACTGTTCGCTGATCTGCCCTTAAGCAAGGCACTTAACCGCCTACACTGGCAGGCCATTGCTTACTAATATGCAATGTATGATGTGTTGATGCATGTTCAGCTAGTGATTGGTTAAAAGTAGAGCGGTCAATTTAAGTCTGTGTTCGTACAAAAAAAAAAAAAAAAATACTGACAAATAATGAAGATTCTTTTTTAATATGAGTGAAATAATTAAATATGGAAAGTGTCATTTATTGGCAGCAACACGTGTCAAAAAGTAGAGAGATGGGCTACAAAAAGCTGAAAATGTATCACAAAAGACAGCTGCTGGAATGTGTTAGAGCAGACTATATGAATTGGGAACAGGTCAATAACATGGCGGAGTATAAAATCAGAAACCTCCGGAAGCAGTAGCAAGTAGCGCAGATGTTCAGTGATAGGAGGAAAACCGTGCCAACAAATTTTAAAACAATTTTAGACTCATGTTCCTCGACACAAAATTGGAGAGACTTTGAATACGTCACCATCACCAGAATATAATCTAATGGCTGCAGTAAGACGAGGCATGATCCTGTAATGGACACCACTGCATGGGCTCAGTAACACTTCAGAAACCATTGTCTGAACAGTTTGCCGTGTCATCCTCAAATGCTGGTTAAAGCTTTATCATGCCAAGAAGAAACCATGAAACATGATCCAAAAGCGCTGAGTCTTCACTGGTTGGAAGCTCATTTAAAATGGTCTAAGGCAAAGCGGGAAAACTGTTCTGTGATCAGATAAATTGGACTTTGACGTTCCTTTTGGAAAGCATGGATGCTAAATCCTATGGACTGAGGAGGAGAGGAACCAATTGGCTTGTTATCAGAGCCGAGTTCAAAAGCCTGGATCTCTGATGGTATGGGGTGCATGTAACATACGCTCCCACCCAGATAATGTAGTTTTCAAAGAAGGCCTTTTATATCTCACCAAGGCAGAACTAAACCACATATCGCTTCTTAGTAGAGTCTGGATGCTAAACTCAACTTTTCATCATTTGCAAACATGATGAAATGAAACATTCAGCAAAGTAGATGTAGCACGTCTCCTCTGTTGCTAAAACAAAACAGACACACCACTATCCTGACTATTTCAGCATGTGTTGCTGCCATCAAAGTCAACATCACCTTATGGTAGTGCTTCCCAACCATCATGGTTGGGAAGCCGTGGAAGATTTTCCACTTTCACCTGTGGTCTGTGAACCGCGTGATATAGATGCGCATGACTGCATGTGCCAATGATCCAATCTACAAAAACGGTTTCCCATTGGAAAATGAAAATGAACTGGCCCCAATGTGGTTGTTGAGGTGATAACCCACCCCATCACTAATGATGCGTGGCTCAGTGGGTTAGTGGCGGGACAGGTTGGGGCAGGGGGTATGCCTGTATTTGCCTATATGGACTTCAATCCATCAGCCAAGGGTCCATACGAGGGGTTGCTCAAGCACCCCTCTTAGCTTTCTAGTCACAACTAAATAAACTGAGACTAGATATTATAGATAGCATTCCAATAAATATACCTTCTTGACATTTTTGTTTGGTGGTGTGCCTTGTAAAATATGTAAAACGGCTCAAAACAGTTGGGAAACATTACAACAAAACATTGTTGCATGTTCTGTTATGAACAAAATAATGCTTTATTTGTGAGATTTGCACTTGGTTCGTCCTCAGTATGTTATCGGTAAACTGTAAGCATAAACCACAGCTTAAAGTGCACAAATGTGTGTTGGCAAATCCATTTGCTCCCGATTCAATGCCATGTCACCTTTCTCACGGAGTCTAAATTGGATGGTGACTAAGACTCGAGCAAAGACTATACTAATGATTTAATATTTTTACTCATTTATTAACAATATTGAGGACAGCAGGCTCGTCGTGGCCACATTAGCGAGCTAAGTCACCAGCTAACTATTCCATCAGGGCACATGGGAAAGATGAAATGCCCTTTCAGAAATTAAAATGTCAGAATCACTCATGATGAGTAAAAACCTATGAATCCATTACAGATTGACTTCAAGCTCTTCCTGTGACCTTTTCTGGATTTTTTTAAAACAATATTTATATAATTGTGATTGATTTGCTCCATTTTTTAAATTATTAATAGCATGGTTAATTCAAAGTCCTGACATCCTACTGGTTATATAAAGAAATATTAAATTTGGCTACCCCACCTAAAAATTAGTTTTTTAGCAGTTAAAAAGCAGTTATTGCTTCACTGTGGGGAAAAAAAAATCTCATATAGTATCTAAGGAGAAGAAAACAGCATTCGTCAATACAGATTACCTTTCCAGGTACTGTGATGTGGCTGGCAGAGTTTGTGCCTGCGTTAACAAACAACCTATTTCTTCTGGATCCACGACTTCATTAGTGAGAAGCTTCCAGATTCCTATAGTGCAAATGTGCTTTTAACGTTTACAAATAGTCCTGCTAAACAAATTAATTCATTTCACACATGGCTGCAGAAGAAATCATTTCCATCGACTGTTTGCGTCGACAGGACGAATGTACACTTGATGAGTGAGAGCAAACACATGACCTGGGTGTTTTTCATTAAACTCATTAACTACCAGGACACGTTGCCCCTGGTTACCGCTGTATGGCAAAGATTTCACAGCAGATGTTCTGCTAATAACAGAGATCAGTGAAGTGGGAAGAGGATTCTACCTGTATACATGTGAATGAATAAAATGAATAAAGTCAACAAACCTTGTCCTTTGGCATCCTCTCCTTAATATAGCATAGTACACTTTAAAATATAATGGAGATATAAATGTGTTAAAAAAGGCTTTAGGAAAGTATTGGAAAGGGTCATGAAAGATACACCGTTCAGTGATTGCAGCCATTTCAGTAAATGACACAGACAGTAATTACACCTAATGTCTAGAAATGTGTAATACTCAATGGAATGTGAGTGTCAAATGTGTGCATGTATGTGGCACTATTGGGGATGGTAAGTGATAAGAATATAACAATTCCAATTCCTTATCGATTCTCATTGGGTGAGGGAATAAGAGTACGAATTAGTTTGTTTCCATTATTCTACTGCCTTCTAGAATGTTGCGACAGCTCCCATTCACTTTGAATGCATGTTCCCAGCGTTCTGTGGGCAGATTTTTTCCAATAACCGCCCGCTGCGCCACTAAAGTTGACGATGGCGACGAGTTTTGTCACTTCAGATTCACGGCACCATATCACTCCGCAGGTCGTACGGCCACTTTTAAAGGAAATATTCACTATGTTGTAACGGCTATTTTATCCAGTTTGGTAGAGTAATAGTAGTAATAAGCTGTAATAACCTGTAGAATAAGCGGAGTAATGTATTGCCCACGCGTGACGATATTTCCCTTCAGGGTGGAACATTACCAGTGGTGTTCAGCCCCATTGGGAATATTCTTCTGATACTAACGCATGTGCAATACATTATCCCATACCATATAACTATAGAAAGTGAAACTTGAGATGCTTTACTGATTCCTCTAGGTCTTCTGTTGTGCACCCTCCGACAAACATGTGACACTCCTGCAAATGAATTGCATGCTGTGTGGACAAATGTTTGAGCATATTCTAGGGATTTGAAACACTGGAAACTTTGCAAATGTCATGTTTTTGTGTCTTGACACCATGTTAGTGATGTTCTAAATCAAAACAATGCATTGTTCATAGGACATCATCACGCATGATCAACAAAGGCAGAAGCAATAGGCAGAACTGTTAAGCAGGCAGGCAAATGATTCCAAGGAATTGAGCTACTGGGAACTGGTTCTCAAAAAGAACTGGTTCTCCATTCCCATCCCTAGGCAGGCACTGGATTATATTTCTACTACAGATTTATGTTTAAGTGTGTTTGGTACAGGGGTGTAACCAACAGATTTATATCATGCCATCTGACATCTAAGTTAACTTAAGCATTCTTCATTTTCTATTAATTCTTTATTTGCAGTCTGAGACATGAAAGATTCATTTACCGGATCTTTCAGTAATATTTCAGATGTTCTACTTTAAGTTAAGGTGTAAAAAATTAATTTCCTCAACAAGTCACCTGACTTTGGGGCTTTCAACCGTCAAGCATCCTTGAACACGCACCAAGCTGAGCATAAGTATTTGGGTAAAACAAAATTACAACATGTATTAAGCTTATTACGAGCCGTGAGCTGAACTGACCTGAATGACATACATCTCGTCACAAGCAGATAGCAAACACTTTACCACCCAATCCCTGCTTTTCTCTAAATGAAGACCTTGAGGGAGAGTGAGATGGATGATGACTCAGGCATCCAAACTAAAACAGATTAAATTAAACAAGTATCCACAGGGGAAAATAGAGCTCTAAATGCAATAATAAACCTATAAAAATTAAGTGACTATGACAGCCAACTAATGATGGATGAACTGACAGTTCTGGGTCTCTCCTGAGCTTCAGTGTGGAAGATGTAAGACCGACCCCAAGTCTATGGCATAAGGTAGCACGAATAACAACACCCAAGCTTCAAAAGAAATCTAGACTTACATTGTGTGTCAGCTCAAAGTACTTCTGGCATGCCAGCTGATAGTGCATTCCTTTAACCAGCTCCAGGATCTGCAAATGAAGGAAGCATGAAAAAGTTAAAAGACCCTGGGCTGGAAAATTGGAAATCTTATTTAACATAACTTAAAAATAAGAAATGTACAATGACAAAAAACAGTCTTGGTATTAAACATTTCCTTAAAATCTTCATACTGACTTTCTGAGCTTAGGAAGTTGCTCTGCAACGCTCAATGAAAACACACACACACACATATATATATATATATATATATATATATATATATACATACATACACATAGACACACACACACACATATACATACACACAAACAGACACACACACACACCCACACCCACATACATATACATACACACACACACATACATACACACAGACACACACACACCCTGAAGCTTCGCAAAAACTGGCTCTTTTTTTTTTTTTTAATAGCAACAGACTGCAAACTTAATGAAAACAGATTATATTTTTGAATTTTTATAATCATTCAAATATCCATGGCCTGAGCGTACTCTTTGTAGGATAACCTTTGGCAGCGATTACACCATCAGGTCTCCTGGTACATCTCAATTTGAAGATTTTCCCTTTATTCCCCTTTGAGGATTTGTAAAGCTTAGTGAAGAGAGAGGAGGGTGTGAACAGACATTTCAGAGTGCTGGTTTTGGTTTGCCCACTTTTGCTTCTTCCCATTCATCTACTCAAAAAAATAAATAAATAAAAACCTCACTGTAGTGTTAGTATGACTGTATACTTGTGGTGTGTGACCCTGCGGAAAATAAATCCACAGTCGTCAGCCTTCACTAAAAGAGACATTTTTTGGTGGAATCTGTGTGCATGTGGCTCCCTCATTATTCTGTATATTCCTGAAGGCTGCCTCCAGCATAAGTCTGCCACCAGCAGGCTCAACACTGAGGCTGGTATTTGATCAGTGCCTAGCTGTGCGTGCCGGTTTTTTTTTTTTTTTAGTACAGATTTACTTTACTTAATGGAATATCAAGCATTTTCAACACAGAATATTAGCACTCTTCCATGTCCTCTTATACTTATATAACATTCTGACAATAATAGTTTGTCACTTTCCATTACCCGACTGTAAGTTTAAAAAGATAATGCCGACTCCGGTTTCTGGATGACGTCTATGTTTAATACATAGGCTGTTTAAAAGAAGCATATGTAGCTACACCTGCATCAGTCATCAGTTTGTGCACAACACTGTGAAACCTAGAGTCAGGCAATGTGTGATTTAGTTTTTTGTTTTTAAATTGGAACCAGATGTCACGTACACTGGTGAAAAAATAATAACTCTTACCAAATGTATTTTTCTCTTTTCACGTCCAAATATTTCATCAAACTTAAAATAACACATAATCACCTATAGAGTAACTTTTCTGTGAGATATAAAAACTGATTTTTAGACCATACACCTTGAAAATATGATTTCAAGAAATCTTACCAAGATAATATTCACCCGTTCCATTGACATATACATATATAAAATTCTCTCGATTCAAGTAAAATCGTATAACTTGCCAATGATCAAGATATTTTGCTTGAACTGATTTGCAAAAAATAAATAAAACCTTGAATTGAGCAAAAAAATATCTGCCAATGGAACAAGTGAAAGAGATCTTGGTAAGATTTCTTGAAATAAGTCTAAAAATAAGTTCTTTACATCTTACTGAAAAGTTACTCTTTAGGTGATTATGTCTGGTTTTAAGTGTGATCATATATTTTGACTCAAAAACGTTTGTTGCAGTGTAATTGTGGAAACATGCAATGTCAAACTTAGCAAGCTAATGCTAGAACGACATTACTGAAAATGCCATCCAAACAATGCTGGAAAGTGGAATATGCATGGTATAGACAAAAATACTGATACATATCACACCTACTGTAGCACTTGTAGAGCTTCCCAAAGTGCACAACATACTGTAAATATACATCGACACAAGATATACATTTATATTTATATGCTTATCTTGTGTTTTGCGTGTAATTGTTAATATTTTAATATTGGCTGCAGGTATACAAGTTACATTTCACACTGAACTACTATGCATAGTGATGGGGTGAAAAAAACAAATGTTTAAGGCATAGAGTTTTAGACAAAGCCTAAAGATTAAATAAAAAAAATATATTGGAACAATATCTATTATACTGTAATTGTGTTTTTGTTACACAGTCCCCTTTCAGTCAGGAAATGCTTGAATTCAACATGTTTTAATACTTTGGTGCCTTATACTAAACATTACAAAGTAATTTCAGGTACTGATTATTGGTGGATCTTTGATAACAGCAATGTGAAAAGGGTAAAAAAAAATAAAAATCATGAAAGAAAATGCTTTTATGTTCTTATTGAACTGTGTGTTTTTTGGAACGGAGACACTTTAAAAGACCAATTCAGCAGGTAGGTGAGCTGTCGCTCACACCTGTCAATCAAAAGAGGAGTTGTTTATAAGTACAAATATGGCAAAAGGCTGTAGGAAAAGCAAACACTGGCGTAATACTTCTAAAAACACATTTGAAAGGCTTTTCCTATTTTAGTAACTTCAGGCAGCTTCAGCACAGACTTCCCTCACCCCAGCTACCACAGCCAGCTCCTCCAGGGGAGTCCCGAGGTGTTCCCAGGCCAGCCCGGAGATATAATCCCTCCAGCGTGTCCTGGGTCCACCCCGAGGTCTCCTTCTGGATGAACATGCCGGGAACACCTCCCCACGAGGTGTCTGAGCCACCTCAACTGGGTTAGCTCCTTCATCACAATGGATTGGTTTAGTACCCGCATTAGTGTGGATGCCGCCCCAATCCATCCTTCCGTCACTTGTGAATAAGATGCCTAGCTACTTAAACCTTGGCATCTTATTCATGAGTGATGGAGGGGAAGGGACGGAGGGAAGTCTGGGCTACTTTGCTGAGGCTGTTGCCCCCGTGACCCGGATGAAGGAGGAGACGATGACAAGTATGAGGCAGCTTCATCAGTGGTTTCATGGTTACCACACCCCCCAATAAAAAAGGGAAAGCATGGGTTATTACCTCCGCCAAGAAGGTATTAAATTTGAGTCAGTTTCTTTGTCTGTCTGTCTGTCAGCAGGATTACGTAAAAAGTTCAGAACAGATTTTGATTACACTTTCAGGAATGACAGACAATGGGTCAAGGAAGAATTTCAGCAATGAAGGTCACACTAAAGGTCAACAGCTAAAACACATCAGTGGTAATACTTTAGGATTCAATGAAGATAGAGCCACGCGGTTTTTTTCGCATTCACGTCATCTCACCTTCGGACATCAGATGGGTCAACACCTATGGCTCTGTCACATCACGTGTGATGAAAAATCTACTCTTTATGGATTACCTAAAAGTATTGGTTAAATTTATACCAAATTGGGTTTATAGATTACAAGTGACCCATAATAGATGGGATGACATTTTGAAGAAAGTAGATGAAAGCCCACCATTGACAGTAATATATATATATATATATATATATATATATATATATATATATATATATATATATATATATATATATATATATATATATATATATATATATATATATATGCATGATATGCATAAGCACAAGCATAGACAGGATGAAATCAGCTGGACTAATGCCAAAATAAGCTACAATATGTGCGAGGGGCAAAAACCGGATTGTGTAGCATTAGATACACAACAGAAATGTTTATGAGAAAGGACCCACCTGACTGATTCCACTAGGCGACACCTTGTAGACCTGAAGCTTCTGCTTCAGCAGTTCTGGATCACTGTGACGGAATGGACACCCTGCAAACATAAGATCAATATTTTAACAGATTAAGAGAAGGTATAAATTGTTGCCCTGGTAGAAGGAACCAGCAATATTAACCCCCCCCTCCCCCACCGCCCCCCAACAAAAAAAAAAAATACAGCATTTATTTTGATAATGACAGTTAGTAGTTTCAATATTTTGTCTAAAAAGCTTTCTAATGACAGTTGAGTGGCTTTTCACATGGATAATAGCTACTTCTTCTAACAGCTGTCAACTCACCATGATGGTCGCCTTGGCTGGGTGGGTTTGACAAAATCACCTTCATGCAACTGTAGGGGGTGTAGTCTGTTCGCTTGCCTTCTTTGCCAAACATGTGGCGGATGCTGTAGGCATATGCTTTGTCAAACTACAGAAAGAGAGTGAACCACAGAAGCCATTAGTGAGGATGAGAGTGTAAGAGGGACAAGGTTGGGGTGAAAAGAGACATAGTCATATATCATGTCAGTTTTGACAGGGTGTTTCCTCAGTGAAATATAGAGCTATTAGAGAGAACCTGCTGTATAGGTGTCACCACACTCGAGATAGTTGAATTATGAATACAGTAATACAGCAGTTGTCCCCTTTCACTGTTTCTTCCCCTAGTTCTGAGGAGTTTTGTGATGCAATGTTGAGTTGCTGTGATGAATACTAAATGTAAAACGCAATAAAAGGGCATCAGTACTATGGGCTATCGACAATTGCTCGTTATATTGAAGTGGAAAAAATAAAATACTCAATGGAAATATTTCCATCAACAAATTATCCTTCAATTATGTTGAATAATTATTCCTTCAATTTAAACAATTTTATGGCACTTAAACAATTATTTATGCATGGACAGTACAACTTACAGATCATAGTGGCTCTAATACACAGAACATTTAGCAACAGGCAGAATATTGTTATAATTACACTTATTTTTCTTAAAAACATTTCAGGTTTTTCATATTTGTTCAGAATATTCCCATTTTCTGTGAAATAAGTGGTCTGATAGGACATGGCACTTCTGCATCTACTCCTTCAGGTTGTAAAAAAATCCGCCCTGTGGCACAGATTTGGTCTAAGGTAGTACGGTTAAATATGTGACTAATTTCCAATCATGGATCTGATTGTGTTTGTCATAGCCTAGATGTGATTCTTCTGCTCAAGTCTACATAAAAAAAGGCTTCGAAAAGTGCCTATTGTGAAGGAACTTTTACCTTGACTGAGTGATTAAATGTCACTTCATTATGGGTCATTAGGATGATATATTGTTGATTTAATAATAACCCACAATTATATACATATTATTTCACAATACATGTATAACAACCTGAGGTTAACCTATCTTTACATTTAGACTTTTGAGTTGGAGGAGGAGAGAACTGCAGAAGGAAGGTGTGTATTTTGTATTTATTTATTTTTTAACTTTAGCATAACATATCTTCACCGCTGCCATTGGTCAAACAACATGCTTATATCCCGAGATCAACAATGGCCCGCATGAGTAAAATTGAACGGATGATATATGAATGAGTGCTGTCCACCAATTAAAGTTTTTAATCAGATTAATCACATGATTGCTGTGGATTCAATTAATCATCACAAGTAAACATAATTTATTTTAAATCTACATTTAATTTTAAAAAGGGAACCTATCTGCACTGAACATGTTTATTAAACATCAACAGTTTCAACAAGACAACTGTTCCGTCTTGGTTCATTTATTAATTTTTTTTAACTCGTAGTCCTATCCAGAGGTGAACAGGTTGTTCTTCACGTTCCATCGTTATGGGTTAGTTCTGCTGCCCATCACTACTGGATTAACTGCCCATTTGCACATGTGATATTAACCCTACTTGGAAAAACTATCTAAAATCTGATGCCGGAGGTGTTCGATCATGTGGTAATTGGATTAAAATGTTTAATCAGATCACCCTAATACTAATGCATCTTTACTTGTGACTAAAGGAAAACCCTGATGGGAATGTTCTTGTCAAGGAAGACGACGCTCACATCCAGAAGAGACAAGGAATACCAGGAAGGTTTGATGAACATGGAAAATTATGTAAATACAGTAAATAGTGACTGGAACAGTTATCATGTTTCAAATTGAACACTGGAGATATTGAACTGTTTTTAACCAGTGTTTCACACTGCAATCATCAAAGCCCAAAATTAAGGAACATCTTTTAAGAGAAAAGTGCTGCTTTCAGTTAAGATCATAGACTAAGAGAATCAAAGGCTGCATTTAAGCAGTTCTTAAACACACCTTGGCTCCCTATTAAGACACTTTATGCTGGCGTTTTCTGTAATGTGGCTCCTTCCTGTGTTTATTTCTCTCACTTCCCTCCTTTAATCCATGGCTTGTTTTTCAATTTTGCGGTTGAGAAAAAAAAAATCATACGACACATAATTTACTCTACAACTCCTGAAAAGTAAAAAAATAAATAAATAAATACATAAAAAAACCCAACTCTCTGAGGGTCACTTCCATGTAACCAAGGCTCCACTCCATAAATCTCACTCACACAGCTGTGGGAATGAAACACTGGATTTATTTATTTATTTCCCCTTTTATTCGTCTGAAGTCTGTAACATTTGGATCCAATATCTGGGGAAAGTGAGAGTGATAGATCATTTTTAATCAGAAAGATCAAAACAACTAAAGTTTTTCAGCGAATAACAAAGAGCGACACGAGTCACATTATCTTCAGTCCACATATAAAAACCCTTTTGTAGTTCCTGATCGGGGTCATTCTCAGCAGTGAACTTCTTTTATATGCGGAGTACTTGTGTGCAACCATTAAAAATTAATTACGGGTTCACTGCCCTTAAAAATCAAACAGTAAAATATATACACAGCGCACTTCAACAGTGGCCGAGCACAACCGCCATGACTGCACTCATCATAACACATTAATGTTGTAATAAAACCCTTGAACCTGCTAATGTGACAAGCTGCAGCGGTAATTTAAAAAAAAACATAAAACCTTCTTTAAGTACAATAAATCAAATATTAATTATGTAGAGCTCCTAAAGATTCAAGAGGCCATTTCTAGATTTAAGATCCCCCTACTCAGTTAAAATGAATTCTGGAAGTCCACTGGCACTAAAGTGTGTTTAATATGTATTATGTGAAATAATTAGGACGTAAAAAGATCCTGTGTGGTCTACAAAACGGCAAAGCTTTGAGGTGGTATGGAGTTCTACTTATTCAAGGAAGACTTTTTTTTTTTTTTTTGCATATTATAAATTCGTCCATCGGTTCGACCTGTACCACATAAATCAGACCGCCTCAACCATTCAGACTGAGTTGAAATAGTCCCAGTAGCTTACTCATTTGTACATATTTTAATGCGACTTTCCTAAAAATAATAATAAATACTTCTGTACAACCTGCACTTTGGATAATCCTGGATATACACTGCTGCAAAATGAAGCAATTCAGAAAATCAGAGCAGAAAGTCTAAGTACAGGCACAAAAGACGCAGTAAAGGAGCAGCGCCACAGCTCTTTTAGTGCACATCTTGGCTCGTGGGGCTACATCACAGCAACATCCCCCCACACTCTAGGACACATTCACAAAAACCTGCGGCAATGGAGACAGAGAAATGGGACACAATCAAAGGGATTATGTACGTGTGTGTGTGTGTGTGTGTGCGTGCATGTGTGTAAACTTGGCATGGCTGCTCAGGCACAGTCCATAGTGACTGTCGCAGCAATCCTTCTTATATGTAATACTATTAAAATACTTCCTTTTTTAAAATCTGCACTACAGGCCTTTTCACACTTGGGAACAATATAAGGTAGGGAGCTGTAAATACTGTTTAGAAGTTTCACAATTTTACAGTTAAAATTGACCGCTTGTTTTGCAGACAATGCACAAGTATGGCGTTAAAGATAAAGGAAAATAACGGCACTACAAAAAAAAGTCTTCTTAATGCCTTTAAAGTTAATGAAGTGAACCCATCCCATAAAATGACTAAATTTATTCAGTCATTCGCTGGATATTTCTGAACAATCAATACCAGTGATTAAAAGAACACTGTGCACTTGTATATATCGTGTCATCTAATGCATGTCGTCCACTGGTGGCTAAATGTAAAACCTTAAAGGGAAAGTACACCTATTTTGTGACAAATGGTGTCATATCGTGGAACTTAATTAACCTGAAGTTCACATCTGTAAAACAAGCAGTTCAAAAGCCAACCTACCCAGCGGCAATACACCACACGAAATGTGGTACAAATAGACACTCCAATGAATAGGCTAACTTCCGTGGCAAGAAAAATGGATAGATCAAGTTGATTTCATCAATTTTCTCTCTCCCTCAAGTCTAATATTACATTGCCTCTTCCTCCAGGCCTCCCTTTCGGCATCACTGCCTCCCATCTTTTTCTCTGTGTCTGTCGCATACTAATGAGCAGGCTTTGTGCAGCCTGCCACAAAGTGCAGTCCCTGACACAACACATACATCACTGTGAGAGCTGCGATCTGGTCAGCACCGTTCTGCTGCCTCTGCTGTGGAACAAGAGCTGGGCTTTGTGCAGAGCCCATCACAGTTTCTCTAGGAGACTATACACGGGAGCCAAGTCAGCTCAGAAACAGAGCACCAAAGTGTGTAACATGAATGCAGTGTAGTGAACTGAGGCCCAATAACAGGTACGAGGACAGGAGCAGGTAAAGCCGGGATAAACAAGGTGTTATCATTTCAAAAAACTAGTAATGTGACCTTTATTTAGCACCTAAAAGAGATGTTAAATAAAGGTTATGTAAACTCACAAAAGATAACAGAAAATCTTTGACTTTTGTAGTGAAGCTTTAAAGAAATAAACAAAAAAAAAACCCTCACACAACTCAGAATAGGTGTTCTGACCTTGTACAGGTTTCATTGTAGTGTAGAGTTATTTTTAAAAACCTAAAACGTATGGGTGACACTGTTGTTTCCTTGTTATCTCAGACTAGGGATGGCGAAATTTCTAAAAAGAAAAATAAAAAAAATTCAATCTTGGCTGATCACTGAGCCTCATTAACCGGTTAAAGTCGGTCACCAAGAAAAGAAAACACAGCCACGTACACACTGCGGTGCACTCACTTAGCTTTTTAAACACCAGTCACACTGTGAGGTCCAGCGAAGTTTTGTTAAAAGCTGATCTTAAAGCGTCACACATAGAGAAAACAGGAAACTCTGCTGCAAAAAAACTCCTTTTTCCGTAGACCACCCGTCATGTCATTTTAAGTAGGTCTGTCAGATTGATAACACAACTGTCTGGTTGTCATGGTAACAACTTGCTGTCCCAGTCTCTAGCTGCTAGCTCTAGAAGTTCTATTACGTCATGTCAGCTTTGTGTTTTGTTTAGGCTTTGAGTAAACGTTCTAAACTGGTCGAAATGGTTGTTAGTTGAGCTCTGCGTTTGCTATTAATAAATTCCGTCTTGTATTGCTAATGTTCAAATTCATCATTTTTAAAGATATGTTATGGAGAGATCACAAAGCTTCCTCTTTATAACCTACACTACAATGCTAAAGAGTTTGTGCAGTGGAATGACTGAAGCAGGATGGTTTTTTTTAACAGACAACAGAAAATTATGACCGGACAACATTGATACAGTCAACCATTGGTCAACCAGTCATCGGTCAACATCTCTATTTCAGACTATGCAACTTTTTTTACTTCTCTGTGCTGTTTTTCCTTCAGATATTAGAAAACAATTGATTAAATACCAGTGCTGTATGCAATTATCTATGTTAAAGCCAAAAAAGAATCCTCCTGCAGACTTGAAAATTTCAGCAACCGTCCAAGTTCAGCAACCCCACTGTGCAACACTGATCGAAAACATTTAGGTAAGAAGTCAGCTTTGATTTAAGGAGTCTTCATCAATCATACCATATCTATAGAAGTGCAGGGTATACAGTATATTACAATGAAACATGCCTGTCTTCAAGTTAGGCTGTTAAACTACTGTGATGGTAAACAGTGATGTGCAGCTTTAAAAACACTGTGTTTCTGGTGGTTGTTAAATGGTAACAGTTCGTCAGAAAAGTCATGTTCTAAGATCATGACCATTAATTTCAGACGCTGTCAGAATCTTGTCCCGGACCTTCTCTAACGGCTGACTTTAAACCTTTCACACTGCGATGTATGGTATGATCAGTGTTTTTAGAGCCACAACACAAGATATTGTTCTCATTTATTGTCGGGGACAGCTGCGCACACACACAGTTTAAGATGTGCATTTTTAATAAAATAAGATTTAAAAGTCATAGCTCTGTTCACTCTCTTTAAGCAAAACATTTGGCAGACCGCTTATTATAATGTGGGTATTGCCTATTTCACAAACAAAATAGATTTGAAAAGAGAAAAGAGGCTTTAATGTAATATTTATGACACATAGGCAGTTATTTACCAAAAGTGTAAATAGAATATCAGTACCACTTTGTTCCCATTTACACTACTGAATGACAATTCTGAGCCTTTACTCTCGATATAGTAGAATGGAAGTGCAAATATTTATTTTTCTCATTTCTTTTAACATCTTTGAGTAATATATTATTATCTGTCAACAGTGCAGTTTCTCAAATACATGGTCATTATACTAAAAACTATTGCACCAGCAGCAAGTGGAAAGCTCTACATTTCCCAGAAATATGCTTGAAATTTTTTGTACATCTGATGCAATATGTGTTACAAGACTGCAAAGAGTACAGGCTACCTGGTGTGACATGGCAGGGGTGCCAACCATGTGATGCACTTCTACAAATCAGTGTTCAAAGACAACACATTTGAGGGATCAAGGCCTGTCCACATGCAGCGCTGCGCCAGAACAGTGTGATGGGTGTCTGTTCAACTGAGAACAATTCAATGATTTCTTGGCGCTCGCCTTGGACCAAATTAATACAATGTCTTTTGATGAGCACTCAAAAATGAAGTACTTTTGTGAGCGGCGCACAGGTGTTTATCAGTGTTGGTCAGATGTTCAGGTAGGGTGCTTTCAAAGCTTTAAGTTCGTAATTAAAAAGTTAAAATGATAAACAAAAAAAAAAAAAGGTTAAAAAGCTCTCCAGGCTGATAAGCTTCTGTGGAGACAAGATGTATTTACGCTGGATACATTTATAAGGAAGGATAATTTATCAGGAAGGCACTAAAGAAAGAGAGAGACTGAATTTAAACTGTTCAGGTTGGGAAGTCAGATAGTTAAACTTTTGGCAAACGTAAGAATTTTTCATTTAGTATTCATCAAATGATAAGAAAATGACATCTTAATAAGTGTAACTCAAACAATATAGAACTAAGAATGACAGGTGGATATTCCAGGACACGTGCAAAACAAAATAACACTACATTTAAATGACATTTCATTACATGACTCTTGAACGTAGTCTAAAAAAAATAAACATAGACGTCAAATATTCAATCTCAATTAAGGTTGGGGCGATGTGGAGGGGAAAAAAAATAAGTTCCATATCAGAGGATACTAACGTGTATCACAATCTAAATGTTATTGGCATTTTTGTCAAGCTTAAATTTTGATTTAATATGATTTGTTTTCTGTCAGAGGGATAGGATTAGACGTGCTGAGGAACATTATATAAGCGTTTCAGGTAAATAAGAGCGGTACATATACTTTAAACTAAATCAAAAGTCTGAACAACAGGCAAAAGCTTTCACATTTTAAAAGAAAACACAAACAGCAGCTGTTCTTACATCTGTGTGGTGTATTTCAATCAACAGTAACTTAACGCTGGCTCTAGCATGTTAGGTTCGATGCGGCGCCGCTTAAATATTATTGACTGCTCTTACATCTGTAAAAACATGGGACGAATTAATTCCCCCGAAATTGTATTGATTATGCCTCATATTTCTATCAAGGGAAAGTTATATGATGATGTATGTTGTAATACTGCCCGTGTAAAAAGTGTCATGTTATAGAAAAGTTCTATGTACATTCCATTTAACCCTTTAAACTTCCACTCAATTTTGCCTAAAGTTCTTAATAAAGTCAATTGAATGCTGTTCTTGAACCGTTTTGATAAAACATGCAATTGGTGTTTGCTTATATTATAAATGAAAATATTAAGAAGAAAACTGGGATCCTGTTAAATGATGCAATAGCTATTTGTGGATATTTATTGATGTTTGGACTACATTAGGACTACTACATTAGGTCATGTGATATTTGGGACAAGTTAACATTTTTTTGAGCGACTACTTCCGAGCACTTGGAAGTTTAAAGGGTTAAAAAAATAAATAAATCGGTTTTAAAAGTCTGAAATCAAATAGTTGACGTTACCTTGTCTGCATCCACTTTACCCCTGATGAATTCTGACCTCCAGAACTGCAGTGCCTGCTCTAGAGAAAGACCGATCCCTTTGAGGAAGAGTCCGTACTGCATTCGGCCGCCGTGGCGAAGGTGGTGGTTTTCTCTCAGGGCCTGATGGAGCTGCCTCATACACAGCGGGAAGGACTTTCCTGAAAGCTGGAGATGCACAATAATTCATAACTAAATTGCAAAAAAATGAACGTGTCTGGCTTCACCGCTGCTTTTACGGCGATGCATCATTATTATCTTCACAAGCGATGTAGACTTTTACTCATTTTTTTTTCCCCCTCCTTCCTCACTCAGTTCCTTCTTTCAAGTCTAACAATAATTGGCCAAATGAAGTGGAAGAAGGATTAAAGTGCAACTTTAGCCCAACCCTGTCATGAACTACACTTATTGATGAGATTTTTTTAAAAAGGCAGAAAAAAAAGTGAGGTGAGGCAGAGCTGAATGTCAAGGTGTGGATGAACCACAGGGGTAGTTCAGGGACAGTAAAAACACACAGAATTGCAAAGAACCTCTGCAGAAGTATATGATCTGAAAGGTTAGTCTAGGTTTCATACTGCTTTTACCACTTAAAAGGCTCAAATTATACAATGTACATCAGTTTAACAATACCCTACATTTGCACCATTTTATCACATGCATTCATACAATTCAATCCAACAAGGAGCAGAGGTCCAAAGGGCTCTTCAAAGTTCCCTGGCTCACTGTAAGAATAAAAGCAATTCTGTGGCCGTCTTCATCAACCCACCCACTTGTCTTATTGTGAGGTTTTAACACATTAGTTCAGATCTAAAATGACAAATGATCAAGGCAGCACTTCAAGAACTACAATGATCCTGATACTGAACTACAACCCACTCCTGCAGATTCCTACAAACCTTCGAGATTCAAATGTCAGATGATATTACCTGGGAAATAAGGCACCTTAACAGTTAGAACCAGAGGTGGAAAGTAACTAAGTAAAAGTACTTAAGTAGATTTTTTAGGTATCTGTACATTACTGGCAACTTTTTACTTTTACTCCCTACATTTTTTGTATAAATATCTGTACTTTATACTGTTAATATTTTCAGAATAGACTCATTACTTTTTCAAACTAAACAGATTTGACAGTATGAAAAATAAATGGCGTCAGAGGAAAAGAAAAGAAAAGAAAAAAATCAGTGGAGGAGAGAAACTCTGACTTTATATATTATAGTTATATGACTATTATCTCACAATTTTTTTACTTTTTATCTGATAATTTTGACATTTTATCCCATAATTTAGAGTTTTTATCTCACAATTTTAATTTCTAATTTCACCATTTTAACATTTGGATTATTTTTTCCTCTTAAAATTGTGCATTTTTTTTTATCTCATATTTATAACTTTTTTTTAATCTCATGATGACTTTTTATCTCAATTGTGACTTCTTTTTTTTCCTATTTTTCCAAAATTTCCTTCCCATATCCACAAAACTGAGTAAATGTGACCTGATGAAACATAATTTCTACACAGTAACTCATTTTTAAAGACTTTATTTTTGGATACTTTTGAATCTTTTATGATTTTTCCTGGTTAAATAAGTATTATTGCATTCATGGCCAAAAAAATGCAGTTTTAATTTTTACTTTTGTACTTTATTACAATTAAGAAATTATACTTTTTTACTTTTACTTAAGTAGAAGAGTTGAATCAATACTTCTACTTTTACCAGAGTATTTCTTTTTTTCCACATAAGCAGCTGTACTTCTACTTTACTGCAGAATGTGAGTACTTTTACCACCTCTGGTTATAGTTACTGATATTAACGATTAGGTTGTGAAACTATCTTTTAAACGTGACTAGTTATCACAGGTTCACTTTAGCACGTCATTGCACATACCGGTTCACTGGGTTTGAATGTTTTACGACTTAATGTCTAAATTGAATTTGAAAAGGAGCTTAAATTGTAACTGATGAATGCATAAAAGCCGTTAATAAAATATACCGACATATTAATTGTCAAATGGATGTCGGTAAGAAGTTGTCAACAGCTCACTCTATGGTTCTTTACAAGTACATCGTCACTGAAACTTACAGAATCGATTTGATCCAAAGAGATCTTCCCAACGTTCTTCTGGATGCTGTAGTCCTGCCCCACGTAGGCATGACTAAAAAAAAAAAAAAAAAATGTAAGCAAAACATGAAAATATGACTAATGGTAATAAGACAATTTCAGGAGAAAGTGGTATGTTGAGGCATGTTATCTGATAAAAAACTAAAAAAAAAGACACTTGACATAAACCAAAAAGAAACTAAAACATATTTCCTGCAGTCAAACAAACGAACGAGAACTGCAAATCTCTTATCAGATTCTTAAGCCTGTATTCAAGAACCCACTGAGTCCCCAGAGGTGGTGCTTTGCATCACATTGTGTTCCCACTATGTTTCAGATTAGCCACCTGCCCACAAATCTCAACAACCTCCCCTCTAATCCCCATCAACAATCAGACGACATGACTTCTTCCACCTCTACATTCATGCTGCTACTTTTATCTAAGTGTTAACACCCTCAATGTGTTTGAAGATGCACTCCTTTGCCATTGAAGCTCGAACAAACCAGCTGCTATTAAACCCCTGTAAATGCAAACACATCTTGTTGCCAGTTCACACCAAAAGGCTTTCATAAGAAAACAACTTAAGAGTATTAATTAAGAAGGTGTAGCCTATAACAGAGGCTGGCAGTTGTGCTATTTAAAAAAAAAAATTCAATAAACATCACAAGTTCACTAAAAAAAAAAAAAAAAATCAAACATAAAATATGCTTCTTAAGAGAATTATTTAGCAGTTACATGGATATTTCAAAGGCATCATTAATATCCTAACTCCTAAAACAAAACCTCTAATAAATAAATGATGCAGCAAGTACACAAGTGAATGCAACATCTGGACAAACGTGTTGACTTTGTCCAGTTTCTTGATGCTAAAGATCAATCCTGCAAAATTTAACAGGAAAGTGGCAAACAAAGTTATTAATCCTGTCACTTACCTGAGGTGGTTAAGGAGAGGTTGGAGGCGTTCATCAGAATGCACTGCTGGTAGTGAGCGGGCCGTCAGCTGCAGATGAGACGGGCATTGCTTGAGTAATGGCAAATAGTGTAGGTCAAAGGACTAAAGACTGTCAGCGGAGGCGAATGGTTCGGGTTCATTGTGCAGCTTAAGCATAATAAAAGTGTAGTAATTTAAAAGAAATTCAATATTATGGTAAAGGAGCTAAAAAAAAGAAAGAAAAAAAAGTGAGCCATTTGTATTTTAGTGGTAACATTTTAACTGTGAATCGAACTCGTCTGCAACTTTTTCATAATGCTTTGGCTCCAATTTGTGGAAAAACATAACTGACTCTTTTTTTTTTTCCATACTTATACTAAGCAAACAACCACATATGAATCAAACACAATGACACTTATGAGGTGTTTGTGGCAAACGCATTTGGCTTCGTTTTCACCTCCTGTCACGATTTAACAAAAGTATTCCTGCCTCTCATGAAAGCTGTAGGGCTGATTTATTTATGCATCTCAGGAAGATTTCAGAACAAACCCGATAAAGAACACTTTATTTGGCATTCTAATTGCTTTTTAAACGTGATTTTTGAAAACCAGCGAGTTGGCTAAAGTGCACTCGCTGAAATGTGCCTTACACAAACACAAAAATTGCTTAATAAACCATATTTTTTATCTGCTAATGAATAACCAAGCAGAGTCATGGAGAAGCAGCTTTCAATTTCATACCTTTTTCATGACACATTTCGAGCAATGTCCCCTTTCCATCCCTAGTGGATGAGAATAACTGTTATAGTAACACATAAACAGCTATTATGGCACAGTTACAGGGGGGGAAAAAAAAGGTTTGCAATGCTATTCCATTCCAACAGTTAGTGGTCCAGATAATTACCAGGAAATGCGAGATTGGCTGATCTGGACTGTGATGCGCTTTTTGGCGTTTGTGTTTCCCCTTTTCCAATTTGGAAACAACAAGACTGCAAATGCCCTGATGGACACATGTTCATATTAAAGCTAATTTAATAGATGTGGTCCACTATGCCAACAGCAATATCAAGGCAGTGACCTTCTACTATACAGCTTTAACACTACAGGCTGAACACTAGAAGGGCTTCTATGGACAGCTGCAGGCGGCGTAGCTTTCTAAAGCATACATCACTTTCATACTGTGCATGAATTCAGAAACCGAAACACTTCCTAAAAAAAAAAAAAAAAAAAAAAAGACATTTCTTTTTACTTATAGCCTTTTGCTCTGCCAAGCTTAGATGAGTGCTTCAGTGTGCCAATAGGCATTTTAGATCACCGTCTAAACAGAGCTGCGCGTTTCCATAAATTCAGGTTATAACTTGGCAGTGGATTTGATTGGAAGCGACGAGTCAGTGAAATACGACGAGTCAACAACTCATCCACAGAGTAAAGCCAGACCTTTGTTCAAACTGCCATGACGACTTCACTGAAACCAAGTAATGTAGCGCGTGTCTTTGCGAACACCCAAGGACAACATATTTGTACCCAAAGCAAACATGTGACAAAACAAAAATGGGTGCATATGTCTGTCTATTTTGTATCTGGACCTTGAGTCTGCAATAAAAGTTGATGATGATGATGATGATGATGATAATGATGATGATGACTAGACTACATGAAAACAATACCTTCAGGTATCAGTATTGAAGTTTTTTTTCTGCCATCCTCAACTTTCCCCTTTTTCTTCCCAAGGCAAAGGCTCACTTTGCACCTGCAACATGGTTGTTCTGAACAATGCTATAATGTTGTTTGGCATTCAAGCCAGTGAACAAGTGTGGCTAAGCCTCACCACAACCTTCACATCGTGCTCAAAGGGACAACAAGCACTTTCACACCAGCTACGTATGTACCCTCAAGACACTTTATGCCATGTGTACAAGTGTATTTACCTTATTTAAACCGTGTATGTCTCTGCTTTCCCTGAGGGCTCTGACAGTAGCAGCCATCACTGCAGTGTCATAATTTACTACATGGAACCAAGGTTATGGTATTCACAATATGAATTTACATAAACTACATGTACAGGGTGTGCGAGGCAATATAATTCAATATGAAGCTCTGTTGGCTGAGTGTAAAACTGTGTTGATTAAAGCCTGGGGTCATTTTTTAAGCCATAACCATCAAAAAAAAAAACAAAAAAAAAACAGGCCTTAGTCAAACTCTTTTACATACGGGAAATCTGGCGGCACATGTGGAATATACACCTGCAGGTTTTTAACTTTTCAAATAGATTATATAACAGACATCATCGCGCTTTTGGATGACAGAGTTAGAGGCACTTACTGCAAGAGCTTTAGAAAGTCTTGTACGGAAATCGTTGAGAACAATTGTGACAATGTCCTGGTGAGGGATGTACACGTAGCCTGCCTTCAGGTAAACTTTCCTTGTCCGCACTAAATCCAAGGCATCTTGAAATGGAACCTTAAAACAAACAGACATGAACAGAATTATCAATTGATGCATTCAAAATATAGAAACACTTATAAACCCCATGTATGCATGTTAGGATTATTACATCTGCTGCAGAGGTTTACATTGACTATTTTATCTCTTTTTTTTTTTTTTTTCATTCAAGACATTGATTCACAAACGAAATGATGACATCTAGGAGGCCTTGACATTTTCTACTTTTCTTTAAGTTTGTGAATCGACTTAAATCTATTGAAAAGTAAAAGGTTATGAAGATCTGACAATTACAAAAAAATTAGATTTCCAGTTTCTGGGGCTGCATTGGTTGTTACATCTCTTTATTAAATACAAAAAAAATATGTGGATTATCACATGAAGGGCTTATAATTATTCAACATAAATACGTCTCTTTTTTGAGGTTTTTGAAAGTTTTTTTTTTTTTTTACCTACTGCAACTGGATATTTTTACTAAGACATGGAAACAACACCGGCCATAGATATAATTCAACTATATGTTTTGTTTGAACATTTTTTAATTTTATGTCAGAATCATGTTCTTACACTAAACAACATTTAAGCACTCTGAAAATCCCTAAATAAATAAATTTAAAAAAATACATAAAATAAATAAAAGACCATCAACTGTGTAACTGAGAAGTGGTCATACTTCAGCTGTAGCTCATTATCACCATTATTTATGCGTAATTTTCAGCTGTAGGAGGTTGAACATTTCTATAAGAAGTTAACAACTACCTCTGTAAACAATATTGCACCTCCACACACTGAAGGAGGGGGTGAGAAAATAAAAGAAGCTGACTTAATAGAGCGCATATAATAAAGTGAAACTCCTCAAGACAAACCAAAAAGGACGGCAATGTTCTGAGACAGGATGAATTTACATCGGCAAGAGAAAATAAGTTTAGAACAAGGTTCACATGGTTTTACTTTTACATTTCATTTCATAAAACATGACAATCCACGCATTCTTATCCCATATGTTTCTGAGACGACAACGTTTAAGATTCATAGCGGTTTTCCGTTATGGAGGCAGAGAAGACTAACTCACTTTGTAGAAGTCCTGATCCTCCACAGTGATTCCACTGACAGCGTAACTGGAGTTGACAAGTTTATCCAGCAGAGCCTTCTTTTCTTCGACACTAATCTGAAAAGTTATTGATGAGGATGAGAAATTTCAGTGAAGAGCTACAGAACTTTGGCAGTGTTTTGCCAAACATCATTTATCAAATAAATGCACTGTTTTCAGCCTGCATGACACATTACAGGTGGATGAATAATTAAACAGTTTCGTTTCTGCTTTAGGTATACATCTCCATTACATGAAAAGATAGGCCTAAAGACACAATATGAGGTAAAACAGAAACTCAATATGTGTGCAGTACGGTTATTGATTTGTGTGTCAGAATTAGTGTTCATCTAAACTATTACTAAATAAATCTTCAACATTTAAAGCTCAGTCTGCATCACATTTTTTGTCTGAAATTCAACACAATACTGGACTGTGATGCTGTTGAACAGCACCATCTAGTGATATGAATGGTAGCATGAACCCCTTTTACACTATTCAACTCAATTTTCATTTATAAAGCCCAAAGTCTCACAGGGATTTACAAAAACACAAACAGCTACAGAAATAGATAAAAGGTCCCAAGCATCCCTTGTCCCTAAAAGACATCTCGTGATCTCACTACACTGAATGCTAGAGCTGGGAATGATATCTAAAAAAAAAAAAAAAAAAAACGTTTGTGGTTTAACTTAATTATCATTTCCTACTATGATCATTTACTATACATTTTATTGGGCTACAGAATATTATAAACTACTTTTAATATCTAAAAATTAGGGTAAAAAGGTCAGATTTTATATACGAGTCTAATGTATGTAACAAGTACAAATGTTTTGGGGTTTTTTTTTTTCACTAAAGTGTCTCAAAGGTCAACAAAAATATATTCAAATTGATTTTACCGTGTCGTACTGCAGGTTATTTCTGTGCAGAAATTCCAGTTTTTGTTTTGCAGGAAGATCATTGAAGCGGTAGCGGAAAAGGTCGACCTCCTGTTGTATAAACCACCGCCTCAGGTCCTCCCTTTAAAAGAGTTAGTTAGTTTTGCATTTTTTTTTTTTTTTTATGCGACGACAAAAGTTATAGAGTAATGAAAGATTTGACTTACGTTTGGCAGTAAGCAAGTCTGAGAATAAAGTGGGAGATGTGGTCCTTTCGTCGTTTCTCGTATTCACTCGGCCCGGCCTGAATTTTTCTGTCGTCCTTTGTCAATACAGATATTTTTGCATTACGTTATAATTGGTCTCAAACAACTTCCTTACATTTTGTTATATTGTACACAAGTTCAACTCATTGACAAACTTGTTTTTTTTTTCTTTTTTAAATAATCATTCTCCTCTTGGACATACACTAAATGGACAAAAGTACTAGGACATGTTGACTTCAGGTGTTTCTTTTCTAACAGGGGTCTGGGATGCAAAATAATGACAAATGTCATAATATAGTTTTATATTGTGATAAATATTGCATTGGTTTGTTTTGCTGACATTGTTATCATTACTTTCAAATTGTGTCAGAATTTTTTTTTTTATTATTTAATTTCTGTAAAAAAAATTTTCACGATGACTATGATTTTAAATGATCTACCTCAACATTTCTAAAATATTTTCCGTGCTGACTGTAAATAATATTTTTCTACTTCAACTAACCACCTACTTTCTTCACATCTCATTTCTGGTAAAAAAAAAAAAAAAAAACCTCAATAAACTTTAAAGAAATATTGCTGTTTATATATCAAATCATCATGAACAGGACATGATGTGGCCCAATATATTTGTCCATATAGTTTTAAACATCAACTTTTCCTTGAAATTTAATGGGAAATTTTTCTACTTCAGTGAGATGTGAAGAAAGCAGGTTTTCAGTTGTGATAGAAGTTTATCATTTACAGTCAGAGCATGGAAAATATTTTAGAAAAGAAAAAGAAATTGTAAAGAAATCAATGCTGAAAGAGATTAAATTAAAACAATTTGAGGCATTTTGGAAGCAAAGATAACAACTGAAACTAAATTAACCAATGTAATGTAAGATTTATCACAATATAAAACTATATTAGGGCATTAATCATTACTGTTCTGTAGCCCAGATCCCTGTTAGAAAACAAACACTGAAATTCAACATGCCCTAGTACCTTTGTCCATATAGTGTGGCATGGCCTGAGTGGCAATTTCCACAAATATACTATGTTGTGAAATTGTGGTGATGGGTGGTATATACAGATAAACACACTCACTGCGTCTGGTCTGTATGGAAAGTTCAAATTTTTAAACTCGGACTCCAATTTCTTGCCGTACTGCTCCGTGTGTTTCACAAAGCTCACTCCCAAAGTCTCGACGGTCTTCAACACTAGAGTACCATCAAAAGAAGAGCGTCAATATCGCAAAACCACTTTGTACTTGTACATTTTATACATGAAAAGTAAATAGAGTTGTAACGGTCAGAATAGTAACCATAGCAATTTCAGAAGCTGTAACTGCTATAACAAATGTATTTTACTCATATTAATATACCAGTATTTATAGAAAGCATTTCTAACCGCCAAGCTTTTATTTTGGTAACTTCCTGTTGAGAGGAAAAAGGAGAAAGGAAACAAGTTTGACATAAAAGAAGCATAAAAGTATATAAAAACAAAGTTTTGTAAATGTAAAATGAATTGTTTTAAAGCAAGAGGAATTGTTTATTATTAGAGATGTAATGTGAATGTGTTTATATAGGAAAGTGACTAATGTAGGAGCTAATTTTGCCGTTAAGGTCATGACCGTTATTGTGATTGTACCAATTTGTTCTCGTTCTAGCTCTTATGTTGGTTGATGACTAAAGAAATGAACCAATAAAGTCATTAAACCATCAGTTCTGGCCTTCTCTAAAATTGACTGGATGCTACAACAGTTGTGCAGAGAAAAAAAAAAACATTAGACCATTAAAAGTCATTAAAAACAAAAGTTATGCAATCAAGTAGTAGATCCTGTGTGTATCATGTGACTAAAACAGCCAGAAAACAAAACATGGAATGAATAAAAGCACTGTTTTTGTCAGTACAATGCCATAGATATTGATGCAAGAACTGAAGTGGTTTTGGTTATTATCAAGAAAACTATGGAAAATGGATAGATATCAGCTCTGAAATCCAAGTCTTATTAACTATTTTTGTTGTTATCATTATATTTGTCCAAACAAATGGAACTTTAGTCGTACATAGGCATTAAAATGAACAAGAAATGGAAGAAAACACAACTGTATCGCCACATGAAAAGATCTTACATTTCAATCTCTCAACAGCGAACGTCTCAAATTCAGTGAGGGAGATGTTTTCGAGGGGAGGCTGTCCATAGAACTGCACTGAATGTCCATACAGCTCCGTCTGAGCCGAATTAAGGATCTTCCTCCTTCTGCTACCAAACTGCATAGTGGCTGAAAAGGAAAAATGTGCTTAAATATGAGACCAAGAATCAGAATAATCAGATACATTTCTATTACGACAACACACAGCATGGTTTCATAAATCTGTATGATTTCATTAATCAAAGATGGTGTGATAGAAAGTATTTTAATACAGGACTGGATGATTACAGCTTGACTTTTTTTTTTTCTTCCAATGTTATGGATGAGTCAAAATGAGACTTTTCCTTATTAAAACTCTCAACCATGATTAATGACTGAAGAAACATATGCATAATTGTACATTACAAGAAGCAAAAAGTTTGGATTTTGTATATTTCTTGGTGTTATACTCTATAAGTATAATCTTGATTTTGCAATTTAGTCTTTTTTTATGTTTCACAGAAAGCAGAACATTGATTAAACATATAATGATTTAGGACAGTTACAATTAATTTTGCGTACAGATAATTTAATATGCACCCTGGCACCAAAGAGGGAATAAATAACAAAAAGATAATAAATTACTTTTTTATATTATTATCAAGTTATAAGGACACACTAATACTCAATTTACTGTATATGGGTGATATGGTTTGAGAATGCTAAACTTAAAAAAACAAACAAATACAAACAAAAAAAAATCACACGCTTTCTCTTTTTCTAACTATTAATTTGGAACTTCACCATGTGCGACTTCATGCCATGTGAGGATTGGGTGACAAATATTTTTTCTTTCACATATAATATTGCATTTTTTTTTTATTTATCAAATTCTACTTTTCTTGGGAAATTAATGACAGGTTATAATGTAATGTTATACTATAATAACAACAACTACCACAAATTATTTCAATGTTTAGCTGCTTTACTTAATACGCAATTGACTTTTCTTGATAAACAAACCCAAATGTTTTAATTGCTTTAAATGTCCTACAATTAGATTTCTTCAATGATTTAACCATAAAAAAGATCTACCAAAAAAAAAAAAAAAAAAAAAAAACCTCCTCATTGTCTCACATAGTGTTGAAAGTAGTATTCCAAGCCATCTGACCTTTATTGGGGAAGCAGTTCCATAAAAAAAAGAACAGTTTAAAGCTGCAAATAGTCATAGTATATCCATAACCATAGATGTCTGGTTTCTTTAACTTCTGCTCCAGACCAACATAAAGCCTTTAAGCTGGGAAGAAATAATCATTAAATTTTTTATTGTATTGGTTACTGGTATCGACTAATATGAACATAACCTTCAAAATGTTACAGGCAGTTCAAAATGGGGTGTATCAAAGAGGAGGATATTTAACTGAACACTTGTACAGCTGGCATTTCCCCCACTCAAGTTACAATAATTCACAAGCTCTCTTACAGTTATGGTTTTGTAAATCATTTCACAATAACCAGTTGTCTCATTCCTGTGTTTTAAACTGAGGCGACCAATATGTTTGCTCTTTCTGAATTGTTAAACATTTTTGCAAGCTGTGAAAGACATTATTAGACAGAATGCATCATATACGTGTAACCAGTGCATAGTAAATTCCATATATGAAATACAGCCATTCCCCAATCATTTGACTTTACATCCTCAACTTGTGTATTTAGAAATACAGTCAGCATCCTCAGAAATAGATGTGTGTAACTTAAGAGAAATACATTTAAAAAGCCTTCATATCTGCCTCACTGAAAATGTTTTTGAGGAAGATTTTTTGTGAAAACATCAGCATTAAAACGAACAGCAATTAAATCCAACCTAGTTCATTTTCAAAGTGTTTTTTCTTGCATTGCTGAAGCCACCAAGTTTTTTTTTTTTAAATTGGCTTTAAGAAGCGTTTTTCCCTTTGACTCAATAATTACAAGCATAAACATCAACATTAGCCAAAACACATTATAGATATTAACAAAAGGGCTTTATTGTTATGCTACTGTACAACCTGCAATGGATGGACAAGGCTAACCAGAAGACCGCTGGTTTTGCTAACATTAAAATGAAAGCTAATGCATTTTTGACTCACTATTGTAAGGAACCTCAAGCTGCATATTGTAAATATTTAACAGCAATAACGAATAAGATTGTTAATAATAGGTTAACACAGTTATGACAGATGCTAGCTAACATTACCTCGAAAGTTAACAATAAGACAGTCGTGTAAGCAACGCCGAAACAGTAACAACAACTTAGCCCAGTGAAAAGATATAAAACTGGAATAAAAAGTGAATAAATAATTTACGTTTTCTCCACTTTACCGAATCGAAAGTAGACTCGCTTGTTGTATCTTCAATCCCGCCAAACAAAAGTGGGTTGTTCAACAAACGCGGGTAAACGATGACGATTTATCCAAACCAGGAAGAGAAACATTTGTGACTCCGCCCATTAAAATTTCATAGTTTAGGTGAGCTTGTTTTGGTAACCTTTTCAGCCCGCCAGTATTGTACTCTGGAGAAATAATACAAAACAAGGGCTTTTGACGTGTGATGAATATTAGCGAATACTGTAATGCAACTTTCTGAATGTAAATAAGACGCGGGTGTGCATTCTGTGGGGTTTGTTATAAATGTCTCTTGGTTTATTGGCCTTATTGTGACAAGATTGTGTATAGATGTTAAAACGAACACACTCACAATCCATGCATTTTTATTTTTACAAGATTTAGAAAGTAGGAAAAACCAAAATGATACAAACTGAGGTTACATCTTTACTGATATTGAGTTCAATAATATTACTGGTGACACATAACTACGATATTTAAAAATAATTACGCAGAATTTGTTATTATATGATATTGAGTCAGCAACAATTAAAAAGAGCGTCTCCTTTTGCCAGGTAAACTAAATTCCCCCAGTAACTATCGATTTGATTTATTTTAACACTTTTTAACTTACTGAATCATAACATCGAATTCCACTGGCAGTCAGTCTTACACTATCATGAATGTTCTTCAAGGAACCAAATATGATGTGACAACAGTGAAGATTCCAAACTGATGAAACAGCCACTGGTGAAAACCTAACGCCTAACTTGTTTAGTCACATGTGAATGTGTGCCAAAAGTATCATTATTTCGATTCCAGATTCAGACACTTATATTTGTCAGAACAACGTTCTTGACTGGGGTGGTAGATTACCGACGTCTTTAGTGAGTTTAGCTAATTTAACTGTGATTTCATGTTATGAAGATATAAAGTGTTTGTGTGTGGTGCGTTCACTACACTCGCCGTAAGTGCGCCCGACTTGTCGCAACAATCACGGTGATCATGTAGAGCGTATCATGTGGTGTCATATTTGCTAATATTAAGGATAATCACATTAGTAGTCTTATTGTTGAGACATTACTCTTCCTTCGGTTACGCTAACACAGCGCGCATTTGCAATAATATGTTGGTATCTTCATTGTAGTTTTAGAATCTTTGAAAGAACTACAACTGTTCGCCAACTCCCAAGAAGCAGTACGTGTGTTTCCATGGAAGTACGTATTTGACGTTGACTCTTGCATCGCTGTCTTTCGCTCTGCTGCTTAGCAACAAACATTAGCGAGCTAGCTAGTTGCCTGGTTAGCTATTCTCATGCGCAACGTAGGTTACGTTAGTTAGCTCGAGCGTTGGCTTGTGGGTACACAGTTCTGCGTTTCTATCCAGCAGTGACAGTCATTTAAATCCGTTTTTGAAGTTGCAAAGTTCGGGACATTCGAATCGTATGTTCATTTCATAGATAATTGAAAACGGTCGGGGAGAGCGGTTGTTTTGGGGGAACCTGAAGAGGCTAACTCTTTAGCTAGGTAACCTTAGCACCAGAGTCACTACCATTAGTCTCATTTTGCCTGAGAAACCGCGGAGGGAGGTTGCGGATATGTGATTGTGGGTTAGCGGACTGGTTAGCTCATCCCATGCTGACAGCAGTCACTGGATGCGTTGCAAAGATAATTTACAGGTAAGAAACTGTTAGCTTTCAATATTCATCAGCACAGTTTTCTATAGTAGCTACATCAGCAGCTGTTCCGTGTTCCAAGAATCCTCTCCACACGACTCAACAAGTTCTATGTGACCATAGCAAAAGGTCAGATTTGAAAGGAAAAGCCTTCTGGAAGCTTCTTTTACCTCTCCATAAACCAAAACAACACTTACAGCAACTTCTTTCTACCATAGATAATTATGTTCTTGTATCTTATGGAATTCACTATATTGTATTTCCTTTGCACATTAATTATTACAATAAATGTTGCCTCGACTTTTGAGGCCTCTGAAGTAAGTGCATGTCTCTAAATATAATTAATTTCTACGATCAACGTATAACTTGCATACAAGCTTCATTTAGTGTGTATTAAAGGCCTGCCACCTAGGATTCCATTATGTCTAATTCATTTTCTACAGCAGTGTGTAATATTTATGGAAATTCTGCAACTTAATTTTTACAAAAGTTTCCTCTAGAGGTAATATTTTATAGCTGTCTAGATGGCTGGGTGTGTCTCACCAGAGTTAATGGCAACTGGTATGTTATCTTCAGTTGCTATTCTCAATGATTTTACTATCAAATGTCTCATTTAGCTACTTTTGTTTAGCTTAAAAACTTAAAACAGTAATGGGAAACAGTTTGGTGTAGTAAACTGTCACTGTCCATCTGTATATAGTCACTGCACTGACTGATGGTCACCTCTGCACAAAAAAGAACAGCCCAGATTACAACCCTCCCCAACTACCCTCTTGATCTTCAACCTTTAGATGAATTCCAACTACATATGTAAACTATATAAGCTCTCTCTCTCTCTCTCTCTCTCTCTCTCTCTCTCTGTCTCTTTATGTCTCTCTCTCTCTCTCTCTCTCTCATGTCTGCTGAGGCAGGGTTCAAAATCAACACCTGTCAAGTGGCAGATGCAGACACTGTACATTTTGGATTTGGGAGATAAATCATGTGTTGTCACTAGACAGGTGGTATCGAGCAGTTTGGAAATTTTGTTCTTTTTGCGTATGGGACTATGTGACCTTCACTGTGCACTGTAGTGTGACATGAATCGAGTTGGAAGACATTACCACTATGTTTTGTACATTATGTTTAATGTGACACTTGGCAACATATTTGAGTTACTAAGCTGGGTTTGAAGATAATATGTACAGAGCCTGAAACAATGTTGTGTGTCTATAAATGAGCACAGTTTTATAATTTAAAGAAAAGTATTATTATTTTAGCCTATATTTTGCTTACTGTAACAACCGCTGCATCACATAGTCTAGTTATAGTTGATGAATAATATCTTTCATTGGGTTACATGTTGTGTGACTCAAATTGAATCAGACTGTTGGAAACACAGTAGGTTGTCACTGTCCACTCACAACAGCTTTCTCACAATATGTTGTTCAGCATTGCACTCAGCAGCTACACACTTAGCTGTGGCAGGCCCAGTTGCTATGTGGAGTCTGCAGCTCTCAGTGTTAATGGAAGAATAAATATATTTGACAGTTATTACAAATAAATCTCACCTAGAAATTCTGATGTTTCACAAAATCTATTTGCATGCAATCAGTCCTAGTAACATTTTAGAAATATCAGTGCTAGACTTCAAGTATGACAAATCTCAACTTCAAATTGTAGCAAGGCCATTTTCACATCATTATTTTTTAAATGGAAAGAGACCAAAGTGAAAATGTTTCATGTGAATGCTATTTTTCCACAAGATATAGCAACAGATTGTCTACCCATGAATACAGTTAATGAATATCATCAATGCATTACTTGATAACTGCAGCTGACTTTCATAAGGCCTTACAGCACTAGAGATGCCAGTGATTTTTGTCAGGTTTACTCCTGAATGTTGTTAATGGATCATTAAAGCAACATGCATTTGAGTCAAATAATGCATTGTAAGCTATATTTCTATTTAATTAGTATGTCAGTGTGTACATATTCACACTATATTTTAAACTGAAGATGTTGTGTGCACTTTTTGAATAACAGTTCAGCTTTAATTAAGGTCATGGTTATTTCCTGTTTCTTGTGTGTGAACTCTGCTCTGTATGTCCTATTAAGAAAAAAAAAATGCTGATGAGATTTTTCAGCACCTGAGGATGAAAATTTGACCCTCAAGTTAAGTCATCACAACTTGTAATGAAATTGAACGTTACAATAGCAGTATTCAAAGCTGTATTGCTGAATGAAAAGTAACAATTTATTTATAATATGGTGAACTTTAAGTTGAGTGATGAAACATAGTTTGATGTATGTTTGACTTGAATCTTTGAAACTATTCAGGCAGAGTGGAAGTGAGGAAACAACCCAGACATTGCCGCCATGTTGGAGGAGGACATGGAGGTGGCCATCAAGGTGGTCGTGGTTGGCAACGGAGCTGTTGGGAAGTCCAGCATGATCCAGCGTTACTGCAAGGGCATCTTTACTAAGGACTATAAGAAGACCATCGGGGTGGACTTCCTGGAAAGGCAAATACTGTAAGCCATCCAGTGTAGTGAATAAAAGTTGTGTTTAATTTAAAATACAGGAATATTACAGCAAAAATGTTGATATATGCAAGAATATACATCATATATTGCACAGTATGTAATTAGGTGCCTGTTTCCTCTGGGCTTTTAATGAGATTAGAGTATCCCATGACAGGGTTAACAAGACTGATTAGCATGTGTACATACATGTTGGTGCTGGTGAACTGATATAACACACTAGCCTGGATTTTGTTATGTTGGCTCTAAAAAAAAAAAAAAACATAATTGTGTTGTGACTTGTCCATTATTTTCTAGTGTGAATGACGAAGATGTCCGACTGATGCTGTGGGACACTGCTGGGCAGGAGGAGTTTGATGCCATAACCAAGGCCTATTATCGAGGTAAGAACCTGATACTGTGACAAACATGGCACTACAGCTTTAAATTTGTCAAGTCCTTATTATAACACATTTTTGGGGGTAAACTAAAGGCACGTCAGTCAAAAAAAAGGACAAAAACAAACACACAACAGCTCATTCCTGTCATTCCTTTGGGCTAAACTTGGCCATACTATAGTTGATCCAATACGTGCATGAATTCCAGTGTGTATCACATTTCTATCAGAAGTTCTTTCAGCATTTAAAAAAAAAAAGTTGAAATGACAATTTTATGTGCTGTCCTAAATTCCAGGCGCCCAGGCATGTGTGCTCGTCTTCTCCACCACAGACAGGGAGTCGTTTCAGGCCATTGACAGCTGGAGGGAGAAGGTGGAAGCAGAAGTTGGAGATATTCCCACAGTTTTAGTGCAGAACAAGATCGACCTGCTGGAAGATACTGTTATTAAAAAGTAAGGGCTTGTATTAATTCCTTTTACGTTGTTTTTTCAGGACTGTAGCTTTAAGTTGTAATTAAATCCTGTGTATTTTACTTGATCTTGATCTGTACGTGTCATTTTCTGCAGCGAGGAGGCAGAGGCTCTGGCCAAAAGGCTTAAGTTGAGATTTTATCGGGCTTCAGTAAAAGAAGATCTAAATGTCAACGAGGGTGAGTTACTTAAATTGATGTGCGAACCATATTAGACGTGATGATAAGTGAAGAAACGGCCACATTTCTACTACTCGTTTCCCTCCAGTTTTCAAGTACTTAGCTGAAAAGTACCTCCAGCGACTCAAACAGCAAACGGCAGAAGAGACCGAGGTGGTCCATTCAACAAGCAATAAAATAGGTAACATTTGTTTCTAATTTTGATCCTACACTTTTATTTTTGTAACAGCGTGACATTACCGACTTAAATATGCTCTTCTTCCCTTTCTTTCCAAAGGAGTTTTTAACACTACAAGTAGTAATATGAGCAACCAGAGCTCCAGCAATGGCAGAGAAGTCATCACTCTGAGACCTAACAAACAAAGGACCAAGAAGAGTAAAAATCCCTTTGGAAGCTGCATCCTTCTCTAGATAGGACATTTAATTTTAGTGACTGAATAGTGTTTTTAAGACTAAATTGGTTATTGTTGTATTCTATCGAGGTAGCCACATTTAGAGACCAAAGCCCACAAATACTGGGAAATCCAACTCACAACTCCTCTAGTAACATGTTGTATCATATATAGTTTTTTTTTTTTTTTTTTCTCCCTACATTGGTTGAACATCATTTTGATTCAACCTTCTGTTGCACGCACATTATCTGCTAACATTTGGACACTCTTAGGTCCTCCTTGTGGTTGCCTTAAGTAACGGCAACACCTGAGGGTACTGTGAGAGTTAAAGGTAGCCCGAAAAATGAAACGGAAACGTGTACGATTTGTGGTGGAGTGACTTGGTACACATTCTTCTCATAAGTCGTTTTACAGCAAAGGTTGCACTCTTTCTATGTGAAAACTTTGGCTCATGTACACGGTTTGTACAGTCACCTGTTCCTGTGTTGGATTTTTATTTACATTTTTTTTTTTTCAACTGTGCAATATGTTTGTATGTATTGTAGAAGATACACAGAGTATTTTGCACCATAATACACAGAATATGGTTCAAACTATGCTGTTTATCAGTCAGAAACACTAAAGAAATTAAGAGCTAATTCTCACTGCAGAAGTATTTTTATATGAATCACAACAGTGTTGAGTGATATTTTCACTGAAGTGTTGATATAGTGCCAAATTTCCTCTTAATGAGCTGTAGTAAAATTTTAATACCGCAGTCATTTGGATATAACATGACAACACTAGAATGTGCACCAGTGTACGACCAAATATCAGTTAATATTGGCACAAAATAGTCTCCCCCCCCTCCTCCTCACACACACACACACTACTCACCGTGTACTCCTATTCATTTCCATATTTCTTAACCAAATTGTAAGATTCTCTGATATTTAAACATGTTTAAAACAGCAATACTGAGTCACTCACGGTTAGCTTTAGTATTCATTTTCTTGATTTCAGTCGTTTACATTAAATAATTGTACATGCTTTTCTTTATCGTTGGTACATCTTTAAATATGTTTAGTGCACGTGCGACAGTTCTTTATACTCGTAACCTCAACTACGAACATGGTACAACAAATAGTTTTACTTTTGGTTCGATAGCCATCGTAAACACTTATTCATTTGTGCTTTATTAACTTTATCCTTGTCTAAGGAGTGGTACCAAACAGTTGCTCGAGGGTTACATTTTAGTTAAAATGATTAAAAGCTCAGTGGTGTCGGTACTGGATGTTCGCCTGGCTTTTAATCTCCTGAATATGCAAGACAGTTCAGCTACTTAACACTACAGGGAGGTATTCTAAATTATCCCCAAACTTGTCGTTCAGTCCTGACAGTGACTATATTGTGTTTTTTTTTTTTTATATATACTTTTATTTCTCTTCACTGATTACTCTGATGTCGATCTAACAAGCACAAAGTCTTATATCTAGTAAGTAACATTTCAAAAAAAAAAAAATTTTTCCCCCGTGGATTTAGAAAATAAGACCTTTTGGGAGTGTGTATTGTATGCATGTTTTGAATGGGAACAATTGATTTCCATTTCAGTCTTTATGTTAAAAGTCCCAACTGGTGCTTAAAAATGTTCCATACCTGGTCATTAGGGGTCACATTTCAAGCTCTCATTTGGTTGTAAAAAAAAATTACAGGGAGGGTGTAACTGTACTGCATGCAAGCCTTTTATTGTCTACATCAGTGAATGTCGAACCACAATGCCTTGTCCATGTTTACGTTCTCCTCCGTTGACCACTACTTATCACTTTCTTATTTCTTTTGACTTAAAATTGCATAGAGAGAACATCTGTAAATAATTGTCACACACCTTCTTTTCTTTGTAACATGGTGTTTGCTTTCTGACTGAATGAATTTAGTGCACTTTATCAGTACGATGGCATATAATTAATCTCAGACGCAGAAATATTGGAAGTTAAAGCTAACCATTCTTATGTGCTGTCACTCAGGTGTTGTTATAATCTTTTGTGTCTTACTCTAGTTTTTTTTTTTTTTCACATGACTTCATAAACCAGCTTCACACATTCTGATAGAAAAAGCAACAAAATTGTGCTTTTGATCTCTGACAAAAACAACAAATTGTTGGATTTTTTTTTGTTTCATCACTTAGAAATGTATCAGAAGTTGACGTACGCCACGCAGAGGTGCACCTGATATTTATGGTTTGGAGGAAAAATTTGTGGTAATCTGACATGAATAAAAGTTTACTTTTTTCTTCGGCATCTTGTGTCTCATTTGGTAATGGGTATTGCTTTTGGTTCTGTTTTTTTGTTCGTTTGATTCTATATTTTTTTTTTTAAATGTTTTTTCTTCTCCCATTTACTGATAATGTGCGGAATTTCAAAAATCTATTTAAAAAAATCTATTTAGTTTCAGTTTACTTAACATGTAGAGGCAAATAATATACTGACATCAGCTGGATCAAATCAAAAATGTCAAAATAATCTATAATATCTACAAAGACCTGGGTTTGAGGTACTTGGTACTACTTGATATTTTTTGAGGCGAATCTGTTAATTATCTGTAAAATAAAGGTTGACTTGTGTTTTCAAAACATATGATACAGTATTATCACATATGTTTCTATAATATAGATCTTTACTTAGAATAAATCATAAAAGTGTATTCTAATGTACAGATACTGCTTTAATATACTGACATCAGTAACAGTAACAGTAGCTCACTAATACTTTTGAGTAAAACACATTCTCATTAATTTCATATTTTGACCCATTAGTTGAACAAAGATATAAAATACTCACATTCTGTACTTAAGTAGAAGTACAGTTACTGGTGTGAAAAAAAAATACTCTGGTAAAAGTAGAAGAACTAATTCAAGTCTACTTAAGTAAAAGTAAAAAAGTAAAACTTCTCAATTGTAATGAAGTACAAAAGTACTGCAATTTTTTTTGTCATGAACGCAATAATACTTATTTAATCAGGAAATATCAGAAAAGTTTCAAAAGTATTTCAAATAAAGCATCCGAGTTACTGTGTAAATAATCTGTTTGATCCGAGTCACAATTGAGAAAAAAAGAAATAAATATCTCATAATAAATAAAAAAAAATGCATAATTTTAAGAGAAAAGTCAAAGTTGTGAGATAAAATGTTAAAATTGTGAAATAAAAAGTCAAAATTAGGAGATAATAGTCATATAACTATAATATATAAAGTCACAGTTCCTCTCGTCTACAGATTTTCACTCTGAAGCAACTTATTTTTTTTTATTACCATCACATCTGTTTAGTTTGAAAAAAGTAATGAGTCTATTTTGAGAATGTAAAGACTTTAAAGTACAGATAATTATGTAAAAATGTAGAGTAAAAGTAAAAAGTTGCTAGAAAAATAAATACTCAAGTAAAGAACAGATACCTAAAAAATCTACTTAAGTACAGTAATGAAGTACTATTACTAAGTTACTTCCCACCTCTGATCTTAAAAACTACATCCAACCAATAGTTCTGACTTAAATGTCTTCATTAGTACCAACATGTGATGGTTTATTGTGTTCATTCTTGAAGCACTTTCTGCCTACGATTTGTGAAACTCAAAACTTACTCATTCACATTCAATAAATTATAATAGTTACAGCAAATCCAACACAAGTGAATATTTTACAACAACCACATCTGACATTTGCATTTCACATATTTTTGTTCAATCTTTATTATCACATAATCTAAATCTAAAAACAGTTTTGTGCAAACATTAAGTAAACTCCACAGTTTAACGTGATTTGTGTCACCTTCACAAAAAGAGGTAGTGTACAGTATGCACATTACAAATCTGAAACACATGCTGATAGAAAAGATGCCACAAGGAAACAGTAAATAAGTACTTTAACAGTGGTCTCCTTTGTACTTTTATCCAAATTAGAAAAAAAAAAAACCTACAAACTCAACACATCTTTTATTTGTTCTAGTACAACCCATATATCTAAGACTCTGTCGTAGTGTGTGTGTGTGTGTGTGGTGGTGGGGGGGTATCTCCTTCCTCACTGTGAAGCATGAGAGAAAACACATCAAGTCGATAAATACAAAAAGAAGTGACTGCCATGACTAAAGTAGACGTAAAGTAAAGGGAAAACTAATATACGATCAGATTGACTTTGTTTTTTTCAAATTATTACTCTGGTGAGGTCATTGAATATGTGTGGAAGTACAAATGTTTAGGAGAAACACTAGCTTTTTGGCCCGAAATTAGAATATTACCTTCATTTTTTTTTTTTCCCCCACAAAAGCTGCTACATGTTAAATTAGTACAAGATTAGACAACATTTTTTTGGTGAGGTTAGTGGCGTTAAAAACACATTTTACATTCTCTATCTTAATAACCACCATTGGTTTTTGGATCCTCCACTTTTTGGTGATCCATAATCTTGATATTCTTTTCAGCATTTCCCACATTCCTCAATAAAGTCTCCAGCCTCCGTTTGATTTTCTTCTGGTCCTCCAGTGCACAGCTGATCACCACGGCCTGAAACTTCTGGTCTATAGGAAGCGGTGGCGCTTCTGTCACACAGGCAGCGTGCAAAGCCAGCAGCCGCTGCCGACCGCCCTCCATGTCATCGAGCAACTTCTTAACTATTTCGTCTATGATAGATGTGGCCTTCTGCAGAGCCTCCTCCTGCTGGGAGCTTCTGATGGTGCCGATAGAGATCTCCACAGATAGAGTTCGACCCATTAGGCGGTTGGCAGTTAAAGTTAACTCTTCTTTTTCTCCTTCAGAATGCAAAATAAAGAGGGAAAAAAAATAAAAAATGTTAGATGATTTAAATAAACGCAGGCTGATAATAGCACTGTCAGGACACTGTGTAAAGTGCTTTTTGATCCATCATTCCTTCTTCATGGAATAATTTAGACATTAAATGATAAATCTTGTTATTTTGGGAGGATTTAAGCTTATTGTAAAAAATCAACAACGCAATGCATGTTAGCCATAGCTCAATTATATCTTCTAAAGCAGGGGTGGGTAATTAACATTCCTAAACTTTGACAGTTATTAAGGATCGGATCTATTCACCTGCTGCTCTGTTCAATATATACCTTTGTCAAAACAATACATGAAAACAATACAGTGATACAATGAAAACGTGGAGCACAAAATACAACTATTTAATCCATATTCACAAAAACATATTGAGAAATGTGCAAAACCAGCTCCATGTTAACTTTACATAATTATTCTACGGCCCTCTAGAACGTTGCGACAGCTCCTGTTCACTTTGAATGGACGTTCCCAGCGTTCTGCAGGCAGATTTTTTTTCAATAACCGCCCGCTGCCAATGGCAACGAGTTTTGTCACTTAAGATTCGCGGTATAATATCACTCCGCAGGTAGTTCGGCCACTTTTAAAGTAAATATTTTACTATTTTATCCAGTTTGTTACAGTAGTAGCAGTAATAAGCTGTAATAACCTGTAGAATAAGCAGGATAATGTATTTCCCAAACGTGACTATTGAAAAATATTTCCCTTTGGAGTGGAAAAACACCCTGATACTGAAGGTGGAGGGGTGTTGTTTGGCCCCGTTGGGAAATATTTCTCTGATAGTTGATAATAACATGTGTGCAATACATTAACCCTTGCAAACTATAAATGCAGCTTTGTTTGCGTATCAGTGAAACACTTGGAAATCCATGTCTTGTTAAAATCTCTGCAATATTCTTTCTTTCTTTCTTTCTTTCTTTCTTTCTTTCTTTCTTTCTTTCTTTCTTTCTTTCTTATTTTCTTTCTTTCTTTCTCTCTCTCTTTCTTTCTTTCTTTCTTTCTTTCTTTCTTTCTAAGCTGACATCTTAATGGGCTAAAACTGACCAACAAACCAATCAGTGCATTATTTTTATGCCAATCAAGGAAAGTACTTGCAAAAAACTATTTAATTTAATGGATCCTACAAAATAAAAGCTGTACTCTACTATTTATTGCATCTATTACCATGACATATATTTACATTGACTTTTAATTTGCCAATGACCTAAACACAGGCCGGTTAGTGTCAGCTGTTGGCCACTTTCATAGCCTGACTAGAATGTTTTTATTTCAAGATGTCATATATTGATATTCTACCACCATCTAAACCTCCAAAACCTCAAGAAACTGAACTCAACCCCATTTACAGCAGCAAGATTTCCGAAAAATCATGTTATCAACTTATACATATGTCATTCACACAATCATTCACTTTATGAACCTGCTTTACTGTACCCTCACTACGGCGGTGGGGAGAACTGGAGACTACCGCAGCTACTTACAGGCAAAGGCGGGGGTGCACCCTGAGTTGCCCGTTCATCACTTAGCTGACATACAGATAAATAACCAATTACTCTCACATTCACATCTATGGGTCATCATCATATCTTATTGCAACAATACTAAATCCATTTTTGGGCAGTGCTATTGGTTTCCCAAAGGTTTGCGGTCAGAACAACGAGGACCCAACAGGCACCAATGCAAGATATGTTCTACAGAGTGATCGATCTGGTGCACCACAGGGGTCAGGGCTGGTGCTGAATCCCCACTTGTGCTCGTTGTTATTAGTTTGACCAACCTTTAGTTTTTTTTTCCTATTCAGTGCAACCCTGGAGAGGGATGATCAACTCTGTAATTCTTTTTGGATGCTTGGTACCACCACAGGCACCTATGGGTAGTTTAGATTAATCAATTAACCTATCGGTGTATGCCTTTGGATGGTGAGAGGAAGCCTGAAACCCACAGGGAACCCATGCAGATGTGGGGAGAACATGTTAACTCCAAACAGAAAGACCCCCTTTATGTATATATATATATATATATATATATATATATATATATATATGGTTTGATAGAAGTAATTTCCAGTTTACTAAATCTTGTCATTATTAATACATAAGAGTTACAAACATTATCAGGCTAAATGGGATCTATTTTGGAGATGTGTGATATTATTTATGTCTTCATCAACTGAGTCATGCATCACTGAACACGGCCCAAAGACATTTTCTCAATATAATTATGTATTTGAATTTGACTGTGTCCATGTTAACGCTTGAATTAAAAAAATAAATAAATTGTATTTAATCCAATAATGTATTTATTTCTTTGTAATATATGAAAGTTGTTTGTTACAGTTTGCTAATTACCTATGTCGATGATGATCTCTTGTCCAGATCACTCTTGGAAAGTAGATTTTTAATTAAACCATAAATAATCAAACACAAAAACCATCCAATGATCTACTGTTTAATAGTTGTTGATTCATTAATCCTGTTAATACATGTAAATAACTGGAGTAAAATGCAGTTTGCAATCTTTTCATGGTTATTAGATATGACAAATATGGATGTTCAGAGGCTCCGTTGTTACCATGGAAACACTGTCATCTTCTACAACATTGTTTTACCAGTAAAACTCAGAGTTTGATAAATAGCAGTGGATGGAGCCACTTGTTTTTATGTTTAATCAAATATACTTTTGCTGAAAAACTAACTTTTTCCTATTTTTTTTTCTGATTTGGTATAAAAAAAACCTTTGGATTTATCCTGAGATGTGATGAACAACTACATGATCAATGAGTTAAATCTAGGAAAATATATTATTCACACAGAAAAAAACATTAAAATATAGAAGGTAATATTACAAAAATGGTGATAAATCATGTAAGAAAGGTTAAAGATAAAGAAACATCCATTTGGGAACAGCTACGTAAGTACCACTGAGTCTTTAAGGAGGTTTTCACCTGCTTAAATAAAGGATATAGATATAATATTAACACTTAAAATCCACTAAAACAAAAGGGTTTAATGAGGCCACACAAGAGGGATTTTCTAGTTTCAGACTTTGACCTTTATCCTAATGACACGGAGTCTGTCCAAAAACACACATCACCAGAGGTTAATGAACTTGTACTATTGCATGGTGGGATGTTGCCTTTCAGTTCAACTGGTTTTCAATCAAAACTACATGTGTTAGAGCTGCACATTCTTAATCCTCTAGTACTTGAATTCATAAAAAAAACCCAGTGTTAGTTTTGTGACAGTTTCAAAATGATTTTCTCTGTTTAACTTTTAAGTAATTCATCACAATTTATCATGACATAATCCTGCTTATTGTTTGTTTTTCAGTATTTTTGTACATTTAATTTACTGATCATATAGATATTAATACAATTTCAGATGAAAGATCGGAGTTATTATTTTCAAAAACAGAAAAAACTGAAGGGAAAGTGACTTTTTCAGCAAAATCTATCATCAACTGAAAATAAACCAAGTGTCTCCATCCACTGCCACTTCTCACACTCCATGGGTTTTACAGGTGAATCAGTGTTGTAGATGACGTTCATGTTCACTCTGAAGCGGACAAGCTGCATTTTACACCAATTATTTACATGCACCGATCAAATTAGAGGATCAGAAGTAATTCAACATTTCAAATCAGTCTGTGGTTTTAGTCGTTGGTGACTGTTTGGATCATTATGGGTTAAATGAACAGAAAAATCATACACTTTACATGATGCGAGTCAAACAACGTCTGTATTTTATAGGGTAGAAATGTAGATTCTTTATCATCATGTTCACAAAGATAGTGCATATTCTGCAAAACTAAATGCCTTCGGGGGGGGAGGGGGGTGTTCAATATGCAGAATGTGAGCTTCTTTAGAGGTGGAGTGGAAAAGCAGTATCACATTTTCTGTTTCCTTTGTAATCTACAGGGAGTCTTGCACACACTAACCCAATACTGTGAAATATAACCTCACTAGAAAACAATGTCAGAGTGAAGTCAGAGGCAGGAACAAAAAGACAGTTATTCCTAAATGAGATAACTGCTGTTTTACTGTAAAAACCCAAAGCCATTGAGCAACTTCTCTTCTTCATAATAATAATAATAATACTAACAATAATAATCCTATTTCCAGATGCAGTCATACTGTAGCCTCACCAGCACAGATGTTATGCATTTCTTGACTGCCCTGAATGGATTGAATCATTTCCAGGATGCACTCCCTTTCCTGTTCCATGGCTGATGCTGCTTCGCGTAAAGCCTCCACCCTGACAAGACACACACACACACACACAAAATACATGACCACTTAAAAAAAAAAAAAAAAAACACTACAAAATCTAATTAATATACACTGGACTATAATGGACCATATACAGGACTTTGACAGATCATCCACGTGTATTATTTATTAATAAAAAAAATAACTAATTATACAGATATATCATAGTAAAAAAAATAAGTATATTTTCTCATATTTACTCTAAATGTCAACGTGCATGTTCTCAATCAGGTCCGCTATGTGCAGTACAGTATGTAAACCACCATGTACCTCATTTCCAGCTGATCCAAACTTTCCAGGAGTCTCCCGGACCGATCTGCCATGGACAGACTTCTGCTGAATTTGCCGCAAGCTTCGTTCATTTTCGTCTGTATTTTCGCTTGAGCCATAATGAGAAGCGATTATTATTGTTATTTTTTTTACCACTATATATTAACTGTTATTGTTATTACTGTAGTCTGTCCCTGCGGGGAAAAAAAAAAACCCCTGTGCGATCAACACTTGTGCATGTGACTGGAGCTGGTCCGGCTGGAGCTGCACCCCCAGGAGAACATTTCCAAACATGGGCTGTGGCTTCCTTTACACAACACTGAGCTTCACCGAAGAGTCTAGAACAATCTAGATCAAAGATGTCCGATTTATTTTAGTTCAGATGCCACATATATAAGTGACTAGTAAAATAAAAAAAGAAAATAAATACTTTTTTTAAAAAATTATAAAACATTTTATTTTCATATATAAAACTCTTAAACATAAAAAAAACAATCTTGACCTTTTAACCCCTGATACGTCAGCGATGACGCGTTCTGAAAAAATATATTTTACTATGAAAAGCCTACTGATTTATTTTGTGAATTTTTAGCTAATTTTTTATATTTTACAAGCTAAATTCTTCATTCATAAGCAGAAATGGCAACAAAAATAATAATAATAATAACAAGCCCATCTTTAATGTTTTTATTTTAGAAATGACCTCTCTTTTCAACTCTTTAAAATTTGTACATGAAAATATTCTTTGACTTGTATTCCTCTTGTCCTATTTGTTTGTTTATTTAGTTTTTTCCTTGCTATTGTTCATAACTGCACTCTTATTGCTTATTAACTTGTATCAGTCACCTGTTCTCATCTGTCCTAACTGTCACTTTACCATGTCATTTTCTTATTGCAATATTATATATATATATATATATATATATATATATATATATATATATATATATATATATATATATATATATATATATATATATATATATATATATATATATATATATATATATATATATATATATATATATGACATTTTTGTTGATATATGAAAATGTGGAAATAAACGTGTCAAAAAGCAACTGATTTAGAAAAAAAAAGAAAAACTACTGGAACCAAATTACAATATTATTTATTTATGTATACTTCATTTTAGTTTATTTTAACTATGTTATTTTGTAAATATTTATTAGTTTTTGTTAATTTTGTTCCCTATTATCCATTTTTTATATTTCTATATTTAATTTGAATTTTTCTTGACTTTTGTATCATTTTGTTCATGTTACTAATTATTTTGTTGGTTTATTATACATTTTTGGCTGTTATTGTCCATTTTGTTACTTATTTTTAGAATTTTTTGACTGCAACTGTTAACGTCTGAGGAATTAAAGGATTAAATAAATTTGTTGTAAAAGATCAATAATGCCAACCCCAATTTTTCATTATATTTTTGTGAAAAATTAAGCCTATCAAATGTTTTCCCCACCAGATTAATTACAGGGTTGCTTTGGATTAATTTTGATTAATCATGTTCAAAACACTTTATATCGGTCCAGTCAGTGTTTGTTTGTACTCACATTTTCAAAAAAAAATACACTAAGGAATACAAAAAATGCAGAGGAAAAAAAATATACAAAACATGTTAAAATACACTGAAACTCACACAGACACACACGCACAAAATCTAACAAAAAAGTGATGAAGAATCCAAAACATAAAAAAAAAACTCTTCTAAAATACAGGAAAAAAAACACTCATTTTTGGTAAAATATCCAAAACATGTGCAAAAATATGTAATTAACATTTCATTAACTCAACACCTTCAACTGTTTCAACAAAACAACTGTAAATAACTACCATTTAAATGAGTTAAAACATTTCAATCATATTTATCATGATGATGGATAAATCTGTGTTAATTTTGACAGCTCTATGAAAAATTTTAAATTACACTATGAAAATGTTGACTCCTTTAACTCATAAAGACCCAATGATAATGAATTTTTCCTCTTTATGTAGCCTTTAAGTGATTCATCATTATTTACTATATTATCCTCCGTATTTTGCATTTACAGTGGTGGAAAAAAAAAACCTTTTCAACTTCCCATGCATTTATAATATATTACATTAACAATCCTTCAGTCATTGAACTCTACCAGGTATTGTGTTCCATTCTCCAAACTCACACGCTCCCTTCTGCATGTGCACTGATCCATCAAGGTCAAAACTGGATGTTTCAGTTGATTATTAAACATATACAAGACATGACATGTTGATAGTGTCAAGAATTTACTTATTTTTTTCTTAATTATTTTAAAAATGCATCCATTTGTGTCTGTCTGCTGCAGCCATGCCTCCTGAAAACACACAAAAATAATTGTATTCAAATATTTCATGTATGAGGTTATGTAAAAATGTAAGGGTGTTCAAAAACTTTTTTCTAACACACATAAAAAAAAAAATAAAAAAAACTCACAAAATCATTTACAGATATAAAATGTTTAATAACCTTTGGTCCACTAATCCTATTATTAGATGTCAATAATTGGTGTAAAATAGTTATTCATCTTTTCATGGTCATCAGATATGATCCATTTGGATGTTCAGAGGCTCCATAGTTACCATGGAAACACCGTTATCTTCAATTCACCAGTATAACTCACGAGTTGGATCAATGACAGTGAATGTACACACTGGATTTATATTCAGTTAATGATATCTTTACTGAAAATCTAACTTTTTCTTCAGTTGTCTGTTTCTGTTATAGTATTAACCCTTAATTTTAATCTGTGTTGTTAATACAATGGATGTCAAATCAACAAATTAAAGCCAGAAGCCAACTGTAGTCTCAGATAACAGTGTCGTTACAACTTCGGCTACTTGTGTACTATGGCATCTTGCAGCGTCATCGAAGCCATCTATAGCTCATGTGTCGAAACACTAGAGTGTCAATGTGCCACTACAGAGACAAGTGCACCAGGCAACAGCGAAACATGGAAGAAAACACTTGCAGGGGTGTTGAATTGAGGAGGAATCACAATTTCAGTTTTCCTTTTGACTCATAACGCAAACAGTCAAATTAAGTGACATTTATTTAATGTATTCTGAACATAAACACTTTATACAAAACACTTCCATGTCCAAGGAACACAACTAAGAAAAAAAAAAAGTCTTATTTCATGTCTTCAGTATTCCACAAGGCTTCTTTTAAGTACTTCTTCCAACTCTGGAATTACAAGAAAGAAAAATTATTAAAAGGTATCAAACTGGCAACTCAAAAAAAACACCAATATAGACACCAATACCAATACCAATATTGTTTACCAGCACCTGTTAATAACTGAGTTTTGTTAAGGAAGGTCAATTCTAATAACCACATTCCTCTGACATTAGATTGTTATTAAAATAGTCACTAATCATGCTTATTTATCCACAATATTTGATCCCACCAAGGTTATAATAATTTAGGAGTTTTCATTAGTTTTGACTTCTTATTCAAATTCGCTTAGTTTTTATTCATTTTGAGAACATGTTTTGCAAACACAGAAAGCGTCAGGTAGTTATCTTTTCTTTTAATTACAGTTTTCATTCATTTTGGTTAATGACAACTTGTTTTCCAGTTCAAATGTGGCTTCTTTTGTTCGTTTTCATTAATAATCAAAACCTTGGATCCCACCCAATAGCAGTGCTGGTTTCTGAATCTTTCTAAATACAAATTAATTTATGTCCATATGAACATTTACCTGCCGACTCTCTTGCGTCTTCTACGCTCATCGCCAGCACACGCTTCATCTCTTCGTCTGATTCATCTGTGAAACAAAACATAATAAATGAGCTGTTCACTCTTTAGAATAAACAAGCAAAACTAAAGCATAAAAGCTTAAGGATTAACCTGAAATAATCTAATTAATTATACTTATTCAAAAAAAAATAAACAATCATGGAAAGGACCCAGAAAAGGCATGTATAGATGGACCTTAAGGTAAGGATTGTTGTGTACATTACATACTTTCATTGTCTTCATCCACTTTGTTTCTTTCCATGTTGAAGAATTTTGTCAGTGTCTCATCTTCAACTTCTGCAAAAGCAAAATAAAACAGATTAAAAATACTGCATGCGATGAGGCGAGTATGAAAGAGACAAAATGCCAACAACTTAAATCCAATCACCATTTGTGCCTGGTTTCACTTCCATAGCATCTAATATTTTGACAGCGCTGGGCTTTACAGTCACGTCTCTCTTGCTGATCCTGGAGCCCACGCAGGGTTCTTTTAAACAGTGTTGGGAGTGATGGTGTTTATGGAAACCCGGCACATGTGTGAAGCTCTCTTGGCACACCTCGCATTCTACATAGAAGGGCTTTTCGAGGTTGGAGTCTCTGTGTTTGGTGTGGACGTGAGTTTTTATCTCTGCATAGGAAGGCACCGTAAAACTGCAGAGGGCACAAATGTACCGACACTTCGCTTCAGAGGCCAAATTCTTCATGCATTGCGTAAAGGTCGCTTTCATTTCAGCTTGGCTCTTTCTTAAGCTCATGCAGGAGCATATATTTAGAGAAGGGCTTTCAGTAAGAGCCGGGTGAACGATGTCGGCATCATCCATGCAGCAGTAGTCCTTACTGTGGAGGCTCTTGTAGTGCTCCATGAACTCCCCCTCCGATTCAAACTGCATGCTGTCACAGAGGCCGCAGAAGTGGGAGCTCTTTATCTGCCCGTTGTGCTCATTCATGCAGTGCCTTCGTACAGTGGACTCTTTGAAGAACTTCTGTGGGCAGTGTCCGCAGATGAACCTCTGAAAGCTGTGAGCGCCGACGTCGCTGCAGTGTCTGTCGACGGCTTCTTCCGTCTCAAAGACATCCTCGCACATCCTGCACATCCAGCTCTGTTCAGTTCTTGAAGAAGACACTTCTGCGATGCCGTCGTCGGCCGTGACCTCGGGTGTGAATTTTCTGCTGGTGGACGGTTTGGCGTCGTCGAACGCGGCAGGCTGTTCCGGCACTTGTCGTTCGGTAAAGTAGGTGTGTCCGCTGTGCACTTCTGATATGTGTAACAGGATATTTTCGCGCCGCGGCGTCTCCACTTTACATTTGCGACAATAATAGAGGAAGTTGGAGAGATGAGCGCCTCCGTGAAATCGACTCATGTGCAGGCGGGTCACTGACGACTCACCCATGTGTTTTCCACACACACCACACTGATGGAAGATCTGGTTCACAGCCAAGAGATGCTTAGTTGCCGTATCTTCCTCTGAGAACCGCAGGCCGCATTCGCAGAACCACGCCACAGCCGAGTATCTGCCAGTGCCACCGTTCACACTGGGGCTCAGCCTCTGGCGCTTTGCTGGAAACTGTTCAAGATTACCCGTCCGACTGTTTCCTTTCTGAAAACTACCTTTAATGGCAGTCAACTTCCTTTTCTCCTGTGCCTCCCTAGACTTCCAGTTGTGTTGCATTTCATTAAATCGGCAGTACTGAAGCAGGGCTTTCTCCATTGTTTGGTTGACCTCTACTTTATGCTGTGTTGACTCTTTGTGCTTCTGCAGGTCAGCGTGGCTGTGGAAGGTTATAGAGCAGATAGTGCACTGTCCTCGCACTTGGAGCTGTTTCATTGCGTGCGCTACTGTTTTCTCAGCCTTGGCCACAGCACAGCCCTCTCTGCACTGCACACTGAAAAGTTAAGCAATGAAAAGGACATGACAGCTGATCTGAAAAACATACACCAGAAAAACACATTCATGTGTGTGCAAGCTGAAATAATCTTAACCCCAAAAAAAAATCTTACTTGAAATGAGCCTGAGCAGTTAGATGTGAGATCAGTACTTTGTGACATAAAGAGCATCGGACATTGAAAGCTGCTTCCTTGCACAAAGCGATGAGACGGTTCTTAGCATACTGTGGCACAGGGATAGGCAATGGTCTTCCTTTGGATTCTTAAATAAAATAAGAAATGTGAAAGGTACATTACAGTTTTCTCATATAATGTTTTAAGGGTCAGTATAACCTGTGGACCCTCTGGTGATCTGGAAATTAAACTCCCATTTCTGTGTTTAATGTAGGGGGATACGAACGTACAAGAAATCAGCTTTTTACATGAATGTAAAGGCATTTTTCTTGGGTTCCAATGTCAAGGACAGGTTCACCGCTTACAAATAACTATTCAAAGAGAGAAAAATGTTGATTACAGTAGCTGTCATCTATGTTCTGACAGATTTAAGTTTGCTTTGTGAGCAAAAATATTGTTTTGTGATTTCTTTCCACCTAAAAAAACACTGATTTGTCAACATTCATGCAGCCACCATTGTCTTGAACTAAGCAAAAGGCTGAAGAATGCACAGGAAACGAAAAATGTTGTATATCACACAAAATTATAGTGATTTACACAAGACGAATGTTATCAAAGGATCTCTGCATAGGTAATTTGTAATGGAATTTTTACATTATAATGTACATGCATGGCTGATTCACGCAGGATTAAGATAATAGCTAACCCCCACAATTACTACAAACTACCAGAGGTTCACAGGTTGTACCAGTCTTGTATGAGTCGGACTTTAGAAATTATTTGATATCTTTTTAAATAAAATTTTAACTGACAACAATTTTTTCTAGAACAATTTCCTTATTTTGGGTGATACATCCAGCTCAAATAAAGAGGGAAAATGATGCATGCAAAACTAAACGTCCAGATAACCTTACCAGTCATGGTGAGTGAATCTTTAAAGTGGTTTTGAGCGGACATATGCTGTAGACACTCATCCCGTAGGTTGAAAAGAAGGTAGCAGGCAGGACAAGCAAAGCAAGCAATGACCTGATAGTTCTGGGTGATGCGGTGACCCTCTGAATTAACTGAGGACACCTATAGAAGAATATAAAACGTGTAAAAAGCCAACTTCCAAAATATTTATTATCTCTATCAAATGCTTCTATGAATTAATACTTTACAAATGCATTTATGAACTAAACCTTTGACTCTAGATGTGTCTTCCATGATTCTTTAGTCTGAAAATGCAGGCCACAGGCAATGCAGGCAAATATTTCAGAAGGACTTCCTTTAAGATAGATGGTTGGATCACAGGGGGAGTGATCAAACCTACACATAAGATATCATGCTGATAATACGACGTACTTTGTAATTTTGCAAAAATGATTCAAGGGCTTTCAACCTAAAATGTACATAACAGTGTAGAAAAATTACCTTTTTAAGTGTCCATCAAGGAGAAACGGGTTCTCATACACTCTCCGACAGTTAATCACTGGACAAGTGTAACTGGTCGATGTATTTTTGGGGAAAGAGGAAAGGGTGCGTCGTCTTCCAGATCCCGAATTAATCACTCCAGGTTTGACACCTTGATAAACAAATGTTTCACAGATTGGATCAATTCAGAGTTATTTTATTAACATGGTTCTATTTTGTTCAGATTCGACTGAATGGGAAGTAGGTAACTAAAATAATACAGAATTAAATATATAACCAGGATCAAAACACAAGACCTGAGAGTCACTTTGTATGAACAACACAGGTTTGAGGATACTATAACAATCTAATGTCAGAAATGTGAATCTATGCAATAGTACATACATACAAGTACATACCTGGCATCTTCAGCCACATGTCTACACAACGCTTCGCTTCCTGATTTATCCCATTTGCAGAACTGAAAGACAACTCCTGCTGCCCATGAGCTTTTTGGAGGATTTGTTTCTCCTAAAAGAGAAAAGCAAAAAGATCATTGATAACAAATTACAATAACTACATTCATATATATGCCACCTTCATTCTGCCCACAAGGTGGCATCATTTCCCCATATAGTTGGCCTTAGCTGACCCGAAATTATTGCCTAAAATGCTTCATCTTTGTACATATAAAATGATCATGAGCATTAGTTTATAGCTAGTGTTTTGAATTGTTAATAAAGTTAATAGACATTTTTACAGCAATGGTTTTGAAAAAAAAAAACAGGCATTGTTAGTAATTAATTTAACTAGTAGTCTAAATATCTATATCATTTCTAACCCAATGGTATTAGTATGGTGCATGGTGACAGACTGGCATGTTTTTCACACTGCTCTGTCTACTGGATTATACTGAGCTGTGGTTATTTTTTATCAAAAGGAACTGGAAACACACTGCATATATTACACTGCACTTTTCCCCACAGAATTGCTATAATTCTTCCATACTACAGGTGCAAAATGACTGACACGTACCAAGCTGATGACAAACAATTTTCAAGAAGCTACAATAAAAAAAAAAAATCACTCTAGTTTTTAATTCTATATAGAAATAAGAAATAGTGAAACTACAACCTCCAAACATTTAAGGGGTTTAATATACAAACTCTGAAGTTGCTCACTTAATAATTCTTACCTTAAAAGCTCTGCATTTATTTGCTCTTTCCTGTTTATTAAGAGCCACCTGCTGAGCTAGTCGATCCAGTGTAGATGTAACGTGATCTTTATGATGACTGATTTTCTCTTCAAGCTGTAAGAGGAAAAAAAAGATGTTGGACATGAGTCACATTCCTACAAGATAATAGTAGTTAATTAAGTTCAATATATTGGCTCACAGTGCTTGGCATTGATGAACAGCCTTCATCTTCACTGTCACTTAGTAGATCAATACATTCAAGTACTGGTCTGAGAGGGCCCTCCTAGAACAAATCACACAAACATGTAATGTCACAAAACATGTCCTCATTTATGCTATACAAAAACTTTAATCCTTGTGCCATTCTTGTTGTCACCAACAATTACCAAGTTCTACAAATTTTTGTAGTGTATATCGATATTCAAAGACCCAAAAAAATATAAATGAAATTATCTAAAACATTTAACAACTTCTGAACCACCAATTCTATCAGTATGTATAATTAAGGCAATATACAGTTTGTCAGCGATAGTTAATTCAATGGCTCCATTGTGAACACTAAAACATAGCCATCTTCTGTAACAGTGTTTGACAAGTAAAATTCATGTATTTTGACAAATGGCAGCCATGTTCACAATCCTATATTTAACTGATAAGTATTGTTTTCTTTAGTGCACATTATTCTAACATAATAACCTTTACTTTGGCTCTGAGGTCCATATGTATATACCAAGTAAATAAAATAATGGAAAACATCTGCTTTTTACTTACAAACGCAATATTCCAATAATAAAATAAATGGTGACAAGTCAGTAAGGAAAGACTAAATGTAAACAAACCTTAATTTAGAAGTTGCTGTAGAAATAGCTCTAGGTCTTAAAGGATTAAGAGATGGAATGACAAACACCAATACAGTCTAATTACCAAACAATCAATATATTTTCCCTACAGTGACCATAGTCCAGGATATTAATAAACAGGAAGTAAGCAGTCTGACTTCTCTATGTGAATTATTTTTTTTCCCGTGGAGACTAATGCTTTTTTTTTTTTTTTTACAGATAAGTGCACAGATAACTTACAGACACAAACTCCACTTCTTCCACCTCATCTTCTTCTGCTTGGCCCGGAGAAGACATTTATCTAAAGAACAAAACAGGAACAAGTCTGTTTTAAACAGGAAGAGTCCATGGAGATCCACCACATTTGAAACAAAACATTACTGGGTCAAATAGTGATACATCCGGATTCCTTCTAATATCAAATCCACGGTGCTATTATTTACCTTATAGCGACTAAACGGCTATTATGCATGAATAGAAACACCACGATGATATATAGTGACAAATCACAGCTTAGTCTATCTATTCAATCTCTAAACTCATCAGCACAGACCATTTTGTGCCGAACTCGCGGTATTTCTCCTTCGTTATCAAGTGTAATTTGTATCAACAAACATACCGTATTAACGTTATGCTGCCCCCAGTGGATGGAGGCCGTACTGCAACGGTACAACACACTAAAACCGTTATGTTGTTGCACTATATTTCCTGATCACAAGTGGCAGCGCTGAGCAGTGACATGTTTAGTAGCTCTCCACTTAAATAGTTAGCGCCCAAGAATTTTTAAAAATAATTAACACCCCTTCCCACTTGTATCCTGCCTGCATATATATATATACATCTTCTTTAAACAGCTTTCGTGTCCTGACATGTGGATTATCATAGCCTTTCATCACCTGGTGGTTACATATATTCTCTCTGTCTGTTTTATCAGTTGCCAATATACCCTAGTTTATTAGCACCGAAATCTTCAAACTGATCATTCCTGTGTAAAGTAATCATTCAGAGAGGTCGTGTTCGGACGGACAGGTTAAGCTAACATTAGCTTCCTGACACTAACGTCTGCAACGCCAGTAAAAACGCTAAATATAGCCGTGATATCACATATTTATTGACCAAACGGGACACAAAATAAGCATATAAAGACACACGGGGCCTACCTTATTGGCTACTTGTTCTGTTGCATACTAAGTGTTAGCTGAGTTTGATGAATTTCTTCTCAAAGTAGCTAAACCACGAAGTGAACGTAAACTGGTTTGTGACGTTATACGTAATCCAAGCACTCCTCTCAAATGAGCGTATCCCGTTTGGACGGAGTCTATTAAGCTCCGTCCGTCTAAACTTTGTTTCAGACCTGGAATGCTAATCATCTGAGTTATTTGTCCATTTAGTATTTTTGGTGTTCAAAGTTCATTTCCTTTTTTCTTGAGTAATTTATTTTTTGCAAATATTTTTCATTTGTGTGTTGAATATTTCATTCATGTAATTGTACCGTATATTTATTTATTTATTTATTTATTTATTTATTTATTTATTTATTTATTTATTTATTTATTGATACTCTCATGTTTATTCTGGTATCGGTTTGTTCTTATTTTTTGTTGTTTTCAATTGTATAGCTTTTTTATATTTTCAATCTTTTCTTGTATTTTATTATTTTATTTAGGTTTAATTTATTCTCCTGTACAGTGCTTTTTTTCTACAGTTGTTCTATGTCTTTTAATCTACTTTTCTTGTATTTACTCTTTTATTTAGGTTTTTATTTAGTCTTACGTACAGCACTTTGGTCCACTGTGGTAGTTTTAAAGTGCTATACAAATAAAGTTGGATTGGATTGGATTACTTTCATTCTTTAAAGGCCATTTAGTTTATTTTTTTCTCATTGGGTTAGACAGTAAAATGTACAGGTAAAGTACTTTATTTGTCATTATACAGTGGGAACCTGGACATAAATAGGCAGCAGTAAGGGAAATCAGCCAGTTGGTCAATCAGCCAGAATGACCATTGAGCGGAGGACACAGAAAATAGGCCTTGTTGGTTGTTAACCTGCAAAACCTGTAAATAAACCAAATAAAATACATATAGAGTATGGACATTGTGTTTTTGAGTAGGTAAACCACAAACTCATGGTGCATCTAGTGGCTATTTGAGATGTGTGAAAATCTTTCAATTTGGTTTAAATTTCATGACAAATAGCCACTAAAATGTAAAGGCCTACTACAAAACTTTATAAACACAGACCAAAAATTATGTATGCATTCATATTAATTAGACTAGGCCTAATTGTTTTGTGAAAAAAAAACTTTATAAAACACTCAGATATGTTAGGAAAACAAATGTAGATTTTCTATATTGTTATAGAGTTGGTTATCATGGTTTACTTGCCATTATAAAGATTATTTGCAGCTACAGTATTATGGGTGTCACACAATTTTGTTGGCTATCGAAATTCACATGTCACTAATTTTACTAACTTTACATTTCATATATTAAATATAACCCTCAGTAGATGTCTTTACTAATTGTTTACAAGCATTTTAGATGTCTGTTTTTTTTTTTTTATTATTTCCACGCACCTATGGCAATAATCAAGGTCCAACCTAATGTGAAAATGTATTTGACACAGTTTTTAGTTAAAGGTGTTTCCTGTGTATCTCTTGTAACTTCTACAAATTTAATGAAAACTGTGGAGCCCAGAAAACATAGCATCTGGAAAACCCTGGTACATGTCCTTCATAAAACATTCAATGTAGGTACAGGCATGCATAATCAGCCTTCTACTGTTGAAAATGTCTTAAATTACGTGAATTGTGCCATTGGTGGAAGAAGTTTTCAGATTATTCACATAAAGTAAACCCTTGACTGAACAGTCACAACCTGACATTAATCAGCAAACTGTACGTAACCTTAGATAGTAGAAAATAAACAGCAATACTCTTAAAATACTATATTTAGTCTGTCATTTCTTTCTTTCTTTCTTTCTTTCTTTCTTTCTTTCTTTCTTTCTTTCTTTCTTTCTTTCTTTCTTTCTTTCTTTCTTTCTTTCTTTCTTTCTTTCTTTCTTTCTTTCTTCCTTCCTTTCTTTCTTCATTCCTTTATTTTCTTTATAATAATATTGTTTATTTATCTTAAAAGTAAGGGTTTAAGAACAAATATATGATCTATCTGCTGTGGACATCATAAATATTCCCTGTACATGTTCTTAATCATATGCTCTATTCTGACAATATCACCTGAATGACTCTCATGGATGAAAGCATTGATTTCAAATGTGCCTTTTATTTGCTTGATTGTTATTATGGTTCTATTATGTATATATATATATATATATATATATATATATATATATATATATATATATATATATATATATATATATATATATATATAGCCTGTAAAAATCTCAATAAATACATTGCTGAAAAAAGGAGCGATTTGTCAATGTGTAAAGGTATATATAGACATAAATCAACTCACTGCAGATGAAAGTGAAAATCTGAAAAATGAAGTTGTCAGATAAATGTGGAACACGTAGAGTATTTGATTGTAGAAGAATACATTTGCATAAAATAGACACACGTGGCTATTTGAGTACCACATCCCACCACTGGATGGTCTCTTGAGTTTTTTTTTTTTTTTTTTTTCTTCTGACAGATGAAAAGGAATCTAATGAAATCAGTTCATGCAAAGATAACATTATCCTACTCTTGATTAGATTATTTGTTTTTCATTTCACCCATTGTTCACCATGTGTTATAGGTTATTTCAGGTCATATCAGTAGAAAAAAAAACCCCACAATGATCTATAGGCCTCAGTGTATTCATATTTTACATCAGATACATAAGATCAATTCAAACACTGGCATTATTATACATCATAATAGTGTTGTTGTAGCTTCTTGGGGTATGTGTGCACTGGTCATTGGACTCTGCAGCAGATTACTGTGATGCTCGGATGAATCTGCTGACTATTCCTATCCCTGCCCCTGTTAGGGGAAAAAAAAAAAATTAAATAAATAACTTGCGTCTCTGCTGAGTCATGCATTGTACCTCACAATAATGGTATCAATACTCCAGGCTGTCTACTTTGAACCCCAACGTTTACACGATTTAGACTGCGATGGATAAGGTGGAACAGTTCGTGTTGTTCTTCTCATCCTGAGCATCTTTTTTTTTTTTTTTTTTTAGTCCTAAAATCGGAGCTAGAGGAGTCAGCTGTCTGTGGCTGCACAGTCTGTCCTACATCTCGTCTTTATGATGATCGCTGCGGCGTTTTTGGTGCTGTTAAAGCCCTACAGTATTCAATGTGTGCTGCTTTTATTGTTGCTTTTACTCGGGACTATTGCGACTATTTTGTTTTTCTGCTGCTGGCATCGCAGGCTTCGTAATGGGAAACATCCAATAAAATCCGTGTTGTCCGGACGATCCAAGAGCCGCGGTGAGTCGCACAGGCCGCAGCATGTCTCCTATCATCCTGACAGCTGTCTGCATGAAGCCCATGGACCCATCAGCTGTTCTGTCTGGACCATCTGTAGACCCTCACACATGTGTGGTGTATATATATGAGGCTGGGGGGGGTTGAGAACTGGTCACCCCCTCAGAGTTTGAAGGTGTTGGTTATGAAAGGTGCTGCTGAGATAATGTTAATGTTAATATTCTATGGACATCTAAAATGTGTGTTTATGTTCTTTGGTTGATATTTGACATGTCATGAGTGATGATGTCTTTTGTTTCATTTCATTCTAACATCTGTTTTGTGTTCTGTAGTTGGCCTCCGAACGCATCATTTTCGATCAGAGGTAGGATGAACTTTCTTTTAAACCAGTTTCAATCAATAAATAGTCTTTAATATCAGAGTAAAAGAAGAAAAACAAATATTGAAATGCTTTAAGATCTCCATCTTGCACGATTCATTCTATTCCATCATTGTGGTAAAGGGTTAATACGAGCCTGTTTTGATATTTATCCATTACTGCAAGACTATTTTAGGGATCATGATGTGCGCAGTGCGCATGTGTTGTCAATAAACGCTGGTGATTTTGCACTTTTACTCTTTAAAGAACGTTGAAACTCTGTACAGTTTATTTTAATTATATATGGAAATACGGAAATTATATTGATGACTAACTGAGTCATAAAACCTCATTTATAATTGATTATGTCTATTCTTCTTCATCATTATTCAGTCAGTCTAAATGTGAAGCTGATCTCTGTCTCTGCGTTTCCTTTTTGAGGACTTCACTTTCAAAATAAAACGGACATGTTGACTCAGATAAACACATCATAACGTGCAAATAACCCACTAACACAATTCAACCATTTCACCTTAAAAGACAAAACAAAACAATCCAGGTTATATGTCCACTTTAAGGAAATATAAAAAAGAATCTATGGCAATTTTAATTATCAAATTTATTTTCATTTTGACATATTTCTACAGTTTTTCTTAAGTTTACATTTAAAAAAAAATCTTCCTTGCCTTTAAAGGTTATGTGCAGCCTATAGTCTATACTTAACTGTAGAACATTAATTTTTAATGATTCAGTTGAATCCCTAACTCAGCATCTGTTGGGAATGAATATATCATGTTCAAGGACACTTCAGCAGGACAGGGTCAAGGACAGTCTCACAGTCTCACAGTCACACACACAGTCCAACATTAAACAGCTCTCTGCATACATAAACATGGAAGCTAGAGGATATTACATATATATATATATATATATATATATATATATATATATATATATATATATATATATATATATATATATATATATATATATGTACACAGTAAATATTGCAGTGTTAAATCAACGCTTAGGGAGTTTATTTAACTTCTTCTAGAGTGTATTTGGTCCCATTTTCTCCAAATTAACACTGCAAAATTTACTGTGTATGTATATTAAAATGCTGTTTGAAGAGTTGCTGTGTCATCTACTTACACAAAACCATGACAGTGAAATATGGATTAACAATATTCAGATCAACAATATGGTTGTATTTCAACAAATGTGTATATATATATATATATATATATATATATATATATATATATATATATATATATATATATATATATATATATACATATATATATATATATATATATATATATATATATATATATATATACATAGTGAAGCTCTTAATTTTCCTTGCTGTGTTTACCTAAAGGATAATGTTGTTAGCTTGACATTTGTTCATGTTTTGCAGGGCTTCAGGCACAGTCCACGTCACGCTAGAAGGAGCATACATGCTCGAGTGACAGAGGAGAAGCCCAAACTGGTCGAGGTTCCTGAGAGTGATCAGGATTCATCATCTACTCTGAGAAAACGCAAAGTCAAGAAAAGAGTCTTGCCAGAATTTTACCAATCTGTACAAGTCACACCTACACGAAAGCCTGTAGGTATTCCTCTTCTTTGTAACCATGTTTAATACTGATGATAAGGTGATTTTCTTTTGCTTGCTCTCATTCACAGGAACATCAGAGTGTTTTTGCAGCTGGTAAGGAGTTGAGCTGAGGTGGGCTTGAACCCTGGGTGTGCTTTTCAGTGTTTATTTTATTTTATTTTTTTAAAGAAATAATTCGGATCCACCTTCCACTAAATCCTTGGATGCTATTGGATACAGTTGTTACTTATGTCATTTGTTAAACACACACACACACACACACACACACACACACACACACACACAGAGCCTTCATTCATTCTGCAAATGTCTCTACATGCTACATGTTGTACTAAAGTCTACACTTGAAATGTTTGTATTGAGGTTTGTCAAAGGAACCTATTGATCTATGATGAACTGTCGCAACTTCCTGTATCTATGAATTGTGTTGCAATACATAGACACTGGATCCAAACATCTCTTTTTGACTCAACACCAACGTCAGCAAACAACATACATAGCAACGTGTCAGGAGCCACCTGTCAAGAAACATGGGTCTGATCAATATGTTACAGTTACGTCTAGTACTGGGCGATAACATAACATGGGTATAAAAGGACATCGGTCTCATGGTTCAAATGATGTCACTTGTAATATTTGGGACTGTAACTTGATTAGCTGGTTTATGGTGATATGGAAACTGGAAGATGCTCAGTGAACATAAAGACTTTTATATGTGATGTGCATGAAGTGATCTTCATTCATGACTTATTTTAGTGTTGACACTAAAACTGTGCACTAGAAATAATCCAGAATATGTGCCTTGTCTGGTTCGAACCAGATTTCTGTGTATTTTAAGTGATAATCTCTTTAAATGCCTCTAATGCTGATAACTTTGTAGATTCTGCTCAGGTCACTAAAAGTGTGCAACCCAGACCTAAAATATAAAAAGCATAATCCCTACTGGAACACAGAGTACAGAAGTATCTGGTGTTTTTTTTTGCACCCCCTCCCAAAACACAGTTACATATTTAGCACTGGGAAATTATATATATATATATATATATATATATATATATATATATATATATATATATATATATATATATATATATATATATATATATATATATATATATATATATATATATATATATATATATAAAGTACTCAGATTCTGTACTTAAGTAGAAGTACACCTACTTATGTGAAAAATACTCTGGTAAAAGTAGAAGTACTGATTCAATTCCTCTACTTAAGTAAAAGTAAAAAAGTCACATTTCTCAATTGTACAAAAGTAAAAAGTAAAAAAAATTAAAATAATATATATATATATATATATATATATATATATATATATATATATATATATATATATATATATATATATGTATATATGTATATATATTTGCCATGAATGCAATAATAATTTAACTAAGAAAAATCTGAAAAGCTTCAAAAGTATCTAAAAATAAAGCCTTTAAAAGTCAGTTACTGTGTAAAAATTGTGTTTCATCAGGTCACAGTTAGTTTTGTGGAAATTTAGGAAAAATCACAATTGAGATAAAAAGTAATCATGAGATTAAAAAAGTTATAAAGATGAGATTTTAAAAATGCATAATTTTAAGAGGAAAGAAAATCTAAATTGTGAGATAAAATGTTAAAATTGTGAGATAAAATGTAAAAATTATGGGATAAAAAGTCAAAATTGTGAGATAATAGTCATATAACTATAATATATAAAGTCACAGTTTCTCTCCTCCAGTGATTTTTCCTCTGAAGCAATTTATTTGTCATACTGTCAAATCTGTTTACTTTGAAAAAGTAACGAGTCTATTCTGAAAATGTAAAGAGTATAAAGTATAAATATTTATGCCAAAATGTAGGGAGTAAAACGAAAAAGTTACCAGAAAAATAAATTCTCAAGTAAAGTACAGATACCTAAAAAAAAAAAATCTACTTAAGTACATATACTTTTACTTAGTTACTTTCCACCTCTGGTTATGTCTGTATCCAGAAAAACAGTTATTAAATGACAATATTAGCTATTAATAATATAAAGCCTTGTAATAAGAAATAGTAGAGGACTACTCATCAGCTATTTTTATGTCTGTACATGTTTAACAGACATCAGAGAACATAGGATACTTTTCTTTTTACCTCCTTTTTTTGTGGTTAGTTGAAGGGTTTACAAATAAATGGAAAGCAGATAAAAACTGCGACACTAAGCTTCCTTTTCAGCACTGACTTTTATCCTGATGAGAAGTGATGTAATAATGAAAAAGCTGCTAATAATAACTGTGTGTTGCTTTTATCAGTACGGCACATCCACTTTGACCCAGAGGGAAGAACAGACTCCAAATATCGCTCTAATCTTTTTCTATTCCCCCTTGAAAACAAATCAGTCAAAATGTTTAAGTTTTTTTTCTCTTTTCTTTTTCTTCTTTTTCTCTTTTTTTCTGTTTACTTTTATGCAACAGCTCCACTTTTAACTCTGTCTTATTTTTAATTATGTGGATTATATGTTAGAATAGTAGAAACCTGGATTGACGTTGCTTCAATTGTGTCACTTGTCAGTTTAAATGCATATTATAGAGCCCCACCTAGTTTTCTTTCCATGTGTGAACATATTATAAACCTGCATGTTTTGTTGCCCAACTTCAGGTGTGTCAGGGTGCAGCAGAAAATTGCGACAGGACCTTATTCATTCACATTTCTCTATTTGCAGTACTGACAGTATAGCTATAATATGTACAGTTAAGCTGAGAGTACTAAGAAACAAGACCCAAATAACTATAAAAATGATGGTTTTATTTTGAATCTTTTTTTTTTTTTTTTTTTTTTGGTCATATAGGATATAGACGCTCCAGGTTGAAGGAATGTTGCCATGCATGTTCTATAGACGTCAGTATATTATGATCATAAAAGCCTGAAAGTATCTTCTAGACATGTGAAATATGTTCATGTGTACAGATATTAACCTGCAAAGCTCTATAGTTGACCTTTATGTAATAAGACTATGATACATGTAAACTAGAAAAACACTTTGAGAGTGCAAACCTTCGCCAAGCCAGACCCCCCCCCCCCCCCTTTGAATGAAGAGAGGTCCACCAAGGAGGTTATGTTTTTGCCAGAGTTTGTTTGTCTATCTGTCTGTCTGTTAGTTAGTTAGTTAGTTAGTTAGTTAGTTAGTTAGCAAGATAACTCAAAAAGTTATGGGCAGATCATGATGAAATTTACAGGGTAGGTTAGTAATGGGGGGATCTGGAAATGATTAGATTTTGGTGGTGATCTGGGAGGGGGGGGGTAAAGATAACTCAAAAACATATGGATGGATTTTGATGAAATTTTCAGGATATGTTGAGAGTGTTACAAGGAACAAATGATACATACATTTTGGTGGTGATTTGGAACAGATACACTGTAGATTTTGCATTGTTAATTTGGAGACAATGGGACCAAATACACTCTAGAAGAAGTTAAATAAACTCTCTAAGTGTTACTGCAAAAACATACTGCAAAATTTACTGTGTACCAGATTCTGGTTCACTTTTTATATAGGGCAGATGTGGCTTAGCTGGTGGAGTGGGTTGCCCAATGACCAAGAGGTCGGGGGTTCATGTCACGGCTCTGGCTGTCAAAATGTCATTGGGCAAGACACTGAACTCTGACTTAGGCCCCCCCCCAGTAGGACTGACAGAACCTTATACGCCTCACATTATGAGTGTGAATGTGAGGCTAATGTTTTGAGCATCATGAAGGTGGAAAAGCACTATATAAGAAGTCCAGACCATTTACATTGCAGTAAATGGAGAATACATTTCAAAGTGATCCAGGATCCCTTCTGGATCACCACCAAAATGTAATCATTTGTTCCTTGTGACACTTCCAATACATCCTGAACATTTCACAATTTCATCAAAATCCATCCATAAATTTTGTAGTTATCTTGCCCCCCCCCCCCCCTCCCAGATCACCACCAACATCTAATTATTTCCAGGTCTCCCTATTACCAACCTACCCTGTAAATGTCATCAAGATCCATCCATAACTTTTTGAGTCATCTTGCTAACTAACTGACAGACAGACAGACAAACATACCTCCTTGACAGAGGTAACAAGAAGTAAAATGTATTTTCTCAGTGCTGTTTTTGTCCTCAGATGACCCATTTGGACTTCAGAAGCTGTGTAGTGAATGTGTAAACACTACTATCTTCTGCGACATTGATTTAAACAGTAAAACACATAGTTTGATAAATGACAGCGGTTGTAGACACGTGTTTATACTTGATTAATTCTATATTTTCCTGAAAAAGTCACTTTTTCATCAGTTTTCTCTGTTTTGATAAAATAACGCTTGAAGTTATTCTGAGATTTTATGAACATTTACAGAATTAGTGAAAATGAAACTAAAAAAAACTCGACTTTCACAGAAAAATGCAAAATGCAGGAAGTAATATTATAATAATCTTAATGTTGCAAACACATTTCCGGGTCTTTACATGTTAAAACTTTACATGTTAACAGATTTATGTATCCAACTGTGACCCAGGAAAGTACAACTATTAAATAATTACCTTGATTGGAAACAGTATAATGCAACAGTTTTTTTCAGATACATTTTATATTTTATCCAATGTCCTTCTCAGTGAATATCATTTTTCTTTTCTTCTTTTTTTCCCCCTTTATTACTTCAGTTTGTCTGTCTGTCTGTCAGCAGGATTACGCAAACAAGTTCTGAAGGGATTTTGATTACACTTTCAGGGATGATAGATACTGTGTCAAGGAAGAACCCATTAAATTTTCAGCAATGAAGGTCAAAGGTCAAGGTCACACTAAAGCTCAACAGCTAAAACACATATGTGGTAATATCTCAGGATTCAGACAAGACAGAATTTGGCGGGGGTTTTTTTTCCATTCACATCATCTCACCTTTGGACATCAGATGGGTCAACACGCTTGATAGGATACCATATCAAGCCTTGGCGGAGGTCTGCTGACTTTGACTGCTTTGTTTTATTGTAAACCTGTCTCCTGTTCCCATCAGATTACAAAATGCATTGCTGGGTGCCAATGGGGAAACTGTGTGTTACATAAAATTCCAATTCACACCTACATGTAAAAATGTCTTTTAATGTTCAGATATAAACATTGAGTGTATACACATATCCCTGTACAGTTATCCTTATTTAACATGTATATGAATGTTGGTATAGCCTTTGCACTATGTGTGTTTTGGGCTGTTTTGCATAGGCTTTAGTGATCGTCTTTGTGCAGGGATGGCGCTGTAACACCACTGTACAGAGCTGCTGTTGTTGGCTGCCGGGTATATGACGCGGACAGACACATGCACCCTCTCTCCCATCACGGTCCAGCTCAGCCTCGACTGCACACAGCGCACCATCCCTTCACCCTCTGGAGATCTGACATCACCTCACATCCTTAATGCTCTGATAAAGGACAGACTGTTGGCTTTAGCATCCCTTAAAGGGCGTGGCACCCTTTAAAACTGACGCACGGAATGTGTGACTAAAAAAGGGTGGAAGGCTAATAACGCGTAAATAGGATTGTTTTGTCCTACCTGACAGGTCCCTAATGTACACAGTGGTAAGTCTTATTGTTGACCTGGCGGGGGAGCCAGATACTATTGATTTCTGCATCGTTTTGATTTAGCTCAATCTTTTATTGTTATGGATTATTGCGCGCTGGTGTCGCGCGCGTCACGGTGCGTCCTCACACTATAACATGCGTTTACATTAGGCTTATGCACTTTGACCCGCCATGGTAAGAAATAACAGATATGTGGGTTGTGTTATTATTCGTCGTTAATGTCTGTGTGTGAGAGAAATCAAGACCAAGACAAGCATTGTTCTTTTTTTTTTTTTTTTTTTTTTTTTAATCCCCATTTTCTTTTGTCTCACAGAGTTCCAGCTCGGGGAACCCTTCCCTACACTGCTCCATGTCTTCCTCGGCGGATTTTTCAGACGATGATGATTACAGTGTTAAATCTGGTTCGGCATCACCGGCTCCCGGAGACACTTTACCCTGGAACCTACCCAGACATGAGCGATCCAAAAGGAAAATCCAGGGAGGTTCCATACTGGATCCAGCAGAAAGAGCCGTGCTCAGGATCGCAGGTGAGCAACACTTTTCCTTGTTTTGTTTGTGCAGTAGGTACACAAGTCTACTGTAAACAAAGCTGAGATGCATAAGGAGCCTAAAAGAAGACTATATAGACACAAAGGTAGAGACAGATAATTACTGAGGGGTGGGTTTTGGGGGTTCCCCTTTTGTATTTGGAGACTTATTTTCGATGATGTCAGTACATGTGATGGTATTAAAATGGACCATAGGGTTATTTAATAGATGGTGTTATTAATAACCTATTTGGAGCCACACTATCATTTTCATTTACTGTGAAAACATTTGTTAAGATAAACATAAATCACTGCATGTTCATATAAAGAAAACGGGGGTGGTTTGATACAGTAGATGACATTCATAACTTGCTTGGAGACACAGGTTTTTTTTTTTATTTTATTTTAATCCAGTGAGGACATGCTTTGACATTTTAATTTACTATTATTCTTATTATATTTGTAAAAATGGGATGTAAACATACATTGATGCGTATTTACAAAAAAAGGAGGCGTATTTGATTAGTAGGAATTTAAAATCATCATATAAAAATGTAATCATATCAAGTAACATAAAAATATTTGTTGACTATACTGATGTCAATGAAATAAGTTACCTATTTACAAAAAAATGGGCTTATGGATAACAGTATTAACTTTTTTTTTTTAAATAACCTTTTATGTATATGTTGTTTTCATCAACTTAAAGTTCAAAAACAACTTTTTTAGTTAAGACTGTGATTCATTTGTCATTGAAATGTTATTTAGGGGTGTATACTGATGTATTTTGACAAAAAAGTTTTAAGACATTCAGGGCAACATTACTGTTTCACTTTTGAGTGTGATTGTTGAAAGAGAACATGTTTTACAACTCTTGAGCTTTTTACAATCATACTGTGACACTTCCGGGTGTTGCAAAATCCCTATTATACAGATTGTGCTTTGGTGTAAGTACCCTTTAATAGATGTGGGGAATATTGTGGGTGAAGTTTTCAGTGGAAATCTTGGGGCTTATGGGATCTGGTGTGACAACTGTGACAGCTGATGGGATGTCGACAGTAAAGATAAAACACTCCCTTAATTCTTGCTAATATAGTGTTTAAACTATTGTAGGTGGACTAAACATGATCACCTACTAGAACCACCCGGCACCGAAACGCATGACAAGGAAAAGCCAGTTTTACACACTGTAAAAAATTAGCAGTTCATTCAGTCGCTTTTGACCCGTAGATGTGGATGTGTGAATTTTTTATTCGATAAGTACAGATCTATTTATGGATGTCAAAGAAGTATGGTTGTGTTTTGAATGTTCTGTTCATGGAATGGTCAGTGTCGGATCGCTTAACATTTTGAGACAGACATTTTTTGCAGTGTAGCCTGTCTAGAAGTCCAACCTATCAATCTATTGAACCCGGAGAGGAAATGCCTCCTATTGGTCAGAATGCAGACTGGAGGCGGGACCTAGGGCGTTTCCTTTAGTGTAACAACAGCGCCGTCACTCTCCAGCCCTGGGCACATACACATGCACACACACACACACACACACACACAAACACACACACACACATGTACACACTGACACACACGCGCTGTGTCCCTGTCCGCCGCTGGTGAATGTCCAGTTTGTGTCGCCCGGGTTATGGCTCAGTACGCACCCCAGGCTTATGGACTTTCAGACGAACAGGGATATCTCCAAGCCTATGAGGATGTTTTGGAAAAGTACAAAGGTAGGACCAGTACTGACTGGATGTTATTTAAGATTATAGACGATGAAGAAATTGACTGGTTACTGCTTGACAGGTCAATAAATGTCAGCCTGCCCCTGCTCTGTGGTGACTGGCTGGTCCTGGTGTCTTTATCCCTGCAGTGGAAAAGTGGGAATATTTCCTGCATGACATCACATTTGGGCTGAATTTATGATCCCAAAACTAAGCTTTATACTGAGATTTGATGCCGTAGTAGATCATTCATTATTTTTGTAATCTTACATAGTTATATTTTATAATATACATGTTAAAATATGTACAGACATCCTTTTGTATATTATATTATATTTTGTTTATTTGTGATGGTACAATGATTTATTTTTTATTTATTTTTTATTTTTTTGCTGCTTCATTAGTAGAGTTAATCTGTGTGTATGGTTCTCAAGGCAGATATGAGCATGACATAGCAGGATGAGACATTAGCTCACATCAGTAGCTCCTGTCGGTTCATATGTAGATGCTCTTTTTGGGTCTGTGCCATCAATTAGAACAAATCTATTACACAAGTGGTCTGCGTTACTCAGTGTCTTTGACAGTTCAGCCTCTCTGACAAAATCATATACATATACTCAAGAGACAGGCCTGTAGAGACCCCCCGCCCCCTCAAGCAGAATTCAGACTGACAGCAGCGGTTTAGGCCCTTGTATTCCTTCCCCACAAGACCAACCAGAGCAAAATAACACTGCAGTCAATAATATACAACAAACAGTGTTTTCATAGAGGCTGTTCCTCTCAGCTGTTCAGTGTTGTAGCCAGCAGGGCCGATCAGCTGTGGTAAAAGGCTTATAAATGCCCTGACTGGACTCCACTGTGATCATATGATGTAGCATCATTAGGAATCTGTTGTCTTCAAGCTGAAGAAGTAATTTTTCTTACTTTGTCTTATCAGTAACAAGCATTTGGTGTTTTGGATAGATTCTTTTTTTTTTATATATATATATATATTTTACTCCTACACCAGTTGTAATGATGAATCCAACAAGAAAGGGTAAGACTATTTTCCTTTTCCTTGATGATTTCCATGATATTTTCAACTATTTTAAAGGTTATTAAATTAGCGCGGCATCACAGAAATGCTGCTTATTTTTATTTGCAGCCTGAAATTAAGCATTCTATTTTACCTAGTGTATTTTTTAGTGTTTTTGTGTTAATATGCACTGAAATGTGTGGCTATGGAGTGGTTCTGGTATGCACTGGGCTAATCATTACTTCTAGCAAACTCACCCAAAACTCTTTGTTTACATCAGGATATGTGTGGAAGAAAAGAAAGAGAAAAGGGCTTTGCAATGGGTTGGTGGAAATGTATAGATATCAGGAATTTCTCGTTTTTTATTTTTACAGTGTTGTGGACTATTTTTGTTTGAGATCAGTGCAGGTTGAAGACGAGGCACTATCCTTAGACTTATTGGAAAAGTCAATAAAGTTAGTAGAGAGTTAAGAAAGAATGATTTGGAAAAACTGAAAACTCAAGAAATTAACTTATATTTACAGTAAAAGTGATTTTACCATCGAACGTGATCAAAAATAATATTTATGCAATCAAATACTAACTCCTGTGTGCATCCTGTGAGTAAAACAGAGAAAAGAAAACATGGAATGAAGAAAAAAATCACAGTTTTTGTCAGTACAATGCCACAGATATTGATGGAAAAACTAAAGTTATTTTGGTTATTATGAAGAAAACTATGGAGAATGTCTACATATCAGCTCTGAAATTAAAGTCTTATGAGCAACTATTGTTACTATCATTATATTTGTCCAAACAAACCTTCAGTTGTACCAGGCATTAAAATTAGCAAGAAATTGAAGTAAATAAGGGTGGTCTAATAATTTCTCTGTGATTTTATCTTTAATGCATAGAAAAACTGTATATTTTTTATGACCGTGTGATCAAAACAGTCACAAAACTCACACAATAAACACCAGAGTTAGTATTTGGCTCCATAAATATAATATTTGGTGTGCATTTCTATTTAGACACCTAAAGATAATTTGATAATTTACTTTAAAACTGAAATTTTCTATAGTATGTTGGTGAAACACAGGGAAAAAAAATTCTGTCTCTATTTTTATTTTGTTTTTATTTGTTACTGATGAGGATCCAAAGCCCCAAGCATCTCTCCATGTGATGCAAAGTGTATCAATGGGATATTTTTACTGCCAAGTAATTAATGGTAACCAAACAAACACAACAAAACATACCAGTAAATAGAACAGCCGTTGGGTCATCTTAAGACACAAACATTTCCTTTGTTGCCATAAGTCCAAATATAGATTCATATAAATGGATAAACTCAATCAATAGACTGTTTTTATGGATAATACTGGTATTAGGAACACAGTTAGAATCACAGTTTAAGAAAAAAATAAGGATAAACATGATATATTGAAGTCCAGTCTAACTAATGGTGAACTCCAACTATTAAAAATATCAATATGATGTAAATGCTGCATTAATGTTAGAGAAAATCAGCTGAGTTTGGGTTTACTTAAGATTTTCTTGTGGCTAAGCATAACTATTTCCATTCAGTGCTGTGCTGTTGGTGCATTCATGTTGTTTGTTCTTAGTCCAGCTGTAAGAACGCCATGCTAATTAGGTATTAGTGCTAATAACATACTTTGGGTTGAACTGAAATTCAATGCGAGCAGTACAAAAGAGTGTAAAGTTGAAGAATAATAAGTCTACGACATGGTTTCCTTGACACACACACACACACACACACACACACACACACACATAACAGTTAATGTTACTGGGCAGTGGTTTTATGGGATCACGTTGTTCTAGCAAAGTCTGATTGGTTGACATGATGGGTCTCCCACAAGTTGATCATCCTCTGACATTAAGAAAGATTTAATGGATTAGACATGTGGTGGTTCAGTCAGTACACTCGCAGTTCATTTTGTTTTTTAGATGCCACGCGGTGTAAATGATTTCACAAATGTGACTGACAGTGATGTTGTTAACAGACAGAGTATTTAATATTTAATGTAGGGTGTTTTTTTTTTTTGTGTCTTTGTGTTGCAGCGGGGGAGGGAGGGAGTAAATGACATGTAACAGAGGTCACCCATTAACTGCCTTAACTGTTTGACTTTGAGCAACTATGAATACAAAGAAAATCTGAAATTTTTCTTATGGTTTGGAGAGAGAGTGTGTGTGTTTTTTTTTGTTTTTTTGGAAGAAAAACTGATGGAAGAAAAAAAATGTCAAAAAAAAAAAGAAAAAGTTGAATAAACTGGCATAGCACATACTTTAATACCAGTAGGATAAAACAAAACTAAAATGAATTGCTGCTGTAAACACCTGAGTGTACAATTTATTTTATATGATTAAAATACACCTATAGAAGCTTTTGACTCTTAGAGAGGAAAGAAAATCTGAAATCGTTCTTACGGTGTCTAGAAAAACATTATGTTTTAATGTGCTCCTTTTGAGGAAAACTACAGGAAGAAAATATATTCAAATCCACATTAGAGATAAATAAAAAAAAAAATAAAAAAAAAGTGGAATAAACAAGCAAGGAAAATACTTTGATACCAGCAGGATTAAAAAAATAAATAGCTGTAAGCATCCAAGTGCATCTTTTTTTTTCCCCTATTATTTTTCTGTGATTTATTAAAACACACCCTAAAGCTTTTATTCCTTTAACGAAACTCACTTATTTGACATGACAGTATCAGTGCATAACTAGTTTCTGGGATGCTGTCTGTGTATTTTTTGCCTGTTATAGGGTGTGGTCTCTTCCTGCCTCTGTGATGTTTTATCTGTGAGTCACTATCTCAGTATTTTGATTGCATCTCTTGTAGGTAACATGATCCATTTATCCACGTTAAAGATGACCCTAAGATAATTCAATTTGCCCCATACCCCACCCCCCCTCTCTTTTTTTTTTTTTTTTTAAAAACACATATTACCTCTTATTACCAAACATATATGAGTGAGAGAGCATTGTCTTTTTTGCACAGTCACTGCCTTTGTCCATCCTCCTGGGTTGTGCCCGGCCCATCCCCTTTGCTCTATGTCGACAGCCCACTCATCACATTCAGATGGCCCACACACACACACACACACACACACACACACAGCCTGCTCTCTCTATGGAGACTGTCTGCTATTGTACAAAAGACACTTTGTTTTTATTTGAGCAGGATTCAAGTTCCACAGACTTATTCATGTGTCCAGTTAATGTTGGTGACACGTCTTTATTGTCTTTTTCGCTGACATTGCACCATGAAGGAGCCACATGTTAAAGGTGGTCTCGACGAACCCAGGTGGAAGATTATTGCTTTGGGATTATACGTTATTGTAGCCTCCCAGAAATGAATGAAGTAATGATAATAAAAGTTATGACATGACAATCAGACATCTTGATTATCTTGTTTATATATAAAACATCTACTAACATTCATAGATTCGTTTTTTAATACTTTTCTAAGTCTCATTTAATGCTTCAGGAAGTGGAAACACCAGAATCTAAACCTTCTCCTATTGGTTTTTAAAGTGGTTTCATGCTGCGATAGAAAACTGAAACCAAGTATCATGCTGTCTCTGATAATAGTCATACAGAGAGAACATTTAAGTTCGCTTTAGATTCATTCATCCTTTAACCTTTCTCTGAAAACACTTGGGATGAACCAGAATCTTGTGTTACACTCTAGATTTTTGACAGCTTATAAACAGAGCAGAGACAAGGTGCAGGATTCCTGTTGGGTTACTTGGATTATCAAAGGCTTTGAGGGTAATTATGGATTTTTTTTTTTGTCCATTGATATCAAAAAAGCATGAAGTGCTGATGAACCCACTACCTGCTGTTCTACTGTTCTATAATATGTCATGTACTGTAACAGGAACCACTTTGAGTAATAAAGGTGTCATTTTACAAGTTTCCCTATGTTGTCAGAGCATTTGGAGATTTATAAGGAAAACAAAAAAGTTAAATGCAGAATAAATTATTTAAGGATGAAAATCATGCCCTGTAATGAACTAGCGACATGTTGAAAGTGTACCCGCCTTTGTCTCTAAGTAGCTGGAATTGACTCTAGTGACGATAAAGCAGGTTCATATAATGAATGAATGAATGAATAATAATAATTCTATGACATATAGAATAGAATAGAACATAATAGAATAGAATAGAATAGAATAGAACATAATAGAATAGAATAGAATAGAGCAGTATAGAGCAGTATAGAATAGAACAGAACAGAATAGAAAAGAATAGAACAGAACAGAATAGAATAGGATAGAATAGAGCAGTATAGAATAGAATAGAGCAGTATAGAATAGAATAGAATAGAATAGAGCAGTATAGAATAGAATAGAGTAGAATAGAATAGAATAGAATAGAATAGAATAGAATAGAATAGAATAGAATAGAATAGAATAGAATAGAATAGCCTTTATTGTCATTGTGCAAAAAGCAAATAATGAAATTGGAGTGGTAGGTCTCACCCACAGTGCAAAAATAAAGTGTAAACATAAGAATTTGAAAGGAACAAAAGACAATAAATACAGTTAAAAAATAAGAATAAATGTATAAAAACTATTACACAATTAAAAACTGCCATTATTATTGCACATGCCCAGGAGGAGGGGAGGTTATGCATTGAGGAGTCGGACAGGAAACATTGTCCCCTTCCAGTATTTGGTATAATTCAGAATAGTGTTAAAATATTTTACTGCTCCTTACAGTCTAAAACAAAAGTAAAAATGACATATTTAATACAATTTTACTGTTAAAGAATGATCACTGTAGAATATTTGCTCTAAACGTATTTATTATGCTTAATTTTAGGTATATGATATAGATATTATGTCAGATTTTATGCAGCTCGGTGCTTTTGCGTTGTATCAGTGTCAGACTGTGACGCCTGCGCAAACATATTTCCAAATGTTGTATTTGTATGCTGTCATGGTGATAGGAAGACCAGCATGACTGAGCCTCATTCCATAGCTCTGCTTAGCTCCTCTAAGATGAGATCATCCTGCATGTCGCTGTCCCACCCCTGACTCATTCCTCTCCCACTCTGGCAGCACCACCCACCCTTTCTCTACCAAAACGAAGCAGATGCTGGGAAGTAATCTCATACGAGCGGTTCGGATACACATTTCCTACATTGTCTGTGTCACTGGTGGCCAAAAAAAAAAAAAAAAAAAAAAGAGCAGCTCCATCTGTTGTTTATCGCACATTAAGGAAATAGTTGTAAAAATATTCTTTAGTCTATTTTCATTCATTGATTTCGCATTATGTTTAGTTTATTTTTTGAAAATGGAGGTCACATGTCAAAGATTTTAGTAGCAGATCACACCCAGTTTTGTAGTATCATACAGGATGGTGCTCCAATGTGTGTTTTAAATGTAGGAAACATTTGGATCATTTTTACAGTTGTGAAAAAAATGACTTAATATTTTCGAAGGTACTTTATCACACAAAAAAATGTATTTACAGTCATGGAAAAAAAAATCATTAGAGCATCAAAAGTCATGATAAATGATGGTTATCTAACTCCTGTGTGTGTGTGTGTCATGTAACTAAAATGGACAGAAAAGAAAATTCCTAAAAGCACTGGTTTTGTCTGTACAATGTCATAGATATTGAAGTATAATAAAAAAAAAAAAACATGGAAAATTGATAGATATCAGCTTTGATATACTGTGGGCATTTTGTTATTATCATTATATTTATCCAAACAAATATATTTTTAGTTGTACCAGGCATTAAAATGAACAAGACATTGAAGAAAAAAAGGGCGGTCTAATATTTTTTTCCCTGACTGTTGACTTTTTGTCCTAAATTGCAATAATTTTAGAAAGCCTATAAGGTTCTAGGGATCATTTCTTTGTCCTCATATTGTTGTTTTTTCTGTCTTTCTGTACATTGCTTCTAATCTCAGTGCGAGTCTGGAGTGGAAAACAGATTTCCCCACATGCACAAATATTCTCCCTTAATTGTGTCAGTTGCAGCTGTTGCACAAATGGAGGCTTGTACTAGTGTGTGTTTGTGTGTCTGTTTGTATCAGTATGTACATATGCCCCATTAGCTGTCATTAATGCCTACTCCTTTCCTCTTCTCAAGTTTGCTGAGTGCTTTTGCGATGAGAGCTCATGTCTGTTGGCACTTTGCCAACGTTACCTTCATCCTCCATCTGCTTTGCATCATGGGTATTCACTATGGCCTCTGCAGGAGGTGATACAGTATGTTGAGCATTGCAGCAATATTAGTAATGCTATTAATTAAATGCCTTTTTATAAGGATTAAGTTAAATATTTCACTAAAGTAACAAATAAAATAATAATAATATGCTCCAACTATATAATCTTTTATTTTCGTCTCTTTTTGGATTCGACTCATTGAGAAAATACTGACTGGAAAATCTGCTTTGAAGGCTTGGCAACCTGTTTCAATCACTGTTCTGGTCACATATTTCAGATGGTGCCCTTCCCTTTTGAGAAGACACTCTAGTATTCTCACTTCCAAAGAATGTTAAAAATGCATCCTCAAGTAACTCCCCCTCACCATGTCCCTTGCATCTTTGTTTACTACCTTTACGGATACTATAGGTGCTATGTTTAAATTATAAGGCGGGGTCAGGAGGTCGCCATTTTACACTGAGTCATAATTTCAGTGGGGATACTTTGTAACTGAGTATATTAACCCTTACAGACCCATTATGTTCAACGGTGTAAAGTTTCATAATGTAAAAGGCTGCTTTTCTTGTATGCTACAGAGATAATATGATCAGGTATTAAGTATTAAGTGATGTTAGGGGGGGGGGAAGGCAATTTTGGAGGCATGTGTGTTTAGAATAATTTATAAATGATTTTTTTTAAATAAATATTTTTATTGGATTTTTCATACATATGCAACTTTATCATTAAGGAAGCAAAAGTAATGTGTTATGTAGTATAATGTGAGATGGGGGTGGGTCACAGTCCTTTTTTCAATATTTTTTTGTTATTACTAATGTATGTAGTAATTGCTATGATGTCTTGATTATCTTAATTTATTATTATTAATATATTTGCTCTGCCATTAGTTCCTTGAACTGAGCAAATTTATAATTTATAATACCTACACACAATTCACTATGTATTAACCATTTATTACCTGTTTGTTAATGGTTTATTCATACACAATTTATCATAAACAAATCATTTGTTCTTCTTTTCTATGAACAAACCATTTGTAGCCGTGTGAACAAATACTTTATGATTAATTGTGTACAAGGAATACATTAATAAACATTAACAAACGGGTAACAAATGGTTAGTACATCATGAACACATCATTTACACATGAGTAACAAATGGTTAATACATGGTGGAATGTGTGTAGGTATTATAAAGTGTTACCAGAAAATGTTCTTCTGATTAAAATAAATAAATGAAAAAAAAAAAAAAAACATTTCCAGGTATTTTAAAAAGGTAAAAGGAAGTTGTCTTATACAATAGATTTAATATCAGCCCTTGTATAAATGAACCATAATTAACTATTATCCCTTCACAACCACGATAAAGAGAAAAAACAAAATAAGAAAAAACACCACAAAGAAATATATACAAATAATATAATAATAAATGCAGTAGTGACTTCTAGAGAACACAGACTAGTATTAAAAACACATCTTGCCTCTGCTTTCAGAGTTGGTTGTGACACAAGATGTGAAATGAGAGCTGTTGGGCAAGAATGTTTAGCGCGTCCTTGCTACACGCTGGAAGGTGGAGGGCTTTTCAGTTTAGTCCTTATGTGTGTTTTTATTTCCCTCCCATACGAGGTCAAGAGGATTACACAGGCTGGATTTTGATTGCTGGGACTTTTTGACTTTGCTCTGCTCAGAACATTAGGATATTTCAGGCTCTCTGTCGTAACAAGATGTCGAAGGGTGTCACCGTCCCCCCCCCCCCCTGTGCTGTTTTTTTTTTTTTTTTTTTTTTTTTTCTGGGAAAATAAATCCTATTGAATCAGAGTTTCTAAACTGTCATGAAGACAGACCTGTATTATTTGCTCTAGGCTGTTCTGCTGCGTTTCCAACTGTCTGTTAGTTCAGTGCTGATGTGAACCTCAAGTCAGTAAATCCTATGCAACATGTAAAACCAAAAAAAACAAAAAATCCTTCAAAACCAATATTTATGACATAAACCAAACTTTTCTGTCATGTTAACAGAAGCCATGCAGAAAGTTTTGTCTTCAGTCATGTTTTCTAGCCCCCCAAGTGGCACAGATTACATGGTTTGCAGTTGCAGGGCTGCATGGTTTAGGGTTGTTGCTATTTATAGCCGAGCACATATGCTTTGCTAAGGTCTACAAATAAGTCTCTCTGTGCTCTATGGCTGTTTGTGTGGAGGCGGTGGTGGACTTCAGACAAGCACCTGACTCAGATGAGTTTCCTTATAAACTCTGTATGGTAGAAGTGTCCTAGAGCTCACTTTTTTAAATTTTTTATAAAATTGTAGTCACATTGTAATTTGTACAGGAATAGGCTTAAACAACATTAGAAAGTGTCCTAAAGTTTTAATGTTAGTGTGACGCAGAGAAGTTAATTAATTTATTAAAGTCAGAGATTTGTGTTAGATTTTTATCAACTGTTTAATAAGAGCAAATATTAAAAAAAAAAGTATATTTATGACTTTAAAAGTTATTTATACATTTTCGCAATTATATAGACAACAAACAGTAACCCCAATCCCACCCACCCAAGGGTACAATATAACACATACAGTATTCTAGTTAATAATAATAATTTAGAAATCAACAATAATAGAGACAACAACAAAAAACAAAACAAAAAAACTCAAAAACAAACAAAAAAAACCCATTGAAATGTAACAATAGGAGAGTAGATGGCAGTAATAGAGTGATATTCATGATAGTTCTCATTTTTGACAACAATCACAATAACAGAAACAATAACGATAGTAGTAAAAAAAGACTTTTATTATGTTTTCAAAAGGATAAAATCCCATTGTATAAGCTCTAGGTGCTGAATTTGGTGATAAATTCAGATCTTTTCAATGCAATAAGTCATTTTTTTCCCCAGTACATGACCATAAGGCATACTCTATCCATGTGGGCCCCAGGAGGGTTACATTTGGGATCCATATAAAGGTCCCACGTGGGTTTGTTCATGGTTTCCATGGTGACCCCACAGTTGTTTTTTAGCCCATATCAGAATCAGAATATCTTTATTGTCATTGTATACCTTGAACAACAAAATTAAGGTAGAGCCGTCGGGTTCAGAGCAAAGATTTTCAGAAAGACAACATATATCAGTGAAAGGTCCATTCATTTATATAAAAAATAAAAGTATTGCAACCTATGCTATTTGTAAAACAGAATTTAAGTAGTGCAAACGACATGAAATATAAATATCATGGCAGAAATAGTGTGAAAAATAAATAATATGTGACATTCAGATCTCTGTTTCTGTTTCTCATATGGATAAAAACATGTGGGGTCACCATGGAAACTACAGACAAACCCACATAGGACCCTTACGCAGCCCAAAGGTAACCCTTCTGGGGCCCACACGGACATGCTGGGTGGGATGACATGATATTTCTACTATAGGTACAAAAATCCTAGTGGGTAACCTCATCTGAACTAAAAACCCTGGTAATTTATTTACTGTTGATTCTGCACTTCAGTCATTTTCTGGTTAATTATTTTTAGGAAGTATCTATTGTCTGTGCCTGTTTTTTTTTCTTTGTACGTAGCATTTCTTTAACACAAGATAATTGAAAGTAGACGTTAAATTTTGACCAGTATCTTGATTTTATTGTTTTGATGTTAATCTTCACATGCATATTTGTGCCTCATAGATGAAACGGAATGATTAGTTAGATAAATGAAAGGCATGAAAATATGTTTTTAGTCATAAACAGATTTATGATTATGAAGTAACTAAGTACAAGTACTTCCTTTACTGTACTTAAGTAGATTTTCTAAGTAACTATACTTTATTTGACTATTTATTTTCCTGGAAACTTTTTACTTTTACTTCCTATAAATATCTGTACTTTATACTATTTACATTCTCAGAATAGAACCATTACTTTTTCAAACTACACAAAAAATAAGTCGTAAATCAGAAATTGTGACTGACTATATCATTATTTGGACTTTTTATCTCACTTATCCATTTCTTATCTCATAATTTTGACTTTTTATCTTATAATGCAAACTTTTTTCTCATAACTTTGAATTTTTTTTTTTTCATGATTTAGATCTTTTTATCCCATAATTATGCTTTTTTTCTTTAATGTACTATTTCTGACTTTTGAATTTTTCCTAAATGTCCTGTCAAAAATACCATGACCCAATAAAACACATCATTTACCCAATAACTCACTTTTAAATCTGTTTTTTTCCTCATTAAATAAGTATTATTTCATCCAAAATGCAGTATAATTTTTACTTTATTACAATTGAGAAGTTGTACCTTTTTATTTTTACTTTGAATCAGTACTACTACTTTTACCAGAGTATTTTTTCCACACAGAAAGTACAGAATATGAGTACTTTTACTACCTTTGATCATGTCTTTACCATAGGTGAAATGGGCAAATGATATGAAAGTCCAAGTGCTATAATCAGATTATTAGCTGTTATAAGTACAATAAAAGTAATTAAGTGTTGATTGTTATTGTCACAGAGGTGAGTTAGTATCTTTCTACCAGAGCATGACTAAAATGTCATGCATTTTTATTCGATCTATTGTTATTACAAAACAATGCACTACTTCTCTCTCTTTTTTTTAAAGAGTCTCTTTTGGGTTTGAGGTCAAAACACTTACATGCATATCCTCAAGAGGGCACCACACTATCAAACTCACCTTCATGCCTCTGAATAGAACAGGTATCGTCATTTAACCTGTTACATGATGTACAACCCTGCCTCCATGAGTTGTGCGTCAGTTTTGCTGCTACTTTTAAAGCTGTAGAGCACAGGTGTCAAACATTCGGCCCAGGGGCCAAATCCGGCCCGCCTAAAGTCCAATCTGGCCCTATGGATGAATTTATTAAATACAAAAATGACACTTAAGTATAAATCATTTTAGCTCATGGTTCACAGTCTCATAATATCCTATAAATATTCACAAGTTAAAGAAAAATGTCTTTGTAAAGTAGCTTTTTTTTTTTTAGTTAGTGACACTAAAACAAAGTATAATTGCACCAAAAGAAAAATCTCACTAATCAGAACAAATATGAAAAAGTGGAAATATCTTAAGAGAAGTTAGTACAATTTTAATAATATTCCACCTATTGCTGAATATTTTGTGTATCTGTAGATCCAATGTGAGTTAGAATATATATATATATATATATATATATATATATATATATATATATATATATATATATATATATATATATATATATATATATATATATATATATATATATATATATATATATATATATATATATATATATATATATATATATATATATATATATATATATATATATATATATATATATGTGAATGATAAATTAAAGCCTAATATTGTTTGTTTTAATGTAGTTTTACTTTTTTCACTCTAAAACAGAGAGAAAAGTTTGGAGTTCACATTATTTATAAATTATTATGGGTTTTTTTGGGTTTTTTTTTTACTGGATCGGTCCACTTCCAATGAATGTGGCCCCTGAACTAAAATGAGTTTGACACCCCTACTGTCCATCCTAAAAACTACCTTTCATGCCATTGGATTTTAATACGAGTGTGTTAAATGAGTGTGTGCTGTCAGTAATTTATGCCGAATGTAAAGTAGAGTCGCCTTCTGCTGATCTGAGCTGCAGGGTTTCCTGGAAATATTGGGTCAACTAATCTATATTAATGAGTTTCTTCAGGGAGGTTTATATATTATGCAGCAAACAGCCTCAGATATGGATGTTACAGACCAAAATTGTGTCTCAAGTGTGGGCTGCACTGCATGATTTTTCTGTGATTCAACTTGGGACTCAGGGATGCAGAAAGCGAGGATGACACAGCAGCATTATTGGAAAAAGTCTCCCACTGCGTCCCACTCACAGCAAAAGAAAAGGCCCTTTTTGTTGTCCGTCACTGTCGTTGATTAATTTTATTAACTTGTCCTATTTGGACTCTGATGTGAGAGACCCACGACCTGCTTCTCATTTAATTTTCCAGTTTCATGGTCTGGATTTGTAGAAAATTGGACAAATTGATAGTCAGACCAACCCACTTTTCATTCTCCCCTTGGCTTTCACACTTTCACTATTTTTAGGTGAACTAAATGTAATGATCTGTAGAGATTATACAGAGTAGAGAAGTCTTAAATGAATTCTGTTTTGCTTTTTTTAAATGGAATTATACATTTTAAAACATTGGCCTGTGGTCTCCATAAAAGGGCTGCATGATAGTTGATAGTTTGCGATTTTTTTTTTTTTTTTTAGCCCTGTGATATGAAAAAGTCAAAACTCAATAGTATAACATTATTGTGTGGTGCCAACATAAATGGTCAAATAAATTAGTTGTGTTACTTCAATATGTATAAGGTGCTATTGACAGAGAACAGTTGTTTCAATATCATCTTTCTTGAAGCTGAAATAATTACAGATAAGTGACGTGGCTTTTCTTTTTTTGCACCAATTCTTCGTTTACAGTGATTTTCTCTTGTTCGTTGTTCAGTTTTTAAATGTTATTAGTAATAATAATAATAATAATAATAATAATAATAATTATACATTTTATTTATATGGCACTCAAAGACGCTTTACATGAAGTAAAAATAGAACAATAAGAGTCCGACGACAATAAAATAAGACAAACAAACAATAGAAAACAGAGCAATCACACATTAAAACTGTGTGCAGTGTGTGTCACATACCCTTGAAATTAGAGAACATATTGAGTCCATTGGCCTCCTACTAGGGCTGCACATTATGTGATTTTTTTAATTAACCCTGCGATATATATTGCAATGTGAAATCATACTCAGGAGTATATAACAGCTGTGGTACTGACCCAAACGGTCAAACAGATTAGTGGTTGACACAGAACATATGTTTCAGTATCATCTTTCTTGTAGTTGAAATAACTCTACATAACTGATGTTGCTTTTCTTTCTGGCACCGAGCTTTGGTTTTGGGTGATTTACTGTTGTTCACCAATGACTCACTCCACTCCAAACTGGTTCAGAATGATTGTGATGTGTTCAGTGTGTGTCAGGTTCTATTGAAATTAGATGAGAAAATGTTGAGCTCATTCATCTCCTACATTACAGGACCTGACATGTGAATATTGCACACACGTACATTGAGATGTCGATGCTTAAACAATATATAGTGCAGCTTTACCTCTTACATTGTAGGATTTATGATGTAACTATTACACACTTGTACACAGTGATGACGATGCTTAAAATGACATATTGTAAATGCTATGATTGGGTCTGAATTCTTCATTAAATAAATTCTACAGGTCCATCTTCATCATTATTCTTGACTAATACCAGCAGAAAGACCATTTACAGCACTAGCCCTTTAAATGCACATGTGCCCCCCACCCCATCCAGGTTGTTGACTGTGCTGTTCTGTCACGTTCAGTCACTTGGGTTCATTAAAACAACCGACAACTGAAGATTTTTGTTCATCAGTCTGAAGTTTAGACATATTTTCAACTATAACTGCTGCTGTTAATAATAATAATGGTGCACAGGAATGTTCATTGGAAGTCTTGTTATCATACGTGCAAATGTCATGATGATGTAACTAGTTATAACTAGGTTATTAACTAGGAATTAAAATGACTTAATTTTGCTGGGATGAATATAGTCATGAAAATTATTATTAGACCATCAAAAGTAATCAGAAACAATGGTTATGTAATCAAGTATTAACTCCTGTGTGTGTCATGTGACTAAAACAATGAATAAAAGCTCTGTTTTTCTCAATACAATGACATAGATATTGATGTAAGAACTGAAATGGTTTTGGTTATTATCAAGAATAATATGGAACATGGATAGATATCAGCTCTGAAATTAAACTGTAATGAACTATTTTTGTTATAGTTATATTTGTTTATACAAATGTATGTATCTTATATGGTATTAGCTCGACTCAGGTGCCCATCACAGATACAATCACACCAAGCGCACAGTGATTTTTTTCAAAAGCCACCAAAGACAGACATGTCTTCATGTCCACAACCATCATTGCATGACAGAATGAATTTAACTTACCAGTCTGTTTCCTATAACTATGAATCTAGTTGTTAAAAAATGGTACATCACACACTGATAACACAGACAAAACTCCACTAATCAGTTCAATTAAATTTTATTTATAAAGGTGTCTCACAGGGCTTTTTACATAAAACACAATCAACTACAGAAATAGATTAAAAAGTCCCAAGCATCCCCTGTCCTTAGACCCTCCTCCTTGGCAACAAAAAAACTTCAAAACCCAGTGGGAAAAAGAAGAAATCTTGAGGAGAACTACACTGAAGGAGAGATGCACAGACGATAGATGAACGTCCATGTTATAGTATCACTTCTGACTGGTTCACAGTAAATTTTGCAGTGTTAAATCAACACTTAGAGAGTTTATTTAACTTCTTCTAGAGTGTATTTGGTCCCATTGTCTCCAAATTAACACTGCAAAATCTACAGTGTTGGAACCTCAGTGGATGTGATACCAAAAATCTGGGACAGAGCACTATGGTACCAGGTCCTTTTTCATAATGAAATGCGTTGGGACGAGTTGGTACTAGTGGAAACACGACATTAGTTGTACCAGGCATTAAAATGAACAAGAAATTGAAGAAAAATAAAGGTGGTCTATTTTTTTCTACCACAACGTTCAAGTTAGCTTTGCAGTACGCTGAAAAAAGTAAAACATTGAATCAACTTAAAAAAAATATTCTTCAATTTGGATTTTTTTATCTCATGATTTTGACTTTTTAATGTCATAAATTTTGACTTTTTCTCATAATTTTGACTTTTTATCTCATAATTTTGACTTTTTCTCATAATTTTGACTTTATCTCATAATTTTGACTTTTTCTCATAATTTTGACTTTTTATCTCATGATTTTTACTTTTTATCTCATAATTTTGTCTTTTTATCTCATGATTTTTACTTTTTATCTCATAATTTTGTCTTATTATCTCATAATTTTGACTTTTTTTTCCCGACACCTAAAAAAATCTAGTTGAATGAACCAAATTGAATTGCATGGGGTTATTTTAATTTAATTTAATTTAATTTGATTCACCCAACTAGATGTTTTTATATGTGACCTATTGAAGAAGAATATTTAAGTTGATTCAATGTTTTACTTTTTTCAGTGTAACTAGAGGGTTTAAATTCAAACTTAAGGAACTACTGAGGTCCAAATACACAAATACATTTACCAAAGACTAATAAAAGTGGGATTAACATAATATAACCCCTTTAAAGTATTTCTATTATTTTGGAAATATGCGAATAAGCCTTCATGATTACTGTATCTGAACACTTGTAAGAAAAAAGTACACATTTTTTTGAAGCAGAAATCTTCAAGTACAACAAAATACATTCATTTTCCCTCACATGTGCATTTAAAACCACTGAAATCGGAGTGTCCTTATTAGAGTTTTCCATGCAGAATCATGAAGAGTACTTTTTTTTTTTTGCTGATATAAACACTGTGGGGAGTCTTGGCATCTCCACAATAGAAAGATGAGTATCTGAATACTTTTGCATCCTTAGTTTTAACTATTGATATTTCTCAAGACTGATTGATACCAGTTATTGTCATTGGAGCTGCTTAAATAAACAGATTTTGCAATGGTAATAACTTAGAACTGAGGTCTGGATGTTAACAAGGAGCTTTTCTTCTTTTTCCTTTTTTTTTAAAAAAGGAGTAGACATTTTATTTTTTTTTTCTGTGGCTGCTAGATAAACACAGAACAACGTGGAAACCCAAAATAGTGAGTAGCCATGGAAAACCTGACAGGACTCGTTCTTGATGCTTGATGGGAAAGGGAGTCAGTGGTGCCCTAGAGCCTAGTAGGCAGACAGACAGGCAGGCAGGCAGGCAGGCAGGCAGAGGGAGGCTGTTACTGCTTCCTTATCCACATGTCAACCATCTATCTCAGCTGCAATCCTCCAGACAACCTTCAACAACTTTTACACAGGATGAAATACCCGCTACAGAGTCAGATGGAGCGTAGGGCTCACCTGGTAACACTAATGTGCTGCATGGGTCAGTATTTGTTTTCATCATTGGTGCCATTTTATGTAACGTCTACACCGATTCTTTTCTAATTTACAGCACAAACATCCTTTAAGTTTATCCAGGTTGTTTGTATGGTTAGTCTTGTGGTTAGACTTTAGAAAATGACCGTCCACGATTAGCAGTTGTTGTGATTAGTAGTTGGTTTAAAGGAATCTAGGTCGATTATCTCTGGTCTTGTTTTGTCATTAGGAGTTTTCTGTTGCTTTAAAATGGGTTGTGTTTTGGCCGACTGCAAGAGTTGAATTAAGTGAAATGAGTCACGCTGTGGTGACTGGACTGAGTCCTGCAGATGACGATAGGAATAATAATAAAGTTGGATTTTATAGAAATTAAATTTAACCACTTAATACTTTATGAATGTACATTTCTGTTGCTTTTTGATCATTTCCATTTGCATCTCACTGTCATTTATGTCCATGGCTTGAGGACGACTGGTTGCTATAGAGATGAGAAACTAAAAAAAAAAAAAAAAAAAAGTAATTATAGAGCTTCCAGTTGAAAGTCATGCTATTTCAGGCTCTGGGAAATGACATCTTTTTATTCAACCTCAGGGACTTGTGAGTAATGGTACAGAAGCACAGAGGTAGTCTTTCAATCCAACATGGTGAACGTGCATTGCTGTTAGACGTTGATGTTGCAATGAAAGAAAAATGCTGCTTTTTTTTTTTTGACAGTAGCAAACACAGTAGAGAGAAAAACTAAAGAAAAAGGCAAAATTGTAGTGCTTTTTGAGATGTGCATTTGACTCAAAATGACTGAGAAGCTGTTAAAGTGCTGTTAACATATGTTCTAATCAATGAAATCATTAAAACAGAATGAGCAGAAACAATGTAAAATACATATACTGTGAACTTTGAGTCAAGTTTTGCTCATTTTAACAGATTCACTGTCATGTTCATGTTGTCCACAGGAAATAAACAAATCCACTATAAAAAAATTATTATTATTTTTACTTGTCTTGTCCAGGATCATAACAGTACAATGGTGTTCCTCTGTGTGTTGAGCTGTTTTTTATTTCATTTTTTGGTTGATGGATTTCTTGTTTTTATTAATTTCATGAAATATTCTTATATTGTTTTAGTGCATCTATTTTAAGTAGAACACTGTGATTTTTTTTATCTATGAAAAGCTCTTTATAAATAAATTTGACTTGTTGCACTGAACACCGGGGGAGTTCATAAAATATTTGAGATTCTCCTTCATATTCTAGTGTCTTTATTTTGTTTTTGTTGAACCACATTTTGATGCCTTGATGCCCAACAGGAAGGAACAGAGGGAAGAGAGAAAGAGAGAGTGAAGGATGGAGGGGGAAAAAAAAAAAGAAATTATTAAATGCATTGAAAGCACAATGTTGAATTACTCTCACATGTGCCATGAATACTTCCTCCTTTTTTGAGTGAAGCTTTGTTCATTTGAACACATTACAGTTCAGTGTAATTTGCTTGTGATCTTCATGCTTTCATCTGTTTCCCACAGGAAGCAAAACATTAAGCTGCAAAAAAATTTATTATTAAATGGATTGAAAGCAAAGTTTCCTTTTCTTTTCTCCTGTGGACGTAGTATTTATGAGTTTTTGTGAATGTATTCCTCATATATTTCCTCATATTTTTCATTTTCTTATCCTTTACATATTTCTATATTTATTTATTTTACTTGCTACCTAGTAACCATAGGCTAATACATAGAATGAAGTTCCTTAAATGTCTTCAAAAAGAAGTTTTGTGTTGCCCCAACAACTCTGTGACTGCTGTAAATTGTGGAGAATAAAACATAATCACCAGGTGTATTTTCTTTTTTTTTTTTTTTCTCTTCTCTCTCATCAGATGAAAGAGACAGAGTGCAGAAGAAGACATTTACAAAATGGATAAATCAGCATCTGATGAAGGTAAGATATAGTCTCTCTTTGTCTTTACATTTAAAACTAGAAAACCCCTTTTTTTTATTTATGTACTCATTTGTTCATATAGTAACCACAGCTGTTGAACTGTGACTTTTACATGACGGTTTTGATTTATGACATTTATAGTTTTCAAACAAAGCATTTCCTTCGAACATAAATATTAGTTAGACTGGAATTGGCAATGAAAACAATTACACTTTTCCACCATGAGTCCTGACTTGTAAAGATTCCTCCTCAGATATTATTACCACTTCTTAAAACTCATTTAGCATGACATGTGGTTGTGGACTGTTGCAGCAACAGGTTGTCTTTTGTTGACTCAGGAATCTCAATCGTTCACTATAATGTTTTATCTCTCTATGGAATTTAATGGAATGAATCAGCACAGAAACAAGCACTGGCATGACATGTGTTGTTATTATATGTGTGGGTTTTGTTTTAATGAGTCACGTATCAAGACGTCAATAATCCTGAATACTGAATATTAAAAACAGAAAACTTGTTTGGTTGCAATATCATGTTATTACCTGATAGATTAAAGGGGTCATATTTAACTAAATCCACTTTTATTAGTATTTAGTTCATTTATTTGTGTATTTGGACCCTGATAGTTCAAAAAGTTTCAATTTCAACCCTAACCCAGGTGTTGAAAAGCAATTTTTTTTCCATTTAGGCAAAAATTAAGTGTATATTTACAACTTATTTTAATTCCCTTTTAATTTGCTACATCTAGAACTAGTTGCATCATGACATTTGCACATATGAGGTCAATACTTCGGACCGGCACAGTGGTGCAGTGGTTAGCATTCGCGCCTTACAGCAAGAAGGACCCTGGTTCTATTCCCACACCAGACCTTTCTGTGTGGAGTTTGCATGTTCTCCTCATGTCTGTGTGGGTTTTCTCCAGGTACTCCAGTTTCCTCCCACCATCCAAACACATGCACTGATAGGTTAATAGGTTAATCTAAATTGTCCATAGGTGTGAATGTGAGAGTGATTGTTTGTCTATATATGTTCAGCCCTGAGATGAACTGGAGATTCATCAGAATCAGAAAGAGTTTTATTGCCATTGTTCGTATAACACACATGTAGTATACAACTAGGAATTTGTCTCGGTGTAACGCTGCAACATTCAACATATAGTATATCAATAAAAGAAGAGAAAAAAAAAGAATTATATATATATATATATATATACATATAGTATAAAAAAATAAAATAAAAAACTATAATAAGCATGCACCAAGATAGAATAAGATAAAAATAAACATAGTGAAAATATGTAATGTGCAATTCTGTGGGGGCAATGTGCAAGTCAGTGCAAATGAGACAGAGGTTTTATGTTGGCCATGTGTCCAGTGTTGGCTGCTGTACTTAGTGCTGGGGAGTCTGATTAAGTCCCTTGGTGTTCAGCAGCCTGGTGGCCGAGGGGAAGAAACTGTTCGTGAAACGGAAAGTTTTGGTCCGAATGGACCGTAGTCTCCTGCCTGAGGGGAGGGGGGAAAAGAGGGCATGTCCAGGGTGAGAGGGATCAGCCATGATCCGTCCTGCACGCCTCCTGGTCCTCGAGGTGTAAAGGTCCTTGATGGATGGTAGTCCGCAGGCAATCACCTTCTCAGCGGGGCGCACAACTCGCTGCAGCCTCAGCCTGTCCCTGGTGGTGGCTCCAGGGTACCACACGGTGATGGAGGTGGTAAGGATGGACTCGATGATGGCCGTGTAAAACTGCACCAACATGTTGGAGGGCAGCTTGAGCTTTCTCAGCTGCCGCAGGAAGAACATCCTCTGCCGGGCCTTCTTGATGAGGGAGCTGATTGTCGTCTCCCATTTAAGGTCCTGGGTGATGGTGGTGCCGAGGAAGCGGAAGGAGTCCACAGTGGTGATGGGGGAATCTGTAAGGGCGAGGGGGGGCAGGGGGGCTGTGTCTTTCCTGAAGTCCACGATCAACTCCACAGTCTTCTGAGCGTTCAGCTGCAGGTTGTTGTGGCTGCACCAGGACACCAGCCGGGCTACCTCTCTCCTATAGGCAGACTCATCACCGTTCGAGATGAGCCCGATGAGGGTGGTGTCGTCTGCAAACTTGATAAGCTTGACAGACTGGTGGCTTGAGGTGCAGCAGTTTGTGTACAGGGAGAAGAGCAATGGGGAAAGTACGCATACAGGGTGTACCCCGCCTTCACCCATTGTAGCTGGATTAGGCCCCCAGTGACCCCCATGACCCTAGTGAGGATAAAGCAGGTCCAGACAACGAGACGAGATGAACTCAAGATTATTATTTTTTGTTTAGTTCAAGCAAAAAAAAAAAAATCTGCCAATGGAACAAGTGAAAATTATTTTTGGTAAGACTTCTTAAAATAAGGTTTTGAAGATCTATTGTCTGTGACCCCCATGACCCTAGTGAGGAGAAAGCGGGTTCAGATGACGAGACGAGACGGGGTCAATACTTGGTTGAACAGGACAGACCAGCACAGTCAACAGCCTGCAGGGGGGGAGGGGGGGGGGGGTATGAAGTTGCTCATTTACATTTAAAGGGCCACTGCTTCAAATGACTTTTTTACACTGCAAAAATCTAAATCTTATCAAGTGTATTTTTCTCATTTTTAGTCAAAATATCTCCCCACACTTAAAATAAGACATAATCATAAGAAGATATTTTTAAACAACAGATCATGAAAATCTTATTTCAACAAATCTTACCCAGATAATTTTCACTTGTTCTGCTGACATATTTTTTTTAAATTTATTTTTGCTTAATTTAACCAAATAATTTGGCAAATGGAATATGTGAAAATTATCTCGGTAACATTTGTTGAAATAAGATTTACAATATGTGTTATCTAAAAATAAGTTATTTTATCTCTCTGGAAAGTTACTCTTTATGTGATCATGTCTTATTTTAAGTGTGAGGAGATATTTTGAATAGAAATAAGAAAAACACACTTGGTAAGATTTAGATTTTTTTTCCCACTGTGGTGTCATTAGTTATAATCTGGGGTTAACATGGACCTGTAGACTATAATTAATGAAGAATTCACACCCAAATGTAGCATTTACAGTTTATGTAGACCACAGGGGAATAAATTCAATTTAAGAAAAACTAAATATCACTCCTTTATGTGAAAAAATAACTAATCTATTGCCTTTAGTGCATGTTATCATTGTGTAATAACACAGATGAGCAGAATAGTTTTTTAGTTTTCTGCGTGGGTGGTAAAGCATCTACATCATGCATACCTCTGCCATTTCTTGACAAAAACTTGAATGAAGTGTCACAGTTCTGAAGCTCAGGTATTGAACGTTTGCATTGCATTTGGTTTAAATGAACTATAGTAAAAAGTGTTTTGGATGTTCTGAATTCCCACGATTGAGTGTAAGGTTTAGAGCAGCAGAGGTGATTATTCATGTGGTGAAAAACTTGGAGAATTTTCCCATAGATTCTATGTTTTGAAACAACCTTTAGCTATATGAGCAGTAGAAGATGCATTTCCTGTACGCATCTACATTCATGTAATTGCCGATTACAGTGGGCATGTTTCATTTTTTATTTTTATGTTAAAAATGAACAACACTATCTGTTGCTTTCTTCAGTTTTCCTCATGTTTGGAATCTGAAAAGTAGGTTTCAGATAGTTAGAAATGTAATGACTGTTTTAGCTGGGTTGACATACTCTTAAATGCTTTGCTCCCTGGGTGTATTCTCCATCTGATCATCATCTTCAAAGCGTTGTCTGTGTGATAAACCATAAACACACCCCTGAGGTTATGATTAGTTATACCTACATGATTGTGATGAAGAGGTTTTTTTTTCCAGGGCTGTGTTTATTTTTTCAGAAATGTGCCATTTATCATCAGTTGCAAAATAAAATGGAACATGCGTGTAGCTTCAAGAAATTATTTTCTTAATTTTCTGTCTTAACTTGCACTATTTCATGAAGGACACATTATGTTAATTATGAAACTCAGAAGAAAAGAAGGTATTTTTAATACTTTGTCTTCAATACAACATGCAATTTCCCAATTGTGGGATAAATATACAGGTAGTAGTTCTATTTTGTTCTACTCTTAATGGGGTCATATTTTTCTAAACTTAATTATTTTTGTCTTTGGTTCATTTATTTGTGTATTTGAATCATAATAATCATATCATAATTGAATTTCAATCCATCATGTGCTGCAATACTATTTTATATTTATTCTGTCAAAAATCAAGTGGATTTCTTTGACCTGTTTTAATTCCTACTTAATTTGCTCCATTTTTTAACTAAACAACATTTACACATATAAGGTCAAGACTTCCGACACCAGTACTTGTAAAAACAAAAAATTAAGGTTTTAAGAAAATCTTGTTTTTTTAAATATATCATGACATTTAATTTCACAATACTGTATCGATATTAAAAAATACTGTACCAATATTTTTAGGTATTTATTCACATTCAGATGTTGGTGTAAAATTATTTTTACTGAAAATAATTCTTTAAAATATTGTCTTATTAACGGTATTATGATATATTACAATACATACAATATCCAGTTGCTGATTAACAAACCCAAGTAGCTGAATGGGACAGAGTTCATTTAAAGGGCCAGTGCTCAAAATAACATTTCTGGTGTCATTACTCAGAAATAGGGTTGAAGATGGACCTTTGGAGTTGAATTAATGAAGAATTCAGACCCAAGCAGAGCATTTACAGTTTATGTAAACCACAGGGAGATGTTTTTAAAATGCTTAATTCCATTTAAAAATGCTAAATATGACTCCTTTTAGAGTTCCATTAGTAGTATTTTTAGACCAAATACTATAAGGTTGTAAAATGTGACTCACTATGTGCTGCTTTATCTCATGACTGGGTCTGTTTAATCGGACCTCACACATGTACCATGAGAAATCAAAGGTGCTGAGTAATGGTTGGGTATCTACTCAGTTGACCCAATAACACAAGGGTGCAGGTCTATTTTGGTTCCACAGCTGTGGCTGCTATCTGGGATTACAGTGCTGAAAGCCTTGTGTGAAAGCAGGTCAGCGGGTAGGGGGGTGATTTTAGAGGCGTGGAATTTAGGACAGGAAGGAGAGGTGGACCTGCTGCAAGGAGAAAGACTCATACTGGACCTGTTAAGTGTTTGCCCCAAGTGCATAGTGGAGTGGACCATACACAGGGTGTCACAGTGATACGCTGCTCAACACCATCATTCAGAATGTGTTACACTACTATAATTTCAACCTAGAAAGAAGCAGAAGAAATATTTTTTAATCAAACAAATTGACTTGAAGCCATATTTATACAGAACTAGTATCACCTGGTGACCTGTGGTAATTTGCAATAATTCCAGATGCAAATTTGCCATGTCTGTAAATTATAAAGGAAATATTCCATGACAAATTACTAACCCTATTTCAGAAAGAGGTTCTGTGATAATATTTGTTCTGTGTGAATTGACATTTTGGTGAATTTGCAACATTTTTGCTTCAGTAAAAACCTGCGGAGGCTGGCTGGTGATGATAAATGAAAGCTAGAATTATTTTGGGAGGAAATTCAGGAGGTTCATGTTACAAAATAACATGAGTATTCACTGAATGAGCAAACTCACATCTCCATAAATGAGTTAGATTACATGTGTGACAGGATCCAGGGTTGTTTTTCCAACAGTATCTATAAGTGTTGAGCCATGATATCAGAACAGGGAAATGATGCTACGACATTTGAGTAAAAAAAAAAAAAAAAAACACACTTCACTTTCTGAAGAATGAAACACGGACGTGAGGAGTTCATTTTCAAATCACTGGAGGTCCATAGTTCATACTGATCTGGTACAAATATAGCCTGGCTTTCGCCGACCCTCGTGTGTTTCCGCTCAGCTTCATGATGTGAGCAGCCATGCGAAGCATCCATACGTCTGGCATGAGTCAGGTTAAAATAACTAAAAAAAATTACAACGGGACCAAAGATATAAATGTTAAAGTAATGTTTCATATAACATGTAACATTCTTGGGAGTTTAAGCCTGTGCTCCAAATACAGGTCAGTGCAGTTTAGGATGGCCCTAGGCCCTGGTGGTGGGTTGAGGTAGATTAGAATAGCAACACACAATGGAAGCCTCAGAAGAAGACCCAACCCTTCAGGAGGTGACCAATGGACAGATAACATCTGAAGAAGGAGGGGTCGACAGGAAGGTGTAATATACAGTGTGTCTGAGCCCCCCCTCTTAGTGTTATGTGGTCATTCAGACCATGTAGAGTCAACAACCAGACTTAGACTGGACTTAAAGACTTTTTTAATACTGTAACTAATTGTAAACTATGATTGTGATATTAAATTAATGAGAAGACTCAAAGAGGTATATCTTAACCAATCGCTATTAGGCCTAAATATAATTGAGTTAAACATGTCTACTTAATTATATATGAAGTATTAGTTAAATAATCTTTGCCAATACATTACTCAAAGATTATCGTTGCATTGACAGTATTTATCATTTACAGACATAGTTGCTGTTCGCTCCACTACTCCGTCCACATACTGTTCTGCTGTTTGTTTTGGTTTAACACCGCCCCACTCTCATCTATGTTACATGCTGCTTTCGATGTGATTCGTTGAAGTTGTACGTTATTTAAAATGACAAGCACCTGGTTTCTCCAATCGGGGCGAATAATTTTTATTGAAGCTAATGGTGGTTTAATAGATGTGAGATGCCATGTGAAGCATCCATACATCTGGTGTGAGTCAGGTTAGTGCAAATAGGGTTTAAAACAGAAACTGAGCACAAAGTTAACTGAATAGCATAAGAAACAACAAAGGTAAAAGGTGTAAGAATTTACAAGGTTCGTTGATTGAAAGCTCCAGAGATGAATTGAAACTGAAGTCCAGCCAGTCCAGCTTTGATTCGATCGGTCTCAGGTTTAGAATTTATTGGAGTTCACAGGTAAAATATAGAATATCAGCGCTGATCTTAGTCCAGTTCGACCCACAAGCACAGACTGTCCCGCCATCCCCCCCATTCCTTTGCTAGTATCTTCTGAGGGTCTCCACCCCGAACACATGGGTTGGACTTTGCACCGTCATTGGAACCAGTCTTTTGATTGGGCCACAACCTGATGACAAAGCTAGCGACCTCAGTCCCGCCCCTGTTAGCTTGTACATGTGAACCGTCTAATGTTTATGTCTTCATACTGCGTGTTTTGTGTTTCTGTGTCAACTTGCCACACTACACTAGTTTCCAAACATCCTTCTGACACCAGTACAATACAAGAAAGTCATGACAAAAATATAACGTCGTCTCCGGCCTCTCCGGCTTTGAATGCATGAACCATATTAACCCTTAGTAACAACAAAAATACTATCAAAGGTCAATCACAACACTACAGTCTGAAAAGGTTCCTGATGTAATCCTTACAAATTTAAACTGGATACTGAAATCATAAATAAACAGCACCAATTTTTCTTTCTGTGTGTAGCAGTTATGCAATTTACTTTTGAGCATCTTTGGGTGTCCTGAAGAGTGCTATATAAATCAGATTTATGATGATGATGATGATGATGATGATGATGATGATGATGATGATCATTGCACAGATGCTCATATTCTCCAATAACAGCACAGCTTCTAACTTTTAGTCAACATATTGTTTATTGATTTTTAATTTCTTGTTCAAGTTAATGCCTTATACAACAAAAGGTACATTAGTTTGGACAAATATGACAACAACAAAAATGCATCATAATAGTTTAATTTCAGTGCTGATATTTATCCATTTTCCATGTTTTCTTGATAATAACCAAATTCACTTCAGTTCTTACATCAATATCTATGTCACTGTACTGACAAAAACAGTGGTTTTATTCATTTTTTTAGTCACATGTTACACACAGGAGTTAGTAGGTGATTGCATAAGCATTGTTTTTGATGACTTTTTTTTCCATGACTGTATACATGACTAAAAGAGTATATGTCAATGAGGCAGGTTACTTTGACATCTATACTGTAGAAACCTCTTACAGAAATAGCAAAAATATTGAAATTAATGCACAATATGAACATTTCACATGACTTATGTAACAAATTGCCTCCATTAAATAACTTAATTTTCAAATAGTAGTCATGGCTCAGTTGGTAGAGCGGGTCACCAAAGGTTGGTGGTTTGAATCCTGCTCTTTCCAAGTTGCTAGTTGGTCTGTTGTGTCCTTGGGCAAGACACTTCACCCTCCTGCCACTCACACTGGTGTATGAATGTAGGCACAAAATGGCAGTCACACTACTGTCCGTCTGCCCCAGAGCAGCTGTGGCTATGTATGTATGTAGTTTAACACCACCAGAGGGTGCATGTGAGAGTGAATGAATAATAGGTCACTAATTTTAATTTAATCCAATCCATTATTATTATTAAATAGACTGCTTGTCTTGTGTTAGTATACATTTCTCAACATGTTAGTTAAATTATCTGCTTTTATTATTTGTAGTTATTATTTTTTTAATTTATTTACCATCTATCTCTACTTTTTCTTGTTTATTACATTCAACTACATCCCAAGCTAGTCTCTTTTGCTAATCTCTATTTTTGGTCTGCAGGTACGGAAGCATATAAATGACCTGTACGAAGATTTACGAGATGGACATAACTTGATCTCACTGCTGGAGGTCCTGTCTGGAGACACATTGGTGAGTTTTTACCTTCGTAGTTTTAGTTTGTTGTCACTGTATCATTATTTGGAGCATCGTTGTTCACTTACAATTATTACTATATTATTATATAATTATTATTTAAATTAAGGTTAAGATAAGATAAGAAATGAACAGTTTATTAGAGAGCTGTATATTTAGATTCTTTTAGGTGCAGTGTTCATTATATTTATATTTATATATTTATATGTTAACTACCTCTACTTGGGAATACAGTTGTGCTCATAAGTTTACATACCATGACTGAATGCACATGGGACAGTCTTGAATGTTCCAACATGACAGTGACTCACACCATCAGGCCAAGTCGACCTGTTATTGGAACAGAAGAAAAAAGTGAAGGTGAAGGAGTCTCAGTTTGTTGACCACAGTGTCATTGATCCACTTTGGGGGGAGGTGTCAAACATGCAGTTCATGTAAGAAAACCTAAAATCTGGAAGGAACTGAAGGTGTTTTACCAAGAAGAATGGATAGTTTTACCATATGAGAAACTGAAGTGTTTGATCCACAACTACAACAAAAGACTTCCATCTGACATTGATGTTAAAACAGAGAATTAAAGGTTTTGTGACATGTTGTTTTCATAGCATTCAAAGTCTTTGACAATGAATTTAAAACGTGTTTCAAAAGTATTCAACCAAAAAACCCCACTCCATAATATTCATTTTTGTGGATTTCTGTGGTCTGAATCCAAGTACTATGCCTGCAACACATGAACACCTCAACAGACTACTTGGGGCGCTTCGCCTGTCAGTCATGTACTCGGCTCCACCCCCAAACTGCTGCGGCCAGCCCCCCCTCCTTCCTGCTGTACAGTATAAGAAATACTGTATCATATGCTGCCTAATAAAGAATGATACCAAGTATAAATAATGACCGCGACATTAAAAGTGTATTTATTATTTGTATTTTGTCACAGCAGTTTGATATTCTAACAAACCAAGACTTTAAAACCAGATGTTAACTCATCATGTCTTGTTAATTTGTTATTATAAGTTTTTAATTCATAGTTTCGTCGAAAATGACCGGAACAAGTCTTGACTCTCTTGGGTAAATAAGCAGGAACGTTACCTTGGTAGATAAAAGCCAGCCACTGGGAACGTAGTTCTTCAGGGGAGCTTGGTAGGTCAAATAGTGATTGTTGCTGATCTACACAGCCAACAACATGACATTTGAGGTGTGATTTAGGAGCCATTACGACACGAGTAAACCGTTCAGCGATGAAAAGGTTGTAAGAGCAGGAGCGCATGTGAACACCGTTTCTATAGTAACGTTGGTGGGGGCGGGGCTGAGCACAGGGGACGGGCAGAAGAGAAGAGGGGGGGGGGTCTCCTTATTGCTCTCCCGAGTGTGACGTCGAAAGCGGGAGACAAATCAGAGAGAGCGTTTCATGCTCAGGCCTCCAAGAGCCCCAGACCATAGGAAAACCACTGAACAGTCTAGATTCATGTTTTTTTGGTGTAAATGAGGCCAGACGACCCATATAGTAACATGAAAATATCAAAAATGAGTTTTGGACGTCACAATACCTTTAAGAACTAGGGTCTACTTATGGTCAGGGTCATTTGAATAATTTCTACAAATTTCACCAATAATAGTGAAAGAAATGGTTTGTATTATCTTTCATATGACCCACAAAAAATGTCAATATATAAAATCATAAATTTTTTTAGGCCACAGGTGTCAAACATGCGGCCCGGGGGCCAAACCGGGTCCGCACAGGGATCCAGTCAGGCCCTTGGGATGAATTTGTGAAATGCAAAAATTTTTTTTTTATTTGGAGAGCTGCTGTGATCTATAAGTTATAATGAACATGTGGAAATGCTAAACAGAAGCAGAATATTGTTAAAATTCTGTTTATTCTTTCAGTATTATTCATATTGTTTGAAATGGTTGTTTGTCGATATAAACATTTTCACTGTTTAATTAAACTTTTTTTCCATTATAAAAACAGAAAAAAGTTTGGAGTTGACATTTAAAAAAAAAAGTATTATGATATTATTTCATTAGTTTTGGCCAATTTCAGATCAAATTTAGTTGAATGTGGCCCGTGAATGAGTTTGACATGTAATCCTATGACCACAACTGTACACTTTTACATCAAACTTCTCACTTATGTCATGAGCATATTTCACTCCTCAAGGGGGAACCTTCTTCATCATCCATCTAGGACTTATGATTTCAAATCCTATTTGTGACATTTTTAACACAGAGCACATCATTATAAACCTGTTTATAACAGTGATGTGAACCTTACTGCTATGATGTATGTGGTTTATATCCAAACGGATGGTGGATCTCTTGGGTTTGCCACAGTGTCATGTTAACTCTACAACTCAAATGACAAGATATCTGAGCTCGTTTTCTATTAAAAGTCATTGGCAGCAGTCAGAATAAATTAGGGGGAAAACCGACAGTTTGTTCTCTGGTTTCTCACGGGACTTTCCAACAGTATCGTAGCACTGAGCTATTTATTTTATTAGTCATTAACAACATTTAATTTGCTAACTATCATTTTAATTCACTAACGGCTACAGGCTTTACATTAACTTTTATCATGTAAAACCTCATTCATTTACTGATGGTAGAGAAAATGCACAGTAAATTAAGGTGTGAGCTTATCACAAACCTGTCTGTGATTATGTTCATAGATTTATTCAGATACAACATGAGAGGTCAGTCAACTATACACTATACGGACAAAAGGGACTGGGACGCGGACTCGGGTTTTCGTTGCCAATTTGTCTGAGCTACAAACCAACAATATGATCAATTATAATTGTAATAAATGTTGCAGTTTTACATTTTTCCTCAGGTTTAAGATTAGATTTGGTTTACATTGTTATAAAAAAAACTTATATGCTTCAGTTCATTTGAATTTACTTAACATTTATGATTAATGTTGAAATCCAGAATTGAGTTTTATTCCATATTTGTCGATGAGTTTCTGAACAAGGTGCATCATGCTGATTTATTTCACTTATTTTATGCAAAAACATTGTTTTGTCCCAAGTGTTAGGAAGTAAAATTTCTTTGAAATATTCCACATCTAGATTTCTAAAATGTATAAATCACCATTTAAACCATCTTTCACTTCATGACTTTTTATGATAATCATCAATATGAACTGCTGACTTGACTATTTTGGATATATTTTATTGTTTGTGGGAACATCCTGTTTTCTTTTAGTGTATGTTTTTGTCCGTACAGTGCATGTACCTTCACTTCCTGTGGGTTTTCTCCTGGTCATGAGACTGTTCTGACCTCTTTGTTTCTGCTATAATTCCTGTGCTGTACAAAGTTTCGATTCTGACACTGCAGTTTCTAGAGTACTGTCCCAGTAAAGAGAAGCAGTACTGCATTTGATAATAATATGTTTCTGTACTTTATTTTATGTAATTATTAGCATTCATGAAGTTGTACTTAGAATGTGGTTAACTCTTTATATATATATATATATATATATATATATATATATATATATATATATATATATATATATATATATATATATATATATATATATATATATATATATATATATATAGTTACAATTATGCTTTGCTGTCAGTGTTGGGAATATTACTTTTTAGATTAAGTAGATTTTTGATTACATTAAAAATTTAACTGTGGTCAGTAATAAATGTAAATTGAGAAAAGGCATATTATGCAATTTCCAATCTACTTGATGTTTAAAAAAAAAATCCACCAAAACTACTTACTACTTACACCTTCACTTTCCTGGGTCTCAGGAGGCTATAGTATAGTAAAAAATAACCAGTGTAACTTAAGATAAGATTAAATGGTTTAACTGTAAGGCCCAAAAACCAAAATAAAATATGTATCCAAACTTAATGTCCGGGTCTGAGATGGATAAAAACAAAATATATATAATATAATAATATATATATAAAGACTAAAACAAGAACCAAGGGCACATAATCTGAAACAAAGCAAACGTGGAGGTTAAACTCACAGTATCTACAAGTAAAGCAAACAAAGAACCAAAAAAACGTGGTGGAAAAACAGGCTCACAGAAATGAACAAATAAAAAAAAAAAATCAGGCACTAGGAAAACAGGAGAGATTAACAACAAAACCCATCAAAACATAATCAAAGAAAAGCCGTTCTGGCACACAGCTGTAGAACTGCAGCGTTTAAATGCAGGTGGTGAGTGCTTGATTGAAGATGACTTCCAGGTGTGTGTCATTAAGGTCAACCTCTAAGACAGACAGGAGGGAAGAGGAAATCAAAATACAGATTCAAACCAAAAACAAAAGCAGATCATCGCACTTTAGATATATTTTACATTTGAGCATTTCATTAGAAAGAATACATACTGCAAATATAATTTAATTTCAAACTTTTCCTCAACAAACAGGCCTCATATACCTTACCTTAATGGAAAATATACAAAAAATTATAAGACTTTATGATACCTACACACAATTGACTATGTATTAACCATTTATTACCTATTTATTAATGTCTTGTAAAGGTTCATACTAGTGTCTTCCAAAGATAAATGTAAAATTAGATTATTTTTAACCAACAGGTGCAGTGTTTGTATATCTGCTTTACAGATAAACAAATAAACAGTTGTAAACACTGCACCTGTTTGTTAAAAATAATCTAATTTTACATTTACACTAGAATGAACCTTTACAAGACATTAACAAATAGGTAACAAATGGTTAATACATAATGAACAACCCATTTATAAATGGGTAATAAATGGTTAATACATAGTCAATTGTGTATAGGTATTATAAAGTGTTACCAACAAAAATATTTCACTGTTATGGACAATTTATTATTTTCATGTATTGTTCTATGATTACATGAGCAGAAATTAAAACTTGATTAAGAAATACTTCTTTTTTAATAACACAACACACCAGTCTTTAATCCTGGCCCTTGGGACTCAGTGTCCCGCATGTTTTAGAAGTAACCCTGTTCCAACACACCTGATTCAACTTATTCAACTGTTCATCAAGCTTTGCTGAAGCCTGATAATGACCTACTGCTTTGAATTAGGTGTGTTGGAGCAGGGTGACATCTAAAATATACAGGATAGTGGGTCCCAAGAACCAGGGTTGAATACATCTGCTGTATATGGTATACATATGAGAAACACAATCACAGTTAATATACGCTGTAGCCTATGAATATGGAAACACTTTGTATTCAGACACATTCTTCTGTTTTGATTATATTTATACACATCAGTAACAGAGGTTTAAAATAACTAAGTAAAAGTACTTTATTACTGTACTTAAGTAGATTTTTTTCAGGTGTCTTTTTCAAACTAAACAGATGTGACAGTATACAAATGAGTCACTTCAGAGAGAAAATCTTAGTTATATGACTATTATCTCCCAATTTTGACTTTTAATCTTATAATTTTGACTTTTAATTTCACAATTTGAACATTTTATCTTAAAATTATGCATTTTTTAATCTCATATTTTTTTAACTTCTTTTTAAATCTCATAATGACTTTTGATCTAAATTTTTCTTTTTAATTTTTCCTAAATTTCCTGCCCATACGCACAAAACTGAGTAACTATGACCTGACCAAACACAATTTCTACACAGTAACTCACTTTCATTTCGATACTTTTGAAACTTTTGTGATTTTTCCTGATTAAATAAGTATTATTGCGTTCATGGCAAAAAAAAAAAAAAAAAGTGGTTTTACTTTTTACTTTAGAAATTGTACTTTTTTTACTTTTACTTAAGTAGAGGAGTTGAATCAGTACTTCTACTTTTACCAGAGTATTTTTTACTTCAACTGACGTACAGAATGTGAGTACTTTGACCACCTCTGCTGAAAAGATAAGCACTTCTACTTTTACCAGAATATTTTTTTCACATAATTAGCTGTACTTCTACTTAAGTACAGAATGTGAGTACTTTTAACACCTCTGATCAGTAATCACCTTTAACCAGGGACAGTAATTACACATAGAGTGCCTGTTAAACTTTATCAAAAACACATATTATTGTAATCATTTTATGAGAGGAAGTAAAAATAATTAATTCTCCATAAATCATTCATTCATCAATTAAAAAACATGATAACTGGCTTCATTTTGGTCCTTTGTAACACTTTTCCTAAATAAGTCTCATAAATAACTAACAGTAAGACATTAAATATAAAGGACAACACAAAAATAACATAAGAACATCTTCAATTTTGAGCAAAGAAGGTAAAGTTTAAGCATTTTTCACCATTTGAAAGCACTCTTATTATCAACCCTTGTTTAATTGAACAAATTAAATATATTTCATAGTCTATAGTGACATTTCTGTTGCGATTTAACATCTTTCTCAGCACTGACAGACAGGAGCTAGCAGATCTGTGTACATGGTGTTTGTGGTATTATATCATATATCTGTGTTAACCTGTCATTCTTTCATTTTACATTGAACTAGGGCGACAGAGTTCTTCTGCAGCCCTGATTTACATAATCTTCCCATGCTCTGATGTTCCTCCTTGTGTATTTAAAGTGCATGTATCCCTAAACAAAAGGGATCCCAGCTGTTATATCACCTCCAGTGTTACTAACTTTCATCCTCAGCAACGGCTTTTATCTGTTTTCTGTTTCTGCCCTGTTTGTGTTCCTCCTCCCTCCTCTCCTTTATCCACTCTTTGATTGTTTTCTGTCCATTGTCTTAACTTCCTTTGATTTGGCCGCTGTGTGTCCATGTCTTCCTTTCTCCCCCCCATGTGTTGCCTTTTTTCGGTGATAAGCCAAGGGAGCGTGATTTTCTGAAGACATTGCGGTTGGTGAGTGGGACAGAAGCATGTGCGGTTGAGCAGCATGGAGACACAGTGGATGATGATGATAAGGGGGTACGTGTGGTTCACCCCTCCAACCCCCTTTGTAACAAACTAATACATAGCGTGCTGTGATCAGTTAACCGGAGTGTAGAAACAATCCACTTTGTTTTATAGTAGTCCAAAATTTGTAGTTGTAAATGATTGCTTCAGCAGATATTGTAGATATTTTAAATGCTTATACTATAGACTAGTGATTCCCCATCCCAACAATTCTGTTACTTGTTTGCATCACTGTGTTTCATAGTGTCAGTTTTTGATCAGAAAATATTACTTAACAGTTTATACTTTATATTAAGATACACATATTCACTATGAACTACTTGCTGAGTAGCATATATATATATAAACACTGGCTCTTTATTAGTCAAATAACGTGTGTATACTAGTACTAGTGGCCGACCTGGAGTAGGGAAAGGAAAGCATCCTGTTCAACAAAAAGAAAAATAAACAAGTGGTGCCAATCAACCAATCAATCAATCAATCAATCAATCAATCAATCAATCAATCAACCAATCAATCAATCAATCAATCAACCAAAATGAGATAAAACCAATAAAAACAAGTAACAATTATAAAACCAAGATAAAAAACTAGTTATACAACCATAGAAACAACATAAAAAATACATTGACAGTCGACTACATGTCAAACGCTTGCCTAAATAAATATGTTTTTAACTAAGATTTAAAAACAGCTAGCTCAGTCATTGATTGTAGCTGTGCTGGAAGCATATTCCACAGCCTTGGGCCAAAGACTGCAAATGAACTATCACCATATTTTTTATATTTGGATTTGGGGACAACCAAAGAGGATGTGATCTGAAGAGCGCAGCGTCCTGACTTACTTATTAAAAAATAATCCATCTATTCTGAGAATGTAAAGAGTGTACAGATATTTATGCTAAAATATAGGGAGTAAAAATAAAAAAAATCCAGAAAAATAAATACTCAAGTAAAGTACAGATACTTGAAAAAAAAATCTACTTAAGTACAGTAATGAAGTACTTTTACTTAGTTCAGTAGGGCGGGGCGGGGCTAGACCATTGATGGCCTTGAATATGTATAAGAGAACTGTAGTATTCTGAACTGTACTGGGAGCCAGTGTAGAGAACGTAGAACTATTGTAGTGTATTTTGGCATTGATCCAACTGATGTCGTCATATCTATACTTGTGCTGATGTCAGTTACGTCTATATATGTGCTATATAAGTATGAAAATAATTCTAACAAAATTGATTTTTTATAAACATGCAAAATTTCGCCCATTATAAGTAAATAACAAAAGAAAAAAGATTAGAAAATTTCATAAAAACTTAAAACTTTGACCTACATTTCCCAACATGTAATTCTATTCAGGGTCACTAACTCATTGGTAGTCTATAAACCCAATTTGATCTGAATTACAGAGATTTAAAATGTTGCCTATTATAAGTAAATGTTGAAAAAAAGACAAAAAAAATTCTGAAAAAATGCGCTTTGACTTGGAAGTTTGACCTACTGTTCCTAAAATATAATGAGATCTATTCTGACCTACAAGGAATCTATAAACCAAATATGGGGGGTAAAAAAAACATCAAATCTTTACTTTCTGTCTTTAAAAGAAAAGGAAGAGCTGCTGAGCTGCAGACATGGATTGACTGTATTTAAATATTAAGTCAATAAACTCTGGAGCTGAGGTTAAAACTGAAAATTAACACAAATCTAGAATTTCAGGGTGGTCTTATTTTAGTTTTTTTGAGCTTAGAAAAAAGCATAATACTAAGTATCAGTCAGCATTAGTAGTCAGTATCCTATCCACTCTGATTCATTATGATCATATTCTATAACTAGGTCAATTAATTCATACTTTTCTGTCAAGATTCTACTAGATACTGCTCACTCACAGTAAATAACAGGGTTATATGTATGTTTTCTTTGCTTGTAAAGTGAAGTAAATATGAATTGATCTGTGGTTATGTGACAAAACACAAATCAGAGTATCACTATTGTAAGTATCAAATTATTAGGTAATTAGTTTTATGGATTTTTAATCATTTGAATGCTATCAGCACATATATATTTGTGTTTATTTTTTTTAAGTATATTTTTATTATATATTCATGCTATGAATTAAATGATGATGTGACTCTGTGTCCAGATGGGTCTTATACAGTAATAATAATATAATATAATATAAGAGCCAGTTTACACCTAAAACTTAAGCTTACGAGTAACTCTTTAATGGTGAATGTGTCTATATTAATATAAAGCGTTATTAGATATTACTGATGATGCACATGGTCTAAAGATCCAGGCATCTTTAGCTTAAAAAGAATAAGAATAAATTACTTTTGGACATACAGTTGTGCACATGTGACTTTGCAAAGCCATGAAAAAAAGATGCATTAAATTCTACAAAAAAACCCCAACAACAACAAGGCATTGGTTATTACAGTACAGCCTGGGTCTTTATATTGGTTCCATAAGCTTTTTGTATCATGAGCCGTGCAATCAGTTCACTTTAAATCTCCATGTATGTCTTTAAGAAATTTTTCATCTGCTGCTTTTGGTGTTTGGCTACTTTGAAGTCTCAACAGGGCTTCATAAGTAAATGAGATGAGGCGAATGAGAGCTGTACAAGATGGATTTTTATTAAATATCGCTTTGCTACAGAGATAAGTGTGATCCTTCTACTGTCAGCTGAGGGAGATGGCTGAATGCAGCACATATCTACCGCTGCTGCCTGGCCCTGGCTTCCATACATTTTCCATTTTCATTACATCATGCTGTGGCCCTCCAGTGTCACGTGCGTTTGCTTCTATAGATCAGATACTTGCCTGTATAAGACAGCACTCTGCTTTTATTTTTAAGAACCTTATGTCGTATTTGCAGCTCAGCAAAATAGACGTTTCAGTGGCGATGATTGGGGGCCGGTCCGTGTTAGATCCAGTTTTGTAGAGGTGGAAAATATTGTGAATGTGGTACGGTATGTATTGATTCTGAGTGATTCCTAGAGGGTTTGTGTGTGTCATCACCTCACCTGATCAAAGGGTAAGAACACAAGAGCATGTCCTATGTCCTACACGCTACTAACCTTTTTATGAGTGTGTCCTCTGGTATTTTGAAGACTCTGGTTACATGGCCTCTTTACCTTTATGTTTACAGCCTCGAGAAAGAGGGAGGATGCGCTTCCACAGACTCCAGAATGTACAGATAGCACTGGACTATTTAAAGAGGCGGCAGGTGAGGATCAATGTTCTGTGGATTGTATAAGTGTTCTACTATTAAAACATTATATTATCAAATGTATTTTAATCACAGGATGATTTATGTATGTATGTATGTATGTATGTATGTATGTATGTATGTACGTATGTATGTATGTATGTACGTATGTACGTATGTACGTATGTACGTATGTACGTATGTACGTATGTATGTTTGTACGTATGTACGTATGTACGTATGTATGTATGTATGTATGTATGTATGTATGTACGAATGTACGTATGTACGTATGTATGTATGTATGTATGTATGTACGTATGTACGTATGTACGTATGTACGTATGTATGTATGTATGTATGTATGTATGTATGTATGTATGTATGTATGTATGTACGTATGTACGTATGTACGTATGTACGTATGTATGTATGTATGTATGTATGTATGTATGTACGTTTGTACGTATGTACGTATGTATGTATGTATGTATGTATGTACGTATGTACGTATGTACGTATGTACGTATGTATGTATGTATGTATGTATGTATGTATGTATGTATGTATGTATGTATGTACGTATGTACGTATGTACGTATGTACGTATGTACGTATGTATGTATGTATGTATGTATGTACGTATGTACGTATGTACGTATGTACGTATGTATGTATGTATGTATGTATGTACGTATGTACGTATGTACGTATGTACGTATGTATGTATGTATGTATGTATGTATGTATGTATGTATGTATGTATGTATGTACGTATGTACGTATGTACGTATGTACGTATGTACGTATGTATGTATGTATGTATGTATGTACGTATGTACGTATGTACGTATGTACGTATGTACGTATGTACGTATGTACGTATGTATGTATGTATGTATGTATGTATGTATGTACGAATGTACGTATGTACGTATGTACGTTTGTACGTATGTACGTATGTACGTATGTATGTATGTATGTATGTATGTACGTATGTACGTATGTACGTATGTATGTATGTATGTATGTATGTACGTATGTACGTTTGTACGTATGTACGTATGTATGTATGTATGTATGTATGTACGTATGTACGTATGTACGTATGTACGTATGTATGTATGTATGTATGTACGTATGTACGTATGTACGTATGTACGTATGTATGTATGTATGTATGTACGTATGTACGTTTGTACGTATGTACGTATGTATGTATGTATGTATGTACGTATGTACGTATGTACGTATGTACGTATGTATGTATGTATGTATGTATGTATGTATGTACGTATGTACGTTTGTACGTATGTACGTATGTACGTATGTACGTATGTATGTATGTACGTACGTACGTATGTACGTATGTACGTATGTACGTATGTATGTATGTATGTATGTATGTACGTATGTACGTTTGTACGTATGTACGTATGTATGTATGTATGTATGTATGTATGTATGTACGTATGTACGTATGTATGTATGTATGTACGTATGTACGTTTGTACGTATGTACGTTTGTACGTATGTACGTATGTACGTATGTATGTACGTATGTACGTATGTACGTATGTACGTATGTACGTATGTATGTATGTATGATGTCATGACGTGAAGCATCCCCAGGTCATGACCTTTCATTTGTACTTGAAATAGTTCCAGAGATATGAACAAAAGAGTGTTTAGTGATTTACAACTTTTTAAGAGCTCCCTTGTGGACACATCTAGAAATGGTAAATCATCCAAAATGGAATCAGTTCTTCCTCTCCATGGTATTGGTTGTTACGGAAAACAAGGCATTTCTAAACGGAATGTTTTTCAAGTTATCACATTCATATAAAGGGTTTTTTCTTTACGGTGGTGGCAACAGTTGGACCAAAAACATAACATCCTCTAAACTCTTTTCTGGGATATAATTATGTTGCTGTATATCAGTTTGGCTCATGACTTAATTTTAACTTCACTAATGTCTAGCGTCTCCAAACAGTTAAAATGGAGAATTTATTTTTATTTATATATATATATATATATATATATATATATATATATATATATATATATATATATATATAAATAATGTGTATGTATATATATATATATATATATATATATATATATATAAATAATGTGTATATATATATATATATATATATATATATATATATATATATATATATATATATATATATATATATATATATATATATATATATATATACACATGATTTTTTTTACTAAAATTAATTTGTTTTTGAGCATGTATTACTTTGGTATACTATGTTGCAAATAAACAATTTCAGTTGACATTTAATCGATGAAATGTATATAATTTTGGATAGAGGCAGAAAAACCAGGTGTAGATTACTGCATAAAGTGAAAATTGTATTTCCTTCGGGTCAGGATACGTACTGACAAAAGGCTGACAATTAATACTAAACAAACATTAAGTCAAATGATGAATTATGAAAGAACTGCAGCATCTGAAACTGACTACAATGAACATTTGACAGATAAACAGTCCTACAGTGCTTCAGTTTCTCTCAACTCACCACATATTTTTATTAGTAAGTTTTCTTTTCCTTTATCATTTACTGGAAATTAAAACTGAAAAAAAACACTGCATTATAGTGATATATATGCAGTATAAAATATGTAAATGTTTCACTTTTTATAGCTATTTACCTAGGGATTTGCATCATATTGAGATAAATGTATTGTATACATATATTTAGATGTAAGCAAATGCACATAATTGCATTGGGACTGTTGAATCTACTTCACCATAAAGATGCAGCCACATGGGACATACAACAGCATTACATATTCACACATTACATACATACAGTGGTTGCTGTGAAATGAGAAATTAAGCTAAACACATATTACCGGAAGCGCATGAGGATCGCTGACTACAAATCCCAGTCTTGAGGTTTTTCAAGAGCTTGATTACTCTCCCCTCCCCCCTCCTCAGATGAGGAACACAGCCTGTTCTGCACTGTAGCCAGATGTGACGTAAGACATGAGACAAAGGATGCATAGAGGGTCACAAATCAGTTGTTCTTTTGTTTTAAGTACATATCGAACACATCCATGTATGCTCCCTCTACATCCACAAAACACAAAGGATTTAACACTTTTATTTCCTTAAAGCTCTGCAGCTGGTTCATCATATCACTGAGGTAACATTATCATATTGACAGGAAGAATAGAATGTGTGTGGATATAAATGCTCCAGTGATATAAAGAGTATTCTGCATCACTCCGCTGGTTTAGATACCAAATTGTACATGTATAGTTATTTAAAAAAAAATAATAAAAAATTCTAAAAAAAATAATGCTTGCATATTTATGTGTTCTAATTAGGAGCAAGCATTTGTTTATGTATCACCTTTGTTCTCCACTGTGTCAGTCTGTAATGACTGTTGTGCCACCTTGTGGTAAGCAGTAAAGGTACAGCTCATTTTCATACATGTGATTTTTCATTTCATTTATTTCTTTATTCGAACAGGTAAAACAAAATAAGTAAAACATACAAAGAGTATTTTAGCAGAAATTAAAACGACACCTCTTTAGCATCCTAGATAACTATACCTCGTTTGAAAGGGTGTAGGATGAAATTAACACAACTTATCTAGTCCTACCCTTTTGTATTACTCAGTCAGAGCATATATATATATATATATATATATATATATATATATATATATATATATACAACCAGAAAGAAAAGAAAGCACATTAGAAAAAAAGGGAAACCTGTTCCTTGCTAGAAATTCATATTTCCATTTGTTTCCTGTATCCATTTAGAATGTGTTTTATAAAAATCTGTTTCAACTTTTGCACTGATTCACAGGTTTTCAGTTTTTCACTACAGTTGTTCCACAGATTAACTCCTTTAACTGATATGCAATGATTTTTAAATTAGTACGTACAGGCGGTTTTTGAAACATATAAATTCCCCTCAGATTGTGTTTGTTTTCCCTCACTTGAAACAATTTTTATGATGATGATGATGATGATGATGATAATGATGATGATGATGATTATTATTATTATTATTATTATTATTATTATTATTATTATTATTATTATTATTATTATTATTATTATTATTATTATTATTATTATTATTGTTGTTGTTGTTGAAGAATAATTCCTGCTGAGGCAGTAACTAATGGGGATCTGAATTAAATAAGTAAATAAATAAGTAAATAAATAAATAAATAAATAAATAAATGAACCCCTGGACACTTTGCGGTAACTGGTTTTGATTTGTGCTTCGTGAATTATTTGAATTGTTTTGAGGTCGACCAAATCCTTTACATTTTATTTAGTTGTTTTGGAGAATTCTACCTTAATGTGAACATTCATGGTATTAATCAAATATTTCTTGTCACCAGGTCAAACTTGTAAATATTAGGAATGACGACATCACAGATGGGAACCCAAAACTCACCCTGGGATTGATCTGGACCATAATACTGCACTTTCAGGTCAGTGTTATCATTAAACGCTTGTATAATTTTTATGCCTGTGACAAGCACACGTCATTTAGATAATTTCTCAACCAAATGATGGGCTGGTAGTTACTTTCAGTTTTGTAATTGATATAACAGATGACTTGACACTGATAAGAACTGCTCTTCCTCTTCCTTTATACTTATTTGAACCTGATTTTGTTTTTTCTTTAATGGATTAAAGAACTTATTTTTAGACAATAGATGTTGGTTTGATGTTTTTTAAGGATATTTTATATTCTTTTTACTTCTGTTTTGCTATTTCATTGGTGTTACATTGATGAACACTGTATTATATTTACTATTGTTCCACAACTAAATCAAATTTTATTTCATTGTCACTTGTTCCTTTGGCAATTTTTTTCTTTATGCTGCAAAAATCAAACATTTCTCAAATATTTTTATTTTCGCATTTAAGTCAAAATATCTCACCACACTTAAAATAAGACAAAATGTAGATTTTTTTTTCCCCCAAATGTACAATTTCTTAAAAGGATATTTCACTGAAACAGGTTTTTTTTTTTTTTCTAGTTTTGTGACTGAGTTGCATAATATTTTGTCAAATTGCATGAAGATTAATGCTTTAAAGATATGTTCATGTCCATGGAAAGGATGTTTCTACCTTTGACCACGAGGTGTCAAAACTGTGCAGCATACTGTATATCCTGGTGAATTATGTAAGTGGGTCTTACATACCAGGAAGCAGTTATTACTGAATGTACTGCGCTGTAGTTCATGCTTGAATTACTTCACATTAAGCAGCATCCAGTCTGTAAAATGTCTTGGCATTTAGATGTGATATTTAAGCATAGAAATATTTGTAGTTATTGCCTCAAGTTTTCAAAGTATTTCAGAAGTGGAATGCCATTTAAATTCGTGGAACGCATATAAGTAAAGCATGAAATTTCAATGTTCTTTTTCTATATAGGACACAATTTGCATCAAATTTGTGAAACAGGACAGTAAAATAACTTGCTCAGTTTAAGAAAAACAGGGAAAAAAGCACTTAAGAGTTTATACATTGTGGCCTATAAAGTTGTCTTTGTACGTGATAACATGATTTATTCTTGACTTGTAATAATTACACTCGGTCAAAAGTGATTTATTGCTTGTTTTATACAGTACAGTGGCCTTGAGTTCCAAGTAAGGCACCTATAAATAAAATAAATAATAATAATGGTCATGATTAATATATGTTGATAAAAATAAAATGAAGAATTTTTTTTTCAAATTTTATGGGCCATGGTGTACTATTCATGGATTTTCATATGAATTGCTCTGTGTGTTTTTGTCATTACATTTTCTTAAAAAAAAAAAAAAAAAAAAAAGCCCTTCATGGGGGTACCTTCCATTTTATGACCTAAACCTGCAGTAAATCATGTATGTGTACTCACATTCCAGGAATCCAGGTGTCCAGTAAAATCCAGTGTCACCCATAGGCTCCATACTAACTTTTAGTTGCTTTTTGAGATGATAATGCGTTTAATCATTGGAAACAAGCATGTGTCTATTTCACTAAAGCTGCTGATTAAATAAATAGAATTTTGCCTGGACTTCAACACGCTGACAGGTAGCGTCTGTGATGATGCCAACACCTGCTGCTGTCAGTCTCACGCAAGCCCTACAGCAGTCGATCCAACAGAACTGGGCCTGTTTCTTCTTGATTTGAGAGGATAGCAGGGTACACCAGGAGAAAATATAAAGCTTCAGTGTTTGTATCCACGTTGTCATTATTATATAAACTGTCCTGACAGCAGAGTGACATGTTTTTCTATCACATATTTTGCGTGCATATTCAGAATCAGTTCCACTAGGGTTACTCTGAGGACATTCAGTGCATCGCTCAAGGCCTCCTTTAACATTTATAAATGCGCTATAGTGATATGATGTGTTCTGTTATGACTAGTTTTATCCAAGGTTTCTGTCCCAGGACTTGCTCGATCATGTTGAATCTACTAGTCTTGTATTTATTACACAAACTACCAATATTGAGCTGTTTATATCCGACCACATTGTGATGCTATCTTGTACATTGTGCTGAGAAATGAAACTGAATCACTGTTTTTTTGGTGGTTGGTTTGTTTTGCCCTGATTCACTGTTGTGGTTTCTGTAGTGTGAGTGATGTCAGTATGCAAGCATTCATGTTTTATTCATTCAGCTCAGTTATTACTAGACAAGAGAACAGAGTATGTGACCTTTAATACGAGGTGTTTCACATTATAAAGAAATGTAACTGTGTCATTGTTATTTGGCTGCTTCTATGAAACTGGAGGCTAAGAATTCAAACCTGATGTTGCAGGTTTGGAAGCATTTTAGGTCTATTTAGAACTAAATATTTACTCAGATAAAAGAGAAAGTAATTCATCAGATAGAACACATTGTAAAATATATTTTAAAAATATGTAACATGGTGTAAGGACACAAAAATGACTCGTTATTTTTTTCTTTTCTTTTCTTTTTAGTCTTTCACAGGTACATTTTGGGACTCTAACTAATTATACAAGGCAAAGTGTTTCACAAAAATGACCACTCTTGAAAAATTGCTGACAATTTATATGTGTTTAAATGGACAGGTTCTGATGAGCTACACGCAAAAATAAAATCCCCTCATCTTTGGACTTAAAAAACCCACTAGGATTGTCAAATTTAAGATGGTATCTATATTCATAGTCTATAATATACAGTAAGACCATTTCAAGCCATGTTTTAAGATCAAATATAAGTAGGGTTTTTTTTGGTCCCAATTTGGGTCCTATTTTTGGCCCAAATATTTTATGAAAAATTCATTCATTTTGAGATGGCTGAGAGCATGAGTATATGTATATAATTATTATTATTTCATTTACCTGAGGCCATCATTAGGCACATTATAAGGTGAAATACGTCTAAATTTTGCTTTTATTAGTGGAGTTAAAAAACTGAAAAATGGTCAGGTATTAAAATGAACCCAGCGCCCATGTAAAAGATTTAAAAGATTCCTATTGTTATAAGTTACAAATATCTTCTACTATTGATATTATAATATGATACAAATAAGATTTTCCTGATCTGGCCATAATATGCTTCCATATATTTCACATAATAGAGTAGTAAATGTTATTTCCTCACTAAAACACATTGGTTTACTTATTCTAATACTGTGCTAATCACATCTATTACACACTTTGACCTGGCTCTATGTGTTATCAGCTGGAATCAGTGTAGTAGTTTGGACTGTGTATGCTTGTCGGTGACTTTGACCTTCAGGAACACTTGGCGCGTTGGCGTTGAAATATTGTACAGTTATTTTTAGTTGAGCCCTCTGTGACATATTTTCTCTTTTACCTGCTACTGCTTTCTGTTTCTTTTCTGCATTAAATATATCAAATGTCTCTTTTATTGCAGCTTCACTGAATAAAACCCCAAAAACTTATGAAGTGCATTTTTCTCATTTCTAGTCCAAATATCCCATCACACTTAAAATAAGACACACACACACCTAAAGAGTAACTTCTTAGTGAGATATAAGAACACACACACACACACACACACACACACACACATATATATATATATATATATATATATATATATATATATATATATATATATATATATATATATAGTTATTTTTGCTTGAATTATGCTACAAAAAAAACCCACACAGATAAATAAATACAAATCTGGAAATTTAACAAGTGAATATTATTTTGGTAAGAGTTCTTGAAATAAGCTTTTCAAGAGACTTCAGTGTCCTTATATCTCACTGAAAAGTTACTGTTTTCATGATTATGTCATATTTTATGTGTATTTTAAAGAAATGAGTTAGCAAGATTGTGATTTATTTTCAGTGTTGTGTTGTTATTGGAAGCATTACTGCAATGTTGTGGTTTCATATTTGAATTGTTGTCTTTTTATATGGTGAATCACCTCCTGTTCAGGGTATTTGCCCCCTTGTGAACTGCCATGGTGGTGATCTACTGTGATAATGGTGTTTGTTTAACCCAGTGGACCTAAGCCCCACCTCTGGCTCTATTGTATTTAGTTTGATTTCTAGACAAAGTGAAAGCTTGGTGTTGTCCAGCTTGGATTTGCCTCTGCTGCTTTCTGCTGTTGACCTAAGCCTTTCTGACTGGCTGGGACTCTGTCTGGTTCATGTAGCCTGTCAGTGCAGCCAAATTTGCTGAGCTGAATTTTCTCCTAGCATAATAGGTGGTCATCAGCTGGCATACACTTGCAGTTTAAAGCCTGTCCTCCCCTCACCCTTTAATTGTTGGCCTCATTACAGAAACAAGTATTGCGGTGCCCATATTTACAATGTAGAGGAAGCAGACAAGCCAGTCCAAAACAGGTCTGTGCGCAAGCCATTCTTACTCAGCTGAGAAGTATAAGCACGTGGGCTCTGTCTGTGTGTGCATTTATGGTGTTTGTACTGGATTAGCAAAGGCACAGAAATGTTTCAAAGGTCAGAAAGGATTCCAGTGTCAAGGGAGAGACCCTGGAGAGAGCGAGTGGTAGAGTGATCATGTGAGTGTTTGGCTTTGACCCGGTCTCAGCTGTGAGTCTCTGGGAGTCAACAGAAGGAAAAGTCAACTCCGCTCTTAGACGAGTAAGGTTTCTGTCTGGCTGTTGTTACTGGGTATTGTCTGAGTGCCAGCCCAGAGCATGAAAATGGCTATCTGTCACTGGGATAAAGGTTGTTCTGATCGCCTGTGGATCGCTGGATACTTTGCCTGACATTTGCCTGCTGTTAGTGGTCACTTTAAGGAGCACATACTTTAATAGCCATGGGAAATATGTGTGGCTGCGTGCGTGTTCCTAAAGAAGAATGTTACGTGGACCCCAGAAAAGCTCCACTGAACCCAGAATCCAAGGAGCTTAAAGGTCGTCGCTATTTTCAAAGGAGGAAAAGGAAATCAGGGGATTTTCAACCAGCTGGATCTATTGGAATTCCTGAAAGTGAAGATAGTATAAAAGAAGTTGTCCGTGATAGTTTAAGGTCTGAACATGACCCAGATGGGACCTCAGGGGAGAGTCGGGTCAAGCTGGAGAAACCAGTAGCAGTGGATAAACATCTCTCAAGGCAACCCAGCATCAGTAAAGGAGTCTGGATCGGAGAAGTACCAATTGTAGTTTCCACAAATGTAAATCGTCAGCCCGTGGGTAAAAAGCTAACATCCAGATTAAAAAGGTTTACTCCAGACCAGGAAGAGGATACAAGTAGTAGGTCCATTATAGAAGGTAAACTTCATTGTGTTAACACAGTGGTCACAGCTAAGGATGGTCTGCTTGTGAAGAAGCTTGTACAACGCCAGTTAAGGAGGGCCGTCAGCTTCGGAGCAGTGGAGCACATGTTACGGACCCTGGGGGGTCATGACAGACCTGGGACCGAGGAAACGTTTGCCAAAATTATATGGAGCTCTCAAGCTCACAGGAGGAGGAGGCGGAGGTCCTACACCTACTCTGGTTACGTAGAAGCTCCTCCAGCTCCTGCCAAATGTATTTCATCTGCACCCGAGGTAAAACAAGAACCTGTTATATATAGGTTTGAATGATGGTGGATGAATATGTGTAACTGCAATGTTGTGGAGCTTTGACGTATAAGGCTGCTGCTTAAAACATGGACATACACAACACACACACACACAACACACACACACATATATATACAGTACTGTATATATAAATATATATTAGTCTTAGTTAACTCTGTAATGTAATAACATTCCATCAATGTCTTGGTTTGTAGGGACATACTGTCATCACTTTGCTGTTATTTTTGTGTTTGTGTATCTTTTATTTTATGTCAACACTCTTTTAGTACGATATAAAAGAGCAGTGTGTTACACCTGCGAACTGCTTGACAGTACATGAACAAATTGGCTGCATAGATGTTTTTTTTTTCCTGAACTAGTGTTGAGATCAATTTGGTTCAATGTGTGGACAGTAAATGTTATTCCATTAGTGGTTAATCAGAGATTGTTCTAGAAAGTGCATTTTTATTTGAATGAATGAATGAATGAATATTTTTTATTTTGGTCGTGTACAAACATATCCACCTAAGACCCAGGAAAGTGAATATTTTACTTGTTTATTAATACATTAAACAGTTGACTTTATAATAAAGTTTTTCCCAGATACATTTAAAAAAATTATTTAATTTTTTTTATGTATTTTTTGAATTATCCTTTGCAATAGGCAGCATTCTTTTCATGTAAAATGGTCAAACTTTTGTCCCATACAGAGGACAAAAATGCATTTGCAGTTCCCAGTAGGATATAAAGAACATACAATTTACACACTTTATAACCAAACAAAGGAAGAAGCAGAAGCAATACACTTTTATTTATACTTCTCCTCACCCCATCTTTTAAATTATTGGACATTGCAGCAAATAAATTATTAACACAAATTAATCTACATTCAGTTTCTTAACTCAGTTATTATTATTTTAGATTATTTGATCTTAATAGCCAGGTAGCAATAATGAATACAGTTGTACAAAAAAAAAATATTAGACCATCAAATGTCATCAAAAATATTAGTTATTCAATCAATTACTAACTCCTGTGTGTATCATGTAACTAAAACGGACAGAAAAGAAAACATGGAGGGCTCTAGTTTTGCAGACCAGCTGAGTCCAGATGAGTTTCGCAAAATTCGCCCACCGCGCACGCTGGCGCAAGTCCTCCTCCTTACCATCTCCTTTCCTTCCATTGGTGTAAGTGGAAGTGAGGGAGGAGAAAGCGTGTGCAATGGATTTAACACAGCCAATTCAGATCTAAACCAATCACTTTAGTGCCTCTCCTGGACACCACAGTCAGATGTCCAAACCTCTCCTAGGAGGAGACTGATGTTTTATTCCAGGACGTCCAAGCCCACAGTTCCTGAATATATGGAACTGTGAGCAGAACCTCCATGAGCTGATGAAGCTAAAGTATCCTTGGAGGAGGAGTAGGAGGAGGAGGTCACACATATCATTAATGAAGTTTGCCCTTTGCCCAGTGTAAAAAAACAGTTCAATGATGTCCGTAGAAGAGCCAAACAAAAACTAGCAGAGCAGGACAAGTAGCACAGAGGAGCACATCAAAGGCCACGATGCATGTCACCATGTGGACCATGTGGGGGTTAGATGTCATTTGTTCCTGTGTAATGATAAATACTGACAATTTACAATTGCAGTGCATGGCAGTATTCCAGTCATTATTCCTGTGGTCCACCTGCATTCCAGTTCTGACATTCCAAATGAGGACGGCACTTCCTCCTTCTGCTCCTAGTAATAATGTACTCCATCTCTGTAGGTTACGTTAAGCAAAAGTTATAACTTAGTCAGAACCTATAATTCATTGGCAGTATCTCTCTCTCACACTCATTCTTGCTCTCTCTCTCTCTCTCTTTCTCTCTTTCTCACTCTCTGTCTTTCTTTGAATATTCTAAGACCAGAGATGCCAAAAATATTGTCAGTATCTGATCCCAGTATCTGTTTGTGGTTGGTTGAGAGAAATGTTGACTCGTTAGGGTTAATTCATTCTGGTTGAGTTTCCATTACGTGTGCCGAACACATTTGATCTGTCATCAGTCAGTATAGGTAAACAGTACATTTATGTCCTGATTCAGATCATTCCATTGAATAACAATTGTTGGTATTAGTTATTGCATTGAAGTGTGTCTGAAACTCTGGAAACCTGCCTGTGAGATTGTGGTGACATGTGTAGTCAGACAAACTACCACTCAACCAGCTGCGTTCACCTTGCCCCAGAAGTAGACCTGCTTTCAGCTGCCGAGCTTTTGGTGCACTGTCGGTGCGGTCTAAGTCAACAAAATTGTCACTCTACCAAGCTGAATCAGTGGTGCGCTGCCACATCTGTCTTGTCCCACCACGGTCTGCCAAACTACTATACTATATTACTATATTTATTTTGATCTTATTCTATCTTGGTGCATGCTTATTATACTTTTTTTTTAATACTATATGTATATATATATATATATATATATATATATATATAATTCTTTTTTTTTCTCTTCTTCTTTTTATTGATATACTATATGTTGAATGTTGCAGCGTTACACCGAGACAATTTCCTAGTTGTATACTACATATGTACTATACGAACAATGGAAATAAAACTCTTTCTGATTCTGATTCTCTGAAACTGATTGTGCGGTGTCCTGTGCTGCACGAAATTAATCCTGCGCAGGGTCCACCAGCCCGCGCCACCCTCTGCCATGCTGGGAAACTAGAGCCCAGAATGTGTTGTTTTTGTCAATACGATGCTATTGATTTAAGGACTGAAATGATTTTGGTTATTATTAAGAAAACAATGGAACATGGATAGATATCAGCTGTTAAATTAAACTCTTATAAGCTATTTTTGTTGTTAGCATTATATTTGTCCAAACAAATGTACCTTTAATTGTACCAGGCATTAATATGAACCAGAAATTACATAAAATAAGGGGTGGTCTACTAATTTTTTTGCCTGTAAGTTACAGAAGTGAATAATGAATGTGTAAAACATTATTCTAATTAGTAACATAGATGTCATAATTATATGTTCTGTTGATGTGTTTGCTTTGAAATGAGAGTAAGCTTTTATTATATGGTGTGAGTTTTGCAGTTTCCTCATTAGAGTTACAGTTTTTGTTGACAATGAGGATTTATTGGTGTTTCTACTTTCACCTTGCTGTGATATATATGTTCCAATACAATCTACACATAAAAAATAAAACCTGTTGATCCTACTTTAGAAGTAGCTATATTTTGAGGCAGTGATTAAGTGGTTTAATTAAAGAACATTTTGAGATGTTAGGGATTATTTCATGTCATTAAGTGAATGTAGATTTATCTTTGGTGCCGGCAGCATGAATTGAAAGTCACTGTCATCACTGAAGTGTTTCTTCTCTTTTATGCTTTACATTAACAGGATCAGGGCAACGCAATAGTTCCACCTCGTAGCCATTTAACAGTACATTATCACTTTGACTGCATGAACAGTTTTTGTTTAACTAGTGTCAAGAGTGATTCTGCTCATTTGTTTGCAAGCACACGTGCAATGAATATTTCTGTGCAGTGATTGGCTTCTATACTGAACTGCCTTTTTTGCTGTCTTTTTATGGCAAATGATGGAATATATATTTACTTATAATCATAGTAGATGTGAATAAATGTGTTAAAGCATTAGTTGAAAATTGTACTGGAACTATCTTGATTGGTCTGTCAGTGTTGGAGTTATAGTAGATGTTTATTCTGTCGCAATTTTTAATCATGTATTACATATGTATTTGTTAATTGTTCATTTATATATGTGCGTATGAGAGCACTGATGTTGAAAGGATGTCAGCAGCGTCTCATTGATTATTAAGCCACAAAGACCCAAATGGACACCAGTGACCAAAAGCATCTGCTGATCTAAAATATTAAACAAACTTAATCCATTAATCCTATGAATACATGTAAATACATGTTTTTTTTAGGAACCATTTGAACATTTGGAGGCTCCGTCGTTACCATCTAACTATCATCCTCCATCATCTTCTCCAACATTAATTCACCAGTAAAACCCATGTAGTTTAGAAATGGTTTATATTCAGTTATGATTTGATCGACAAAGTCACTTTTTCTCAAGTTTTCTCTGTGTTTGGTATAATAACTCTAAAATGTAATTTCAGCATGATGATTAAAGTACATAATCAGTAAAATAAATACAGAAAAATACCTGATTTGCACTGAAAAAATTTTAAATGGAGAGGGTAATATAAAATAAATGGTGATAAATCACCAGGTTATGTTAAATAGAGAGAGTGCCACAAAAGTAGCACTTTATGGGTTAATATTAAATGTTGTATTTTATCAGGTGCAAAAAATGTATAATATTAACATTATATATGCTGCCCATCAACTGACCTACTGACTATCAGCCACTGAAAACACAGTCTCTGCTGATCATTAGCTTCCAGCCATCATTCGTACTGTGGATCATGTGACTTATAAGGAATTTATTACTTCCTCAAATGAAGACTTCCTAATGTTTTCCACATTTCACAGTGGAAGCAGAGCTGTTAATGATCAAGTCAAAGAAACTTTAACTACATTTATACTTAACCTCCTAGGACCTGGTGCCCATATATGTGGACGTAACATTTTCTGAGATCACAATACCACATTTTGTTCTACAAGGGCCTGGTGTCCACTTACGATGACATTAACTGACACCACATGATGTCAGAAGAGTAGAATATATACACATATATATATATATATATATATATATAAAGTTTTGGAGCTGACATCTACTCATTTTCCATATTTTATTGATAATATCCAAAATCATGTGACTAAAAGTTTGGATAAATTGTCAATGTCATTATTTTTCAGTTATTATGTTAGAACTGGACTGGTTTGGTCTTTTTTTTTTTTTTTTTTTTTTTTTTTACTGTAAATAAGCCTCTGTATATATTTTTACTGGATCTGTATCCTCTGATTGTGCATCCTGGCCTTTTTTATCAGATCAGCACTCCTGATAATTCTTTGTTTTTAAACTCACCAGGTCCCAAGCACCCCAAATAGCCAAGAGAAATTAAAAATACATGCCATGCAAGAGTTCAGGTTAGGGTTAGGGTTAGGAGGTTAACTTTTACCCATCCCTACAGTAATTTGCATTTGTTTCTAGTCTCTCTAGTCTAGACTTCTAATAATATCTGTCAATATCGAGCAGTTAATGGTGCATAGGTGTGGTGTTGCATACTGTGTTATTTCATATAACGCTGTAGATGCATTTGTGATCAAAGATAATGTCAACACATACTGGAATTTTTTTTATATTATTTTTTTTTTTGTGGTAGATCTCGGAGATCCATGTGACAGGAGAATCCGAGGACATGACAGCCAAGGAACGTCTGCTGCTGTGGTCGAAGCAGATGACAGAGGGCTATGTGGGCGTAAGATGTGACAACTTCACAACCTCCTGGAGGGATGGGAGGCTGTTTAATGCCATCATTCATAAATATAGGTATGATGCACAAAAGTTTCCACATTCAACTTATGAGACTTAATCTGGAAGTTTCAGTTTTTACACTTTTGTTTGCTATCAGTGTTCATTGGTTTGTACAGTCAGGCTTAACTCTCTGTTTTTTTTCTCTGTTTTTGTTACAGGCCAGACATGGTTGATATGAGCCGTGTGTCAATACAGACAAACCGATCGAATTTAGAGCATGCGTTCGGTGTAGCAGAACAGCTTGGGGTGGCCAGATTACTGGACCCCGAGGGTGAGATCCTTACACACTGTCATGTTACAGTCGTTTAAAAAAAAAAAAAAAAAAAAATTCTTAACATTTTTACAGCCTTGACAGTGTAAATCACAAGGAGTGAAGGGTGGATTTTTGGCTTGAGGAATCATTCCACTGTGTACAGCTCATTTGTCATGCTTTTCCCTTCTGACCCACTGTTTCTTTCTTTCACCAGATGTTGATGTTCAATCTCCAGATGAAAAATCTGTCATCACGTACGTCTCAACACTGTACGATGCCTTCCCCAAAGTACCCGATGGTGTTGACGGAATCAATCCTAATGTAAGATAATGGCAAAGCTCCATGAGTGACTCCCAACACATTCAGATTAATGTGATGAAAATGGTTTCATTGCTGACCAATCCCTTTTCTCTGAACAGGATGTGGATATCAAATGGGTGGAGTATCAGAACATGATCAAATACCTCAGCCAGTGGATCAAACACAACGTGGCCATAATGTCAGATAGAGCATTCCCCAACAACCCTGTTGAACTTAAGGTATACAAACTCATATACGTATGATGTCAGTCACTTTATTCACCTGTAGTTTATTCTTGCACATGTTAAGATTTAGCAAAGTGCTTGCAATCTGAATGCAGTATCTGAAAGGCGAAGGATAATTGTCCAGCTCAGATATATCTGTCTGCTGTAACTGGAACCTAAAGTGATATTGATGGATAAAAGCGAGGAGCAGCTTCCATTTACTGTAATAAATCAATACCTTCTAACAGGGAAGGCTCTTTACTCCACCACAGACTATCGATAAATGCTTAGAGATTATTCTGTTTTATATTTATCTTTATGATTTACATGATAGTTAGTCAGTCCTTTTCTTTCAGTTCAGTCCTTTTCTGTCATCCCAGTGTTGTTGCTTTTATTTTGTCCCAGTTCCCTTTTGTTCTGTCCCAGTTCCTTTTTGGTTTGTCCCAGTTCCCTTTTGTTCTCTCCCAGTTCCCTTTTCGTCACTGTCTCTGTCTCTGTCCCCTTCATTCTCTGTCTCTATCTCTGGCCAGTTAACCCAGGGTGGCGCTGGTGTCTTTTCCTTTATCTTTTTTAGTTTTTTTTTTATTGTTACCTTATGTATGCTGGTCCCAAGGGGTGTCTTTTTGGGGTGTCAGGACCCATCCCTTGAGGGGGAGGTGTCTGTCAATTTGCACCTGGCCTGTAGCGGCTGTAAAATTTCTCTAATCAGGGAGTTATTTAAGCAGTGAATCGTGCAGCCACTGGTGCGGAACCATTCAATAATGTCACCCTAATAACCCAGACATTTGCTGTTTCACTCCTCAATAACCTGGACATTGTTTCACCACCACAGACTCTGGCTGATCTACACCAGGTTTTGTTTGTTTTCCATTGTCCTTTGCTTCTCAGTTGCTTTTTGTTCAGTTTTTGTTATTAAATCTGTTCTCCCTTCCACACTGTGTATCTGAGTCTCACTCCACCACACCCCTCATGACAGTTGCCCCATTATGAATTCCAGGCGACCCCACTTGAGGTACCAACCCCAAGGTTGGAAAACACTGCATTGTAGTGATATATGCCGTATAATATGTGTAAATGTTTCACTTTTGGTGGCAATTTAAGATAGATTTGTTCTCTTTGTTACAGTATATAGATATATTTAGATGCAAGTAAATGCACATAATTGTGTTGGGACTATTGTTTCTACTTCACCATAGAGATGCAGTAACATGGGATATGCATTTATTTTTTATTAGTACATTTTTAAATGTTTTTATCAATTGCTAAAAATTGTTGGCCAACTCCATTTGAATTCCTGACAACCTCAAGGTTGAAAAACACTTTTTAAATATAAATTTCTGTTTCTTTTACAGGCACTTTATTCACAGTATCTTCAATTTAAAGAACATGAAATACCAATTAAAGAGAATGAGAAGACAAAAATCAAAAGTCTCTACACAATGCTCGAGGTAAAACTGACCATGTATTGCTGCATTTGTAAAACCACCTGTAAATGTTTTACAAAAAAAATTCATATGTGTGTCGTATCCATCTGACAGCCATGGATCGAGTTTGGACGTATCCATTTACCGGCAGGTCATCACCCTAATGACGTGGAGAAGGAATGGGGGAAGTTAATTGTTGCAATGCTTGAAAGAGAGAAAAGTCTGCGGCCAGAGTTGGAAAGGTATGTTTCAGTAGTGAACATGTTAATATGTAATTCTGACTGTTCTGGCCTGGTGCAAAATGAATAAATGTCTAATATTCACAGTTTGTGTAATCCAATATTAAGTGTTATGTGAAAAGTCAGTTTAAGAGAGATCTGGTGTGTGATATAGAGAAACAATTTTAGGTCATACATCTGGATCTAAAGCTTGTGAATATCAGGATTATGTTTTTTTTCTTTTAGTAGCTATAAAGCTTGTCATGCAGGATGTAGATAATAGAGTAGTGATGCTTTGTGACTCAGCAGAATGTGTTTTGACGCAGGCTGTGTGCTCTAGCATCATCTTACAAGCCCACTAATGTCTCTACTGAAATATTACACCAACGGTCAGTGTTTTTTTTTTTTTTATCAGTGTTTGAGGCTTAATGAACAACTGGACTCCTTGATTTGATTCACATGGGGAAAAAAATATAAATTCTTTCAAGTTTATTTTTCTCATTTCTAGTCAAAATATCTCATCACACTTAAAATGAGACATAATCATATAAAGAGTAACATTTCAGTAAAGTAAAATTGATCTAGAAAATCTTATTTCATGAAAACTTATTTGATAATTTCCACTTGTTTTTGCGGTGCTCATATATAATCACAGCCTCAGTGCAATGGGGTATGGAGTGAGATGTGTGTGTGTGGAACTACCATGTGTGTGTGTGTGTGTGTGTGGGTGCTGGAGTGGGTAGATGGATGATTATTTTGTGTGGGTATGTGGGTTTGAATATACCACTGCTCTGTCTGTTTTGTTGTTTTTAAAGTTTATCCATGTTTGCTTATCCAACTGCTTTGTTTATATATAATGGTGCTGTCTCTCTGTATATTTTAATGTATATTTTATGTATTTTTTATTTATATTTTATACGTATTTTATGTATTATATCAACCTGCCAAAGGGACTACAGGTTGAAATAGCAGGAAATGCTATAACCTGGTACAGGCATTTCTTCTTCAATGGTTAATGTTTATATGTACACTGTCCCTCAAATAAAGAAATAAAAAATAAATAAATAAAAAAATAAAAATATCCACAACATTGAATAAGTGCCTTGTATTAACTGTATATCAAATGTTCCTGTTAATATGGAGCTAGACATACAGTAAGCAGTGACAAGCAAAAGCACTGTTTAAGAATATTACAGATCTTAAATTATTGTCTTTTAATGACTTGTAATGAGCACAACCATCTCAGAAAAGGGTATTTTCCCCATGAGGTTAAGATATAATTTAAGTTTTTTTTTTTTTAATAGCTGTTGCTTGCACAGTAAAGTTATGATTTAGATCCAACAAATGAGTGAATACTGACAGAAAGTGACTGAATGAATGAATACCTTCTTTCTTATGTATTTTTTTGTAGTGTATCTAGAAGTCGAATGTCAAAATATGACAAAGTGCAAACAGTTGAAAAATTTATAATGTTTTTGTACTTTAGAGGAAGTCGTGACCTCTGTGGTATGTCAAAAAAAGTGGGGGAAAAAAGAAAACAGACCTGGAGGTAAATGTTATGTTAACACACGCTTCAGCTAAGATGTTTAAAGATAGAATAAATGATTTAAAGCTCAGTGAGATTTTTCAGCCCTGTCCATACTTCTAATTTCTTGTAAAAAAAAAATAAAAAAAAAATAATAATAATAATCTCATCACACTTAAAATAAATCATAATCCCTTAAAGAGGAACTTAATTTTAGACAATTAATCTTCAATATCTCATTTCCAAAAATCCTATAATAGTTTTTTACTTAATTTGTGCAAAAAATAAATAAATCTTCCAATGGTAGAAGTGAAAATAATTTCTTAAAACAAGATTTTCCACATCTATTTTCTAAAAACAAGTACTTTTATCTCACTGAAAACTTACTTGATAGGTGATTGTGTGTTATTTTAGGTGTGATGCATGTTTTTGACTAGAACTGAAAAAAATACACTTGGTAAGATTTCAATTTTATTTTCCAATGCATGGTCTCACTCAGTTACTGTTTCTTTATAAAGTGGATTTTATTTCTGTGAAAATTCCACAACACATCCATTCCTGCCTTCACTGTCCATAAGCACAACAGTATTAATGCTGGGTGTGGTAAAAACTGGCAAGAAAAAAGCTGCTCTGTTCTAATAAAGGTGTACTGTCCCAACTTGTTATTTAGGTTTTTTTGTCCCCTACGGGCAGCATATTATTTCAAGGTGGGATTCAGTTTACAGGCTGCTCACGTGGCTGTGACAGTATAAAAGTGAGCGAGTCCAGAATTATTTTACTGTATGAGATGGGTCAAGGCTGGGGTGGTTTGTATTAGTAATGGAACAGTGTGTATGAGGGGATGGTAACGGTGGTCTGGGCTGTTAACGAACATGGCTTATATGGGCAGTTTCTCGACTGTTAGTAACAGTAGTTTTACCAGTTTTGGCTCCAATGATGCTATGTACGCTGGATCTGAACCTTTACAATTCAACAGCTCAATCTTTCTCAATAACAATATTGCCTATGGATCAAGGTGAGGTTACAGCGCACAGGATCTTTTTTTTTGGGGGGGGGGTGGGTAAAAAAGAATAGCAGTATTTTATTCCATGTGACACGGATATTATAGTTTATGTTAAAAATGGTTGATTATACAAATCTGATTGTGTGTGACATGACTAGATATCTTGATGTGAATGGTTTGTATGGATGCTTTGTGTTATTGGAAAAAATAAATAGGAGAAAAAAAGGAAGTGGAATTAATGAAATTATTTGTAAAAATGTCTATATCTGTAGGTTATGCTTTTCCACTTTATGTGGGTCTTTAATTGTATGTGCTTGAAGCAAAACTAAATTAAGAAACTAATTGACATTCATGTTCTACTTTAGGCACTTGGTTTAATAATATGGACCCTTAAAAACGTATAGGATTATTTCTGTAGCAATTTGCAAATTGATTTTTACTGTACAATGAGCTTCATTGAAATGATTAATATATTTTTTTACTCTTTTTCTTTACAAAAATACTTGATTTTTTTTGACAGATTTTCCATTTTTTAACTAGAAAATTCAATACATATACTTTTGTGGACTTCTTTTGCTATTAGTATTGACAGCTGTAAACTAATTCTAATTTCTGTGTGATGTTTTTGTTTCTGTAGACTTGAGACGTTGCAGCAGATCGCGAATCGGGTCCAGAGGGACTGTGTTAATGGAGAAAACAAATTGGCATTGGCCACTACAGCATTACAGTCTGTAAGTTTTGTGTATATTCTGTTTTTTTGCACTAAATTATAAATTGTATGCCTTGATTGTAAGACATTTTTGTCATCTGAAAAGGATGCAAAGAGGCTCGAGTCTGGTATCCAGTTTTTGAATGAAGCTGAGATCGCAGGCTACCTATTGGAATGTGAAAACATCCTCAGACAACAAGTCGTTGACATCCAAATTCTTCTGGATGGAAAATTCCCTTTTGCAGATCAACTTGTCCAAAGGTATGAAGTGAATTCTCTTGCACACTGGAAAAAAAAAATCTAAATCTTACTAAGTGTGTTGTTCTCATTTCTAGTCAAAATGTCTCATCACACTTTAAATAGACATCATCACCTAAACAGTAACTTTTCAGTCAGATATAATCAGAATCAGAATGCTTTTTTTTTATTGTCATTTGGCATATCACTAACAACTGAAGAAGTTATTTTAATTTTTTTTATTTCAACAAATCTTACCAATATTATTTTAACTTGTTTCATTGGAAGGTTTTGTTGCTTAAATTAAGCAAAAAAAAAAAAAAAAAAAAAAAAATCTACCATTTGATCAAACATCCAATTTCTGCTATTTACACTGTCTTTAACAGATGGGCTATAGGTCACATGATGCACATCCATACAGTACTGTGCTGGAAAAAATAATATCTTACCAAGTGTAGTTTTCCTCATTTCTAGTCCAAATATCTCATTACACTTAAAACTAAACAGAATCACCTTTTCAGATATAAATATAAATATATGAACTGATTTATAGTCATTACCTCTGGAAGATCAGAGTCTGACAAGATAGTTTTCACATGTTCCATTAGCAGATTTTTTTTTTTTTTTGCTTAATTCAAGCAAAATGTCCTGTATTCAATTTTTAAAAAAAATAGTTTTAGGGTGTGTATTGGTAAAAATGTTTTACTGAAATGAAGTAAGCATATTTAACTCTACTTAAATTATATTTATAGCCTAAGCGGTTGGTTAAGAGTCTTTTTGAGTCTTCTCATTGTCTTTTCATTATTTTAATATCACAATCATAGTTTACCATCAGTTACAGTATTACAAACTATTTCAGCATAAAATTACTTTGAAGATTACATAGTCATGAGTCCAGTTTGAGTCGTTGAGCATCCATGACCCAAGAGGCCATGGGACACTAAAGCTCCCCGCTCAGACACACACCTTCCCGTTGACCCCTCCTCCTTCAGCGTGTCCTCGGTCCTCTGTCCTCTGTCCTGAAGGGCTGGGCGTCGTATTGTCTTTTGGCTTCTATGCGGTGGGGGTTGTCCGTTCCCCCCACTGGGCCTAGGGTCAGCACAGGCTTAAACTGCAACTTTATATGAAACATTAATTTAAAATGTATGTCTGATATTATTGTAAATTCTACAACAGGTGTTTTTTTTTTTTTTTTTTTACCAACGTATCAAGACTTGTCATATTTTTTTTCGTTTTCTTAATATAGGGTATCAAAACTCCGGGATGACCTTCTGGCCCTGAGAGCCGAGTGTTCTTCTGTGTACAGCAAAGGCCGCACCTTAACAACAGAACAAACAAAAATGATGATCTCAGGCATCACACAAAGCTTGAACTCCGGCTTCTCGCAAAACATCAGCACAGGCCTGACACCAGCCCTCACTCCTGCACTCACCCCGGGGGGATTAGGAACTCCCGGATCCACATTCACCTCTAGCCTTACGCCATGTCTCACCCCTGCCTTGACCCCGGGTCTACAGTCTTCATCTGTCCAGGCCTATATGGGGAGTGGTGGTGGTATAGACACAGGCAGCTTCAGGAACGCCAAACAGATGCAGATCCGTAAGCCTTTACTGAAATCCTCACTGGCAGACCCCAGCATGACCGAGGAAGAAGTCAACATGAAATACATTCAAGACCTGTTGAACTGGGTGGAAGAGATGCAAGTAAGTGGTCTGGAAATGCAGTTTTTGTTTATTATGGAGCACATCATATATGTTATTTGAGGACATTTAAATGACTCTGTTGTTTTATGTGTGTTTTCTATAGCTGCAGTTAGATCGTTCAGAGTGGGGGTCTGACTTGCCAAGTGTAGAAACCCATTTAGACAACCACAAAAGTGTACATAGAGCCATCGAAGAGTTTCAAATGAGTCTTAAGGAAGCAAAACTTAGTGAGGTAAGTGCTTGACTTTTCCATAATATCACTGGATACATCATTTCTTTTATATACTGTTGTGCTCATAAGTTTACATACTCTGACTGAACGCACACGGGATGTTTCAACTTGACAATGACCCAAAACACAAGGCTAAGTCGACCTGTCACAGGCTCCAGGAGAAAAAAAATAAAGGTGAAAGAGTGTTCATCTCAGTCTGCTGATCTCAGTATCATTGGGTTTGTTTTCATGTGAGTTTTTATCCCTGTTTAATTCAGAATATATAGGTTAATATCACTTTAAGATGACCATGCAAACACCTAATTACAGTTGAAAAGTACTATTCTGAATTAAACTTATTTCAGAATAAAGTCACTTTAATTCCAAATTAAATAATGGGAAACAGTTTAGAGTTTATTCCTCTTTCATGTTATTCCCATTATTCTCCTTGTCTTGTTCTTTCACAATGAGGCACACATTTTATGATGATGGGATTAATTGACCAGGTGATCAAAATTAATTATTATGTTGATTCAGGTGAGCTGTTGCTTCATAATTATTACAAAAGCATGGAAACATCACACGTATTATCTGGGCTCCTTTGTTGCTAGTTGAAACGAAAAAACAAAACAAAAACTGGACACAATTGTTTTCTTCCAGTAGAAAGTCCAGTCCACGTTCTGCCCAATCAGAACCATTTCTACCCTCAGCTCTTAAAGTAGAATCAACTAAAGTGCAATAAACATATTTTCCATGGAAACCTTTATTGGGCATTAACATTTCCATAAAAAACATGAAGGAAATTGCTTTAATTCAGATTTTTTTTTTTTTAATTTAGAGTAACTAATTCTGTTTAAAAAAAAACATCATGAATACGGAGCCATTGAAAATCTGAAAGAAACTAAAAAAAAAAAGAGCAGCTTTACTTTACCATCTTACCCTAACCCTAACTCTAACGAGCACAAAATACTCACATGTGTCATTGATGGAACTAGGGTATGTAAACTTATGATCAGGGTCATTTGGATAGTTCCTGTTGTCAGTCTGATTTAAAAAGAGCAAAACATTTGTTTGATAATAAATGGCTTCACTAAACCACTATAGCCACAAGTGATTTATATATTTATTTTCATTTATATTCACTGAAAAATGGCCAAAGAATCACAAATACGACTTAGGAGCACAACTGTACGCACTTACCTGAACATCACTTAGTTTACATAATACAAGTCATTATATTCAAATTAAACTTCTTTTTTCTGTAGATTCAGATGACCCTACCGCTGAAAATATCATATTCAGAGAAACAAAACAGACTAGAAAAGCAGTATGACAGGCTATTGGTAAGTGTTCTGCTGAATATAACAATCATAATATCATTTATGTTCGTGTTTTACTCATAATTAAACATCTATTACACATTTCTGCATCTTCAGAGCTGCTCCAGAGATCGCCAGAGTCACCTTGAAAGTCTACATGATTTTGTCTCACAAGCAACTCAGGAGCTAATCTGGCTGAACGAGAAAGAAGAAGAGGAAGTCGCATTTGACTGGAGTGATCGCAATAGCCATGTCTCTAAGAAAAGAGACTATCATGCTGTGAGTCATGTTTTCATTTCATCGTATTATTATGATTTGAGGATGGTGTCAGTGTCTTGGTAATCAGATCTTTGAAGCACAGCGCGTTAGGGTTACTGATGTTCTGCCATGTTTCAGTGGATCAGTGCCAGACGTGCTTAACACGGTGTCATTAAACAGGATCTAATGAGGGAGCTGGAAGAAAAAGAGCTGGTGATCAAGTCAGTGCAGGACAAGGCAGAGCGTCTTCTTCTCAAGAATCACCCCGCCCGATTAACGATTGAAGTAAGACCTGACACTATACTTTGTGGACACTGTGAAATACTGACTGTATGATTCTGATTTTTTTGGATTAGCAGCGTCTCCACCCTGCATACAGATGTCACAATGATTTAAAGATTGTGGAGTTATGTTACAAAGGCTTGGCCAGTTCACTCCAGGCTAATATCCTTGGGATTTTTTCAGCTGTATTGTTTTTGTTTTTTAATTTTTTTTTTATTTTATTGTGTTGTTTTCTCATTCAGGCGTACAAAGCTGCCATGCAGACTCAGTGGAGTTGGATTCTGCAGCTCTGCTCCTGCGTGGAGAAACATTTGAAGGAAAATGCGGTTTACTTTGAGGTGAATAACTGCTTATCTTTTCAGCAGAGGTGGTCAAAGTACTCACATTCTGTACGTCAGTTGAAGTAAAAAATACTGTGGTAAAAGTAGAAGTACTGATTCAAGTCCTTTATTTAAGTAAAAGTAAAAAAGTACAATTTCTCAATTGTAATAAAGTACAAAAGTAAAAATATATTTATTGTTTTTTTTTTTTTTTTTTTTTTTACCATGAATGCAATAATACTTATTTAACCAGGAAAAATCTGAAAAGTTTAAAAAGTATCTAAAATAAAGCATTTAAAAATGAGTTACTGTGTAGATAATGTGTTTGATAAGGTCACTGTACCCAGTTTTGTGGGTATGGACAGGGAATTTAGGAAAAATGGGGGGGGGGGGGGGTCACAACTGAGATAAAAAGTTATGAGATTAAAAAAAAATACAAATGAGATTTAAAAAATATATAATTTTAAGAGAAATAGTCAAAATGATGAGATAATAGTCATATAACTATAATATATAAAGTGTCTCCTCCAGTGATTTTCCCTCCATTAACTTATTTTTCATACTGTCACATCTGTTTAGTTTGAAAATGTAACAAGTCTATTTATGAGAATATAAAGAGTATAAAGTACAGATATTTATGCAAAAATGTAGGGAGTAAAAGTAAAAAGTTGCTAGAAAAATAAATAATCAAGTAAAGTACAGATACCTAAGTACAGTAATGAAGTACTTTTACTTTGTTACTTTCCACCTCTGCTTTTCAGTCAATACAGAAGAGGTGCATGGATGGCACAGGGCTAATGATTATTATCTGCCCTTTTGCAGTTTTTCAGCGACGCCAAAGAGTCTGTGGACTACCTTAAGGGTCTGCAAGATGCCATTCAACGAAAATACAGCTGTGATCAGTCGAGCAGCCTTCACAGACTGGAAGATCTCATTCAAGAGTCTATGGTAAATGGTGAAACACATTAGACCAGGGGTGTTACATTAAGCCATATTTGATCTGAAGTAGGCCGGACCAGTGAAGTAATAACAGAATAATATATAAATAATACCAACTCCCAACTTTCCTCTGTTTTAGAGTGAAAAAAGTTAAATTATGTGATGAAAAATGTTTATATCTACCACATATCCTTTAAAACAATGTGAATAACATGAACAAACGGAAATTTGTTCAGTTCAATTTTAGCATTATTATGTCTCAGTGGATCAACAAATGCACAAAACATTTAATAAAAGGCGGAATATTGGTAAACTTACATTTCATCCTTGTCAAAATGTTCATATTTGTTCAGGTTATTCAGGTCTTTTTGAAGTGATACATTTGTTTTCGTGTAAATACAGTAAAATGACATGAAATTTTTTACATTTGAAAAGAGAAAAATTTGGAGTTGTGAGTATTTATAGGTTATTATGATATTATTTTACTGATTCAACCTATGTGACATTACACCTGAAGTAAATGATAAATAATTTTAGCATTTCAACAGCCCTCCTGGGCCAGATGATTGACACCTCTGTATTAGAGAATACAGAGGTATTTGTAAATACAGTTGTGGAAAAATACATTAGACCATCAAAAATAATCAAAAACAATAGTTACGCAATCAAGTACTAAGTACCTTATATATGCAAATGTCATGATGTTGTTAAGGGGTGTAGTGGATAGAACCCAAATGCGGACACCAACAGCTTCACACAGTCTCTTTATTCTGAGCTCAAAACAGAAAATCCAGAAACAAGATATGACCATCAGTCATACAAAAAACTCACACATAAAAACAGTCAAATCTCCCAAACGGTTGCAACAATCCGGTGGGTACCATCTGGAAGGAGAACGGGAGCTCTGAAGAGGTTAACATATGTGGTGAACTGACAAGGGAGACAGGAAAGGAAAGGACTTAAACAGGAAGAAGTGATGAGGACAGGTGTGTGAGGACCAGGTGACATAATAAGGTGAAAGGTGAAAGGGTGCAGAATGGAAAGACAGAGTGAAGGGAAAAAACTGAGTAGGGATATGACAGATGTAACTAGTTATAGATGTAACAAATTAAACAAGAACTAAATTTAGTTGTAGAAATCCATTTGATTTTGTTAGAAGGAATATATTATAATATATATAAACATTATTATCCCATTGACAGTCATTAAAAACAATGGTTATGCAATAAAGTACTAACTCCTGTGTGCATCATGTGACTAAAACAGACAGAAAAGATAACGGTTCTGTTTTCGTCACTACAATGGTATAGATATTGATGTAAGAACTCAAGTGATTTTAGTTATTATCAAGATGGAATATTAATAGATATTAGCTGTGAAATGCTATTCAAATGTACCTTTAGTTTTACTAGGCATTAAAATTAACAAGGAATTACATTTTTTTTTTTTTTCCCCCATGACTGACATGCAGTTAAACATCAATATTTATACAGTATATGTCTGTTTGTTGTGTTCCTAGGATGAGAAAGAGCAGCTCCTTCAGTACCGCAGTACAGTAGCAGGGCTGGTGGGCAGGGCTAAATATATCGTCCAGCTTAAACCCAGAAACCCTGACAACTCTATGAGATCCTCCATCCCTGTGAAAGCCATTTGTGATTACCGGCAAATAGAGGTATTGTCCTCATACAACACTGTACTAACTACATCTCAAGTTCATCACTAAATGCTAACTCTATGCTGCATTAATAATAATATCACACCTCTTTCAGATCACCATATATAAGGATGATGAGTGCGTACTGGCCAGTAACTCTCACCGGGCTAAGTGGAAAGTCATCAACCCAGCAGGGAACGAGGCCATGGTGCCCTCTGTATGTTTCACTGTACCGCCACCAAACAAGGACGCTGCCGATATGGCCACAAAGTAAGATGCTTGGATTAGATTTTTGGTTGGTTTCACTTACATTACACTTAGAACAAAAAAAATTATTTACTCAAATATCAAGAAACTGATCTGCCCGGTGGAGTAAGTTTCTTAATTTTTCTTGTTTTTCCCGCAGGACTGAGCAGTTGTACCAGAACGTTCTGGCTCTGTGGCATCATTCCCACATTAACATGAGAAGTGTGGTGTCCTGGCATCATCTTATGGCTGATATACGAGCCATCCACAACTGGAATGTGGCCTCTGTATGCTTTAATTATATTGTTTTCTATCTTTATACACTGACAAAAATTTCAATCTCACCAAGTGACATTGACATTTACATTTCTTGTCTAAATATCTCATTACACTTAAAATAAGACATAATCACCTAAAAAAAAAAGAAGCTTTTCAGTGAAATTTCAAACTTTTAATTTAGCTTAATTCAAGATTTTTCTTTCTTAATCCAAGCAAAAAACCCAAAACAATCCACCAAGGGAACAAGTGACAATAATCTTGTTAACACTTTGTTGTTAAATACATATTTTCCATTTTTAACAATAGACAAAAACACAACACACACCTACATTGCCAGTGCCCACATGAAAAATGAAATGAGAAGAATGCCCACATGTCAATAGTAGTTCCGGTACAGTTCCAACAGTCAATAATACATTAGATCAGACCAGACCAAAAAGAAAATTAGGTTGAGCCTCTCTTTTTCTTCATGTACTCCATAAAAGGACCACAGGTTTTTGTGAAATTGTCCATATTGTTGGACAGTCTATATCTGATCTCCTTAAGATAAAGCCATGACATCAGGTCATTTAAGCAGTTACCTACAGTAACTGGGGGAGTGGTAGCTTTCCACTTCTTCAAGATGAGCCTTTTTGCAATGACCATACCAAACATAATTGCTTGTTGAATGGAAGGGGAATATGATAGGGTTTGGTATGAACACCCAAATAATGCAGTTAGGACATCTGGGGTTATGCCCTTGTTGAATACAGTCTTATATAAAAGAAAAATCTCAGACCTAAAACTTTTGAGTGAGGGACAGTGGAAGAATTGATGAGCAAGAGTACCATCACTTATCACGTAAAGGTGATATGTTAGGAAATATTTTATTGAGCCGAGTCTTAGAATAATGTAGTCTATGTATAACTTTGAACTGAATAAGATGAAGTCTTGCATTTATTGAGCATGATTTGATTCCAGTCAAGAGCTTTTCCCATAACCACTTAATCTTCAAATATTTGTTTGTTTACATTCCCCGCCCAAACCTCCCTGAGGTGGCCCGAGAATGTAGGCAGACTTCTTGAAACAAGATTTTCCAGATTTATCATTTGAAAATATGTTCTTATATTTCACTGAAAAACAGATGTTTGTTCCATTGGTAGATATAGTTTTTTTTTTTTTGCTTATTTCGAGATTCTATTATATCTATTTTTTATTTGCTTAATTCAAGCAACAAAATATTCCAATGAATCAAGTTGAAATAATCTTGCTAAGATTTCTTGAGATAATTTTTTGTGATCTAATGTTAAAAAATAAGTTCTTATATCTCACTGAAAAGTTATTGTCTTATTTTAAGTGTGATGAGATATTTTGACTAAAAAGGAGAAAAATGCACATGGTAAGATTGCTATTTTTTTCCAGTGTACATTTTTCTTAATCGGATATGTCACCAAAACACATGATTTTTTCCTGTTTTGGGAATGACTTATATAATAATCTGTCAAATTGCATGAAGATGAATGATTTAAAGATGTGTTCATGACTTGAAATGAGGAAAATACACTTGGTAAAATTAAGATCCCCCCCCCCCATGTACTAACAATTCTGTAGCTTTACCCTACAAAAATTAAAATTGTATTATAATTATATCCAAATGTATTTTTCAAATTTCTAGTCAAAATATTTTATCACACTTAAAACAAGACATAATCACCTAAAGAGCAATTTTCAGTGTGATATAAGAACTTAGCTTTAGATAGTTGATCATGAAAATATAATTTCAAGAATTTTCGCTCGTTCCGTTTTGTTTTTGCTTAATTGAAGTCTCCAATGCAAACCAAAACAAAGCAAAAAACAATCTGCCAATGAAACAAGTCAAAATTAGATCATTTGAAATAATATTTTCCAGATATATTGCCTAAAAATAAGTGCTTATATCTTAGTGAAAAGTTACTATTAAGGTGATTATGTTTTATTTTAACTGTAATGAGATATTTTGACTAGAAAGGAGGGACAATACACCTATTAAGATGTTGATTTTTCCAGTGTTTAGTTGAAATTCTCTGGAAAATGTTACTTAAAATGGGCTGTTTTGTTGCAGATAAAGACCATGTTACCTGGAGAGCATCAGCAGGTGTTAAACAACCTACAGTCTCATTTCGATGAGTTCCTAGAAGACAGTAAAGAGTCAGAGGTGTTCACGGTAGCGGACTGCACCCAGTTAGAACGAGACGTCACAGCCTGTAAAGAATATTATGAGGAACTACTCAGATCTGCAGAGAGAGGCAAGGATTACATTTCTCTCTTGTTCCTCCCACTTAAAGTTGTCATTCCATGGTCATTTCATTAATATTACTGTATTCTCCATTGTTATTGAATACATTGTGTGTTGGTTCTATTAAAAAAAACATCCGGATTACTTTGTCCCAAACAGTTTTTTCACGGTAGAAAAATAACTTGAGGTCGAACACCGGTACTTCCTCATACATGTCCATGACGCGTCCACGAGGCGTTTCTGATTGGCTCAGAATGCGTGAAGGAACACTCCCCCCTCCCCTCTCGTGGCTGTCAATGCATTTACCTTTACCCAACTAGCATCCAGCTAGGTTTCGTGCCTTGCTTGTTCTGAAAACGTGCAGGGAAAAAAAACAAGGCTTTATTTCCACAGAGAGCACATGAACCAGTTTTTTCCGCAATTTTTTTTCCAGTTTGTGCAGTAGCTACTGTGGCGCCATCTTCTTTTGTTAATGCTAATGCTACTTCAGATTCGCTGCCGGTCGTCAGACGGACCGGCTTTTTCTAGGTCCCTTGTTCCTCTTGTTGTTTTCTGTGGAAATGTGATAAACCACTTTCAAAAGCAGCATGTGTTGGTAAGTCGGGGTGACCCTTAACTAAAAGGAGCGTGGAAAAGTGGTTTTCAGCGAAATGACACCTTTAAAGGTGCTGGTGTACATTGAACACGAAAGGAAAAAAAACATGGCGTAACATAAAGCCTGTTAAGCTTTATGTTAATGCCTTTGGGAATTGTGGTGTTTCTTAATGATTACGAGCAGTTTCAAAAGAGGTGACAGGGTTTATTCTCAATGTTGAGGAACAAAATGTTGGCAAATGATCACGGGTGTGGTGGGGTGAGATGTCTGGATACAAATATGACTAAAATGACTGTGTTACATTAGCCTGTAGTGTATACAAATACATGTGGAGGTAATTTACATACATACGACTGCCCTTTTCCTTGTTTTTAACTTGAGTTTTAACCCCCTCAGAGCATATTTAATACTGTCAAAGCTACATTAATACACTCACATTGCATCAGCTCCTACTTGTCCTTATGATGTGACATTGATGCCACCTACTGGTACATTTGTGTTTTGGTACTGTATGGTAAGAACATTTCAGGATGCTCTCAGGTCGACTCCAGGTAGATTTTTTATCATAATCTTTGGTTTGGTGTGAGGTTTTTTGTCTTTATTTTTCAATCTTTGTCTTCTTCTATAATTCCTTTTTGTGCATAACCTTTATTTAAGTGACAAAGGTACTTATGACCTCGAATAAATAATATTTACATGAAGTTACTATTATGTGTGGGAAGGCAGGGTTTTTAGGAATAGGATATAGAGTTTGTAATATACAAAAGAAATGAAATGTCTGACTGACTTGGTAGTATACATCGGTGTCCTATCTTGGACGTGTACATGTTTTGTGTGCGGTAAAGGGTGTACATTGTGTATGTGGTGTGGATGCTGTGATGTAGGTCTGAGATATGACCTAAGATAAAACATTTTTGGTGTTCTTTCATTTCTAAACTTTTTCTTATTTTGAAACATAATTTTAGGTGATAATAGAATAATACAAAATAGTAAACTGTACATTATAATGATAGAAAGTGAAAAAAAAGTATGAGTATGTATTCCTGTAAATATATATTTTTCCCCAGCGATAAAGTGCCGTGCTGGAAATTTTTTAAAATGACCCTTGAAATTGCTCAAAACGTGCTTGATTTGGCCTTGGAAAAATGTGTTTGTTTGTATTTTGTGTATAAATGTGTAAATTTGTATCATGATAGTAATGCAGTAAAAGAACGCCAAGTGGATTCTCATTTCTGGATGAGCCTTTGTGTTGTACTTTAATTTCTAAACATTTTTTTATGATGAAACATAATTTTAGAGTTTTATAGCATAATATAATTTAATGATAAAAAGTGATTAAAGTACATCTGAGTTTACATATACCTGTAAATATGTCTTTGACCCCAGCAATGAAGGGCTTTGCAGGAAATATTTAAAAATGAGCCTTGAATTTGACCTTGAAAAATGTGTATGAACCTTGTTTATATCATGACAGTAACACAGTCGAAAAAAGGTTTGATTTAATTTTAATTTCATATACCTTTTCCCCATTTAACAGAGGAACATGAGGAGTCTGTTTACAATCACTACATCTCAGAAATTCGTAACTTCCGGATGCATTTGGAAGCGCATGAAGAACACTTAATCCGACAAATCCGAACGCCTCTGGAGAGAGACGATCTGGAGCAGAGTCTTCAGCGGATAGCAGAGCATGAGGTATTTATTCGAGAAAATCTCATGTGTGGTTTTTAACATACAAGTGTTAACATTGTTTTAATCTTGTGTTTCTGTTAATGTCTTGCAGAAGAAGACGGCTGAAATGAATAAACTGAAGGAAGACCTTGACGTGATGAAAGACAAGTGTGAATTGTTCATCAGACAAGCTACAGGTTCTCCATCTGCCCCGACCCTGTCCTCAGAACTTACTGTCCTGGTCCAAAGCATGAATCAAGTGTACTCCATGTCCTCCATCTATATGGACAAGTAAGATATGACTGTCACTAATACATGTAATCACAATCTGAGCTACACTTGATGCATATTTGTAGCTGAGAAGAAAATGTAGGTAAAATTTAGGCACGTTTATTCCTTTTTTCAGGTTAAAAACTGTAAGTTTAGTGGTGAAGCACAGCCAGAATGCAGAAGCACTGGTTAAAGCCTACGAGTCCAAACTCTACGAGGAAGATGCAATGAACTCTGACCTCAAGTCCATTGAAGAAGTAATTTCTACACTTAAGGTGAGGTGTGGTTCATATTTAGCATTACTCAGACCTTCAAATATTTCAGGACGCTTCAGGATGTGGATTTGATTTATTGGTTTATTTTGCACATGCATAAGATCAAAGACAATAAAACAGTGAAGGTGCAGGGAGAGGCAGAGAATTTAAAATGACTCGTTTTTAAGCCTCCACCTTATAAATACATAAATATTATAAAAGTTACTAGATTTCCATAGTCCATACACATTACGAATTCATCAAAAAATGGCGTGTATGTGTGTATATGCAACATCATAAGTGATTCCTTAAATATTTCTAAGAACATGGTTAAATCTTGACTTGCATGTTGTAATTTGTTGCTACTCTTCATTACAGCAATGGCGGACAGAGATTGATGAGAAGCGGGAGGTGTTCCACGACATGGAGGATGAGCTGCAGAAGGCACGAGTCATCAGCGACCGCATGTTTAAAGCCCATAACGAACGGGACTTTGATTTAGACTGGCACAAAGAGAAAGCTGATCAACTGAGTGAAAGATGGCATAACATTCACTCCCAGATTGACAGCAGGTTTGCTTTCCTGATTATGAAAAAACCCATCTGTATGAAAATATTTTAATTGTTCATTTCACTCATTTTGGTTATGCATGTAATTTCAGGCTTCGGGATTTGGATGGTATCAGCAAATCTCTAAAACATTACAAAGACTCTTACAGCAGTCTAGATGAATGGGTCAGAGAAATAGAAACTGCACAACTGAAGGACCAAGAAAACAAACCTGAAGACAGTAAAGCGCTCGCTGAACTGTTAAACAAACAGAAGGTAGGAGAAGAACAACAACAGAAAGACCTTCTACACACAAAGGTAGATGGTAAATATTTAGTAATGTGTTTATTTAAAATATGTTTTTGTTTAAGGTACTCGTTGCTGAAATAGAACAAAAACAGAGCAGAATTGATGAGTGTCAGAAATATTCAGAGCAGTATTCATCTGCGATAAAGGTAAGATCATTTACATCAGTTTTCAGTGTAATATGTATCTTAACCTTTAGGGATAGTGCTTATTTATTTATCCAAAAGCTCTGTAATAAGTTGCACATACAATTCTTTTTCAGGATTATGAACTTCAGTTGATGACCTTCAGAGCCATGGTTGACTCCCAACACAAATCTCCTCTAAAGAAGCGGAGGATGCAGAGCTCTTCTGATGCCATCCAACAGGAGGTAAAGCTATGGCTCTGTTACAGTAGCACAGTCTACAGGTGCAGAAAATAATAATTAGACAAACCCTTGGTTCCTTCAATTTCTTGTTCATTTTAATGCCTGGTAAAACTAAAGGTACATTTGTTTGGACAAATATAATGATAATAGCAAAAATAGCTCATTAGACTTTCATTTCAAAGCTCACATCTATCCATTTTGCATGGTTTTCTTTATAATAACCAAAATTACTTCAGTCCCTAATTCAATATAGACATTGCATTGAAAAAACAGTGCTTTTAGGTGTTCCATATTTTCTTTTCTGTCTGTTTTAGTCACATGACTCACACAGGAGTTAGTACCTGATTGCATAACCATTGTTTCTGATTACTTTTGATGGTCTAATAATTTGTATAATGTATAATTCTAAAATGTATAATAGATGCTCAACGACATATTTTTTTCCCATACCTTTCAGTTTATGGATCTCCGAACTCGCTACACTGCCCTTGTGACTCTCATGACACAGTACGTGAAGTTTGCCAGTGAAACGTTAAAGAGAACAGAAGACGAGGAGGTAAGATATTCTTTTCCTTTTTTCTACTTTTGGCATAAGTTACACACACATTACACTCATGTAGGAATGTGTGGCTGCTTAAACGTATGAGATAAGCTCTGATATAGGTTTTTTTCCTTGGCTTTCACTGGTTTCAGGGTCTGTTGTGTATCAAAATATTTTGCTTAAATGCAATGTATTGTGAAATCTTTTTAACATCTATTCTGAGTAGATGTAAACATGCTAAGTGCATTACCAACACTGATATTTTGTCATTGCTGAAAAAAGGATGTATGGAATGTGGGAATACGGTGTGTGTGTGTGTGTGAGCATGCCCATTAGCTCCTGGTTACTGGTGATGGTGCGTTGCCTGCAGATGAAAGCTTTTTATCCTTTGAGAAGCTTTCGGTGAGGAAATCCTCTTCATGTATTTAGATATTTTTCCTCAGTATTATGACTTGGCTAGAGAGTATTTTCTGATAAAACTGTGATTGGTGTAGAAGCTTAACTTACTGTTGTATGTGGCAAATGCAATTCTTCCTTCTAGTTGCTACAAAAGCATGATCCTGGGAAGTGGCTGCACAATAGTAGCTTGTCATTTTCTAAATTCATGCAGTGGATGACTTATGTTTCTTTGCATTATAGAACAGAAAAAGGTTTGAAAAAGCAGAGAATACAAAATGGACAGAGAAAATGGAGCTTCAAAAAGCTGCAGGGAAAATAGAGGTTAATCAACTAATGGAACGGGTCTATGAACAGGAGACTTTGCTGGTCGCAAGACAAGAGCTGTTGGAAAGGTTGGAAAGTGAAGTGGAAACACTGCAGAAGACGAACGATGATCTAAACTTTCAGAAATCGAAGCTTGAACATGAGGTGAATCAGTATCGCAGTGAATTAGAAATAGCAATAAAAGACAAAGCAGCCATTGATCAGGAGTTACATCACACACAGCAGTTAATTGAACAATATGAGGCCAAGAGAAAGCAAATGGAAGAAGAGAAAGAAAGAGAGGTAGAGTTACAAAGTAAAATCGAGGTGAATGCAAATGGTCTGGCTCATCAACCTGTAGCATCTGACATAGAGACAGATGAAACTCAGGCCGAAATATCTGCAGTTCAACAGAAGGAGGAGCTGGATGCCCTGCAGCAGAAGCTTATCATGTTCCAGGAAAAAGCAGAAGCAGCTGAGAACAAAGCTCACAGCTTTAAAAAACTGCTGGACGAAAGCAATAATATACTGCAGAAACTTCAGATGGAAATTGAAACTGAAAGAATCAGCACGAGACAGAAGTCAGAGGATCTCCAGCAGCAAACACTGAACATGAGGAGAACCATCAATGACCTTCAGGAGGAGATCAGGTCTCTCCAAAGAGTCAAATCCTCACTGGAACAAAATGCTTTTTTCCAAAACACTGAAGTTCAAGGCCTTAGAGAGCAGTTGAAGCTCACACAGGGAGAACTTCATAAGAAAAGCTCCATGGAGCATGACAAGATGAACACAATGAGCAACTTAGAGGAAGAGTTAGCTTCCAAACAGGCAGCGATAGATCAGCTCAAGTTCAAATGTGATGAACTCAGGAGAAAAAATGTGTCTTCAGACAGTGATATGAGACATCTTCAAATCCAAGCTGAGTCCTTAGAAAAAGACAGGTTACTTTCTGAACAAAAGATTATGTCTTTAAATAATGAGATCGATAGCTGGAAACAGCAGCTTCAGGTATCAAAGGAAGAAAGTCACTCAAATAAAAGGTCTGAGCAGGCGTCTCAACTCAGATATAGAAATCTTGAAGCCGAGTTTCAGAAAAGTGAATTTGTCACATCTCAGTTGCAGAAGCAAGTAGACGAGTTAAAACAGATAAGGATAGAAACTGAAAACAACCTGAAGAATGTAAAAGCTGAACTCGATCAGATGACTATGGAATGTGACGGCAGGGATCAGCAAATTAACATTTTAAAGTCTCAGGTGGCGGGCACAAAGTCACAGTTTAGAATCATTGAGGAGGAGCTTAATAATAAAGCACAGATCTACCATCAGCTCTTAATGAAACTACAAGATTACAATGAAGAAGCGAAAGACATGACTGATCTGCAGCAGAAAAACCAAATGCTTAACATGAACATCACCAGGTATGAAAAAGAAATAACGACCCTGAAGTCAGACCTTAAGTCATTGTTTGAGGAAAAGAATTTAGCAAATCAAAAGATCCACCTCCTAAATGCTGAAATTAATGATCTGAATGTGACGGTGAAGAAAAAAACTGCAGAATTGCAAAAAGAATCTGCTGAGAGTCAGAGACAACTTGATAAAGTGAAGTCATTGGAAACTGAATTTGTTAAATATAAGCACAGGGTGAGCTCAGAAAAAGTAGCAGAAAATCAAATGCAGGAGATGTATGTTCTTAAGAATGATAAGAAAATAGCAGAGAAAAAAATAGAAACCTTAAATTCTAAACTTTCAGAATTAAGCTCATCTTTACAACGAGCCAAAGAGGAATTAACCAAAGAGGCAGTAGAAAGGAAAGTCAACGATTCAAAGATAATTCAGCTGGAGGCAGAGCTTCAGAAAGCTAGATTCAACTTGAAAGGAGAAATATCGAGTCCTGATAAATCCACATCAAATCTACAGTATGAAAATACACTCCTTAAGAGAGAGAAAGCAGATGCGGAAAATAAAAACATCTCATTTGCGTCTGAAATTAAAATCTATAAAGACAAGCTTCAGCGAAGCCAAAGAGAGGCAGAACAAAAGCAGAATGAAAATACTGTCCTCCAATTAGAATCCCTGCAGATGGAAGAACAACTGGGCAACTGTAAGAAAATGCTAGAGGAGTTAAAAAGTAAGTTACAGCTACAGAAAGAGGGTTATGAGCAGCAGTTGTTATTAATTCAGTCTGAAATAGACAGGAAGTTGATATTAGTTCAATCTGAAATGAAGGGATTCTCCCATGGCGGAGAATTAGCAGAAACATTCAACAAGTATTTTAATCGAGACAAAACAGTTTATCAAAGCACAGTGGAATTGAAACAACAATCAGATGAGCAAATGCAGATGAAAATAGACAAACTGGAGCTGGAAAGGTCAAAGCTACCAGAACCCAAATCCCAAATCCTGCAGCTTGAGGAAGACTCACATAAATATAACTCAAAACTAAACCGATACGATCAGCAGAAGAGTAAGATGTTGGCAGACGCTGACTGGAAACTGATGTCGAAGGAAAAGGAAGTCACTCTGATCCAGGAGCAGGGGTCGTATGTCAAAGAGATTAAAAGTCTTCAAGAAAAGCTCCTGACGCTGGAGAACGAAAACCAGAGGATGCACAAACAAAAAGACAACAAGTCTGCAACTACGAAGAGAGAAATAATAGTAACACAGACCGTGGTGTCTTCAAATGAAGGTCCAAAGTACAGCATAGAGGATGGGGTCCTCAAAAATAAAGGGTCCTCAGAGGTATGCATGAAGACAATTTAGCGACAGCACTCATATTATGTACTTAACCCATAAAGACCCAGGGCTATTTTTGAGACAAAAACCTCTTGCCTTTTTCTATATTTAAACTTTATTATATGACTTATCATTATTTATGATATTATCCTGTAAATATCAGGTATTTCCTATATTTAATTAACTGATTATGTAAGTGTTCATAAAACCACAGAAAGGGTTATCAGTATTTTAGAAAACTCAAGTGCCTTTTTCACTAAAGATATCAAGAAATGAACATAAACCAAGTGTATCCATTCACTGGCATTGATCCAACTTTATGAGCTTTACTGATGAAGTAATGTTTTAGAAGATGACAGTGTTTCCACGGTAACTACAGAGTTTCTGGGTGTCCCAATGGGTTATATTTTATGACTGTGAAAAGATGATAGACTGCATTTTACACCAATTATTTACACGTATTGATAGGATTAGTGGATCGACAGATATCAAACATTTATATCAGTAGATGGTTTAAATCGATAGTGGATGTTTGTGTCTTTATGGGTAAAGTATATATATATATTTTATGAAGGCTTATTTCACCTATTTATATCTATTGTAATTATTGTATTACTGAATTCTAGTCAAGGTTATGTTTAACTTAGAAATGTTTCTAATGTCTACAGATGGCAAACTCTGACAAAGAACACATTTTTGAAGGAGTTACACAAGTGAAACAAGATAAAGAAGTCATTCACAGTCAAGGTCTTCATCACGACTCATCGACAGAGCAAACATTCAATACTTATCAAAATACTGCCCTGCTGCAAAAGAATGTGGAGAACGTGACCTACGAAAAGCAGCTCAAGTCTGACATGAGCGGACTAACCGAAAATACTACAAAGCACAAGTTCAAGAAGAATCTTAATATCATAGAGGAATCATTTCCGTTTTACTCTGGAACGTCTACTACTGTTGCTGGAATTTACGTGGAGTCAAGCAAGAAGAAAATGTCCTTCTTGGAAGCTTCTGAAAAGGGCTTCCTTGCAAAAACATACGCTCTTGAATTTCTGGAGGCTCAGGCTGCAACTGGAAACCTTTCAGATCTGGCAACAGGGCAGACGTTCTCAGTCCTTGAGGCTGTGGAGAGAGGGATCGTCGAACCAGGACTGAAAGATAAACTGCTGCAGGCTGAGAAAGCTGTTAGCGGCTATGTCCATGCAGGCAAAAAGATGTCAGTGTTTCAGGCAATGCAGGAGCGGATTGTTGATAGATACACAGGGAAGAAGATTCTTGAGGTTCAGCTGTCCAGCGGAGGCATCATCAACCCAGAGACCGGGGTCAGAGTTCCGCTCAATGTTGCTATCGAACTAGACCTTGTGAACCTGGAGACCTTGCAGAGTCTGTATGATCCCGTCGGGAACCACAAAGGTTTCCACAGTCCAGACAGTGGACAGAAAGTGTACTACTCTGAAATCCTGAAGACATGCCTTTACGACATTGACGGCAGGGTTTTTCTATTTCCATTTGGTGACCGACATCTAACCAACTCCTCCCCAATAAGTTCTCACAGAGTGTCGGTCGTGAGCAGCAGCCGAGGCGTCGAAATGTCAGTTTATGAAGCATTCAAAGTCAAACAAATTGACAAGGCCACGTATTTGATTCTATCACAGCAGGAAAGTAAATGGCAGGAAAAGACGACAATAGATGCCAGCGGTAGCACACGGCACGTAATCACTGATGTTAGAAGTGGTAGAGAACTGGATTTGGAATCAGCTGTGAGTCAGAGGTTTCTTGAAACATCAGAGTTTGAGAGTTATCGTAATGGGTTGCTTAGTATCTTTGAGATTGCAGACATCATATTTTCACGAATGGTAGTGGTGGAGGATGTGAACAGTCCCATCGCTGGGCTGTGGGATGTCACCCAGAGGAGGCGTATGTCCATTCTGCAGGGTTTTCAACAGGGCTACACTGAAAGAGCCACTGCATTGAGGCTTTTGGAGGCCCAAGCCTGCACCGGAGGTATTTGTGACCCCTCATCTGGAGAAAAAATGAAACTCTCCGACGCTCTTAAAAAAGGTGTTGTAGATGAATCATTGGCACAACAGCTACAACAGTTCGAGAAGGCTTTTTATGGTATTGTTCACCCCAAAACTTCAAAGACTTTGTCTATTTCCCAGGCCGTTCAGGAAAATCTCCTCCCAAAGGATGTTGGTTTTCGCTGTATCGAATTCCAGCTCCTGACTGGAGGACTGATTAACCCCGGAACACATGACAGAGTCTCCTTTGAGGAAGTCATGCATGACAAAGTGACGGCTACTGTGCTCAAGGATGAAAAGTTCCAAACTAAAACCCTGACCTGTCCAAAGACCAAGAGAAGAATCACCTTCAGGGAAGCTCTTGAAAAAAGTGTGTATGATTGTCACACTGGGCTGAGGCTCCTGGAGGCAACAAAAATTCATGGTTTTGGAGTCAAATCAACGTACCTTATGTTTGGGTTATATAAGCAGTAATCTGTCATAAACATAGTATACTTATGTGTTGTATAAAACCTACAAATCCAGGATACTTTTTCTCATTTCATGTTTATTGGGACCTACAAATACATTTGTTGCGGGTGTTCATTAATGCATTTTGTTTATTCATTTATATCATAGAGGCATGTCATTGTTTTTCAGTATTTTATATTATTTAGTAGTGGAAAACAGTTTTTGACCAATTTTAAAATTTCACAAATCTCAATCAATCAATCACAGTCTAGAATATTAAGTGTAATAAAAGGCGTGGCTGCATGACACAGTATTTCTGTGTTCCTTGTTAGAATGAAAAAATAACAAAATTCTTGACAGTTTCAACATGTCATGCCCTGGATGTGTTTCATTATCTCACTAAAACATCCACTTTTAACCTTGATGGAACCGAGCACATGCAGAAGTCAGGCTGACATTGACTTAAGAGTAATTTTCAATGTGATATATAACAGATGCATGGATTGTCCAATAACTTTTTTCCACCACTGTAATTGTAGTTTTTGCTTTTATGATTCCATTTGCAAGTTGTTTTGATAATGTGTGTTTTATCAAAGTTAACAATGTTATCGAAAACCCCTCTGTTCTGATTTTAGAGATCTGTTGATGAGGAGAAGCGAGAACATGGTGATAAAGTTAGTAAACTATTGCACTGGATGTCCAATGTCAAACAGAGTGTGAACAATGATGGAAATGCTCTGAAAGATAGTAATGCCAACACAGACGCCTCTAATAAGCCCCAGGTAAATGATACGTAACGTCTGTGGTATGTTGTGTTTTTACATGCTGCTGTGTATAACATGATGCTTTGCTTTATGCAGCTCTTTGCTGTCACTGTGTGTGATTTCTAATAAAAACACAGTCTTCTGCCTGCTCTAAATCATCCATATATTGAAGAGTTTTCAGACAATTGTCATTAGTTCATCATACAGTTGTAGGAAAAATTATTGGACCATCAAAAGTTGTCAAAAACAATGATTATACAATCAAGTACTAACTCCTGAGTGCATCATGTGACTAAAACAGACAAAAGAGAAAATATGGAATGCCTAAAATGATTTTTTTTTGTCAGTACAATACCATACATATTGACATAAGAACTGAAGTTTATTCATTCTTGTTTATTCTTTATTGAGGATTACCAAATGTCAGGCTAGTCTTCCTGGGGACCTTCAAAAAACAAAAAAAGGCCAGGATGAACAGTCAGAGGACACAGATCCAGTTAGAATACATACAGAGGTCCATTTACATAAAAAAATTAAAAATAAAAATGACCAAACCAGTCCAGTTCTAACCTAATAACTGAGAAATAATGACAATTTGTCCAAATGTGTTTTAGTCACATGATTTTGGTTATGATCAAGAAAATATGGAAAATGGGTAGATGTCAGCACTAAAATTAACTTTTGTTATCATATATATATATATATATATATATATATATATATATATATATATATATATATATATATATATATATATGTATATGTATATATATATATATGTATATGTATATATATATATGTATATGTATATATATATATGTATATGTATATATATATATGTATATATATATATATGTATATGTATATATATATATATGTATATGTATATATATATATATATATATATATATATATATGTATATGTATATATATATATATATATATATATATATGTATATATATATATATATATATATATATATATATATATATGTATATACAGTATATATGTGTATATATTTGTATATATATGTATGTATATATACATTGAAGAAAACATGGGTGGTCAGATCATTTTTCCACGACTGTGTCATATAATAACATATCATAGTAAGACACCCCCCCCGTCTCATGTCTGTCATGAGTTATGCTAAATGTTGCACAAGCACTTATTTTTCAGTCCTGCAAATTATTTATATATAAAAAAAAACCACTTTCGGATTTGAGTCCAAGTACATATGTTGACAGTGGGTTGAAACAGAAGTTTGTTAAAATCTAATCTAATTACTGTTGTGTGTCTAATATATACTATATAACAGGTTGCTTTCCATTAGATAAACACAGTGTTCAGAGCTGTATATTAAGTAGATTTACAGACAGTGTTGCACATATATGGTCAGATTTCATGTTTGGTTCGGTTCACATTTTGACTTTGACTAAAACAACACTAGCTTGACCATAGTGTATATACATTAAAACTGTTACCAATTAGTATACTTGATGATTATATCCCTTTTTAAACACATTCTATAAAAAGCTTTGGGAGAAAAATGTACATAATGACTCTTTTTTTAATATGTTTTAGGGCCGTTTATGCTAATATCCAGCATGCTGGGTTAGATAAATGAAGATGAGTCCAACCTAAGGCACTGTTTTAATGGCATTCATTCCACATTCTTCCTTCATACAGCTGTGTCTAAGTCACTGCTGAAGTATTTAATCAGCTTCATCTAAATGTATAATGCAGACTTCATGAGTACATTTTATACAAAGAGAAGGACACTGCTCTTTTCTCCTAACCCACTGAAATAATTTAATAAGAGATAACCCTCGGGCAAGTATGTATGTCATAAATATTAGATTAATAGATGAAGTAACCTTTAGTGTACCTACATTAAGGGCTTGTGAGTACCACTTTGAGACACATTCACGAAAATTACTCATACATCATTACATACAAATGAACTGGTATTCAAAAATATGGAGCTCAGGAGAGATGAAAGAAATTACTTGTTCAAAAGACCAGCATCAATATTGATAAATGATGTATGGTCATGGTTTACCTGAATTAAAATTCCATTTTTTCTCTTCTTTTGTATATTTAGCAGTGGTGGTTTATTTTATTGTGGAAACATTGTATTAATTCTAAATAGTGTTAGGTAAAAATAAGTCTGTTTTCTTCAGCCTAAACTCTTTCAGTTGCATTGTATTTCAAACAATGGAAGTGTTACTTTTTCGACTAAACTACAATTACTGCTTCTACCTTCATAACATTGAGTTTAGCGTTGTCAACACACTCAACAAGTATTGACAGAATGCCTAATCTCGCCCCTATTTTGTACCAATCTCAAGTTTCTATGACAACCCATTCTTGAATTAAAGCCAATAATGTGATTTGGATCTTTTTGCTAAATGCGATTTTTACCTTTGACCTTTTGCAATATTGCAAATTTTGTTATATGTATATATGTCTCAGTGGGTGTAATATTAGGATAATATATCCAGTATAGATTAAGGTGTAGTGTGATATGTCTATACTTGACACACACAGTGTTACACAAGTTAATTTTGCAACATTTCATCTTTGACCTCCAAAGATCTCAAAAACTATTGGTATAGGTGATAACACCAATTATGAAAATTGTAGAACTCTTTATTCCACATCGTTTGGTACCAATCTGAAAGTTCTGTGACCCTCCGTTCTTAACTTATAACCGATAATGTGATTTTGACCTTTTAGTTAATTGTGACCTTGACCTTTGACCTTTACTCAAATGGATCAATGCAACTGATGTGCATTAGGTATATGTATATGCCCATGTAATTTCATGGTGATATCTCAAGTATTCATTGAGTCATTGCATGATATGTCTCTGCAGACACACACACAGATACACAGACACACACACGGTGATTACAATAATCTCGCCCAACCAACGTTGGGTGAGGTTAATCAAATACATGTATGTGATCAGTAGACTTGTGCTTGTCATTATTACATTAATAGGATATTATTCTTGATATTTCAACCTCAATGTAATGTGAAAATGTAGTTTAATTTCAGTACGGTTATTTTTTTTCATGTACTGAACATTATGCACACAAATTTGGTAACTAGAATTACTATTCTACTGATAAATTACATTAAAAAGTAATAGATCTAAAACTTTTTTTCTGAATTTAAGTATTGCATTTCATTAATATAATATAATTCAGTTTTATGTTCAGTTGTACTACTTTTTAAAAAAACACAGTGAATAAATGTATTTTTTCATTAATATACTTGTGTACTTTGAGCAGTCACACAGTATTATTGTATAGTCATTGCATTAAATATTGATACTTCACTGTTGGATGTTCTAGGTGTCAGTAGAGGAAATGGTTACTAAAAAGGAACAGATTGCAGAAGCACTGAGGGCTACGCAGACAATGCTCAACAAACACAGTGAGAAGTAAGTCACCAACATGCAGCTTTTTTCTACTTCTCCAGAGTTCATATGAAGCTTCATCCTTTGTATTTTGTCTTATAGAATGACAGAAGAGGAGCGAGAACAGGCCCAGGAGCAACTGAAGGCGCTAAATCAGGCGTACAATGAACTTTCCCAGCACTGCTCAGAACAGACAATCTCTGCCGAAGAGGTTGGGCGCAGGAATATTTCATTTGTTGAGTGCATTGCGTTTGTGTTTAATGATGTGTTAGGAAAGACTGCCACCTGATGTTCAGTTGCATGACTAACCTTCTTCCTTTTCCCCTTTAGCAAACTGTGAGAAGTTTCTCTTGCATCACTCTTTTTATTCTCTTACACTGGATCATTAGCGTTCAAGTGAATCTGAGTACGCTGTAAACATGCTGAGTCGCCCTCTTGCTCTTCTTTGACACTTCACACTGTGCTTGAGGTTTTCATTCCAAACAGATAACAGACATGTCATGGTTTTTTTCATGTACAGTACACCATGTGACTAACTACCCTCTTTTGTAAGATGCATTTTCTTACACTCCCAGATGCATGATAGCTTTTAATGTTTTGTCAGTCGTCCGTCTGCTGCAACCTTGATGCAGTCTTGCACTTGTGCACAGGATGTTTTAACATGCTTGTGTTGTGGTGAGTAAAAACCTTCATCACATGTTTTTACTTTTGAATGCAAATTTGACTCAGAAAACAACTTCCATCACTGAAATAAGTTTTTTTTTATTTTTCTAGGAGCCTAAATCCATTAGTGATTGTAGTGGATTTAGTACTGGGACTGCAGATGTCCTGAACGATCCAGCAACTGATTTCACTTTCCTTGACAGCCAACACATGACATCTGACCTTTCTGACTCAGTGCTACATGTATATTTGGACGAAGATGATGATGATGATGATGATGACCAAGATCTCAAACAGGACCCTCTGTATAAATCTATGCTAAATGTGCAACCAGAGTTGACTGATGCGAACAAGTGCATTGAAAGATCTCACGTCTCCTCTGTGCCTCTTTCTGAAATAGCAGAAGTTATGAGGGGATCCGTGTGTGAAGACCTAATCATTAAGGCAATAGAGGTCAAAGAAGTCAGTGATGGATTGAGTGTGTGTTACACAGGGGACACATTGACCCTCCAGAGATCATTTGAGTGCGGTTTAATCCCTGCATCTGTCTACATCAAGGTTTTACAGAAGCAAAAGACACGTCAGGATTTGATAAATCACAGTGGTGCTGAAAATGTCCCTGTTCAGGACGCAGAACCGTGTGAGGTTAACACACTGATATTAAAGTGCCTTCAAAGGAATAAATCACCGACATCAGGCAGAGGTTTTCATGCTCTGAAGTCTGTATACGAAGGTGTAAGTGATCAGGAGAACTTGTCAAGGCTGTTCGCTGCTCAGATGGATGGAGGTGATGCCAAAAAAGACCGGGATTTAAGTCGTGAAGGGTGTATTAAAGTAGATGCATCAGTTCAATGTGATTTAATGAGCTCAAGCACCACACTCATTACACTTGGAAATCAGGAGCACTTTATGGGACTTGTGTTGCCTCACTCTGGGGAAAAAGCGTCCACCTCATTTCAGTTTGAAAAAGAAGTAATCACCAATAAGTTTAGCAGCAGACTCTTCACTAATCAAGATAAAATTGTGGCTTTTTACATTCCAGAAAGTTCAGAGGTTGTAGACATCACCTCAGCCATTGAAAAAGGTTTTATAGATATTTATACGGCAGAGGTTTTGAAAACTATAGAATTTCCAGATGAGTTTCCTGATGTCGATAAACTTAATGAAGAGTTTTCATCTTGGCTTACTTATATAAAACTCAAAGCTAATGGATGCCAGAATGCAACAGATGGTTTACAAATCAAGAACCCTTCTCCCACAGAGGCTAAGCAGCTTTTCATCTCGTATCTGATGATGAACAGTTACATCGAACCAAAGTCTGGACAGAGGGTTTTAATACTGGATCGACAGATGACAAACATGATAAAAGTTTTCCTAGAGAATTCGACATTTTTGGAAAGCCTTAAACACGATTTGAATTTGTTAACATTAGACATCGGTTATGTTTCTGAGGAGGTATATTTAGAAATTAACGAGGAACCAGATGAGCCGATGGAAAACGAGTCACAGTCGTTTCGTTCTGAGGAGTTTGTTTCGTCTGCAAATGGAAACATTACCTTCAATGAAAACACATATGTAAATGACAGCAATCTTTTCAACACTCCTGTCAAGGGATGTTTTAAAGATGATGACACGATAATAGAACCTGTTATAGTTGAAACAGGTGTGTTTCAAAGGACTACAAATGGCACAAACTCTGATTTTGTGGAGAGAAACACTTTGCAAATTGAGACTGAAAATACTCATGGTAGAGATGTTAATATCCCACGTTTTCCAGAAATCTCAGTTTGTTTTATGAAAAGTGCAAATGCTGGTTCACCTTCAAGGATGATTGACTCTTTTTCAGTACAAAACATCCATCAGACATTGCCTTCTTTAAATGCTGAGTCACTGTGCAGCGAATCAAGAAGTATTGATGTTAGCCCCACTGAGTTTTTATGTTCTGAGGACAGTCAGGAGGGCGAAAGTGAGCGAGAAAATGGCATTTTTCTTCTGAAATCACTAGACGAAGATGAATGCATTTTGGGTGTAACCAGTGATAAAAGCTATGACCTTCAAACAGCTCTGAGTGGAGGAGGCCCTTTGAGTGATCAGACCATCCCTGAGCAGCTACAGTTGTATGAAAAAATAGATGTCATATCAGATGAGGAAAGCATATTCTCTATTCCAAAAGAGGAAGCGTCAGAAGGATCCATTTTATCTAAAGCTGATTTTGATGTAATGGAACAGCAGAGTTTGTTGAGGTCCGGCTGTACACTCAGTATCAGTGAGTCAGTGCAGTTGGGATTAGTCAGTGATGAATGTGCCGAAAACATCCTTAACTTTGACCTGAAAGCTGAAGAAAACTCCATCCGTTCTGTCGATATTGATCATGATCTGAGTTTTATTAATATGAATGAATCTGAGGAGATGCAGCAGCCAGAGGAGAAGAAGATAGCAGTGATGGTGTTTGATCTGGCAGATGACGAAGGTGATAAGAAAGTGATAGAAAGTGAAAATACAACTGCAGTGGCAGACCGTGAGTTGGGAGGAAATGTTGCAGAGATAAGTCATGATCTATATCCAGCCCCTCCTTCGGGTAACAGTCATGATCCTGGCTGCAAACGGATGACATCAGCCTCTGTTACGATTCATCACAACGATAAATCTTCTTTACTGGCTGAAAACAGTGATTCACAACTTCTTCTCGATAATCAGCTGACTGATGAAGCTCGTGTACCCAGCGTTGCAACAACTGTACAGTCATGTCCATCAAGTGTGAGTGACAGTGATCCACAAAACAACCCTGATTGTGTCACTTCTACTCATCAGTTTCATACAAGTGACAGCACACCCACTCAGAGTGATGTTTTATGTGCTGATTCCCAAATGGGATATCTGACTGTTGTCCAGAGAGAGAGCGAATTAGACATGTCCTCACCAAACGGCTATGCGTTGTCTGAGTTCACCCGAAAAGGGAATGACACAAGCGAGGTTACGTCACCTTTGGACTCTCAGCCAAATCCAAGCATAGATTTCACATTGCCTGTAGATTTGGATGAAAACGTAATTATGTCAGTTTCCACTTGTAATGGTAACAATGGCAAAAACAGTACAGAAGATGGCAGCATAATCACATTACCTCAGCCTGCAGTGCTTCATTCAGAAAGTGATGTTAGTGTTGAAAGTGAGCCCTCGTGCTCTCAAAGTGAGAGTATAAATGATTGGGAGAAATTACCTGAGATCACTATGAGTAAGAGCCATCACACTCTGTCTGACATTAGTGTTTCTCCAGATGAACTTCAGGCTGATAATGGGTGGTCTGATTTAAAGTTCACTTCTGCAGATAATGTTGACTTGATGGTTTCCCCAGGGAGGCAACACAGAACAGATCAGGTTATAACAAATGCTGAAACAGAGGAAAAAAGTCATCAGTCTAAAACAGAAGTACATGGAAATATCTGTCCTGATCCACAAGAATCTGATGTTCTACGGGACGTACACGGATCAGGTGTTTGTTTTTCTGAGCATCCTCTGTCTAACACTGATGCTGTGCCAAATGTAAGCATTGAACCTGATGTTGATTCTGTGAAGAGAGAAGAAGATAAGAAAGGGGGAGCGATGGCAGAGGGAAGTAATGTCAAGGATTTCCAAGAGGTGGACGCTCAAGACTCTGAAAGCAAAACTACTTTTATGGATCAGTGTTACCTGCAAAATGAATCTACTAATGAACACACACCTCCTGGGCCTTTAGAGACCAGTCATTCAGACTTTGCTACAGATTCTCACTACACTCCCAGTTTAAACAAAGAGGAAAATGTGGGATTTCAGGAAGAAAAATCCATAGAAATGACAGAACAGTCAGAAAGTCCAAATATCCAGCTGCAACTACTGCAGGTTCTTAAGAGCGTCTCCGCAAGCAAAGACCTTTCAGTGCTTCAGGAAGTGATGGAGACCCTGAACATTGCTCTGGGTGGTGATTGTCAGGAGGAAAGACGACACATGCTGGAGAGCATCAAGGAGGAGAGCTCAGAAGAAGAGGCCGAGGGGTCAGAGGAGAATGACACGGGTCATTCTACTGCGATCAGCCTTAAAAAAGCTCCTGAGGTCTGCTCAAGCCCAGAGGTCTGCAGAGTTCAAAATAAGGTACTTTCTGTTAGATATTTATGTTTACAGTCCATATTATTTTATCATTTATTTTCCCATGTCATTTGCACTATTTCCTATTTCACTTGGATTACTCATGCACTACTTTTATTCTATCTTAAAAAAAACATTCCTAGTGTCAGTACATTTATTTTTTATATATTCTAATGGAAATAAATGTGCCTTCTACTGTCATTTATTGCACCTTTTATTTTCTTGCATTAAACTGGAGAGGTCTACCTCAATTTTATTGTACTTGTACAATATGAATAAAGCAATTCTGACTATCTTCAGCAGTTTTGATATAAACCATGCATACCCTCATTGTTAGCCAAGATAGCCTCTACAGTTCAGACAATAATTTCATTAATATAACCTCTTTTGTTTTTTGCTCCCTTCCCCATAGTTGTTCTCCATCCAGGATTACTTGGAGTCTGTTGGAAGGCTTCAGGATCACGCAGATGTTTTAGATGACGTCAGGAAAGACCTTTTGAACCAGACACCAATGGTCAATAACATGGAGGAACTGCAGAACCAAATAGAAGAATGTCAGGTGAGAAGTCACATAAATAGTAGATCATCTGTAGTGTTGTATTTTATTATAAGGTCATACTTTTTTGTTTTTAATATTACATTCATCTGCATACAATAATATACTATAAATGTGCCTTTCTAGACTATGAAGTCCCAGCTGTCCAAACTGGCTGAAGTTCTGACAACAGATATGAAAAAAGCCAAGCACCTCTTAAACTCTGCAGTGGATGATATACCCGTACAAATCCGCCAAGATTTGGCCTCGACGTTCCTGGAGATAGAACCAAACTTTACTGCTGTTTATCAGATGTGTGCAGAAAGGAGTCATCTACTAAATGATGCAATGGAAGCAGGAAAGGTTTGTGACTTTTAATTTGAATGTAAATGTTAATTAACCCTTTGTTGGTCAAACTACAAAAATCACGATAAAAAAAATATCTCTTTTTTTTTTGCTTTTTCCACCTCACAGGGACTATAATAACATAAAACATATATTTTTTTAAACTGACCCTAAATTTAACTAAAAGTATTAAAACTCAAACCTTAATCCTTCACCAATATTACCAACATAATTTCTGACTTGGTTCAGATTAGATGTATTAACTCTCATTTAGCATTAGCATTTCATGACGCTTTACTGTCAACTCTACCATTTGGTTGAGTATGTTTTCAAAAATTATTACATGAATACCAAAGTATTTCTGAAAGATGATGAGGATTATTTATGTAAAATAGTCTCTGTAAAAGTTAATAAAAAGAAATGTTATATGTTATAGTTATGATCTTTTTCCTTGGTGGTACATTAGATATCAGGGTTCAAAGTTACCTCTACCAAACGGTTGAGCTGACCAACAAAGGATTAAACACAATATTATCCCAGACGTTTAAGCATTAACACGTGTAATCCAATCGCAGGAACATTTGGAATCAACATACCAGAAGCATCTAAGTGATCTTGGAGAATTCACAGGCCTCATGCAGAATAACTCTGACATGCTTAATGTGGATCTAAGTGCATGTGATGTGGATGAACTGAAACGTTTGATTCAGCAGAACAAGGTATCTCATTCACAGTCTTGCGGGTACAGTACTTCATTTTCCATTAAATGAATAAATCAAACCCTACATTTCTGTCTATTTTCGTTCCAGGACACGGAGAGCAATCTACTGAAGGACGGCAGGCTCAAGTTAGAGGATGCCACATTTGATATCCAGTCCTTTATTTCAGAAAACACTCAGTTCCTGAGTCCAGCTAAGAGCAGCTACCTCCTCAAATCCCTCAGCTCCACTCAGCGAGCGTTCAGGGACCAGACGGAAAGACTTGGCACCCAGAGAACCTCCTTAGACGGCTTATTGGAAACAAGAGAGAGGGAGGAGGAGGAGAAGGTCTGCCTGTGGATGATAAAACAAGATATGAAGAATGTGTTTGGTTTGCTAAATGTGTGCAGCCACTGAGCATGCACTCTATATTCAGATTATTTTAATCCATGTGGACTTTAAAGAACCCATAAAGACCGATATATATAAATCAGTGATTAAAATGTTTAAAAGCTTTAGAACCACTAATACTATAAATACATGTAAATAATTGGTATAAAATGCAGTTTGTCATCTTTTATGGTCATCACATATGACCTGTTTGGATATTCATAGGCTCCATAGTTACAACATTGAGTCACCAGTAAAACCCATGGAGAGGATGCAGACACTTGGTTTAAGTTCAGTTAATGATCTGTTTGACTGAAAAAGTCAAGTTTTCTCTGTTTTTGGTATAATAACCCTCACATATTATCTCAGTATTTTGATTAAAGTACATAATTAGTGAAATAAATAGAGTAAAATACCTCATTTCCATTGAAAACGATGCAAAATGGGGAAGATAATATTATGATAAAGGGTGAGGAATCACTAAAGAAAGGTTAACTAGTTCCCAAATTATTTTTTCTCTCTAAGAAAATAGTATCACTGGGTCTTTATGGGTTAATATCAAAACAAGAATGATTAAATAGCTTAATTTTTGTGACAAAGTATGTTTTCCAAAGTATCCCATTCTAAAAGTGTTATTCCAGTATACCAGTATGTGTTATATTCAGTGTATTTGTGTCTTTTTTGTGTCTTTTGTGTCAGCAATATGTTCAGTACAAATGACAGCATGGCACACTAGATAAATGCTCGATCACCACTGCAAACTAATCTATGTGCTTTTATATCCCTCAGGCCTTGATACTCCAGAGAATAATTAGCAGTGGACAAAATGCATCTTCACTGTTGGAACTTGTGACTCCCGTCCCCAACAAATGTCCTAACAAACCCAACAAAATGTCTTTCTTTGCTTATTACTAAGACAATACAACTGGCGACTGGCTAAGCATGTTTACAGCATACCAGATTATCGCACGCTGCAAAAATCTAAATATTACTAAGTGTATTTTTCTTATTTTTAGTTAAAATATCTCATCACACTTAAAATAAAATATAATCAGTGAGATATAAGGACTTGCTTTTAAACAATAGATCTTCAAAATTTATTTCAAAAGATAATTTTCACTTTTTCCATTGGCAAATATAATTTTTTTTAAAATCATGAATTAAGAAAACAAAAAATCTGCCAATGGAACAAGTGAAAATGAAGATTTTGAAGTAAGATTTTCTAGATATATTTTCTAATAATACATTCTTATATCTCGCAAGTTCCTCTTTAGGTGTTTGTATCTTACTTTAAGATATTTTGACTAAAAATTAGGAAAAAATAGACGTGGTAAGGTTTTGATTTTAGCAGTGCATTATTGAAAACTATTTCTTCTGTAGTACATTTTGCATGTTACCGCGATGGGCTGAAATGTTTCCTTCTCTGGTTGAGTTTGCATATTCTAAAGTGCTGTCTTGTATGTGGGTGTAAATGTGCTTGGTATGGTTGTTGAATTAAAGTTTTAACTATGTGTTTTTTTATTTTGTTGCACAGTCACTATTGGAAAAACACAAGGAATTCGCAGACAAATTGGAGGAAGTGTGCGATAATCTCACACTCACAGAAAACCGTCTGATTGGTCACCAGCAACAGGCCGAAAACGCAGAGTGTGTCACGGATCTGCAACAGTACCAGCAAGAACATCAGGTCTGACATGAGCTTACTAAATGATACTCATTGAAAAGCTGAGTATGTGTTCAATGTTTTCATCAGTTATAAAGTCTGGTCTGTGGTTTACCTCCTGTCTGTCTGATCTCAAGGCTCTGCAAAAGGACGTATTGACAAATGCCAGTGCTTTGAATGAGGTCATCACCAGTACTAAAAAGTTTCTGGACGAAAACCGGAGCAAGCTAATGCCAGATCAAATTACCATCATTGAAAGCAAGTTGGAAGAGGCTAAAAGCAAAGCAAAGCTCATCAACCAACGAGCTGAGGAGTCCAGGAAAGACTTGGAGAAGGTTGTTACCACAGCTATAAAACAGGAGAGTGAAAAGGTCAGAGTTCAAATTACCTCCATATGTGGTGTCTGTGAACAAAAAACAGTGAACTCAACTTCAAGTTAACGTTAATGTCAATATTTGATGCTAATTTTGTCAATATGTCATCTGTCTGTTCAGGCGGCAGCTGTTGAGCAGCTTGAAGAAAGCAAGAATAAAATTGAAGGTCTCCTGGACTGGATATCCAACATAGGAAATGAGAAAGCAAGCGCTCTTGATGAAACTGACCATATAAGCAAAGAAAATGGAAACTTGCCAGAGGAAACTTCAGCCAAGGGACTGATAGGCGAGGACGATGCCAATGGAAACGCATTACAGAACAGTGAAAATGACTGCAGTGGTGAGAGCAGCGGGAAGAACGACGCCTCCCTGGACCTGGATAAGCAGTACGACAGGGTCAAGGTATAGTTAGCTGTAAAATTGTTGAGTGTTTCGCCAATAAATCTTTCGTGTTACACTTCATAATAATAAGTCAAATAAGTGCAGGTTTAGGATTTTTTTCACCACAGTCTAAAAGGAGCTCATTTTTAATTTTGCTCCTCAAGTAAATCACTGGTTCTCAGGTAGTCTGGCCTTGGGAAACCACTTTGTCCTGTGGTCATCACATCAGGAGCCACTTTTATACGACTGATACTAAACAAACATTTATCAGAAATAGTCTCATAAGTACACAGTAAATTTTGCAGTGTTAAATCAACACTTAGAGAGTTAATTTGGAGACAATGGGACCAAATACACTCTAGAAGAAGTTAAATAAACTCTCTAAGTGTTGATTTAACACTGCAAAATTTACTGTGTATATGTTATTCATTCATTCATTCATAAATGCATGTTTGATCCGGTTGTTTTCTTCATCAAAGCTGTACAATTGTAATTTCAGAGGGGAAGATTATATATATATATATATATATATAACATGAAAACTGTGTAGGTTTCAGTCCTGAACGACATTTCAGTTTTGATGTTTTACACCTGCGTTGCCAAGTGTCCTTTTTATTTGTGTTAGTGATTTCATGTCTGTCTCACTCGCAGTCATATTTATGACACATTTCCCACAAACATATATGCTTCATCATTTTAACTGCCAACAAGGCGTGGTGCTCAAAATAAACCTTACATCAGATTGAAAGCAATAAAAAATACATTTAAAGTTTGCTTTTTTTTAACATTCACCCCTGAGTTGTTACGTTTTCTTTTTATTTGTTGATGTTAGTGGTTATATATCTAGCTCACTCACAGCCATATTTACTACATACTGCCCATAAACATCTGGATAAAAAATATGTGCTTTTTTATTGTAACTGACAACTAGTCATGTTACTCAAAATTAATCTTACATCTGATTGAATTTAAAGCAAAAATAAAAAAGCCTTTTAAAGCTTCTTTTTTTTTTTTACATTCACTTTATGACCCATTTGGATCATATCCACAAAGCCCTTTTGGATAACAATCCACTGGTTAAGAAAACCAAATGTAAATTAGAAAGCTGTCTCAGTCTCTTGCTGCCAAAATACAGGTTACAAATAAAAACAGATCAGTGAAAAACAAAATGCAAACACATTCACAGTATGTTTAGTGTTGTGTCAATTCACATATGTAGCAGAACGAGGCCAGAACATTAATAAAACTAGAAAAGCACTCTGACAGCGCAGACCTCCACCAAGGTAGACCCCCCCCCACACACACACACACACACACCGATCAACCCCAAAATTAAATCAGTTCTTCATGTTCACATTTCTAACATATCCTGAAAATTTCATCAAAATCCGTCAAATCCGACAAACAGATAAATGCCGGCAAAAACATAACCTTCTTGGCGGAGGTAACTAGCCCCCCGTCCTGAAAGACACGTGTGTTCCCCCTGTCCACTAATCACTACCAAACTTTTACCAGTCGTTCCTTGTGTCACTATCAACATTTTCTGAAAATTTCAGCCAAATCCATTCATAAATTATTTGTCTTGAATTATCTTACGAACTAACAAACAAACAACGGCAAAAATATAACTCTACCAAATTCTTGGCCAAGTACTAATGTGACTCAAAAATTACCATTAGATTTTTCCAACTTTCACTCATATACAAATCAGGCTTAAAAATCACAATGTGACATGAATAAAGTTCTAGAAAACCAATAATTACTTTTTCTTGTTTTAATGTACGGTGTCTTTTTGCTCCTTTTAGGCTCGTCATCAGGAGATTCTGTCCCAGCAGCAGGATCTGATCATGGCCACTCAGTCAGCACAGGTTCTGCTGGACAAACAGGCCGATGTTTTGTCGCCAGAGGAGAAGGAAAGGCTGCAGAAGAACATCCAGGAGCTGAAAGGCCGATACGAGGCCTCTCTGACGCAGGCTGAACAGCAGATGAAGCAGGTGCAGTGTGTCCAGGAGGAGCTGAAGAAGTTCCAGGACGACTGCGAGGAGTTCGACAGCTGGTTGGACCAAGCTGAAGGCGACATGGAGGATCTGGAAGCTCCTGCAGGCTCCCTCACTGCCCTCAATGAGAAACTTGAACACCAGAAGAGCTTCTCAGAAGATGTGATTTCTCATAAAGGAGATCTTCGCTTCATCACCATTTCAGGACAGAAGGTCCTGGACGTGGCTAAAGCCTGTGGGTTGGCTGACGCTGTGGGTAAAAACGCTCCTCTGCAGGTGGATACTTCTGGAACGTGTTCTGCTGTCAAGGATAAGCTGGACTCTGCAGCAAGTCGATACAAAACTCTGCATTCACAGGTATATCAGATTATTATTATTATTATTATTTTTATTACATCAGGGGTGTCAAACATGCGGCCCGGGGGCCAAATCTGGCCCCTGGGATAACTTTGTGAAATACAAAAATGACAGTGAATATACTGATAATTTAATTTCAGGTTCCACATACAGATCAAAGTAGGTCAGATCAGTAAAATACTATCATAATAACTTATAAATACTCACAACTCCACATTTTGCTCTTTGTTAATTGAAACATTTTCATGTCATGTTACTGTATTTATAATAAAACAAACTATTATTTCCCAAAAAAACATGAATAACCTGAACAAAAATGAACATTTTGAAATGTCTCAAGTGTAAGTTTAACAATGTTCTGCCTGTTATTAAATGTTTTGTGTATTTGTAGATCCACTAATAAATAATCTGTACATTGTAATTGACGTGTCAATGATAAACTGAGACATAATGTTGTTAAAATTGCATTTACTTTTCTGAAGAAATGTTGGTTTATTCATGTTATAAGGATAGTTGGTAGATGTGAACATTTTCATCACATAATTGAACTTTTTCTTTGCATAGGCAAAAATTTGGAGTTGACATTATTTATATATTATGTTATTATTTTAGTGGTTCGACCCAATTCAGATCAAATGTGGTTTAATGTGGCCCCTGAACTAAAATGAGTTTGACACCCCTGAATTACATTATTCATAAAACACAGAAAGACAGGAAAACAATCACAGGACAATTGAAAAAAATAGATAACAATAGTATTCCTTTCATAATATCAAAGGCCTTAAGCAGAGTCAGAAAGTGTGTCCACATTCTATTAAATATCTCATTCTAGAAACACTAATCATCTCATTAAGTCATTTTATGAAGCATGGGGGAGATGGAGATTTCCAGTTGAGCAATATCTTCTTTTTCTTTTCATTTCTGAGGATTCTTTGACAGATTGCAATAGCTAATATGAGCCACATGGTGGAAGTATTAGTCTTAACAGTAAAGTAGAAAAATTAAAGTGTCATATCAACTGCATTTCAAAGCACTTTTCCATCATCTGATTGATTTTTATCTGTCATATCAACATGATGAACCCCACTATTTGATATGATTCTGAACACTGTGCATCTGACACATCCTCATTTCCTGCGTTTCAGTGCAACCAACTCGGCAACAACCTCAAGGATGTTGTCGACAAATACAAGAAGTACGATGACACCGGTGCTGGTCTTCTGAAGTGGCTGAACAGCTCAGAGGAAGAGGCGAGAAAGCAGCAATCGGAGGCTATCGCAGCTGATCCACAAACGCTACAGAAACAACTGGAGGATACAAAGGCAAGAAACACAACAAGAGCACACCGCACAAATCAAAATCTTACCATGTGCATTTTTTCTCATTTGTAGTCAAAATGTCTCATCACATTTCAATTAAGACATGATCACCAGAAGTGTAACTTTTCATTGAGATATAAATAACTTATTTATAGATAATAAATCGTGAAATAAGATTTTGAAGATCTATTGTCTAAAATAAGTTCTGGATATGTGACTGAAAAGCTCCTCTATTGGCCATAGGTGTCAAACGTGTGGCCTGGAGGTCAAAACTGGCCCGCCGAAAAGGGTCCGATCTGGAATGTGGGATGAATTTGTGAAATGCAAAAATGACACTGAATGCATTAACAATCAAATACTATGTTCAAATCATATTAGGTCAGTTCAAAATATATGGATCAGAGCAGTAAGATACTATCATAATAAACAATGAATAATGAAAACTAAATTTTCTGTATTTTAGTGTAAAAAGTTACAATTCAAAAAAGTTATTAAATATGAAATCTGTGGAATTTTAATTTCTTCTGTCTGTTATTAAATGTTTGTAAATGTATCTCTACGTTTGTGATCTATAAATGATAAAATAAGGTGTAATATTGTTAAAATTATCCTTATTTTTCTTCAGAATTTTTAAGTTGTTCATATTTGTTCATGTACAGTTCGTAGATGTAAACATTTTCATGACTTATTTTAGTTTTTTTAATTAAAAAAGAAAGAGAAAACATTGGAATTATCAATGTTAATTAGTTCTTATTGTGTTATTCATATTATATTACTGGCCCATCCCTCTTTATTAGGCTAAATGTGCCCTCTGAACTAACCTTTTGACTAGAAATAAGAAAAAATATACTTGGTAAGATTTTGAGTGCACTGTTGAGTTATGCATAGTTTTGATTTAACACCTCAAAAGTGTATGTTGTTAAAAATCCTCTAGGTTATCACAGACATCATACAAAAACACTGCTTTGATTATTCATCTGGTTTAACGTGTTACATTTCTCTGTGTTTTTTTACAGTAAAGATTCACATTTTTCAATGTCAGTGTCAGTGGTGAAATATCTGAACTTGTATAAAATAAAAAATCAAAAAAGTATTCAGCTTTATTCAGAAGCTCAGAGCGCTGACTGGGTTAACTAGACACGACACAATACACCTGCCTTACCATATACAGTGTTTCCACCGACCCGAGTACCACAGTTATTTTTAGCTCTGTGTTCAAACTCAACCCACATGTGAATCGTTACTCCAGTTATTTGTAGCTTGCATACTCCTATGAGAGGATAAGAAACTTGGCGGACAGAGCCGTCTCTGTCCAACCTTTTGGCTCCTGTCTACTTGAATGTTTCTGTGCTTAGGAATAACATTTCTATGGAGGGAGGTAGTGACTTACAGCATTGATACACAAAGATAACACAGAGGCTCCGAGCCAACTGAGAAACATTCTGTTTCTTATTTGATAGTTACAAATCCCTGCAGAGTTCCCTTATCCTCTCTGTGGTGAAAACTTGCAATGTTTATATCTGATTATTTGCCCAGTTATGTGCAGATACATTATCTGTCACCACTGTATTTTCACTTAATACAGTACTGTACATTGTAAAAATTAAAATCTCGCCAAGTGTATTTTTGTCATTTCTAGTCAAAATATCTCATCACACTTAAAATACGACACAATCACCTTGCAGAGTAATTTTTCAGCGAGATATAAGAACTGATTTTTAAACAATAGATCTTGAAAATATTATTTTAACAATCTTACTGAGATAAAATTCACTTGTACTATCGGCAAATTATTTTTATTTGCTTTATTCAAGATTTGTTTTCTTTTCCTTAACCTTTTGAGACCCAGGAAAGTACAAGTTTTTTTACATTAAATAATTGCCCGTTTTTGAGACAGTAAAATGCAACAGATTTTTCAGATGTATTTGAAAAATGTTTATGGAATGTCCTTTGCAGGGCACAGCATTTTTTCCTTCAATAAAGCTGTGAAAGTCTTGTCCCCAAAAGATGACTCAGGGTTTCAGGAGGTTAATTCAAGCAATAAAAACTATAAAAGAAGGCTGGTATAAACCTAAAAAGGCTTCAAGTGCTAGGTGCATAGGAGCATGAGGTTCAAAAGCAGAAGAAAAGCGTTATTTCACATAATGTCCAGTCAACTTGCAACTTTAAAGTTGTTTGCAAGATGACTGGACATGTGCAGCATACAGTAACTTTTTTCTTCTACTTTATTGAAGCAAAGAAAAATAAATAAAAATACCAATGGAACAAGTGAAAGTTATCTCAGTAAGATTCTTGAAATAAGATTTTCAAAATCTATTTTCTAAATATAACTTCTTATATCTCACTGAAAGTTCTTCTTTTAAAGGTGCTGACCATAGTTTAAGGCTTAAAAGGATAGTTCACTATTTTAACATGAATTTGTATAAAATCAGCGTCTTTACTCTGGTTCACCCACAGTGACTTACCCCAGACAGTGTCCTGTGAGTTGAGTTCTGGTTCAGTTTTGGTCAAAGGGCCTTTCATCAGTTGTTTGCGGCTGCTACAGGCGCACAGCTGTTAGCAGTGACAGCGCGCATTGATCGGTATTTAGAGAAAGTAGCTCAAATCAATTACAAGTTGTGAGTTTTTGTTCCGTGACTGTTTTGTTATACAAATAAATCACTCATTCAAACACATATTGTTTTGAGAAGACACGTTTTAATTTTATGACCCCAAGAAACCTGCCGGGACTACTTTTGCTTTGACCAAAATCGGACCAGAACTCTACTCACAGGACAGTGTCGGGGGTAACTATGGGTGCACCAGAGTAAACACCCTGATTCTATAAATGTAAAATATACTGAACAATCCCTTTAAGTAAGTAACAGCAACACTTTGACATGAATCGGTGGTGTTTTTTTTTGTTTTTTTTCCAAAACCACTTGCATCTTGACAGCGCTGTATTTATTTTTTCATGTATTTATGCATTTGGCAGATACTATCCAAAGCAACTTACAGAGGAAAGTGAGCAATCGGCTAACCCGGTGGTGAACAGCAAACAGCTAAATCCTTTAGCTAATGCTAAAGGGGCTACAAAATGTTTGAGTAAGCGATCAACAGCCACTATAGATAAATAAAATTTTTAAATGTAAATTTAGAAAGGAAAGGAGCATTCTGTACCTGTCTAGAAGGAAGATGGCCAGGTCCTGATCAGCCTTCATTCCTTTAAAATCTCTTAATACTCTTCATTGCTTAAAAGCACTGCCGATGCATATGCTGGTTTTGGTCAGTGCTCGGTCACGCTCCTATTCCAGTGTCCATAATTACAAGACAGTAAATTAAAAAAAAATACTTTTTTCCCGGAAAAAAAACAGAGCTAACTCAGTCCAGTCAGTCACCTTACTCTTCACTACAATACTCAGCCCGAAGGTGTGGCCTTTTACAGATGCTAGTCCAGCTTAAAGCAGTCCAACGATGTTGTCATAGTGACACAGATCTGCCGTAAATCAGTCCAGTTTTGCTCTACCCCTGCAGGAAAGATGGAAGTAACCTATTTTTGAGCTGAAAACCTTATTATAAATTGCAGACTGTGATTTTATATATATATATATATATATATATATATATATATATATATGAGTATGATGAGATATTTCGACTAGAAATAAGTTATGTTATAAGTTATGTTTTACTTTTCATTGTATTACTCTCTGATGTACAGAGGTGTGTTGGTACAGTTGTGTTTTCTGTACACAGGCTTTACAGAATCAGATGACTGGACATCAAACTGCTATTGACACCCTACGCAAGACAGCGGAGTCTTTGATAACATCTGAAGGAGACCTACTGAGCAACCCAGATGAGATACAAGAGACAGTAGGTGAGGAAAAAGAAACTTATGTTTGAAGGGTTTTCAGTAACATTATTGACAAGATTGGGGCCCCAATCCTTAAGACTCCATTTGAAAATACCTGCAATTTAGACTCATTTAACTAATTTCATTAACGACTCAAAACCTGTCTGAGATTCTATAATGCATTTATTTTGTACTTGTATTATCCATAGGTTTTTTTTTTTGTATTTGCATTATTTAAAGCATCTTTGAGTATCTTGAAAAATGTAGATCAATACTAATACCTGTTTACTACTAATCTACTAATCTTAATGTAATTCTTTCTTGTTTTTCTTCTTCTTGTTAATGTTGTTATTTTTATAATAATGGGAAAGGTAAAGAAAAGTGTTGTACACTTCTTTCTGTTAGAGGTGGAAATGCAAAATGTGTTGTGTAAATTGACAAGATGTAGCTATATATAACAAAAGTCAAACCCTGACTGTGTTCATCATACTGTAATGGGAACATACATGCAATTCATTTTTACTTAATGAACATAAGTGTGAGGATCATCTGACACCCTAAAAATATACATTAGACAAGAAATATAGAAATTGAATGCAGCTCTATCAAGCATTTTATATAACATATATGCAACCTATGTTTTTATTTTATTATCATTGATTTATTCTGAATATGGAATGGTACAAGCTTCCTGACTGCCACCACTCAACCTTCCCACATAACACAACATTTAAATAAATTTCCAGGAAGCAAACAACAATAATACACCAAAAAAGAAGAGAAAAAATAAGATAGATTCCAAAAGGAGTGAGAAGTGTACCTTTTGAACTCACCCCTTTCTCTAAACCAGCAACATGTACATATACATACATACCTACACACACATACACACACATACACTATAATTGTATAAATACGTATATACACATGTATGTTCACATAGGTTCCTCTGCCTCTAATCTTTATTCCATATCAATTTACCATCTCTTCTTATACTTGGACGTCAACATTTTTATGGGATTTATGCATAGTGAAGCTGGTTATTTAAGGTATGTAATGGGATCCATGCAGTTAAACTATTAATATAGTTCATGAAAATATGGAGACTAAAACATTTTTTCTGGTGCATTTTATATGGTTTAAATTGGAGTATCATCAGAATCCAGTGTTTTTTTTTTTTTTATCAATAAAATATCAAAAGGTCAACCATTCCTTTTCAACAGCGCTTTACAGTAAAACACGGCTATATTTCACTTTTCTCTGTTCATGTCCTCGCTCTCACTCAAAAGCTTTAATTTCACTAAAGCTTCAGTGACTGTAAGCCTTTCATAAATATACTGCGAACAAACTGGTGACTCCCACATAAATTTCTTCTTTGGTGTGAATGTTTATTTTACTGTGGGTCTCAGACAGAGATTTATCAGTTTTAAACACAGGTTGATTTATTTCCATGCATTGCAGATGACATAGTGGAACGTTACGACAACGTCTCCAAGTCTGTAAGTGATCGAAATGAGAAACTGCAGATCACTCTGACTCGCTCTATGAGTGTCCAGGATGGTTTGGATGAGATGATAGGATGGATGGATAAAGTGGAAACCAGCGTGAAGGAGAAAGGACAGATACCCCTGGACTCTGCATCTATTGGAGACGCCCTGAGCAAAGAAGCAGTATGTACTGATCTCATCATTCCAGCATTTGTTATATTTGGCTGACTTGATATTCTTGTCCCAAAGGTCTTTTTTTCACCCAGAGGGATCATACATAGTCCATGTTTCCCAAACACTGAAATACATCATCATATCTAGCTCACAGATACATAATCAATGTGGAATAATTCAAACATTACTGTTGAACTGCATCAAGACATGAATCTAGTTAGCTGTTCTATTATATTCCCTTTCATTTGACCCAAAACAAACCTAAACATCTAAACAAAAGATGTCACACTCTCTTATCTCTAAAGATTAACTTACTGTACATCAAGGTCCAATAGCATTATAATAAATCATGGCAGTTAAACAAGGTTATTTGAGCAAGTCAGGTAACCATGTGTTAATGTACATGATCCATTGAGACCACAATCCCTTAAATGTTTCTGATTTTAGTTTTTATAGAAAAAGTTAATCTCTGCATTATATAAATTTCATGAACACTTTTAATCATTTCCTCAAATGTTGATGCATCTATTTTAAGCCACTCTCTAATTAGAGATTTCTTCCTTCTAACTAGTAATATTCTCATTAAATATTCTCAAAGCTCTTTTTTTATTGATAATAGAAGATGAATAAGACATTCATTATACAGTAAGATAGTTTTCTGGAAAATCTAATGGAATCTAACAATACCCAGACATGGACAAACACAAACACTACAAAAGTAAAAAATCTTACCAAGTGTATTTTTCTCATTTCTATTCCAAATATCTCATCACACATAAAATGAGACATTATCACCTACTGTATAGAATACCTTTTCAGTAGATCTTGAAAATCACATTTCAAGAAATCTTCCCAACCAAATTTTAACTTGTTCCACTGGTGGATTTTTTTTGTTGCTTAATTCAAAATGTATTTATTTTTTGCTTAATTCAACAAAAAAAAAAAAAAATTGCCATTGGAACAAGTGAAAAAACGTTTCTTTAGATAAGATTTTCAAGATCTATTGCCTGGTAATACATTCTTTATATCCCACTGAAAAGTTACTCTTTAGGTGATTAGGTGTTATTTTAAGTCTGATACTATATTTTGACAAGAAATGAAAAAAATTAACTTGGTAAAATTTCAATTTTTGTAGTGGACAACCCCTGAAAACTCCGTGTTTAGAAAGTATAAATGAACTATAACAATAGGAAAAGGAGGGAGGGATCTCAGAGATTATTGTTGTGGGTGTATTTCAAAGAATATTTCATAAAATGTCTTCTCTGATCCCCAAATAGTGTATCTGATCTTTTGTGAATTCATGCAGGACCTCCTGACTCCACTCACTCCACATTAATGTCCATTTATTATTCCCAGGTCCACGTCGACTTCTTTCGTCTCTTAAAACCCTCTCCTTTGTATTTCAGGCCTTGGAGCAGGACATAGCAAGTCGCCAGAGCAGCATTTCTGCCATGAAATCCAAAGTGAAGAAGTTTGTGGAAACGGCTGATCCCTCTGCTGCTGCTCTTCTGCAGTCGAAGATGGATGCTCTCTCCCAGCGTTTCTCCGACGCCTGTGATAAACACAAACAAAAAGTATCGAAACTGGAGCAGCTGAAGGACAAAGTGGATGAGTTTGAGAAGGTCGCGGATAAAGTTCAACAGTTTGTCATGAAACGCTCTCAAGATCTGCACGAGACCGACGGACCCGGGAAGACTTTCAATGAACTGTCGGAGCTAATGCAGGTAATACTGTCTGTCTGTGTTACAACCACAAAAGAATTTACTTGTTGACCTTCCTGATGTAAAGCTAAGGGCGACTGATTATTCTAACTTGACTATAGAACACTAAAGCGGAGATGAAGGAACATGCTGGTGATTTGGAGAAACTGCAGAACCTGTCCAAGCAGCTGAGTGAAATGAGTCCAGATGGAAACAAAACCCAGATCCAGAGCAAGATGGATAATATCACCAATATCTTCAGCACATTCAAAGACACTGTCAAGGAAAAGTACGTTTGTACATGTGAAGGAGCCTCTCTGTATTAGTTTTACTTTTTTTTTTTTTTTTTTGTTATTTATCATATTACTCAGTTTAATCAGATTGAAAGATGCAGAGATAGGAAAAAACTCTTAGATCACCCTTATTTTCTTTAATTTCGTCTTCATTTTAATGCCTGATACAACTAAAGCTACATTCGTTTAGACAAATATAATGATAACAACAAAAACAGCTAATAAGAGTTTAATTTCAGAGCGGATATCTATTTTCCACTTATTTTTTATAATAAACAAAATTCTTTCAGTTCTTACATCAAAATCTATGGCATTTTACTGACAAAAACAGTGCATTTAGGCATTACATGTGTTCTTTTTTGTCTATTATAGTCACATGAAACACAGGAATTAGTACTGGATCGTATCCTTGATGGTGTTTGATGGCGTTTCCATGACTGTAGGCATCTGAATATACTACTATTATAATAACGTGAAAGTAGGTCTGTTTGAAAAGAAGATTGTGATTAATGGAAGTAAACACAAGTCATCATGTTCATCATCTTTAACCCATAAAGTAAATTATCCACCACCGACCAAAGCCATATACTGCCATAATCTGTTTAATACTTGTTGATCCATTATTCCTATCAATCCATATATATATATATATATATATATATATATATATATATATATATATAAAATTAGTGTAATTGCAGTTTGTCATCTTTTCATGGTCATCACATATAACCCATTTGGACGTTCAGAGGCTCTGTAGTTACTGTGGAAACACCGTCATCTTGTACAACATTGATTCATCAGAAAAACCCATAGAGTTTGATCAATGACAGTGGATGGAGAGACCATTAATGATGTATTTTACTGAAAAAAAAATCTGTTTTTTTAGTTCAAATTTATATTCAGAACACTCTTTTTTATAGAAAAAGGGTGTCAATAATGCTCACTGAAAGGAAGAAAAAGAAAGAGGAAGAGGGGGGAAAAAGGAGTCATACAGATAAAATAAAGGAAGTAAATAGATGATCATGAAAATAATATTAACAAGCTTGTACACCTACCCAAACACTTTTCTAGGAAATAAGACAGAAAAGTATGTATTATTAAATATATAAGCATACACACATAGCAGTATTTTCAATCATAATACAAAAATTCAGACAAAAAGTCACTTTTTCTGCAGTTTTCTCTGTTTTTGATGCAGTAATGTTCAACTTTAATCTGATCTTTCATGAACAGTTACATGATCAGTGCATTAAATATAGGAACATACTTGATTTATACAGATAAAATACAAAATATTGAGTATACTATATAAATACTATATATTATAAATAAATGGTGATGAATCTAAATTTAATTTGGGAACGGACAAAAAAGTGGCACTTTATGAGTTAAGCGTCTTTAAGTATCTTTCATCATTCATGGTTTGTGTTGGATGTATGCATGACTTGACATATCTTCTTTTTCTGTCAAAGGGAAGAGGAGGTCTCATCCTGTCAAGATCAGCTGGGAGAGTTCAGGTCTTCAGCCAATGTCCTCACCAAGTGGCTGGAGGAAACAAATGGAAAAGTACCTGCAGTTCAGCCAAGCAGCAGTGAGAAGAGTCTGGAGAAAGACCTGCAAACAGTCACTGTGAGTTATCTGCAAAACAAATGCCAGGTTGTTCACATACTGCATGTGTTTTCTGTAACTACACTTAAACTGGTTGCATCTGAGTTTGGCCTTCAGGTATTTTTCTACCGACTGATGTGTGTGTTAATACATTACAGCCCTCTCCTCGCAAAATCCCTACTGTTCTAACTGCAGCAGCCACTTTAATGAAAAGCAAATGTGAAATGTTTACACATGGAAGAGCTAGGATTCATATTGTGTTACTGTGAACTGATATTTTTCTCTGAAGTATTCTTATTTTTGTTTTAGTTTTCTCATCCAATTTTTAAAAGTTAAAATTTTCCACCCAGTGTTTTAAATGTTAATTTCTGTGACTAGGCTCCTTTTTTTCCGCTTAACATTTTATTGACATTTTATAACCACAGTCAGCAAAAAATAATATAAAAACGAAGAAACAAAACATACTTGGATACTACAGTTACACTACAGTTACACTATTCAATCCTTCCACCATTCTAGGTTCTATAATCAGTCACATTTGTTCCTTTTTTTTTGTTCAAGTGTGCTTCTTCTACTATCAGCTTGCGATTTTTTTTTACATTGTATATATTCCTTCAATAATTGTGATCCATTGGTCCTTTTTTGGTGGTTCTGTCTTTCCTAATCAGGGTATGAAAGTATATAAAAATAAAGATTGAAATTTGTTTATGTAGGCTACATTTAATTTTGTGATTGTACTGTAATTGTGTAATAAATGAATGAGGGTCATGTGACCAGAAAGTACAAGTAAAAGTGTTATAATAAAAGCCCAAGGAAGAGAGAGAGAGAGAGAGAGAGAGAGAGAGAGAGAGAGAGAGAGAGAGAGAGAGAGAGAGAGAGAGAGATAGATAGATAGATAGATAGATAGATAGATAGTTTTTCAAGCGGTTAAATTCTGTCTGACAACAGTTTATACTTTCATGCCCAGACCATTCCCCAGTTCCTTGTAATACCTTTTTTTGCAAGCTACTAAAAGTACCATAACCTAGTATATGTCATTTCCCAGTACATTTTAAACAGACAAGTTACACAAATACAATCCATCACAGCAGATTAGAATCACATACTCCACCATTCGTTGCATCACTCCACACATAACTCCCAAAACACAGTTATTTTATCACATTTCCAAAAGACGTGTGTGATCTACACCCAATTCTCCACAATCCCTCTAACATTTCTGCTGTCTGTTTAACATCTACACTCCTGTTTTCATTGACTGATGCAAACCTTTCAGGGTTTATTGGATGAATGGACATCTAAAGGCCTTGCTGTCCAAGACCTGAACACTAAAGGATCAGCCCTGTGCAGCCTCATCAATTTCCTCACATCACCCGCCAAGACAAAGACCCCGAACAAGTCAGGTAAAGCCAACATAACCAACTTCAGAATTATTTAGCAGGATGGGGAGCATGGTGTTTGTTTGGGAGCACTTTTCGGTACTGGGTAACCACTAACCATTTGCGGTCATGGAAAGATCTTGTGGCAACAGTTGGCCTGTCCTTTACACAAGCTTTGTCTCATGTCTTTGCATCAGTTCTTACTAATGGTGGTGGTCCGGCGAGCCATTCCTACCTAACAAATAAAGGTAATTAAACATATCTGTGAATGCTGGTCTGCAAATACATTGTTGGGGGTGTGTGTGTGCTGTGTCTGTACTGTCACTGGTTTTCCAAATATTGAGAATGCTACAGCACCTGCAGTCGTGGAAAAAATTATTAGACCATCAAAAGTCAGAAGAAACAATTGTACTAACTCCTGTGTCTATCATGTGACTAAAAGAAAAGAAAGCATGGAATGGATAAAAGCACTGTTTTTGTCAGTACAGTGATATAGATATTGATGTAAGAACTGAAGTGATTGTGGTTATTATGAAAACCATGGAAAATGGACAAATATCAGCTCTGAAACTGAACTCTCATGAGCTATTTTTTGTTGTTATCATTATATTTGTTCAAAGAAATGTATCATTAGTTCTACCAGGTGTTAAAATGATCAGGAAATTGAAGAAAACCGTTTTTGAAAACCAGTACAGCAGTGTGTTCAGAGTATGAATAAAAAGACTACAGGAAGAAATGAATATAAAAGTCTTACACAGAACTACAAAATGTCACTTTATCACAATTAACATTATCATTTGTAATTTTTCAAGCCTGCATAAAAACATTCTCATACATACAAGAAGGAAAACTATTGTATGGCAAGGGTTTTTATGAAGCTTAAATAATGTCAAGAACAGAGTGAATTTACAGATGTTGAAACATTAGAGCTTTCATTTTCCTGAAGTCTATTATTATTTTTTATATTCTGGACACACTACACTACACACACATTTTAACCATGTTTGCTGTAACCATTCTATGAAATTGTGATAAAATTCTAAAAACACACTTAATGGAATTCCTTATAATTTCAGAGCTGATGGTAATTCAGCAGAATATGTCATTTGTCAACGAGGGATACACAAGCCTCGGGGAAACCCTCAAGAGTCGAACGGATGAGCTGAGTAGTTTGTTGCAGGAGGTAAAAGAGGCTCAGAAGGAGACAGGGGAAATGATGGCCTGGCTTAAGGACATGAAGAAAACTGCAGCATCCTGGAACAGCGCAGCCACAGAGAAAGACGCAGTGAAAACACAGCTTGAACAGCAGAAGGTACAGTTACGGAACGAAACACTCATTTGACAAATCAGGTTTAAGTGGACATCACAGGTTTAAGCATTCATGAAATGTATTTTATTCTCTAAGGCATTTGAAGAAAACATGAGGCAAAAGCAAGAACCACTCCAAAAGCTCAGAGAGAAGCTTCTCCATTTGATAAAAACTCATCCAGATTCTCCCGAGGCAGCAAAGTGGAAGCAGATGCTGGCAGAAATAGGTATGCATTCAGGTGCTGTCTCCAGATGGCCTTGGGTAATTAACGTCACTAAACCTGCCAGAGTGATTTGAAATCACTGATGAATATGTTTCTTATTACACTTTTTGCAAAGGATGTAAACGAATGGTGTGTTTCACATGGTGTCTGTGTGGTCTGGACTAAATACATACATGTAACCTGAGTGGAAGTGTGTTTCACTACTTGCACTAATTAAATTAGCACAGCGGTGGTGCCAAGTCTCCCATATGGGGAGGTTTGCTGCTAAAACACTAGGACAGAGAATTGAAAGGTGCTGTTATGCTGACTAATGTTCTCCTGCTCAGATGGCGCTTGGGCAGATGTCAGTGGCTCAGTAGAGGAGAGGAAGCAGCACCTGGAGGAGTCCAACAAGAACCTGGACATCTTCCAGACTACTGAGCTGCAGCTCCGCCAGTGGCTTTCAGAGAAAGAATTGATGATGAGTGTCCTTGGGCCTCTTTCCATTGACCCTAACATGCTTAAAATGCAGAAACAACAAGTTCAGGTATGATAATACATCCTTAAATGACATAATATAAGACTTTAATGGAGTTTGGTTTTTCATTCCAGTTTGACTGAGTGCAAAAGCATTATAGTATTTATATAAATAGAGGGTGTTATTTGGTGATTTAAGTTTTAGTTACATTTTTATTTTGTTTTAGTGTTCTTATCTTTAGTTTCAGGTATTATGAGGCAAGGAATGACTTGACAGGAGATACAGGTCCCTTGTGAGCTGGACAGATTAAGGAATAGTTTTTATCCATGGGCTTTCTGGCTCCTAAATGCCTCCCCTCCCCTGGACATGTGTAATATCAGCTATTTATTTATTTGTTTATTTAGTTATTTATTTATTTATTTATTTATTCTGACTGTTTTTATTAGATTTTCATCATGTGTAGTTTTGTATTTTTTGTTGTTCCATACATACTGTCCTTTTTATTCCTTTTATAATGTTTGTATGTTTGCAGTGTTTTTGTTTTTTTTTTATCTTTTGCACTGTCAGTGATGAGCATCACACCAATCTCTTAATTTGTTAGTTTTTTTTGCACAATGACAATAAAGGCTATTCTATTCTACAGTAGATGGTAGGATGAAAGACAGACTTGAATGACATATGATTTGCTAAACCACTGTTTCACTGTTCAGTCTTTTTGCCTTTTTGTAAAAATCATAATATTCCTGTTTCACACCTTGTGATACAAATACTGTTTTTATTCTTATTTCCAGATCCTCCAGAATGAATTTAAGAGCCGTAAACCTCAATATGAGCAACTAGAGGAAGCTGCCTCTGCCATTCTCAGCTCCTCTACAAACCAGGACCCTTCAAGTGGGAAAGTGGTAAAAGAGAAGCTCACAGATGTCACCCAGAAGTGGCAGGGTCTGACAGGACAGCTAGACCAGCGGGACAGTCTGATTGACCAGGCAGCAGTGAAGACAGGACAGTTTCAGGAGTTACTGCGGAGCCTCAGTAACTCTGCGTCTCAGCTGGAGAATCAGCTCACCAACCACCAGGGACAAAGCACCCAGCCTGATGCTGTGAAGAAGCAACTGGAGAACGTGCAGAACATTTCCACTCAGCTCAGAGAAGAGAAGAAGAAGCTGAAAGAGGCTGAGACGATCAATGCTGAACTCACGGCGATGGTGACTGAGGACTATCTCAAAGCAGACTTGGCAAGGCAGCTGGAGAGCGTCAGCAAACCCTTCAAACAGCTGGAAGAAAGAGCAGGTTTGAATGTTAACTTAACCTAATGATGTAATATTGTAAAATTAATTAGGATTTAAAAAATCCTTTTTATTTAAAGTGCAAGCTTTGCCTATGTCTAAATTCTAGAAATTATAGAATTATTAATCTTATTTGGTGCCTCTTTCCAACATGGGGATCACAGCCAAAGAATTAAATCCTGCCCCTGAGATAAATTTGTGAAATACAACAATTACACACATAAATCATTTTATTTGAAGTCCCACTTTCAGTCTAATTCAATTGAATTAAAATATCTACTAACATGATAACCTTTGAATATTTTATTGTCAAACATAAAGAAAAGTTTGAGTTGACATTATGTATTATTTTGTTGTTATTTTACTTCAGATTATGTTGGGCAATAAGTAAACCCTGAAGATAATGAGTTTGACAACCCTGCTTTACAAGCTATTATAATGTAGACATACTTAAAATAATCTATATCAGAAATGTACAACTGTATATAAACTATATCGTTTTTTAACATTGGTTGCAAAATATATACATTCTTTGTTTTAAATAAAGTAAGTGAATTTGTATTGTAGCGTTGAATTTCCTAAGCCCTGCTTTTTTCTTTTGCAGCCAAACGTATTGAGCAGCTGAACTCGACCTTTGCCAGCTCTCAGCAATTTCATCAGACCTCCAAAGACTTCCAGTCATGGCTGGGTGAGAAGCTCAAGGACCAGTCTAAGCCTCAGTCTATCTCTGCCAAAGCAGACATCCTGCAGCAAACACTGGAGGAGCACAGCCAGCTCCAGAAAGCTCTCGGTGAACATGAAGAGGTTTACACCACTATCACTGGTGAAGGGGAGATGCTGTTGCAGAACATTGATGGTGCAGAGAAGTTGGCACTGCAGGGACAACTGAATACCCTTTCCTCAAACTGGGAAGAAGTGAAGAAGAGCTCTTCTGAACAGGCTGAGAAACTCCAGACTGCCCTGCAAAGATCTCAGAAATACCAGGAGCACGCAGAGAAGCTCAGCTCTTGGATTCAGGAGTGTGAAACTAGTGAAAGCAGAGTCCAGCTCACTGTTGACCCTGTTGCTGTGGAGAGCTCCATTTCTCAGGTGAAAGCTCTTCAAAAGGATGTAGACAAGCACAGAGCGATGGTGGAGCAGCTGAACACAGCTGCTGATAGCCTTCTGGAGGTGGCCAACGCAGACACCGAAGCTGTCCAAGAGGAGAGGGATAGTATCGGCAAAAGAGTCGACAATGTGATGGAGATACTGCAGAACAAGCGGGAATCTTTGGAGAAGATTTCACACACAATAAAGGAATTTAATGACACCTATAAAGACGCTAAAGGGCAGCTGGAAGGAGCAAAGAAGCAGGTTGATTCATATGAAGCACAGGGAGTCCAGGCCCACAGCAATAAGAACTTGACGAACATGAAAGCCCAACATAAGAGCTTAGAGGGGGTGCAGAACCAAGTGGAACACCTGAAGACCCTGGCTAAGGATCTGGTAGTAGATGTCCCAGATGCTGATGGCGTGACAGACCTCTTATTACATGCTGACGGTATAGAAAAAGACTACACCAGCCTTAGCCAGAAGCTAGAGGACACATGTCAAAACTTGGAGGGTAAACTGCAGGGTATCGGACAGTTCCAAAACAGCATCCGGGAGATGTTCGCCAGATTCACAGATCTGGATGATGAGTTGGACAGCATGGCCCCGGTAGATCTGGACTTGGCTACACTTAAAGAACAGCAGGACAGCATTCAGAGCTTTGTTACTAAGCTCCAAGAACTAATGGTCAATACAGCCAATGCCGTGGACAGCTGTAAAAAGATGTTAGAGACTGAAGACTCCCCTGACCTGATTGGCTTAAAGAGAGATTTGGACGCTTTGAGTAAACAATGTGGCAAACTGTTAGACAGAGGTAAAAGTAGGGAGGTGCAGGTGCAAAGTACTCTACAGAAACTAGAGGAGCTGTATGGAAAACTTCAGCATGTGGATGACAAACTTTGCAAAGCTGTCGAGAAGGAGGCGTCCCAGGAAGCGGTTGGCATGGAAACGGATGTCATCAACCAGCAGCTGGAGGCCTTTAAGGTATGACTCTCTCAAAATAACAGTTGCATTTATCTTACTTGTATTCTATTTGAACAGTTTATTGTTTATTCTGCTGGTTATAGTAATAATAATTGGGTTTGTGGTCACAGCAAAACATAAAATGGATCTGCGTTGACCGGCTGCATTGCATTTGTATTTGTTTGTTTTGTGCTCACAGGGGATTGGTTTGAGTTGCTACAGTCATGAACTTGATGATGTAATGTTTGCAAAGGGACTACATGCTTTTTTACATACTGATTCTAATTCACCTCGTACATAAGTAATGAGCCATCAGCTGTGCCCTTGTGCTGTACAGCCTTTATGTGTGGGTGTAGTAATACTTGTCAGCCCTGGGGTGTATGCAAATTCAAGTACATTTTATGTATTTAACTGAATATCACAATCACACATTTGCCTCAAGAGGGTTTGCAGTTTACTCATTGTACATGTTTGCATTTAAAGTTGGAATAGTGTTGTTTTCAGACATATTCTTCTTTTTATTCCTCTTCATACTCATCACTAACCACCTTCCCATAATGTTTAATAGAGTTTCAGTTACACTTTGTCGATGAAGAATACATCATATTGTCTTAATTATTTAATGAGAAGTGGTAAACAATTGTTTATTCCAATTTTAAAGGCAGCAGTGTACAGTGATTAGACTGTTGATTTCTTGTTCATTTTAATGCCTGGTACAACTACATGTAGATTTGTTAACAACAACAATAGCTTATAACAGTTTAATTTCAGAGCTGATATCTAGAAAATTCCATGTTTTCTTGATAATAACCAGAATTACTTCAGTGCTTTTAGGCATTCCATGTTTTCTTTTCTGTCTCTTCCAGTCACATGATACAAGCAGGAGTTAGTACTTGTACCTGAAAAAATGCCCCTCTAGAAACAAGTCAAACAAAAGTTAATACAAGATATTTTTGCCAATGGAATAAGTGAAAATTATGTTGTTAAGATTTCTTGAAATAAGATTTTCCAGACCTATTGTCTAAAAATGAGTTATTCTTCAGATGATTATGTCTTATTTAAAGTGTGATGAGATATTTTGACTAGAGATGAGTGTCCATTGTTTTTGAGGACTTCTGATGGCAGAATAATTTTTTTGTATCTCTGACTATATGTGACACCCTGTGTCCTTTGGCTTTCTGTTTTAATAAACAACTAACTAAATAATTTAAAAGGATTTTTTTTTGGCTTTTAGAATATAGTCTGTCTGTAGTTTTGGAAATAAGCAACATCCATTGTAACAACATAGAGGCAAATGTGTTTTTTATGGATAAGTAGCTGAAAGTGAGACATTAAAAGCTATTAAAGGCTGTTTAAAGCGACCACATTTGCATGAGTCAGATTAGCTGCAGGCTTTTCACCATAAACACACTTGGTACGTACGTGGCAATCCTCTGGGGAATGCTGGTTCAGGGCATCTGGTGTAAACAAAAGAGCGATGGCCCATATGCAATAGTGGTAGAGAGGGGAAGGACCGTCACAGCCAGGTGGCTGCCAGCAGGGTGTCACTTGATTCAGTGGCTTCAGTAATGAAGCTAAGCCTGTGCACAGATCAATATTAACTCTGTTGTGCTCTTACTTCTGACCTACCAAAGCTTAGCATTGTTAATGTTAATACAATCTTTCTGAAACACACACCAAAGACTGTTAGAGAAAAACATACAGTATAAATATTCCTTTTTGTGAACTGTGCTTGATTGAGGTTGTACAATATGTTTTAGACAAGATAAATTGCTAGCCTCAGTACACTCATGGAAACAATTATTAGACCATCAAAAGCCATCACAAACAATGGTTATGCAATCAAGTACTAACTCATGTGTGTATCATGTGACTAAAACAGACAGGAAAGAAAAGATGGAATGTCAAAAAGCACTATTTATGGCCATAGCAATTGATGAAATAAGATGAGTTATTTTGGTTATTATGAAGAAAACCATGGTAAATGCATAGATATCAGCTCTTAAAATAAGTTCTTAAGAGCTATGTTTTGTTGACATCATTATATTTATACATATACATTTATACATAGTTCATCATTAGTTTTAGCAGGCAATAAAATGAAGAAGAAACTGGGTGATATTTTTTTTCTGCCACTGTACATTTAATTAAGTATATGCATTTTATGAATGTTTGCAAGGACATTAATCAATATAAATTTATATTTTGCAGTTGAAAATAGTGTAAATTAAAATTGCATAGATTTTCCTTTCCCTTCCTTATTAGATTTCTTAAAAATAGTGTTTTTTTTCTATATCAAACAGCTCCTTAATTGCACTAAAGGTCATTTTCTGTATCTATGATTGCGTTACCATATTCTCCTCTCTTTGTATCAATAATGGATAAAATAAGGGGTAACCATTAGCCGGATTTACAAATAGATGCAAAATATTTTAAAAGATTATAACTTCCTGCAGTTTTCCAAAAGCAGATTAACCTATATTTTGATGTGATGCTATGAATTATTTCTTCATTTATAGTATTACATTGTGTTACAATAAAACAGTATAAACAGATGTGTATAGGAATTGACACAGATCCCTGCAACTATGTAGGTCAAGGGATTTTTTTTTTCAATTATGGGGGTGCTGCACTCAGTGGAGAGTAACCTGGATTAAAATATCATTGGGGTAGCAGGAGTGGAGAATTGCCAGTGTGTTTTTTGTGTGTGTGTGTGTGTGTGTGTGTGGATGCAGTTCAGTTAAAGGCCTTGCAGGGTAACTTATAAAAGAAGTGATTGATTCAGATTGTTGCTGAGCAGCATTGTCACAGCGTTTCTACCCCCTCTTTCTTGTCACCAGTCTCGGGTGAGAGGGCATATAGCCCCAGCTGCTAGTGGAAAACTCCTCTTTTGTACTCAGTTGCTTCGCTGCTGATCTGGGTTTAGCATCCAGGGAAGCATGAATAAAAAAAAATAGCCCAACAGTATTGGAAATGTTCATATACTAAAGCCAGAAACACTTAGTATGATTGTGTCATATTTTGTTCTTTATTCTGTTGCTGCTGTGTTTAAGTGGGTTTTATTGGCAGCTGCTAAGAAAGAACTAAACACAGAAAGCACTCTTTCATGTGCCGTTACCATTTTAGGTCAAGCTTTAAAGGAGACATGCCTGACTTCATATGTTTACTCTTGTATTTGTGAGATTTGTGGAAGCTTGTCCCAGAGAGTGTCCTGGTACACGTATATCTTTATGAACTTATACCATAAAGGGTATCTTGGTGTGATTCAACGCTACAGGGGGTTAGCGTGGGTGTCTTGTTTTGCTATTCAGACATTACATCAGTGTCTCCTGCCATTTCAGGAGGAATTTTCACCTACTGAATCATATTTAGGCTACTCCGGTGAAAACGTGTCATTGGGGCCACCCAGTGTTAGTCACAGCCACATAGTGATCATACACTCTTCTTGAAGTGAAACATGAAACCCTCAACAGCAGGTTGAAATACACATTGTCTTCCCATTAAATGACTATGATTAATTTCCTGTTTAACCCATAAAGACCCAGTGCTACTTTTGTGGCCATTCTCAAATTATTTTTCCTTATATTGAACCTTTCTTAAGTAATGTATCACCATTTATTTTAATGTTATTCTATTTTATATTCAGTAAAAACATCTTTTTTTTTTCTATTTTTCATTCAATGATCATATAAATGTTAATTGAAGCTCAGATTAAAATTGAGGGTTATTATATCAAAAACAGACAAAACTGAAGAAAACTGTAGTATATATATATATATATATATATATATATATATATATATATATATATATATATATATATCATTAACTGAACATAAAACAAGCATGTCCATTCACTGCCATTTATTAAACTCCATGGGTTTTACTGTTGAATCAATGTTGTTGAAGATGACAGTGTTTCCATGTTCACTACGGAGCCTCTGAATGTCAAAATGGATCATATCTGATGACCATGAAAAGACGGAAAACTGCATTTTACAACAATTCTTTACATGCATTAATAGGATTAAAAGGTTAACAACAGGTTAAACATTTTACATGACTAGATAATTATGTCTGACAGTACTGTAGATGTTTGGGTCGTTATAAGTGTAGGTTCGGATTTCCTCTCAAATGAACCTTATTAGATATAATATGCTATATAATTCCACACAATCCATTAATAAGCAGTTTGTACATTTCAGGTTTAACCCTCTGAATCTAAATCTGAAAGTTTTTTCTAAAATCATCATTTATCTTCCTTCCACAATTCCTTTAACACTCATGGCATATTGGGGACACAAGGTCCTGCAGCAGTCATTAAAAGCACTCCAGGAATCATTTGTATTCATTGAAATGCCTGAATATTTCAATAGTCCTGGTGTTTCAGTGGCTGAACATCCCTGTATAAATCCTACCGGATCTTAACTGCTTATTTATCTTTGCCAGCGTCCTCTCTCCGTCTCCTCTCAAGCGTACAGAACTACACAAAGAAGTTGGGATTGTTTGGCTTCTTACTACGCCGCTGCAGTGTAGACAATCCAGGAAACAAAAATAAATTCCTTTCATTATCTTCTCTATCCTCTTTTCTTCTCCAACCTCGGTCATTGGATGTAAAAAGCCCCCTTCATGTACTTGGCAGAGCCGCCGGTGTTAAATTACCTGGGACCTGTGCCTCCCTCAGCATTCCACAGTAATTAAGAATATCTGCAGGGTCCACAGCAACCGTCCACACGGAGAAAACAGAGGGCAAGAGGGAGAAAAAAAAAAGGAAAATGTGTATCTATTTCAGAAAAGTGTGATGTCATCAGAGTGGGAGCTGCTGCTGCCTGCTTGTCTAAGGTTTTTTTTTTTTTCCTGTTGTTTTTAGAAAAGTAGAAAAGCTTGTGTGTTGCTTTCACTCCTCATTCCCTTAGTCACTAGGAGAGTGAAAAAAAGAAAAAGTGAATGATTATGTCAGGATGCAGAGTGAAGAATGCTTAGAAGTGAAATCATATGGGCCATGGAGACATAAGGGGAATTAAAGAGAGAAAAAAAATAAAAAGGGTCATGTGTCCACCAATCAACATGTGCCGGAGCGGCTCTAAGCACAAATGGAGTTGTGGCAGATGTTGTCTGAATAATGAGCGGGGGCGGGGCATGAAACCCTCTGCCAGGAGGGTGTCTGTCATTGCGAGGGGAGCGATGAGAGAGAAAGGGCAGGCTTTTTTGTTTATCCAGGAGTACCAGCTCTCCACAGAACTGCCCATAGTTTTCACTGAGCCTGCCGGTTTTGTCTGTGGATATATCACTTTGCACTGAACACTCTTCTGAGCTCGCATTGGATTCTGCGAGGATTTCAGGGAAACAGAAGCACTTTGGACTAAAGGAATACTTATTAAGTTTTGATAATTCAAGGAAAAGATCCTACAGGAATATTCCTCGGATGGGTGACTGTATTACAAACCTGTTTGTTCTATTAATAATACTTAAGGGGAAGCTGCTATACAGGCCTATTTTTTTTTAAATGTTTGACAGTTTTATTGTTGTAATATTTTTGTAAACTGTGTTATATTTTAGAAACCTAAACATGTAGGGAAAATGTTAGTTTACATATCTGTATAATAAGTGAAGCATATGTAGTATTTATGTGACTTTTTGTCAACTTGTCTTTTAGAAGACAGTATATTTTTTACTTTGCACATAGTTGCACCTCATGCCAATATTCGAGGTGTGCTCGTGGTTCTTTCAGCATTTATTGTAATTACTTAATTTGCACTAAAACAACAAGTACCTCAACGGATGTCACTTCATCCTTGGTGTTTTCTTTGTAGTAAGTAGTGACAATTGTAAAAGCATGGGCAAACCGCTGAGCAGACCAGATTGCCTCAGACAAAACCCTTCCTGTGTAGGGAAGGGGGAGGAGGAGGACCTGAACATTGATGACTGTTATGTCCCCCAGAGATCCATTTATGACACCGTTCGACTCAATGAGCAGATAGACTCAGGTTCTAAAGGCAGCCTGGCTTCCCGACACTTCACAGGCACCCTGCCCTACACTCACCGCACGTTAGACCTCACCAGCCTGTGTGGAAATGGAGTTTTATCTGCTTCCAGTTCCTTTGAGCTCCGGACCAGAAAACCTGCCACGCTGGATGAGCGAGCTGTCTTTGATGGACTTAAGCTCAATGGGAACTTAATCAGAGCGACCGACGCGGTGGTGCCCAAGTCACGTCTCCAAGGTGGAGACAAGAAAGACCATCCTCATCATCGGCGGTCTTGGAGGACTTTTGCCCCGACTAACTTGGGCGAATACGCCAGCCGCAGTGGAACTTTGTGTTCTGGGAGCGTGGAGAGGCCTGGGTTTATCAACGGCAGGAGAGGACAGAGTATGACCAGCTCACTGACATCTGAGGAGGACTCGGGTCTCTATAGTCCGACTGTGGAAAGGGACCGACACGCTCATCGGTCACACAAAAGAGTCGGCCCTGGGACGAGAAGCCTGTCCTCATCAGAGGCGATGCACATGTCTGGGGAGCTGAAAACAGGGCGATCACTCAGCTCAGGTCAGGAGGAGTTTCTATATTCACCAGCAAGGGACAAAATGACTCTTTATCACAGTAACAGCCTGGTTCAGGATCCACGACAGGCAGAATCTGGTGTCGTGGACTTGAATGAAAAGGACAACCTCAGCAATAGAGAGTACAAACACTCCACGGGCAGGTCATCCTCAGGATCCGCCTCCAGGGCTCAAAATGAGAGCTCCGGTTGGCGCTCAAGGACTTTAACAGACTATGATGAGCTCTCCACTGCTGAGCTGTTGGAGGATGTGTCACCTCAGGAGGACTGCGAGTTGGTTAGTGTGGTGGTGACACAGCCTGAGACGTACGGAAACTCTGTAACTTTACCCATCGAGAGCCGCCAGAAAACAAAACCATGTAATGTTCAAGAAGGGGCGTCCAAGTACAGCATGGAGGAGCTGGAGGAGTTTTTGCAATCAGTGGAGGCCTGTCTGCCTAAATGTTTAGATGAATTCCAAAATGCCGGAGAGATAGAAGCCTTGCTGAATGCCATCACCACTGCATGTCCTGAAATGGACTCATTGAGTTATTTCCCCACACAGGTGCCCAAAAATATCTCTTTATTTCATTTCCGACTTTTTCCTCATTAGCTGGGCCAGTGCATGTTTCAGTCAATGATGCATCTCTTTAGATTAGTTTTCCTGGCTGCTGGTTTGGTGTTTTCCTTCCATATCTGATTACATGATGAGTGAATTAGGTTTTGCTCACTAGTCCAGCCTGGAAGTCTGTCTGTGTGTGATTCTGCACAGCTGCACTTTAACTGTCAGCCATACTCATGCTCTTTTAGAACTGCTGACTGGGAAGAGATAGGTTATGTCCGCTGGATTTTACTATACACTGGAGATGATGTCGTGGCAGTTGTGACTCAGTGAGGGCTTTATGTTTCCGTAAAAACGACGAGTGACGAATGATTTGTAATTTCATCGTTGTTTTTTTGTAGTTGTTTTTGGTTCTTTTAAATCTTGCCTCTAACTCTTTGACTTTTTAACTCTCAAAAATCTAAACATCTGCCAGCGCCCAAATGCATCAACTGATTTATGAAAGTAGCCACTAATCCTACCAATATGTTTTAATAATTCAGGTAAAGTGCATTTCCACAGCTTTTCAGCAGCATCAATTATGCTCTAGTCGAACGTTCAGAAGCTCTGTAGTGAATGTGGAAATCCCATCATTTTCTGCAACATTGATTCACCAGTAAAAAAAAAAAAAAAAAAAAAAAAAAAAAAAAATATATATATATATATATATATATATATATATATATATATATGTACATAGTTCAAATTAAAAAGTCACTTTTTACTCTGTTTTTTTTTTTTATCAGTACACACCTAATTTTTACAGGAAAATGCAAAATTCACAGGATAATATAACAATTGACGATCAGTAAAACTAACAAAAATAGCTCAGTTTTGACAAAGAGAGATACAGTACTATAACTAGCCTCATTACTACATATTCATACATTGACTTAAATGTATGAAATGAATCAAATGTAATATACAGTATGTTGTTTGGGGACAGTTGTGCTTCTATAAAAATCTACAGCTGACAAATGATCTATCTTCCTTCTTCAAAATGTTTTCTCTGATTTATTTCCAAGACTGATTCTTATTTATGAGTGTCAGTAAATGGGACTTTATAAAAAACAGTCATGACAAAGACAGATAGTCATTCCAAATGGGTAAATACATGAAATGAATCAAATACTTATGCTGGTCATTTCATCTGTAATAAACATAAAGCGTGTAATGCATCAATGTAATTACAAAATTACTCTGTAGCAAAAATGGTTGATATAGTAATTGAAGTGCACTTTAAATATTTATTTTGGTTTGTTCCACTTGCTTTGCAGACTTTCCAGAAAGAGGAGATTGATCCTTTGCAGGCACAGCTTCAGGACATCAACTCCCTGGGCCAGGGTCTGATCCAGAACGCAGCCAAAGGAACCAGCACTAAGAAACTGGACGACGACCTGGAGGATGCCAACACAAAATGGAATACCCTCAATAAAAAGGTTATTTGTTATAAACTACTGGTCTGACTGGTCGATGTTTAGTATTAAATAGCAGTTAGTGATACAAAGAGATCCTGGCAGTACAATGACTCATCCCTTTTTTGTTATTAGTTGTATCATTACCATTTGATGAGTTACTGAGGTGCAGCTTGACTCTGCCGTCAAACAGCTGACATCTATATTTACCACATGATCTGCAGATTGCTGAGCGCTCGGCCCAGCTGCACGAAGCCCTGTTGCATTGTGGGAGGTTCCAAGATGCTCTGGAGTCACTACTCAGCTGGTTGACTGACACAGAGGAACTGGTGGCCAATCAGAAACCACCGTCTGCGGAGTTCAAAGTGGTCAAGGCGCAGATACAAGAGCAGAAAGTAAGCATGTTGTACCAGCACATTAACCCTCTCACACACACTCAAAGAACACCACAGTCATTCTATTTATAGTCTTTCCACCACATAAGAAAATCCGCATGTCATTATGATTTAACCATTCATCTTATTTAATTGACATCCATTGTTAAAAGTGAACGTGACACACAACCGTTTGACTTTAATGGACATAATTTGCGCCTGTTAGATATACTGTTTTTCACCACAAGTGTGTTAATGGCGCCCAATATGTCTTCTCCTTTGTTCGCCTCTGACAGCTCTTACAGAGACTGCTGGATGACCGTAAACCAACAGTAGAGCTGATAAAAAAAGAGGGAGGGAAGCTTGCAGAACTGGCAGAGTCTGTGGACAAGGAGAAGGTTGCAAAAGAGATCAAATGCTTGGGGCAGAGGTGGGACGCTCTGCTCAAAAAGGCTGAAAACAGGTCTGTATAAGAACATGTAACATACCCGTACAGTATGATTCAGTCACAAATGCTGCTATAGAAAAGACTAAAGCGCTTAAGTGTTGCGATTTTTTTAACCTGCTTCAATTATATGGTTTTGTCTGCATTTGGGTTTAGATGTTTTATTGTATACTTACAACTTACTTAGAATTTCTCACCAAAACTACTTTCACCCAAATAAAACCTAATTAATTAGCCTTGCTTAATTTTATTTTACCTTTACTACCATACTTTTTTTCTTTATTCTCTATTATGTAACTACATTTATATATGTCTGGTTTTTATGTGAACTAGTGGACATTTTGATTTTCCTCCATTGGGATGAAGGTCTTTTCTATTCTATTCCATTCTATTCCATTATTTTCTAGAGGTATAGTTTTTCATAAGTTATTGTATGAGAAAATAAAACTCAAGTCGGTTTGTTTGTTCCACATATTTCTACTCAGTCAGTTATTTGAAGCTTTACAGTGATTTTTTTCTCTTTATTCATCTTCTAATAATTGTTATTGTATGAAAGTGAAATACAGCTGTGGGAAAAAAAAACACTTTTAATGGCTGCTACAACTCAAGGTACATTTGTTTGGACAAATATAATGATAACAAGAAAAATAGCTCATAGGAGTTTAATTTCAGAACTGATATCTATCCATTTTCCATGGTTTTCTTGATAATCATCAACATCACTTCAGTTCTTCCATCAATATTTACGGCATTGTACTGACAAAAAAAAAAAGTTTTTAGGCATTCTATATTTTCTTTTCTGTCCGTTATAGTCACATGATACACACAGAAGTTAGTACTTAATTGCGTAATCATTGTTTTTGATGACTTTTGAAGGTCTAATATTCTTTTCCACAACTGTATTTGTTGAGATTTGAAGATAGATGACTGTATTTTTAAGCGAGTCCAAAAAAATGAACATATGCATGTTTTATAGTTACTATTATTATTCTACTTTAGACACAAGCAGCTAGAGAGCATCTTAGTGGTCACTCAACAGTTCCATGAGACTTTGGAGCCCCTCAGCGAATGGCTCGCCTCCACAGAGAAACATCTCAACAACTCTGAACCTATCGGCACTGAAACATCCAAGCTAGAGGAGCAGATAACGCAGCATAAGGTAATATCCACTGTCTTTAATCACTGGAAAGGCTTGCAGATGTAAGCACAGTAATTTGCAGTATGTTCATTTTGTTTACCCATGCCATATGTTCCCTTAAGTTTGCACTTTTTATTATTTCCCATTATTATTGTCATTCACTTTCAGTTTCATGTTTTGTTTTGTGTTTGTGTTGTCCGTTTTGTCACGTGTCCTTGGTTTGCATCCCATCCACCGTGGTCAGGCCTTAGAGGAAGAGATTATGAACCACAGTAAAGATCTGTTCCAGGCTGTCAGTCTGGGTCAGATGCTCAAAACTGTGAGTTCTGTGGACGATAAGGAGTTTGTTCAGTCCAAACTGGATGGTGTCCAGGCGGGTTATATAGAGCTGCAGGAGCGCTGCAGGAGGAAAGCTGAGGTGCTGCAGCAAGCTCAGGCAAATGCCCAGCTCTTTGGAGAGGACGAAGTGGCCCTCATGAACTGGCTCAATGAGGTGCACACAAGGCTGAGTGACGTGTCTGTGGACCACTACAAAACAGACGTTCTTGAAAAACAACTGGCAGATCAGCGGGTACACACTCCTTCTCAGGCCCAGCGTTACGTTGTCCTTTCATTTAAGTTCCATCTATCACATTTGACTTGATTTTAATCATTTCTGAATTGTGTGTTTTGTGTATTATTAACTCATAAAGACCTAGTTCTACTTTTATGTCAAGTTCACAAATTAATTTTTCTCTCTATTTGTAGGTAATTGTTGTATTTTGCTTTTTTCCCTAATATAAATCATGGATTTTCCTTTATTTAATTTACTTGTCATGTAGATATTCATAAAAACTCAGATTAAAGTTGAGGGTTATTATGTTATAAACCGTAAGAACTGAAGAAACATATTTTTCTGTAAAATGTATCATTAGTTGAGAAGAAACCAAGTGTCTCCATCTACTGTCATTTATCAAATGCCATGGGTTTTACTGGTGAATCAATATTTTAGAACAGTGGTTCCCAACCCTGGTCCTCAAATATCACTACCCTGCATGTTTGAAATGTTTTCCTCTTCCAACACACCTGACGGTCATTATTAAGCTCCTGCAGAGGTTGATGACAGGCTGATCATTTGAATCAGGTGTGTTGGTAGAAGGATACATCTAAAACATGCAGGATAGTGGTACTTGAGGACCAGGGTTGGGAACCACTGTTTTAGAACATGACAGTGTTTCCACATTTAGTATGGAGCGTCTGAATGTCCAAATGGGTCAGATCTGATGACCATGAAAAGGTGACAAATTATTATTATTATTATTATTATTATTATTATTATTATTATTATTATTAATTTTATTTTATTTTTTTACATCAATAAATGCTTTTAGCCACCAGGAACTTATTGGGTCTTTATGGGTTAAACACATTCTTTCTAGTCTCATCGACTTTTTAAACATCTTGTCTTGTTTTCAGGCCCTTCAAAGTGATATTGAACTGAGGAAGAAGAATGTTGACCAAGCAGTCTCTAATGGAATGGAGCTTCTGAAACAAACAACAGGCACGTCTTGACTTTATGATTACTATTACCATGACATGAAGAATATCAGCAAACACTCCTGCTCTGTAACAAACATAATGCGATTTGTAGCTTCAATAGAAGGCTCTGTCTTAAAGAAAATCTTCAACAGGCAAATTTTGATCTAATTTTCAGATTGCTCTTGCAGTTCTTCATTAGTGATGTTTTTTCTAAGTTTTAAAAATGGCTCCAAATAATAGAATTTGTCCAAACTAGATTTGAAAGATGCATTTGGACATGTTCTTATGTTAGGACAGAAATAGCACAGAAAGTCTTTCACAGTTTAGAGGGTTATTAAACATCTCACATGAGTGATGATGCCTTCTTTGCTTGTGCTTATCCTCTTTAGGCAAGCTCACAGCACATTCTACCTCCCTGAAGTACAAGACAAATAAAGCACTTACTTGTAATAATAGACCATAATACTCTTTCTGTTCATAGGTGATGAGGTGGTTGTTATCCAAGGAAAACTGGATGGCATTAAAACAAAGTATACTGAAATCAACTCTATGAGTGACAGTGTTTTGAAGACTTTGGAAAAGGTTTTGAGCCTCTCCACTAAGCTACAGAATACCCATGAGGATCTGAGCACCTGGCTGGAGAAAGTAGAAACTGAGATCAGTGCTTTTGCTGATCTGGAGCCAGTCGGAGAGCAACTCATTCAGGCACAGGGCAGGCAAAAGGTAAAGCTTTCATTACACTGTATTTGTGATGATGCGATGCTTAATACAACACCTGTTTACACACTTTACTTTAATCTAGGCTCTGTTGAAAGAGACCAAAGACCAAAAACCTCTGATGGACAAGGTGAATGAGCTGAGCAGTTCCCTCCTGGATCTGATCCCCTGGCACACTCGTGAAGGTCTAGATAAGCTGGTGACTGAGGATAATGAACGGTTCAGAGCCGTGTGTGAAACCGTCACCCAGCAGGTCGACCAGATTAACGCAGACATCCTCAAGTCGCAGCAGGTAAATTTAGGAGATATGTAAACAGATAGCTCCTCATTTTGCTGTATTTGTGTGGTTTTCTTTTGAGAATGTTCAACATATGTCAACTTAAATTACTGTAACATGGTGAAAATAATTAATATTTTTTTTACCCCCACCCCCCTAAGGTGTTTGGTTTGGTTTGTTTCTTTGTTAACCCTTTCGCAACAAAACTATTGGTGAATTCATAACAAGTTAGGTTTATCAATTGCCATTGACCCAGAATAAATCAAACTACATTTTGGGAAAACGAGGCCAAAGGTAAAATTTTTAAAATCTCTCTTTTTTTTCCCCATTTACTTATAATGGAAGGAAGTTAAAATGTGTGTAGCAGCAAAATATTGGGTTGAATTTATACCATATTTGGTGTATAGATTGTCTGTAACTCAAAGTAGCTGTAATTACATTTTGGGGAAAGTAGATTAAAAAAATTTTTGTTAATTGTTTTATTTTAATTTATTCCTGTTTACTTAGAATGGGCAAAATTTCACATGTCTATAGCAGTAGAATCATTGATTGAATTCATACCAAATTGACTATAGATTGCCAGTGACCCAGAATGGATCCTTTTACCTTTTGGATGCGAAATATTTTGAGAATTTTCCATTTACAACATACAGTTGCGGAGTTTGTTGTAATTGCCACCACTTGTCGATTTAATGTTTTTCTCTCCTATTTCCAGTTTGAACAAGCAGCAGATAGTGAATTGGCCTGGTTGACTGAAGCTGAGGCGAAGCTGCTGTCGATGGATGAGATCAGACTAGAGCAGGACCAGACCACAGCTCAGCTTCAAGCCCAGAAGGTCAGCTTCTCATACTGTGTGTGGGCACATACATAAAAGTACAGTAAACACTGAGGTTTGTTTTATAAAATCCACCTTTACTGGTTTTCCAGCTTTTCTCTATGGACATCATGAGGCATAAAGATGCTGTGGACGGAATTGTGAAAACAGGAAAGACCATCATGAACAGCAAAAACCCAGAAGAGAAAGAAATATTAGAGGTGAGAAAAATAAAAAAATATATATATCTCGTAAGACCCTATATGCACACAATATTTCACACAACTACTTCCTAATGGCACATAGTGTTTACTGCACTGTTATTACACTGGATTGTACATACTGTGTTTTACATTTCTTTTTCATATAATGTACATACTCTTGATATGGGTGATTCTAATATGAAACTAGGTTCATATTGGTACCTGGGACTTTGACAGCTTTAGACCCAATAATTAAACTCAAATGTAAACATGATTCCTCCCAGGATGTACCTAATGATGACTTCAGATACATGTAAAAAAAAAAAAAATTAAAATAATAATAATTATATACTCTTTCTCAGAGCCATTTCAAAATTAAGGAATTTTTATTAAAATATTGGGGCCAAAAATAGGATGTGAAAAGCTAACACCTGGGTAGGGGTCAGTGCATTTAATCTGGAAAAGATGGCTTTAAATGGTCTTATATAGACTATAAATAAAGACACTGTGTTAAATTTGATGATCCCAGTGGTGTTTCTAATCCAAAGATGTGGGTTTTTCATGAATCAGCTGTCTTATTCCAGGTTCCGTGTGTAAACCATTGTGTCCACTCAAGTTTCATCAACACAAATAAATTGTCAGTGATTTTGCAACAGTGGTCATTTTTGTGAAATCCTCTGCTTTGCATATTTACTACCATTTCTAAAATATACCTGTAAGAGAATATAAGGACTTTTCAAAACAGCAGCATGCATAATTTTGTATAAAAATAATATTTAAGAAATATATATAAAAGTATATTTTACTTGAAATTTTTAAAGAATTTTATCTCAGTAAATATTTATTTTTCAAATGGGTCCAAAGTGCTTCCAAACTTGCTTCATAACATTAGTCTACGTCTACTTTAGAATTTTAGCACCCATATCCTTTTATTAGGAACTGAAGCATCCATCTAAGAAAAAATGTGCATATAATAACAATAAACAGTCTTTAATCTAGAGTGCTTTGTTAATGTTAATGTTAATGGTGGGTGTTGTGTGCATTAGGATGGGTAATGCATGGTCTGAATTTCGCTGTAAGGATAATAAAGCAAGTTAATCTTTACCTTTAAGCTTAAATCAAATACACATGTTAAAGTATCTACTTGGTTGTATTTTTAACACAGGCCAAGACACAAACTCTTCTAGAGAAATATGGCGTTGTCAGTCAGCTGAACTCAGAGCGCTGCCTTCAGCTGGAGCGAGCCCAGTCTCTGGCCAGCCAGTTCTGGGAAACCTACGAAGAAATGTGGCCATGGCTTCAGGAAACACTTAACACCTTCAGCCAGCTGCCGCCACCCGCCATTGAGTATGAAACACTCCGGCAGCAGCAAGAGGAACTCAGAGTAAGAGGCAAACAGTAGCTCAACCTCAGTGTTTTCAGCTGAAAAAACATGAAAAATAAACGCTTCTTCTTCTCTCCAGCAAATGCGAGAGCTGATTGCTGAACACAAGCCACACATTGACAAGATGAATAAAACTGGTCCACAGCTGCTAGAGCTGAGTCCAGTGGAGGGAGTTCCCATCAGGGAGAAATACACAGCTGCAGACCAGCTTTACACCCAACTCAAGGCTGACGTCAAGCAGAGAGCTGCCACTCTGGATGAAGCCATCTCCAAATCCACTCAGGTGAACAGCAGCACCAAGACCTTAGATCAGGGGTGTCAATCATGTGGCCCAAGGGTCTCAAACTCATTTTCTTCAGGGGCCAAAATTCAGCCTGATTTGATCTCCCATGGGCCGGACCAGTAAAATGAAAACATAACCTATAAGTAATGACAACTCCAAATTTTTGTCATTGTTTTAGTGCAAAAAACCTCCATTAAATTATGAAAATACTTGTATAAATTATCCAAATGCAAAAAAAATAAAGTTACATTTCATAAGGAAAATAAGGTAAATTTCAACTATGTTCTGCCTCAATGTATCATTCGTCCATGTGTTTTATTATGGATCAGTTTTACAAAAACACTAAATTCTTAGTCACAGAAGCAGAAAATGGTTCTAATTGTGTTTAATTTTCTTCAGACATTTCAGGTTTTTCACATTTTATTGTTACATGGTAGTTTGTAAATGTAAATATTTTCATAATTTAACATTATTTTTTGCAGTAAAACAATGACAAATATTTGAAGTTGTCATCATTTATAGGCAAAAAATGAGAAGAAAATATGGAGTCATTTAATAGGTTATTATGCTCTTCATCCCACGGGCCGTATTGGAACCATTGGGGGGCCGCATTTGGCCCCTGGGCTGCATGTTTGATCTGCCTGTCTGTCTGTCTGTCTGTCTCAAAGACATGACAAACTCACTGTGATGTGAATTTCACCTTTTGTTTTGGCTCTTTCCAACTCAGTTCCATGATAAAATTGACCCCATGCTGGAGTCTCTTGAACGCATCGCTGAGCGTCTTCGTCAGCCTCCTTCTATCTCAGTGGAGTTGGATAAGATTAAGGAGCAAATCACAGAAAACAAAGCCGTCTCCATGGACTTGGAGAAGCTGCAGCCTTCTTATGAGACACTGAAGCAGCGAGGCGAGGAAATGATCGCCCGTTCTGAAGGTGCTGACAAGGATATATCTGCCAAAGGTACGACCTCTACTCAGAATTATTCACAAGTTTATTTTTATTCTCTCAATAATTTAGTACTCGCCAAATAAAAAGCTTACCACCTCTACTTTTTATGGTTTTGTGAAGTGATGTAAATGATTGTGTATCATCTGTGTTGCATTTCAAGCTGTACAAGACAAACTGGACCAGATGGTCTTCATCTGGAATGACATCCAGGCTTTGGTGGAAGAGCGGGAGGCGAAGCTGCTCGATGTGATGGACCTGGCCGACAAGTTCTGGTGCGACCACTGCGCCCTCATCGTCACCATCAAAGACAGCCAGGACCTCCTGAAGGAGCTGGAGGAGGCCGGGGTCGACCCCTCAGTCGTCAAACAGCAGCAGGAGTTTGTGGAGGTCAGATCCATCCCCTGAAATGTTAGTGATTAAGATTGAATGAGTGTATTGTGGGCTTGAAAATCTGATTGCGATCTCTACAGGGGTTCAAGGAGGAGATCGATGGGCTGCAGGAAGAGCTGGAGGCAGTTCAAAACCAAGGTGCAGAGCTCATGGCCGCCTGCGGAGAGCCTGATAAACCTGTGATAAAGAAAAGCCTTGATGAAGTAAGAGCCACCTTTTTATCCCTATTGTTTCTACAAACGCACATTTCTTTTTCATGAATATCATTAGAGACTCGCTGATGTTTTGGAGTTACATTTCTGTCTGAAACAATGTGGTTTTTCCAGGTGAATTCAATGTGGGAAAACCTCAACAAGACATGGAAGGAGAGAGTCGAGACTCTGGAAGAAGCCATGCAGGCAGCTGTACAGTTCCAGGATGGTCTACAGGTAGGTTGATCATTAGGGGTGTGTATTAGCAAAAATCCTTTTTTAAATGATTATTTCCTGGAACGATTGAATTACACAAGAAATATGCACAAATATTAAACCCTTTATTTTATTTTATTTTATCACAATCTAATGCTGTATCACAAAATGTTCCTGTATTAAAACTTAAATTATGTTTTATACACATTGACAGAACAGATTAAGATTCTGCTCAAATATTCATTTTCTATTAGTTTATACAGTAACTAACATCCTAACATTATTTTTGCCTCTCTTAGACAGCAAAAAGCTTTTAGGATGCTTCAAATAACCATTATTTAATAAAACAGTGTTAAATAATACTATTTAAATGTATTACATTTGATACAGTAGGTCTTCAGTTATGTTGCCATAAACTTGTTGGCTGTGTTGTGTTTAAATGTGTCTGTTAAAAAAGTTGCACAAAAAAAGTAACGTTAGTCGCCTCAGTTCCATCCGTTCCAATTTGATAATTTATACGGATATTACAAATTCATTATTGCTAACTTTGCTGCCCCGGTGAGAAATGATCACAGAACATGCAGCTGGAGAAAAGATCATGGTCCACCTGGTTGACACAAGTTTTCCTAAATTCTACAAGTCATGATTTTTTTGCTAGTATGGCTGTGAAATGGGCATTAAATTTTGCTCCAAGTAGACTTAAGATGGTCTTAAATTGTAGAATCCTCTAGGAACCCTGCATACATCTCAGACTGAGGACTCACCTATTTGTTTTTAGGTTGTATTTCACTTTTTAAATTGTATGACAAGTGAGAGTAAGTACTTGTTAATCGACACATTGAGAAACTTTAAACAGATGTGATGAACCAACCAGTTTTAAAGACCTTCTGATTAAGCCACATATTACTGCTGCTTTTATTGCAGCTGATGCTACATTTTTATTACAGGCCTGTTCATTTAAAAAAAACAGTATAAAACAGCCACTTTGTTCTGCTATATTTGGATCAAATTAACGCAGCTGTGTAAAGTCCTCTACTCACTCTGCAGAAACTATATAAGCCTCATGCTCAACCTCCCTACTCCATTATACCTGAAAATGCTCTAAAACTATAAATGACCTGGTATACAGGATGAGTAGCAAACATGTGAGAGAACTCTGAGAATATCTGAAAATGTTACAGTAAACAAAACAGGACTAGTTCCTCTCTGTGTATCTTTAAGTTGGTTAATTATGTCATTAGTACAGTATATTGAACTTTAATCATGTCAGATTAAGGCAGTGTTTACCAACCTTGGGGTTGCTTGAAATTCCTTGTCGTTGATAAAAATAGAAATTAAATTAAATTAAATTTTCCATGTATAATTCATTATAATAAAAACACCACATTTTTGCTACTAAAAATCAAGTTCATATAAAATGCAGGATATAATATCTGAGGGTCCATACTGTAACTTGATTGGCTCAATCATGGAACTGTGTGCTATGTGTGAGAACCAGATTTAACAGAGTGTATGTATTTATACTATACATTATACAGCCTAAATGTCAAGGCAAGGCTATATAGGTCAAGGCATGTACAAGACAATTCAAAGTTAATTACGTAAAATATTCTAAGCTCAGCAATATTACAGCAGCGATCAAAAGTATAGGCATAAAATTTAAAAAAAATAATTCTGAAACAGAAAAGATACAACTTTAAGCTTTATAGAAACAGTGCAGTTCTGTCATCTAAAATTAGCATTTATTTAGAATATAGTATAACAAACTGTGACCTGATAAAAATAAAACAAAAAAAATTGTCTCCATTTTGAATGGTGGTCACCAATAATGGGTTCATGAGCCACAACAGTTTGGAAACCACTGGAATAAGGCATGTTGTGTTGTTTGTATTGTCTATTCGGACACACATTAAATCACTGTCTGAACAATTTGTGACATTTGTTGATAAAACTGAAGTTGAAACCATCCCGAAGCTTTTTTTTTCTTTACGTATAGAATATAAAGAGGTTTATGGAGCTGAGGAGAGAACGAAAATGTGACATCCATCTGTATTAAAACTTGTTAAATGTCACAAATTCCCCTCATTCACTCATATTTACCATTGAAAACAAATCTGTGTGTACAGTGTTCTTGCATGAGGCTCACACTGATACTAGATACGAAACACGACTCTCTGTGCAGAACCTGTTTTCGTTCACTAACAATGGTTCCCCCACCTTTTTCGCAGGGTATGTTCGACTGGGTGGATATTCTGGAGAGCAAACTGGATTCAATGTCACCTGTAGGCACAGATTTGGAAACTGTCAAGCAGCAGATTGTGGAACTCAAGGTACAGTCTTTACAGCAGCTTTGTTAAACATCACCAGAGTTTATGAACAATAATCCCGCTGGCCTGTAACATGTACGCACTGCAATAGCCTACAATTACAACAGACTTACAGTCAGCCACATGAGCTTTGATGTACAATAAGACAAATCTTCTGTTGCCGAAAACCCGCCGCCGCTACAGTTAGACGTTCTGACCGTATCGCTTTGTACTTGTGTTGACTGATTGGGTGTGCTACTATTTGTGTCGCTGCCTTGTCAGGAGTACAAAGGAGAGTCCTACCAGCTGCAGATCGAGATGGAGCGTTTGAATCACCAGGCAGGGCTCCTTCTCAAGAAGAGGACCGATGAGGCCGATCGCTGCGCCATCCAGGAGCCAATGTCTGAGCTGAAGATGCTGTGGGACAACCTGGATGAGAAGATCATAAGTCGACAGGTGAACTTCTACACTGTGTGAACATAGTCATGAGTATTTTCCCCTGATCCTGCACATTAAATACACTGTACATGTTCAGGTCATGATCCCGATTTAGAAAAACCAGATTTAACAATGACTGTGAAACGCTGTGGAATGTGTCACATGCATGTCAAGTGCTATCTAATGGTTTAATCTATCGTTAATCCAGCACAAACTAGAAGGAGGCCTTCTGGCTCTGGGTCAGTTCCAACATGCGCTGGATGAGCTTCTGGCCTGGATGAGTCACACAGAGGATCTACTCAATGAGCAGAGGAAGGCTGGAGGAGACCCCAAAGCCATCGAGATAGAGCTCGCCAAGCACCATGTATGATAAATGCCTCCCTTTTTCATGCAAATTAACAAAGCAGTACTTTTGTGCGTCTGCGGGATTTAGCAAATGAGCGTCAGTGTAGCATAGCAGCGTGAGAACAAAAACAGAAACCCGTGTATTTTTCTTATTTCTAGTCAAAACATCTCATCATACTTAAAATAACACAAAGAGTAGCTTTTCAATGAGGTGTGAGAACTGTTTTTTTTTTTTTTTTATAAAATGGAAAATGTTATTTCAAATAATCTTTACAAGATAATTTTTACTTGTTCCATTGGCAGATTTTATTTTTATTTTTTTGCTTAATGCAAGCAAAGCAATCTGCCAAAGTGAAAGTGAAAATTATCTTGGTTAAATCTTTTGAAATAAGATGTTAAACATCTATTTTTTAGATCTAAAAATATGTTCTTATATCTCATTGAAAAGTTAATCTTCAGTTTTATTTGTGTTGTGTTTACTTGTGTTATTTCAAGTGTGATGAGATTTTTTGACTAGAAATGTGAAAAATACACTTGCTGTGATTTTTATTTTATTTCTTCCCGTGGAGGCTGTGCATTGGGAAAAATGTCCCTCTAAATACGAGTTTAAAAAATTTACATAACATATTTCTGCTTGAATTAAGCAAAAATCTACCAATGGAACAAGTGAAAGTTATCTTGGTAAGATTTCTTGAAATACGATTTGTCAAGATCTATTTTCTAGATTTAAAAATAATTTCTTACAGTAAATCTCACTGAAATCTTACTCTTTTGGTCATTTTTCCTTATTTTAAGTGCGATGAGATACTTGTTTACACTTTTTTTGTTTGTTTTTTTCCAGTGAAAGCTGTGTTTTCCCCTGTTTTAACTCTGTCTGACTGTTGTTTCTCTCCAGGTTCTCCAGATCGATGTATTGGCTCACAAGTCAACAGTTGAGACGGTGAATAAAGCCGGTAATGACCTGGTGGCATCCAGTGCTGGAGAAGAAGCCTCTGGTCTGCAGAGCAAACTGGAGAACTTGAACCAGCGGTGGAAAACCATCCAAGAGAAGACAGAGCAAAGGAAACAGCAGCTGGAGAGTGCTTTGCTTCAGGTACAAAAGTCATACTTACAACACATTAAAAGACTTATGGCTCATTTGTCATTGGCTTTTGTTTAGCATGTCTTGTTGAGGATGTGATTTATTCTTCTCTCCCTCGGGTGCAGGAAAGTTCTTTTGGACGACTGACCCTTTCCTACGCCCCTCCTCCTCATTCCTGTCCCATGCTGGGAAATTTCTATTCAGAATCTGACATATAGCTGTCAAGCTTTGATGTTAGGGAATATGAGAAAAATAAATATTTCCTGGCCTTTATTTGGAGACATTCCTCTCACATGCTCCAGTTGAGAGGGTTTTAAATGTCTGTTTTTGTGGATTTCATTTGCCTTAATCAATTCATGCATATTTAATTCATAATGTTGAATACTACCGCTTTGGTCGTTAAATGAATCAGAGGAATTAATAACTCAGACATCCTCCTATCTGACTCAAACAATGAGTGTGTGTGACACCTTTTGTTCTGACTCAGGTTGTATTGTGTTGTAGGCCCAAGGTTTCCATGGTGAGATAGAAGATATGCAGCAATGGCTGAAAGACACAGAACGTCAGCTGTTGGCATCAAAGGCTGTGGGAGGCTTACCAGACACAGCCCGGGAGCAGCTTAACGCCCATCTGGTATGTGTTTAACAATATGAAAGGCTGCATACAGATGGCAGGCTTGTAAGGAGACAACTATGTCTTTTCTGTGTTTTATCTGAAGTGTGAAAATTAAATGACACTGCTAAATACGCTACTTTCATCCCCCTGCAGAAAATGACCAAAAAAAAAAAACCTCAAACTGTTTCAAATTGATTCACCCATGTCTGGTCGTAATGAATTTAGGATTTTTTTCCCCCCTCCCTTTTTGTTTTTCTTTTGTCTAATAGAGAAACTAAAGACACTTTCACAGCAAGATCTACTCCCAAAAAAAAGTATCAACGGTGACATTTTATGGAATGAAAAACAGAGGGATTACTTGAACTCAATAGGTTTTATCAAATTAGTAACATGATACTGTTCAAATGTTTGTGGGAACATGGCTCTGAGAGTCTCTGGGTGCCTCATTCTTTCACCATTTTTGGTCTGGATTTGGACAAACATTAAAATAAAGTGCACTGACCGATTCATCACACATACTCCAGATACTGCAGTCTGTGAAAATGTTGTCCAAAAGTAAAGTAAAGCTGTCTTCAACTTGAATGTAATCTATTTGAGAGTATCAACATGTGTGTCTCCTTGCAGGAATTGTGTTCTGCCTTTGAGGTGAAAGAGGAGCTGTATCAGGAGCTGATCACCAAGGGTCAGCAGCTGCTCACTGTGATGCCTGAGGGTCCGGACAGCAACACCGAGCAAGACCTCGCAAACCTGAAGGAGAAATGGGAAGCAGTTCAGACAAAGGTTGCTGAAAGAAAGGTATGAAGTGAGACTTGGGGTAACGCAGTAGGAAGGCTTTCACTGTTTTTACAGTTAATGATTCACAGCTTCGCTCTCAGGCCCTGGTGAGAGATTGCTGACATACACTTGAGCTATGACACTGTATTAGTAACCCTCTAATCCCAGTGCTGATAATGAATGGTGTAAGTATAGAGAGGTGGTGAGGACACACAGGATGTGGTTACTCTAGATCACAGCGGACCACTTGCCATTAAACAGCTGTGGTTTTGTCTCTTACTGTATGTTTCCATAGTGAAGAGCTGACAAGTGATAGATTTGAAACAAACAAGAAAAGTAAGACTTATCCTAACATTTGTTTTGTTTTCTTTCTTGTGATTACTTTTTTATGACACTTTGAGGCAGATCTACTGAACTCATTACACACACGAAACTGGTCTACTAACAGTGCACACTAAGGGCTGTGTCTTTCAAAATAGCCCGTCTGTATCCAGTTAGTGCAGTATGTTTGCCACAATGAATATGCAATATAGGGCGTTCAGATGTAATTTTGTGTGTGCTGGGAGTGGAAAATGTAACTATATAAATTTAGCCCACGCAAAGTGATTTATCAAACCCGAAAGCAATTTTGCTGATAGAAATGACATCTAAATTTAACACGTCTCAACGCGAAGAGCAAATGGTTTGGATGCGTAATTGTGCACACATGGTTGTGGTTATTGTCGCAAGAAAGAGATATCGCACCAATGAAACAAGATCCAGAGAAGGCATTTGTTTTACCTTAGTGTGAGCAGGTTTTGAATGACGGAAATTAATTGCGATGTATGCCCCCCTACAGACACACACACACACACACACACACACATACCTGATCTGATGATGGTGGTCAAAAATACATACCAGCATTACTCTACAGTACAGGTGTCAAACATCCGGCCTGGGGGCCAAAAGTGGCCCGCTGAAGGATCCAATCTGGCCTCTGGGATGAATGTGTGAAAGGATACTGAGGATATTAACAATCAAGAAAGTTAAAATCATTTTAGGTCAATTCAATCTAAAGTAAAATAGTAAAATACTATCATAATAACCTAGAAATAATGGAAACCAACTTAAAACAAAGTTTCCTTGTTGTTTTAGTGTAAAAAAAAAACTACAAAAAAGACATTTTACAAAAAAGAAAGTGAATATAACCTGAAATGTATGTGGAATTTTACCAATATTCAGCCTGTTATTAAATGTTGTGTATATTTGTCAGTCTACTGTGATCTGTAAGTTGTGATGCACATGTATAAATTACGAACTAAAGCATAAGATCGTCAACATTGTTAGTAATTTACAGGTTGTTTATATTTGTTTATGTTGTGTTCAAGTACAGTTTGTAGATGTACACATTTTCATTGTGGAATTTTCTTTTTTTTTCACTCAAAAACACAGAAAACTTTGGCGTTAGCATTATTTTATAAATTTTTATCATATTATGTATATCATTTTACTGGTGCGGCCCATTTTAAATCATATTAGGCTGTATGTGGCCACTGAACTAAAATGAGATTGCCACCCCTGGTCGACAGTGTCACAAGATGTTGTGCACCTGATAGTCATTCAATCCCCCCCCCACTCACCCACCCCATGATTGAATGAGTCATACAATCCCTTCTATGTCCTCCAGTGTTATATTTCAATGTATCTGGCTCATTCCAGTGCACTGTTGCCATTTGTGCTGGCATATCCCACCACAGTTTTTTACAGCGTATTGTCTCTATGATGACAACCGTTAGCGCATGAAAAATCCTCATTTAAAAAGAGTGTTCGTCAAGACATTGCACCTGTTGTCATTTGTACAAGCAATCTTAGTAAATCATCACAGTTCTAGATTGCGCAGAACATAGTATTACAGACAAATTGGGATTTTTAGTAGATCTGGCCTTTTATTTGGACAGCTTCTTTACTGATAGTATTTGTAACATTTCAAAAAGCTTATGCTCAACGCTAAAAATATATTTGAATGGTTTATTATACAAGATTCACGCTTGTGTGCTGATGTAAAATTACTGTTGGAGTCTGTGTTTGTCATTGAATAAGTCATTTGCTGATTTCATTTCAAAGTTCAAACAACAAGTGTTCTTTGTGTAGAAGACGGTGGACATCCTCTTTTCATTATGTAATTTATCAGTTCAAAAGTGGAGTCGAGAAAAGATCAGCTTTGACAACCCTCAGCTAATGAGCGAAAGTTAGATAGTGAACCGTTCAAACAGAATTTGGAAAAAAAAAAAAAAAAAAGAAGAAGAAGAAAAGGAAAAAAGTCAGTTATCTTCAGCAGATTATCTATAGAATATATTTGACTGCTGAAGCAAAACACCTGCTTTTTTAAATCTAAAAATAACCTGTTAAAAAGCTAAAAATAGTCTTTGCAGGTACACTATCCAAATAAGGTGTTACCATAATTTCACACGTTTTTTTTTGCTTTGATAAATAAACTAAATTATCCACGACCAAAATGTAAATATATTTTTTCCTTGCTACTGTCAGCTCCAGATATGGAGCTCTACATTCTGGCAGCTTGCAGGTTTGCGGTAACATTTCCTATTTACTTTGGTCCTGTTCCCAGAAATTCAGTGTCTGGCAAATCTTAGAGCTACAGCTGCTGCTCAAACACTCCACTACAATGGGACACTTCTGCCGTCAAGGGAGGAGAGCATGTTTTTCCAGCAAAAAAAGAAGAAAAAACCTCTAATAAATAATCAATTTCCGCATTTACCAAATCTATCAAAAAGGATCCAAACTACCCCATATCAGGGAAACACATTAAAAGCAATTCACATTGAATATGTAATGTCATCAACACAGCATTACTGTCATGTGATGAGCCTGAGTGGCCCAACTTGGCTGCAGAAAACGGATGTTTTTCGATCCTGCAGCCACTGTTGATGTTTCTCTTATTTAATTAAAAGCTCATCATTCCATTTCTGTCTCGCCATTAGCTTATCCAGAGACGTTAACTTCCTCTATTCAAACCAGTATTAGAAAGCAGGTTGTAGGTTATGTACAGGATATTGCTCCTTGACCTGTGATTAACAGAAAAAACAGATTATTTCCATCAGTATGTGAAGGCAGTGGCTCTGGTTTGTGTTCACAGGTCAAACTGGAAGAAGCCTTGACGACGGCCACTGATTTCCACAACTCTCTGCAAGAGTTCATTAACTGGTTAACTCAAGCAGAGCAGACGCTCAACATGGTGTCCCCTGCCTCCCTCATACTGGAGACCATCCTGTTTCAGATTGATGAACATAAGGTAAATTTTGCATTTGTCGAAGTTGAACATTGGAAAAATCTCATGTATTCTTAAATGTATATTTGTCATTTCTAGTCAACATAGCTTTAACTTTTCAGTAAGATATAAGAAGTTATTTTTAGACAATAGATCATGAGTGGCCGACCCTGGTCCTGGAGAGCCACAATCCACCATGTTTTAGATCCATCCTTCTTCCAACACACTTGCAGAGGTGGAAGTAACTAAGTACAAGTATTTTCTTTACTGTACTTACTGTAAGTAGATTTTTAGGTATCTGTGCTTTATTTGAGTATTTATTTTTCTGGCAACGTTTTACTTTTACTCCCTACATTTTTGTATAAATATCTGTTCTTTATACTATTTACATTCTCAGAATAGACTCATTACTTTGAACTAGATAAATGTGACAGTATGAAAAATAAGTCATAAATAGTTTTTTATCTCATAATTATCCATTTCTTATCTCATAATTATGACTTTTTATCTCATAATTGACTTTTTAAATCACATATTTTAGACTTTTTATCTCATAATTTTGACTATTTATCTCATAATTCTGAAATTTTTCCTCAGAATTGTGACTTTTTATCTCAGGATTTTGATTGTTTTATCTCATATTTTTGCTTTTTTTTTTTATCTTAAATTTTTATTTAAATGTCCTGTCCATACCTACTAAACTGAGTACCATGACCCAATAAAAAACTCACTTTTAAAGTTTTATTTTTGGATATTTTCGAAAAGGTTACGTTTTTTTCCTGGTTAAATAAGTATTATCTCATCCATAGCAAAATAAAAATTAAAAAAATGCAGTTTTACTATTTACTTTATTACAATATAGACGTTTTACTTTTTACTTTTACTTCAGTAAAGGAGTTGAACCAGTACTTCTACTTTTACCAGAGTATTTTTTCACACCAGTAGCTGTACTTCTACTTAAGTACTGAACGTCAATACTTTGACCACCTCTCCACACCTGATTCAAATGATCAGCGTTTCATCAAGTTCTACAGAAGGTCTGTCAGGTGTCCTGGATGAGGGACATATCTAAAACATGCTGGACTGTGGCTCTCCAGGACCAGGGTTGGTCACCCCTGCAATTTCAAGATCTTTTGCCTAAAAATAAATTATTTTATGTCACTGAAAAGTCATTATTCAAGTGATTGTTGTTTGTTGTTTTATTTAAAGTGTCATGAGATATTGTGACTAGAATTGAGCAAAATCCACTTGATAAGATTTAGCTTCTTTTTTTTTTCCAGTGTATGATGTATGTCTTTGTTTACACCATTAGCTTCACAACATGGTTTATCTCCATCTTTCATACACATACGAACACGTAAAAATATCCTGTAAGATCAACAACCAAAAGTGGTGCTAAATTAAGCATGATCAGTCAGGACAAAATGATCTAAGAAAAATCAATAAAATGAAGCTACAATGGGGGGAAAATGCCCCTTTAAAAACAAGTTTAAAAAAAAACAAACAATTACTACAATATATTTTTGCTTGACTTAATAAAAAAAAAATAATAAACCTGAGTGAAAATTATCTTGGTAAGATTTCTTAAAATAACATTGTCAAGATATGTTGTTTAAAAATAAGTCCTTGTATATCATTGAAAAGGTACTCTTTAAGCGATTATGTCTTACTTTAAGTGTGATGAGATATTTTAACTAGAAATGAGCAAAATACACTTGGTAAGATTTTGCTGTTGCAGTGTATAGTAAAGTATTATCAGTTGTATTGTTATGTTAAGGGTATTTTTATTCAAACCTCAAAGTCCTAAACAGCCTGTGGTGACCTGAGGCATCTACTTATCTATAATATTTACTAACGTTTTATCCACTAATCAGTATCAGATGTCTGTGTTTTATGATGTTCAAAGGCCTGGTAGTGGATGTAGAAACACTGTCATCTTGTACCCATCTAGTGTGACAAATTACAGTGGTTGTAGATGCTTGTTTTTATGTCAGTTAATGATATGTTTTGCTGGAAAACACTGAAAAAGCTTTTATGTAATAACCTTTGAATTTACTCTGAGCTTTTATGAGTATCGACATGGTGAGTGAATTAAATACTGGAAAATGCTAGTCATAGATTAACTGAATAGTGGATTAAATGATTAATGCAACGTATGTAGAGAAAGTTTACATAAAAATAGTTTTCTATTCTTAAGAGTTAGTACAATATGAAATATATCATATTCTCACTAATTTTCTAATTTTGTAAGTCTGTTCCTTTAGGACAATGACCTGAAAATACCAGAGTTTCTTAGAAAATGACATTATTGAGTGAGGAATTGTTAAACTTTATCTGTTTATCCCTATAGAACAAGTTCATTCACACATTTATCATTGAAAAAAATCACCTCCAGAACCTTCTGCTGGTTCTTGTATTTTTTGGCAAAGGAAGAGAAGAATTGTACAAATATTTTTTGCAGTTTAAGAGGTTGTACAAGGAGAGAATGAAGAAGCTTTATAAAAACATGTAATGAAGTTATTTTTACATATGGATTTTGGATTAGTTTTATTTTCATGGACTATAATTAACTGTTTACTGTAATAGATGTAATGGCAAATTGTCTAATATTTTAAAAAAAAGTGGCAGGTATTACAACATTTCTTCATTCTGCTTCTTTCCAATCATTTAGATTGGAATAAATAAATAAACTAGAAAAGCACTCTGGGAGCGCAGAACCCCCCCCCCCCGAATGAATAGAGGTCTGCCAAGGAGGTTATGTTAGCAAAATGTTATGGCTAAATTTATTTGTAAAACTAAATATACAGGAATGAAAAGGAAATTCATCATTTTTTGGTGACCTTGACCTTTGACCTATAGTCACTAAAATTTAATGGGATCTATTTTGGACCACTTCACACCTTTACTGATTTTTTTTTTTTTTTTTCAATACCCTCACCTCCTCTTTGGGGGCGAGGCAATAATCATTTAACCTGGCGTGGTACTTTAACATCTAACCTCTTTCGTATTTCCTGTGCAGATGTTTGTCACAGAGGTGAACTCACACAGAGATCACATTATTGAACTGGACAAGACAGGAACACATTTGAAGTATTTCAGCCAGAAACAGGATGTCGTCCTGATCAAGAACCTGCTGCTCAGCGTCCAAGGCCGATGGGAAAAACTGGTGCAGAGATCTGTGGAGCGTGGTCGTCTACTGGATGACGCCAGGAAGAGAGCGAAGCAGGTACAAGCTGTGCATATTTACACTGGATGTAAGATAAAATTAGTCAAATAAGCATTGCTCTGTAGCTGTAAGAGTTTTTTATTACATTTGGAAACGTCTGGAAATAGGATATTAAGCCTGTTTCATATTTTGTCTGTGGCCTATTGTAGCTTTTTCATTAACACGGGCCTGGAATCTGCAAATTTTAAACATTAAACAGGACTCTACCATAAATCAGCTGAAATCATACCTTTTTTTTTTTTTTTTTTAACGTGGTTTACACGGTGTTCATTTCTTTATCCTCCATTAGTTCCATGAAACTTGGAATAAACTGATGGATTGGTTGGAGGAATCAGAGAAGAGTCTGGACTCCGAGGTGGAAATTGCTAATGAACCAGACAAAATCAAGACGCAGCTGGCTCAGCACAAGGTAACTGAGCTCCATCTTATCACGTCTGTTCTGGAAAAACAACATAATAAAAGGAAGGACTTCCAGAGTTTTATCATCATCAGAGGTTAAACATCTAAATTAGGAACCGTATTTACTGTATGCTTCCATGTGCAGTAAGTCATGCTTGAGAGGAGAACAAGCTATTTATAGGAATTACTGCACACAGAATGGATTCCTCCTACATTTGCTTGTGTCACTTGCTACCCATTCCCCTCATGTTGTTTCTGCAGTATTGTACAACCAGATTGTGCTAATCCTATCATAATCCCGAGATGGACCAAATGTATTAAGAGCGACCTTGCTTTTGGATACTTTTAATCCCTGTGGGCCAGCGACTCTTGAGTTTTGACCCCTTTTTTGGTTTTCCTTACGAAATACTGTCTTGTTGAGCAGAAAACACACACAAAGATTAAGTCTTAATCTTTGTGTGTGTTTTCCGCTTAGGAAGACTGTACAGTATGCGTCATTAGGACACTGGACACTAGTCATTAGGACACTGACATGCAAGAAAATCTCCTGACACACAACAGGTTCACGCTGCAAAAATCAAAATCTTTTTTCATTTCTAGCTAAAATACGTGGAATAGTTTTCACTTGTTCCATACATTATAATGATGCAAATACATAAATATTTTTCGTAAGCTTTTTTGAAGAGTTTTAGATCGACTGTCTAAAAATAACTGAATCACTGAAAAGTTACTGTTTAGATGATTATATCTTATTTTAAGTGTGATGATATATATTGGCCAGAAATAAGAAAGATATATTAGGTAAGATTTTAATTTCTTCCAGTGTATTCAAGCCATCTAGGTAGAAAAGCCAAATTATCTTGCCTTTTTTTGGAGTAAAAAACAGATTTCCTGCTTTTCTCATGCATTGTTCCTGCACATTGACATGATATAAGTTTAGCTGAGGATAATGTTTCTCATATGCAGGAGTTCCAAAAAGCCTTGGGGAGCAAACACTCAGTGTACGACACCACCACTCGAACAGGCCGCGCCCTGAAAGACAAGACTTCCCTTCAGGATGATAATCAGAAACTGGATGATATGCTGAGTGAACTAAGAGACAAATGGGACACTGTTTGTGGCAAGTCAGTCGAGAGGTAAGAATACATCTCCCCATATTTGGTCCTGTGTTTTGTTTTTTTTTTTTTGTTTTGTTTTTTTAAATCCTTGTTGCTACTAGTCTCTCTGCTGGCTGCACTTCAAAACGCCTCTCCATTTATTGTCCATGGTTTGTCCTATCCAGACAAAATAAGCTGGAGGAGGCCTTGCTGTTCTCTGGCCAGTTTACAGATGCTCTGCAGGCTCTCATCGACTGGTTGTACAGAGTTGAACCACAGCTGGCGGAGGATCAGCCGGTGCACGGAGACTTAGACCTGGTCCTTAACCTGATAGACAGCCACAAGGTAGATATATAACCAAGTCAAAAACACATTCCCAGATTGATCTGTGAGTCAAACGTTGGCTGCTTTAGAAAAGTTTTTTGTGGTATCCTCAAAGGGAATCTTCAAAAACCAACACAGGTTTTCATTGCTGTATTAACACCACCCTTTCCTTTCACCACTCAGTGTATGGCATTACAATAGAATATAAAAGACTCTTGAACCACCACAGACAACATAACAAACGACCTGTACCTTTTGAAACTCTCTATTCATTCACGATGTCTTAAAAATGATGCTATTGTATAATAAATACACTAGATTACATAAAACATTATTGTGTTCATTCTGTTTTGTAGAATAATAAAGGGCAGAGATTGCATTTATATCCCAGCATTTTATGTTATAGAAATTAACTACAATGGCTTTTTCCCAAAGAACATGATGAAAGCCCTCTAAATAATGTGCTGATCAGTTTACACCATTTTATTATAGCCACATGTTGCTAATATGTTACAAAATAAAACATTTAAACAGTATTCAGTACATGTAGTTGACTTAGAAGTAGACAATAAATTAGTGAATAGTTTCTGTTTTAACTTGACTTATCTTTATATGAATAAATATACAAAAATGTATCCACTTTTACAGCCTCCTTTTAAATCTGTCATAAGTCGGATATAGGCCTGTTACAGACCGATTCAACAAGAAACTAGTGCTTGAAAAAAGTTTGTAAGAATGTGGTGACTCTGCCCAAACCTTTATTAGAGGAATATATATATATATATATATATATATATATATATATATATATATATATATATATATATATATATATATATATATATGTGTGTGTGTATTATCTCTGCTGTTTCTGTGATGGAAATGATATGTTGCAAATTTATGACTGACATTAAAGGGGTCATATTTTGCTAAGCTGCTTTTTTTAGTCTTTGGGTAATTTATTTGTGTATTTGGACCCTGATACCGTAGTTCAAAAAGTTTGAATTTAAAGCCTCCAGGTGCTACAAAGATATATTGATGTTCATTTTTAGCAAAAATTGAGTGGATTTCTACAATCGGTTTTGCTTCCTGCTTAATTTGTTATGCCTATTACGAGTTGAATGATAACATTTACACATATAAGGTCAAGACTTCCTCCGAACATTGCTCTGCATATGACATAATTGTTTATTAGCAGCAGTGGTTGTAGTCCATACTGAGACTATGTCCAAACTTCAAGCCGATTACCTAAACTGTTCAGTTGTTGGTTGTAATAATAGTGGCTAAATGGGACAGAAAGCATGGTCAATAGCATGGAGAATCATTTTTTCATCTGTTTTTCAAAATAAAACCAAAAATAAGACGATGAAACAACAACTTGTTTCTTCATTATTTGTTTCCAAAACCAAAATGAAAAAACATATAATGTTACACTTTTTCAGTTTTCCTTTTTCTATTTAAACTAACCCTAACCCATTTTCCGTTTTATTCAATTTTGACCTGAAGTAAGTTGAGTAAAATTACCGTGACCTGCAGTGACAAAGATTAAAACCTACGTCCTATTTTGAGAAACTAAGGCAGTCACCCTAAGACCTGAAGATATGGCGATGGAGAAAACTGGTGTCATATCGCACCATAATGATCTTCAAGTCCGCTGGACATGTTTCTTTTGGTTGTTAAGATTCATTTCAATTTCCTTCAGGTCATCATTGGATAAAATGGGAACTGGTCGTTTTCCATTTTTTCTATTATTCATTTAAACACAAAAAGGAAAACTGAAAAAAAACGCATCCTTGTTAATTTTTTCATCTTGATTTTGGAAACAAATAATGAAGAAACAAGTCATTGTTTCGTTGTCTTTTTTTTTTTTTTTAGCGAATGAGCGAATGATAGTGACCCTAGTGAGAACAAAGCGGGTTCAGATGACGAGATAACACAAGATAAACTACAGGGAAATGTTTTAAAATGTATAATTCCATTTTAAAAACATAAAATAGCACTTCTTTAAGAGATTCATGTTTTGTTATTTCGTCAAAATCATCTATTGAAGCTTTCATTCTCTGCACTTTTTCTGTTTACATAAATATATTTTGATTACATAAGTCTGACTAAAGCCTCATTTTGATTTTGCGTGCTCTGCAGGTTTTCCAAAAGGAGTTGGGGAAGAGAACAGTGAGCGTTCAGGCCCTCAAACGTTCAGCCAAAGAGCTGATTGAGAGCAGTCATGATGACTCGTCATGGGTAAAAGTTCAGATGCAGGAGCTGAGCACTCGCTGGGAGACTGTGTGCAACCTATCGGTGTCGAAACAAGCCCGTCTGGAGCAGGCTCTGTGTCAGGTACAGTAGAATACACAAAGTCAACCTGAAGACACTGAAGAGGAAGCTCAATGGGTTTGTCTGATCTGTGTTCTCTGATCGCAGGCTGAGGAGTTTCACTCCACAGTTCACATCCTGTTGGAGTGGCTCGCTGAGGCCGAGCAGAGTCTGCGTTTCCATGGTAGCCTGCCTGATGATGAGGAGGCACTGCAGGCACTTATTGAGCAACACGAGGCAAGTAGTTTTAATAGTTTTAATTCACCTGTTAACCTCTTGAGACCCAGGAAAAAGTACATGTTTTTACTTTTTTACATGAAATAATTGCCTTTTTGGGAAACATTACAATACAGCAGTTTTTTCAGATGTATTTTTTTTTATTTATGGAATGTCCTTTGCAGTGGAAAACATATTTTATTTTATTTTCCATCAATAAAGCTGTGAAAGTCTTGTCCCCAAAACATGACTCAGGCTCTCAGGACGCTAAGCCCTAGGTTGTTTGTTTCCAGGTGGGATCATTTCAATGTGCTGCAGAAATCTAAATCATACCAATTCTACTCAAAATATTTCATTACACTTAAAGTAAGTAAAGTATGTGAACATAATCACATAAAGAGTAACTTTTCAACAAGATATAAAGATGTTATTTTTAAACATAAGATCTTGAAAATATTATTTCAAGAAATCTTACCAAGATCATTTGTACTTGCTTCATTTTTTTTTTTTTACTTAATTCAAACATAACAATCTTAAATTTACTAAAATGATAAGTAAATGGTAATATTTTGACTTTTTCCAGTGTGTTGGCTTAGTGGTGCAAAGTGTATCTCATTGGTCTGGGTTGTTTTTTCTTTGTTTGTTTTTTATTAAATTATCTATGCACAGGCTTCAAACTGTTATCTTATTTTACATATGTTTGGATCGGATTCTGTTGTCCAACATTTAGCTTTAGCTGACATTCTTCTAGTTATGTGGATGTTTTTGAATGTGTATATTGCATACCAGCATCAAGTAGCATCACCATGGCAACACAGTTGGAATCCTCAGTACCAGGGGTTTAAGTACCAGGCTTTAGAAGCAACTAAATAACAATTAAAAAAAAACACCTACATCCTTATATGACACAGTTTTTAATAATCAACCTCTAACCTTTTTGCTCTTTTCAAAGGAGTTTATGAAGAAACTGGAGGAAAAGCGAGTGCCTCTAAATAAAGCAACCGCTATGGGGGAGGCTATTCTTAGCATCTGCCATCCAGACTCTATCACAACCATCAAACATTGGAATACCATCATTAAGGCCCGGTTTGAAGAGGTCAGTTCTCAGCTGCATGAGTTGCATCCATGTCTGTCTGCTTTGTGCAGCCCACAGGAATGACACTGAGCACTCAGTTTGGGAATTTTTATGTTCAACTGACAGCGATGAAGACGGTGTCTGGCCAAGCCACTAAAGTCCACACAGCGTCAGGAACATTGTGGTGATTTGGATTAGCTGTCAAGAACTTGTCAAGAACACAAAAAGTATTACCAATAATTTTCACTTAGGTTTAATGTATTTTTCAGGGCTGATACTAAATTTTATTAATAGAGGAAAAATGAAAACCTTGGTGCTTATTGAAAAGCCTTTAAGCTCATGCTAATTCATATTGTCAGCATTTTCCCAGCAGCATTTATAATGAAATTAACTGGAATGAAAGGAACAAAATACCTACCTGAAGTTGTATGAAAAAAAAACATATTGAAAATAATTAAAGAAGCAAAACTTTTATGTGCACTCAGAATTAAATCTCTGGCCAGTACCATTTCAGAATGCACAAAGGAAAACAATTTCAAGAGATAAAGAAACACAAGAAGGTATTTTTTGGACATTGGTAAAAAAAAAAAAGAGCTTTCCAATACAAGAAATGTGTTTTGTTTTTGTTTTGTTTTTTTACCTTAAATCATCCAGAATTGTTTCACTAAAGCAGAGGCGTCAAAGGGTCCAGTCTGACCGCTGGGATGAATTTGTGAAATTCAAACATTACATCGAAACTATTAATGATTTTAGTCCAGGTTTCAAATAGACAGATTTTATTCCAAGTGGGTCAGCTCAGTAAAATGCTGTTATGATAACCTGTAAATACTCATTTCACTATATTTACACTAAAACCAACCAACAAATATGAACATTTTGACAATTCTGAAGTGCATGTTTAGAAATATTTGGCCGATTGTGTATCTGTTGATCCACTGTGATCTGTAAATTACAATTTGCATGTGTTTTTGACAAACTGAGACATAATATTGTTGAAATTGCACTTCATTTTCTTAAGAAATGCCAATTTATTCATGTCATTCACACTGTTTTAAAGGATGGTTGTAGATGTCAATATTTTGCCTCACATAAATTTACTTTGTTTGCTCTAAAACATAGAGAAAAAATTGGAATTGACATTAGTTATATATTATTATATTATTAATTTACTAATCCAGCCCACTTCAGATCAAATTTATCTTAATATGGCCCCTGAATTAAAATGAGTTTGACATCCCTGCAATAAAGTAATCAATGTACATTCAGTTTGAATACAGCTGGTGCATTACATGTAACATTCCCACATTTCCACAATGTTCAATCATGTAATAATAATCTGTATCCATTTAATATGAGCTATATCTGTGTTGCAGGTACAAGCTTGGGCCAGGCAGCACCAGCAGAGGCTGGCGACGGCTCTCAGTGAACTGTTGGCCACTCAGGAGCTGCTGGAGAATCTGCTGACCTGGCTGCAATGGGCTGAAAACAACCTCAATGATAAAGACAAGGAGCAACTGCCACAAGAGATTGAGGAAGTTAAAAGCCTCATAGCAGAACATCAGGTCAGAAAATGTCCCATGTTTTAGGTTTTCAAGAAAAAAAACATGTTCTTTGATTGGGAAGATAAAGTATACTGTAACAATGTAAATATTACCAAGTGTATTTTTCTTATTTTGAGTCCAATATCTCATCACACTTTAAATAATAGAATAGAATATCCTTTATTGTAATTTTACACTTGTTACAACAAAAGTATTCACCACCCCAGTGCAATACATGATAAAATTTAGTAAATATTATAAATAAAACTTTAAAAGTATGTAAATAAAAACAAGTTTATTATTATTATTATTATTATTATTATTATTATTATTATTATTATTATTATTATTATTATTATTATTATTAATAATAATAATAATAATAATCTAAATACAACATAATCACCTAAAGAGTAACTTTTCTGTGAGATATAAAAAAAGCAGATTTTATTGTTTTGCTCATTTCAAGATTTTTTTTCTTAATTCAAGTACAAAAACATGTGCCAATGGAACAAGTGAAAATGATCTCGCTAAGATTCCGTGAAATAAGATTTCCGAGATATAATGACTAAAAATAACTCCTGGATATTTCACAGAAAAGTTCCTCTTTAGGTGATTCTGTCTGATTGTAAGTGTGATGAGATATTTTGAAAACACTTGGTAAAATGTAGGTATTTTCCAGTGTGAAGCTCTTGTTATTGTGGCCAATGACAGTTTACAACCTTCACAGTGCGTGAGATAAACTCAAAGCATGCTTGTTGTTTTATTCTGCAGGCATTTATGGAGGAAATGACCAGGAAGCAACCAGATGTTGACAAAATCACAAAAACACACAAAAGGAAAGCAGCCATGGAGCCTCAGATCCAGTCTCAGATCCCCGTGCTTGAAAAAGGAAGAACTGGAAGTATGTATTCCCGCTAATACCCCTCATAGAGCATGACCCGAGCCATCTGTTCATGTGTTGAGTCACTGCAGGGTGACGCCACATCCTCATCGCCTTCATTATAGCACCTGGAATGATATCACTGCTCATCTATTCTGCTCTGTGGTTGTTCTGTGTTGAAAGAAAGAAATGAATTACATGGTACAAGACAGTCACAATGAAGGGTTATGGTTTTTTTTTTTTTTTTTTTTTCACCTACAGGAAAACGTTCTCCCACACAAGCCATGTATGCGTCAGCAACACAACCTCCCATTGAAACCAAGAACCCACGGGTCAACCTGCTGGTCAGTAAGTGGCAGCATGTGTGGCTCCTGGCACTGGACAGGAGGAGGAAACTGAATGATGCATTGGACAGACTAGAGGAGGTAAACTGCTCTCAGTATTATTACAGTTTGTGCGGTTTTGGGCTCCTCTTCATCCTTACATCATCCTTTAACTTGTGTGTGTGCAGCTGAAAGAATTTGCCAACTTTGACTTTGACGTGTGGCGGAAACGCTACATGCGTTGGATGAACCATAAAAAGTCACGTGTCATGGATTTCTTCCGACGCATCGATAAAGATCAGGACGGCAAAGTGACCCGGCAGGAGTTTATAGAAGGCATCCTGTCCTCCAGTAAGTCTTCAGAGTACAAAACCCATAAGTTTAACAGTAAAATGTTTGGTTCTAACACAAGCTGGGTTTCTTATAGGATTCCCCACCAGTCGATTAGAAATGAGCGCCGTGGCAGACATATTTGACAGAGATGGTGACGGCTACATCGACTATTATGAGTTCGTAGCAGCTCTTCATCCCAATAAGGATGCATACAAACCACTAACAGATGCAGATAAAATTGAAGATGAGGTATTGTGAACTATAATGCCCTCACTGTAAAAATCTAAATCTTACCAAGTGTATTTTATTCATTTCTAGTCAAAATATCTCATCACAGTTAAAATAAGATGTAATTACCTCAAGAGCAACTTTTCAGAGAGATATAAAAACTTATTTTTAGACAACAGATCTGGAAAATCTTATTTCAACCAAGGTCAGTTTCACTTCTGGGGCGGCTGCGGCTCAGTTGGCAGAACGGGTCGTCCAATGACTGAAAGGTTGGTGGTTCGTGTCCCGGCTCTGACTGTCCACATGTCGAATTGTCCTTGGGCAAGACACTGAACCCTGACTTAGACTCCCAGTAGGACTGACAGAACCTTAGAAACCTGCTGGTGTGTGAATGGGGGAATATGAGACTAATGTAAAACGCAGAAAAGAACTATGTAAGTACAGTCCATTTGTTCCATTGGCAGATTTTGTTGCTTAAATTGACAACCAATGGAACAAGTGGAAATGATCTTATGGTTTATTATCTCACTGAAAAGTTACTCTTTAAGTGATTATGTCTCATGGGATATTTTGACTAAAAAAAAAAAAAAAAAAATACACTTAAGCACTTAAGGCACTTCTGAAGTTTTATCTTTAACATAAGGCGTGATAGTAACACTGACACTGACTGTTTTTTTGTTATCATGTGTAGGTTACACGACAAGTTGCAAAATGTAAATGTCCCAAACGATTCCAAGTGGAGCAGATCGGTGCCAACAAGTATCGGGTAAGCCGACTTTAAAAACTTCTACAAATACAAACTATGATTGTGAAGAGTTTTGAATATGTTGTCCATTGATATGAGCATATTTACGGTAAGTAAATGTGAAAATGTTATGATCATTGTTTGCTCAGAACTCTAACCCTGACATATTTTTATTGTTCTTCGCGTTACCAGTTCTACCTTGGAAACCAGGTACATATATACATGTTCTCTTCCTCTTGTTTATCTGTTCTGTGTCAAAGCCTTATTTCTCATTTACCACGTTTTGCTTTGGAGTTACCACTCTCTGCCCAGATTCTTGGCTAATGTTCACAGACTGGAACTCAGAAGTAGAAATAGATATTCTGTGAGCAGCTGATTTAATTTGGCCAAAAATGCAACAAACTTTACTGTCATCTGTGGAAACTTACGATGATTAGAACATCAAATTTGCTGTTAAATGAGCATTAAAGGCCATGTGTGTGAAGGTGTATTACTTTGCAGATAAATCTATATTAGCGTAGTTTATTATCTGCTTTTGAGTTTCAGAAAATGTAACGTTAATTTATCAAAAACCATTTCAGCCCATATTTTTTTATTGGTCCATGGGCATAAATTCATCTGCTGGGCAGTTTGGAAAATAATGCTTCACGTGTGCTTGCCTTTGGCGCTTTCAGTATCATGGGAATGATTTACCTCAACATTGGCTGACATACTGTTGTGTAACTGACACTGTTTGTTTTATTTTTTTTACTTTATTTTCATAGTCGGGCAACCTTGACGATTCCTATAAAGACATTGGGGTTTCTTTTTACCTACTCTGTTACAATGTCTAAAAACTTGCATGGTGTGATATATAATTCATTACTAATGAATGGGGTCATATGCCACGTGCTTTCTGAAGCTTGCCGCTTAACAATGGGAGGTGTGAGTGACACGGGATCTAAGGGCATAGTGGTGGATGATGCATTAGCCTGTATTGCTTTATCATTTTTAAATTTAAATAATTCTTTCGACAGTTTGGTCTGGTTCACTGCTTACATGACTCCTTAATCGGCGATGAGACAATAGCAAACAGGGAAAATCAAAATCTTACCCCTCACCTACACGTTGCAGTTTTGGAAAGCTGTATTCTGGTAAATGGTTATTCTTAAGATGTTTCTTGTGCCTTTTTTTTTTTTTTTTTTTCCTCCTTCAGATCATTCATCACTTTTAATGTATTTGATCACACAAATCACCAGTGGCATTAAATCATATTGATAATCATATAAGTGCAAGATAGTTGTCACTCTTGGGATATATTCAAGTATAGCAGGCACATAGTGTTTGGTCATGTCTGCGTGTTACACTGTGGTGGATTAGAGAGAAATGAGTGGAACCATTCCTCATGTTGTTCTCAGTGTGTCATTTGGAGGATGCTGCATTGGATCTGCATCAGTGTCAATGCATCCTGAGTCTTTTTGAACAGTAGTTGTAGAACTTGCAACAAAGTGCTGGACTGCAGGAGATTGCTGTGTGTCTGTTTGATCACGATGTGAATTGACAGAAAGCATGCGGCTGTGATTATCGTGTGTGGAATCTGTTGTCGTGCTAAATCCATGGTCACATCCAACTGGCTGAGTCTGTCTCCTATCACGTCATGAAGCTTAACCACCATCTCCATCGCAGGCCCATCACAGAATTAGAATTTTGATATTTTTTTTTGTTGTTGTTGTTTTGTACAGTTGCAGAAACAATTGTTAGACCATCTAAACAGTGGTTATTCATTTATGTACTAACTCCTGTATGGATCATGACACAAAAACAGACAGAAAAGAAATGATAGAATATAGCCTAAAAGCACTGGATAGATATGAAGTTAAACATTTATGAGCTATTTTTTGTTAACATTGCATCACAAATGTACCTTTTAATTGTACCAATTATTAAAATGAACAAGAAATTGAAGGAAACAAGGGGTGGTCTAATAGTTTTTTCCACGACTGTATGTGTGGCTGCTGATGAAAGCAAATCATTATACGGTAGCGCCTCCTGCTGGTATAATGATGCATCTTGAATCAATGTTTTTTGTTTTTTTTTCCCACAGGCTCAACCTGCAGTAAAGGCAGTAAAATAAAGCCTGAAAAGAACAAATTTATTCTTTAGTCAATATTCAACATGTTCTGAGCATTACTGCTAGTTTAAAAATGCTAACAAAACTGAAAATGATTTCTTTTTAATTACGGTGCCTAATTATTTAAGCTTTAACTAATATTAATGTAGAGCTTGAGTGATATCATGGTTTTAAGGATACATTTTTAATGTCTAAGTAAAATATAGTGCTGAAATGAGAAACTGTATTGTGTTGTAAACCATTACAAAATGACAAACCAGTGACTATATATTTTTTATTTTTTTATCTCCACAGATTGTTTTTTTTTTATCTTATTTTTTTATTCTGGTTAAAATAATAATAATACCCATTTATATATATAATAACTATAATATCAGTCAGGCTCTGCATAAAATTAATATAATTCAATAATTGTTGGATTTAGAAAATAAATTATAGCCTAAATGCATTTTTACATGATCTGATTTAATGTTAGATGATGAGTAATTAATGTGAATCATCAGCGCACACGAACAGATGAAAACCAGTTGGATTGACCTTTGTGTAATTTGTGTCTTTGAGAATGAAAATTGAAAGTTGATGTTTGTGTCAAAATGTTCATGTGTTTGTATGTAAATCTGTGCAACATGAAAAGGAAATCAGTTCTAAAATGGACCTCAAAGTAACATTGATTATATTCTATTTATTTTTTGCTTATAAATGAAATATTTTGATCAACGTTTTTCACTTTTGAACTAATTTCACCTACAAATTCCCTGATGAAAGTTGTCCACAGTAGTCTGGTTTCCAGTGTTGCACAGCTTTAAATCTACCATAAAAGTTGGCTAGTGTCAGTGTTTTCACGCAGATTTCTTTGTTCCCCTGCTGTAGTTTGGAGACTCTCAGCAGCTTCGTCTTGTTCGGATTCTACGCAGCACAGTGATGGTCCGGGTAGGAGGGGGCTGGATGGCCCTGGATGAGTTCCTGGTGAAGAACGACCCTTGTAGAGGTGAGTTCTGAACGTCATTGCAGGGTCTCTAAAATAATATTAAGTATTTATTTATTTATTTAATGAGCAAAGACATGGACGAGTCACTGCCTTTAATACTTTTTGTATTTCAGGAATGTTAATAGTGCTGATGCGTACAACAATCAGATTTAAATTTTTTTTTTAAAAAAGGAAATTTGTATTTACATGGGACATAAGGGATGTAAGAAAATATTGGTTCAGCAATATATTGCAATATTTCATTTCACGATGCTGTAACAATATCGATATTTTAGGTATTTATTCAAATGTAGAGTTTCATATTTTCTTTTTTCGATTGTCTAATTCTAAATACTGTTTTATTACAGGTTAAGGCTATTTGAAGTGTCCTAAATGCTTTTTTTTTACTGTCTGAGAGAGACAGATGTTTTTTAGGGATTGTACAAAAACAATGTTGTAATGTTGGTTATAAATAACTAATAGATTATGTACATTTGGCCACGATTGGTGACCCCTGATTTAGAGGGTCCATACTGAACTTGGAAACGTCATCATTCATTTAACAGTAAAACTCATGTAGTTTAACAAATAATAGTAGTTATTTTAAAATATGTATGTATATATTTTTTTAACCTTTTAAATTTACTCTGAGTTTCTGTGAACATCTAGTTGATCAGTAAATCAAGTATAGGAAAATAACTGATTTTCATTGAAAAAAAGGACAAAGCAGAGTATAGTTTCATAATAAATGGTGATAAGTCACTAATGAAAGGTTAATATTATAGGGAATATTAGATTAGATTAGATGAGATTAGGCAGAAATGTATTGATCCCCAGCCAAAGCCCTTCAGAAAATAATTATTAGATAGATAGATAGATAGATAGATAGATAGATAGATAGATAGATAGATAGATAGATAGATAGATAGATAGATAGATAGATAGATAGATTGATTCATCTGATCTGTGATTCTGTTGAACTTTTTCTTCATATAACTCAGAACCTTAAAGTAAAATGACCGTATCTACTCCAGACGGAGGATGAAAACGCCCTCTTTATGCCTCGTTCAGTGCAAACGCTCTATGATCTTTGCTTGTTTCTGCTTTCTTCTGTCTTATTAATCAGTTCCTGTTTTTCCTGCAAAAACCTTATTCTTGCTGAACATAATATTATTTCTTCTAGTTCATCACCATGGGAGCAAAATGTTGCGCTCGGAATCAAACTCTTCAATTACTCAGTCTCCTATAGGTTGGCAAATCTCACACTTTCTCACCCTCCTTCATGAACCCACCAGTGGTATGTGTGCCTGCACATCTGAGTGTGTGCTTGTGTTGGTCCTGGTGTGTATTAGCTGCGTGAGCGCTCGTCGTGAATGGCATTCTCATAATCCATCTCCACTCACAACCCAGCGTCAGTCAGCCACAGCTTCATGCATGCAGCTGTTTGTTTGAGTCACCCGCTGTTACTTTCTCGGAGGCATTAAATCAGCGTTCTCAGCATGGCCCAAGTGGTTCTAAGATGAGTTTCTTTTGAAGTTTTCAGGTTTGCTTGACAATCAAACAAACAAACAAACACCTGAAACCACGTGAAAGGTTCATCATAAGACACTGACGCTGATTATATCACTGAAAAACAAGATGACATCTAACAGTTATTGAGGAAAATGAGAAAACTCGAGCAGTTTTCAGTGCTTACTTTATCTGACAGTGTGGGAAAGTGATTAACAATGCATGGAAGTTGTAGTTTTGCAGTTTATTTCAAAATAATTATGGACTTAATTTAATGTTCATAGCTTTTTATGTACTTCTTTCAATTTTTGTTTGTTATTATTCCCACCATTTATAAACACAGGGTTCCTGTGGGGTCTTAAAAAGTCTTAGAAGTTTTGAATTTACAAATCCGCATTTAATACCGTTCAAAAAAAAGTCTTTGACAGTATTCGGTTTGATATGATAGGTTGACATAAACTTGTTAGCTCTGTTGTGTTTCAACGTGTTTGTTAAATGTCCAAGTTGCAAAGAAAGTAACATTAGTCGACTCAGTGAATTAATGATATTTTCATGGTTCAAACATGTTCTATATATGAAATCACCTGGTATTACAAAAAATATCTTCATTAAAACTAAACTCCAATTAAACTGACACCAATCTGACAATTTATATTGAAATTATGAAGCATTTATCGGCAACTTTGCGATGGAATAAATACATGTTTTCCTAGATTGTAGTAGTCATGAATTTCTGCCAATATGTTCATGAAATAGGCTACAAAATGGGCATTAAAGTCTGATTTTACTAATCTTAAAAAGTCTTACACTTGACTTGTAGAAACCTGTAGGAACCCTGTAACAGTGCAGCTCTAGAATGTTTAAATGTCTGGTTAAAAAAAACAAATGTTTCTTCCACCTCTGTAACAGCAGTAATCTAACTTCTGCTGGACAGTGACGTATTGTGGAACTGCATGAGCACCAAATTTTTGTCCTAGAATTCTAGCTGTATTTTACTTCATTTACATTTTGTGCTTTTTTTTGTGTGTGGGGGGGGTGGAAAAAAACAAAACAAACAACTATGATCATCACCCTAAAAATCATCATAATCACAACCATATTATTGCGACAAAGCTCATTTGGAGTGTCACTTCCCAGCTAAAGGCAGGACGAACATGGAGCTGCGGGAGAAGTTCATCCTCCCAGAAGGAACCACTCAGGTGATGGCGAGTTTCCGCTACCGAGGCCGCAGATCTCGGCCGTCGTCACGGGGAGCGTCTCCGAACAGATCCACCTCCAGTCAGAGCTGTCCGGTCCCATCGCACCAAGCCATGACCAGTACACCTAAGGTAGGAGGAGCCTGTTACCGTCAACTCACATCGTAGCTTTATCATTTTCACCTATTATTATCATTCATTTATCTGCTTTTAATTAGCTTCTTTTTTTTTTTTACATTATTCAATCATTTCATTGTAAAATGTTTTGTTGTTCTGTTCTTCGTCCATCTAGTTTTCCTCGTAGTTTTTGATTTGTGAATCCATTTTGTGTGTGTGTGTGTGTTTTTTTTTAATTTGCTATTATTCCTCAGACTCCCCAACACATAACCCGCAATTATGATAAGCCATGGCTTACAAACAGCAAACCCTCAACTCCTCTTAAATCATCAGACTCCTTTGGGAGCCAGGGTTCATCCACAGAGGTATAGTCACATGATGTGATGTAGTACGCTTCAATGTCTGATCTGATCCAACTGAAATCTACTGCATATTGTGGGGAAAAAAAAAAAAAAATAGTCAAGGTTTTACTGAACAGATCTCCTGCGCTGTAGGAGGTACTTTTACTACTGATTTCTGGTTAATTATGCAGTGTGAAGGCTAAAACCTGCCTAAAGATTTCAGCTCGGTCTTTAGTTTTTCACTTACTAACAAACTGAATCCTTCTATTTTTACCGTGTGCACGTGTGTGTCTTTTAACAGGTTTAACATAACTTTCAATACTAATTGCATCTAAAACTGTTGTTGAAAAAAAGCTTCTGAAAATATTTCTCCTGCAATTTAAAACTAACTGAATGAGATTTCTTGTACATTTTAGTGCAACGTGTTTCATTCTTCAAGCACCAAATTACATAAAGTTGTGTCTTTTCCAGAGTACACCGGTTCAAGGCAGCAAATTACGTCTTCCTGGATACTTGTCAGGTAAAGGATTTCAGTCTGGCGAGGAGGGAACACTAATCAGTGCTGCTGTACTGAAAGCCCGAACACAGACATTTGGTGGTGAGTGAAGCGTAATTGTGTCATATTCTGTAAGTGCTGTGTTAACTCATAAACACCCAAACTATCCACTGATGTAGCCAGGGGTCTCAAACATACGGTCCAGGGACCAAAAATGTCCCACAGGATGAGTTTGCAAAGTGCAAAAATTACACTGAAGATATGAACAATTAAGGATGTCAAACTGATTTTAGCTCAGGTTCCATATTCAGATTAATATGATCTGAAGTCAAATAATAACATAATAAGATAGAAATACTGAAAAGTCCATTTTTCTTGGCCTCAACTGGACTAGTTTTGGTCTTTTGCAACCAATCTAGTTGAACCTCAAAGAACAATGACCTGGAAAATGAGGAATTGAATAAGAAAATGTTCTTACTTTTGTGGCAAACTCCAAATTTGACCAAGTTTTACCAATAATCTGCCTTTTACCACATGTTTGTGTATTTAATGCACATGAATGAATCATAAACTGAGGAGGAATTTTGGTAAAACTGCATTTTTTCCCTTTTCTTCCCAGTTAGTCCCTTTTTTTGTTAAAAGATGGTTTGTAAATGTGATTGTTTTCGCAATTTAATGTTTTTTTTGTTGCACTAAAACAAAGAGAAAAAGTTGCCATTAACTCTGCCAAAGAGGTATTATATTCAAGTTTGTCTGTCTGTTTGTCAGTAGAATTATGCAAAAAATTCGGAACGGATTTTGATAAAACTTTCAGGATGTGTTGGGAGCGTCACAATGAACAAATGATTACATTTTGGTGGTGATCCAGAAGAGATCCTGGATTCTGGATCACATTGAAATGTATTCTTCATCTACTGCAATGTAAAATTTTGGGTCTTTATGGGTTAAAAAATAATTAAATATTTAATTTCTGGCTTTTCTTGCTGTAATATTCAGACTTAAATATAAAATAAATCTAGATGTCCCGTGTTCTGATTGTACAGTACCACCTGCTCAGGCTCTTAACAGTAAACACATCACTGTCCTTTATTTATTTACTTTAGATTCGAGGAAAAACTCCAGCCGACCTGGAAGTAAAGCAGGAAGTAGAGGGAGCAGTCGCAGAGGGAGTGATGCCTCTGACTTCGACATCTCGGATATCCAGTCCGTTTGCTCGGATGTGTCCGAGACCATAGACTCTACCCGACCGACGCCGCGGTCCGCATCTCGCCAACACGGTGGAAAACCCTCCAAAATCCCCACGCCACAGAAAAGAACCACTCCCACAAGCAAACTGGCCAAGGGATCCAAGCGATAGTCAGTGGCCTTCAAAAGAAACAACCTAGATATTAGCTGCACCCCAAACATTTAACGGACACTGGAGATACCTAACTTAAAGACTGCAATTGTGTTGAGTGTTATTTAAATTGTTGCGAAGATGTAAAATATTCAGTTGAGATGCAATATGGTTTAATATTATGTGAGAATGGAATGTCAATGGCCTTGTGTATTTGTTTTTATGTATTTTTATTTTTTGTGAAAAAAATGTCAAATAGTTTTTATTGTATTTTATTTTATTGATGCAAAACCCGTAGAGGTTTAATGAACACTAGAAAACTTGGGAATGACTACATTGTACAATAAACTAACATTTCTACACACACTAATGAAGGGCAACGCGCAGGATTAGTGCTCTGAGAGTTACTGAATGTACTGTAATTTATGTATGCTGATGTGTGGAGTAGATGGTGCATTGAGGCACTGCAATTATCTATTTAAGTGCTATGATATACTGCCAACATGCATTTAAAGGGCAATGCAATATAACTACGATAAACCCCAAAAGCACTGCAGAAACCTTTGAAAACACTATTTAAGACAAGTAGCAGAAACCTCGTAACCATGACGCTTTGAAGTCCCATTTGTCTGTCAGCGGCTGCAGTCCCTGTTTCGTTTGACCACTTCACAGCAGTGTGTGCATTGACCTTAAAGAGGTGCCACTTTATGTAGACATTCTCTTGTGCATCCATTTGTCGATGTATGGTTAATTTCGGTAGAGCTGAAATTGTTATTGTAACATTACTTTGTAATAAACCTGCTTGCAGAAAGCCACCATGAACACTGATGTGGTATTTCTATATTTATTTGTATTTGCTGCTTTATTTGGTCAGAACAGTAGGTATTGATCAACAGAAACCTAGAAATTGTATATGTAAGTTGTAATAATAATAATAATAATAATACATTTTATTTGTATAGCACTTTTCATGGCACTCAAAGACGCTTTACATGCATTAAAAAAAAACAGAACAATAAAAGAGAAAACAGAGCAATCACACATTAAAGCAGACAGAATAAAAAGTAATCAAACAGTAAAAACAATCTTGAATAAATGAGTTTTTAAAAGGGATTTTAAAGTGTTGAGGTCGGAACAGTGACGGATGGTTGGGGGGAAGTGAGTCCCAGAGGTTTGGGACGGCTACAGAGGTAAGTTCAATTCTATGAGTTAACCTCAGACAGATGTAGAAAGGCAGCAGAAATACAGAAATAATTGAGAAAACATCACTAATAATGCGAATATTCATAAATCACTGGGAGAAAATACATTGAAGTTTGAAGAAAATGCACCTCTATCTATCTATCTATCTATCTATCTATCTATCTATCTATCTATCTATCTATCTATCTATCTATCTATCTATCTATCTATCTATCTATCTATCTATCTATCTATCTATCTATCTATCTATCTATCTATCTATCTATCTATCTATCTATCTATCTATATCTACTTACCTACCTAGTATAAGTAAAGTACTTGGAAAAAAATATTAGACCATCAAAAACAATGGTTATGCAATCAAGTACTATTTCCTGTATGTATATGTATCATGTGACTAATGCCTAAAACTTCACTACGATGCCGTAGATATTGACATAACTGAAATGATTTTGATTATTATCAAGAAAACAAGGAGAAAAAAAAGATAAATATCAGCTCTGAAATTAAACTCATATGAGCTATTTTTGTCATCCAAACAAATACTGAGTATAAAATGAACAAGAAATTGAAGAAAACAAGGATGGTCTAATATTTATTTTCTATGACTGTATATAGTGAATTGTATAATATAATATAATATAATAGTGTTAATTTTTGTTTTTTTATGAACCATATTGTCATTTGATAATTAAAAATTGTGGTATTATTTCCCATTTGCTCTGAAGATCACTGGACTTTACTTCTACTAACAGAAAGTTCTGGTACTTTCTGGGTCCTTTGACTTAAATGCTATTGTAAGATATTATGACACACTTCTACTGTATCGATGACAATGAGTAGTTTTGTTATTCACTCGTCTTTAGTTGGTATCTTCCACATAACCTAGTTTCTAGATTTCTAGATTGAAGGGCTGCCAGTCTGTGCATGGAATGTTTGCACAGCGTCGTCTTATGTTTAACTGTGACATACTGCATGTGCATCAGAGTGAGGCTGTGCAGATGGTGAATGAACACAAAGAGAAAAAAAAAATGTTATCTGAGAAGTATTTTTGTAATAATTCCACAAAAAAATCATCTTGAACATGTGTGATACACTGTGAAAAAAAATTAACTATAAATCTGAAGAAATCAATGATGTAATGATTTCTCCCAGAAATGAATCCAATCGATTATTTCCATCTGAACCAGAGCAGAATTTTTCCTCTGATCATTTCGTATCAGCTTCAACTTACATGAAGTTTTAATGTTCACCTCCAAATCCTTTCGCTGGATGGCGTTCCTTAGCAGTGACTGGGTTCCTCATTAGCCTATGAGAGAAGGCAGATCCCCTGGGGACCAAAGGTGTAGTGGAGCACAGGGGTCAAGCTCCTCTGAGACCCAGAGCTCCTGGGTTGAATGGTTCTGCTGTTGAGCTCAAACACTGACCCAGGGATGGCACGTTAGAGCGGGATACATCCTCACACCAGGAACTGGAAAACATCCATGTGCAGGAGACCTCAAATTTTCTTTTTCAGGAATATGTGAGTTAATTCTTTATTTTATGGTGTATAAAATGAAGTATAAATGAATGTTATGTATGATAATCAGTTAAATATAGTAGTTTGACTAGTGTTTATACTTAGTAATTATTAATATTGTTTTGTCTAATGTCAGAAAAGTTGGTTGGATCAGGATTTAAGATTGTTTTTTAGTGTTTGTTTTTAAATATGATCTTACTGTAACCTATTGAAATTTGATCATATTATAAATTCATATTTGATCAATTTTAGAATGTGTTTTAATGACAATAATCAGACTGAAGCTTTTTTTTTTCCTCTCTAAGTTTTTAGACACATTTTTTGTCATGTACCTTTAATTCTTACTTTTTTCTAATGACTTATGTATTTTATGTTCTGTACTCCAGGCACGTATAGCCCCAGAAAATGCTAGCCTATAAAGATTTGCTGGTGTTTGCAACACTTTTTGTCATTTTGGGATTGTCCCAATGTCAAAAGCTATCAAGTAAGTGTTTTAATCATTAAATCTGTGTCCTGTTTGACATATAATTATGTAATATTGTCATTATAAAACCATAGAACAACCATAATACTTTCTAGAGTGCATTAATACATATAATTGCATTGTGCTCATCATTGGATATATTAATCATGGTGTTCCTATTGTGACCTCAGCACTTCTGCAACATAAATTTTTTCTCAACTTTATGGTTAAATTCACTTGTCAAATAATACCTTACCTCTAAATCCTCATATTTTCTGCATGTCATTCTTTAGTATTTCTGACATGAACAGTGTTTTACCACAGAATGACCAGCAGGTGTCAGTGTTTGTCAATTGTTTGTCCATTATTTGCCTTCACAGCAGTGGATCTATTATGTATTTCCTGTTCTCAGTGACTGTGTAGAGACTGTCAGAGTTCAAGAGGTCATGTTGAGGTTAAGTTAGTAGTTCACAGTTTGAAGCTTAGTGTTCATGTTACCGTATTTTTGTTTGCCTGTGGTGTCCCACACATGAATCTAACCGTTTCTTGTAACAATATGAGCAGTTGCTGGAAAATATGCAATAAATACCATTATAAAATCTTAACAATAGGGACCTGCAGTATGGTTGGGATAGATGCCCACTGCAGCATGTTTACTGCACCGCATTAAATACATCAGAATTAACATCTTTTTGTTTGTTAATTCCGTTAATTCTCACACCAGCTTTCGTCCACATGTTTGAAATTCACAGGAAGCTGATCCACTGATCTCATTCAGGCTACATCACAAAAGCTTCAGTGTTTAAAAAGCAGTTGCCAAAATCCATCCATGAGGAAAATAAACAATGGTGTCATGTTAATGGGTTTAATAAATGATCTCATTGTACCTGTGAAGTGATTGCCTTTTTTAATGAGGATGAATAATGCATCTACTTCAATTATCTGTGATATTTGGGGTTGATATAGGATTACTAAGTTGTCCAGCAGACATGATGCTGAATCGCTGACGTCAAATTAACACAAGTGTTTTTGCTCGGAGGTTTTAATCTCCTGGAGGAGTTTCGTGTGCCTGAATCGAGAGGAGTGAGGCAGGTAGATGGCTCTCAACCTGAGGCTGTGGCCTACCGCGTCAACCCCTCCATCCACTTACGCAAAACCATGAGGTACCAAAAATGTTCACAATAGCCCACTGCTGGTATTTTTTTTTTAAAAATTTACATTTATTTTTTTTTTATTGAAAAGCATGTTGTACAGTTTACATTCAATTAAAATATTTTTTTTTTCTAATGACATTGCTTTTCTTTTCATATAGGATGATGCAAAAAAAAGGAACATAAACAGAGAAAAGTATGAAATTAAAAACAAAAATATGAATCAAAATCTAATAATTAAAGTGGTGGGAGGAAAGGAACCTATATTCTAGAATGGTGCATGTGTTACATTAGAAAAAGTCAGATCGTACAGGCTTCACATGCTGCTGTTATTTGAACTTTTATATATGAAAACTATATTTTACTGATTATAACTTGTACATTTGAACATTACAGGTGTGACTTTGACTTCACTTTATTTGCTTTAGATCTGTTATTAGTGCTCCAGCTGTAAGTTTCCTCTAGGTGTCTGACAACTGGAACATTGCTTCATTTAAGAACAGATTTAAGAGCGTCTTTAACTAAACACCAGTCGCCACACTCAATAAAGAAAAACACATCTGATAGCAACACATTTTAAAGGGATCAGTGTAATAATAGGCTTTATGTTTGTGTGTCATCAATGGGTTTCTGCTTTTTTTAATTAATGTATTTCACTCAAAACCTACTCACTTTAGCTGCTTTTATTTCGTCAGCTTCATACCATAATTGCCTACGTAATTTTTTTTTTGTGTGTTTTTGGAAAACGAGAAAAAAAACAAACACATTTTCTAAAAGTCACATCCATATTTTTTTATTGATTTTTTTCACAGAACATTGAAGTAGATGAGAAGAAAAGTATGAAAAAAAGAACAAAACCCAACATCATTTGTTTTATGAAATAAAATTGACTTAGGCACATTATGCTTTTGACTTAGGCAGTTTTTCTGAGAATATTTTGCATTTTTTTCTGCCATTTTGCATACATAAAAAACTGCCTAAGTCTGCCTAAGTCAAACAGCTGGTATCAAAACTGCCTAAATCAAATTAATGACTTGGGCAGGTATGTTTTTGCACTTGTTTTTTGTTTTTTAATGAGTGTTCTGATTGGTCAATGACATAGGCAGAAAGACAGGATGATGCAGCAGTGTTAGGGGAGTAAAATTATGCAAAAATCTCAAATTTGACCAAAAATTGACTTAGGTAATTATGGTATGAGGCTAATGATTTTTATTTTTATTATAGGTTGTACAGTATAACTTTAATAACAATTTTGTGTTCTATAGCGTTGCATTGTATTGTATTTTCTTCATATGTTTTGTAGCTAAATCTGTCTGCTAAATATTATCTTAAATAAGGTTGAAAAGAAATGTGTTGAACCAATTTACAGTCATGTGAAACATCCTTCGCTTCTGCTTATTTACATTCTTATGAAATAAATACAATATGTTCCCACAAATGGCTTTAATTGTTATTTTCTGCAGAACGCTGCCTCTGTTTTGATGTTATCCAGCGCTCTAACCCTCACTCTCATACCACAGTGATGTATACCCAGATGGACTTCCTGCCGACTACTCCGTCATTGCAACGTTCAAGGTGACTAAGGACACTGCCCAGAAATCCTGGAACTTGTGGCAGGTCAGTGACTCTGAAGGGCGAGACCAAGTCGGCCTTCGTTTCCAGGGCGACACACGTTCTTTGGACTTTTTCTACATCAGTCCTCATGGGAGCCAGATGCTGAGAACCTTTGCTGGTGTAGGGAAGTTATTTGATGGAGAGTGGCACAAACTGGCACTGAGTGTGAAGGGCAGTGAGGTGAAGCTGCTGATAGATTGCCAGGAGGTCAGCGTGGAGTCAATTGATGAACCGCGGCCAGTCATCCGCCAAGGATACACCTCCATTGTCAAACGGGCTGCAGGAGATCGTTCTGTGTCTGTAGGTTGACGTGTTTTTCAAAACAACTCAGCAGGAGAATGTTTTATTTTGGAACCACTACTGAAACTTCTACCTCTGTATGAACACATGTCCTCCTTTATTTCTTTCAGGTGGATCTTCAGCAGATGCAGGTGTCATGTGACCCTGAACAGGCCTACTCAGAGGGCTGCTGTGAGCTCTCCAGTGTGGTGAGTCAGCTCCCATTCAGTGTTTTTTTTTTTTTTCATTCGCTTCATTAGGAGGGTTTCTGTAGTTCAAACCCCTCCTTTGTGTCTGTTGCAGTGTGGAGGTTATGCAGAGATCGGCCTAACAGCTGGAGGAGCATCTTGCAAATGTATGCATGGACAACCTGGAATTCAGGGGCCTCCGGGGCCAAAGGTGAATGTATTTCTTTGCTATGAGCTGGATGTAGATACTGACAGGATAAGCTAGGTCATTTAAGTTACATTCTTCTTTTTTTTCTGTAGGGTCACATAGGACTTCTAGGAAAAGCAGGAGACCAAGGCAGACTGGGAAACTGGGTAAATAAATGCACAACACTGTATCATATACATACAGTAAGCAGACCCACTCTAGATATTTGTGCGTTCTTTGCATCTTTTTCCTCTGGCTTGCACAATAAAGAGTTAAAAGTGAACCATCGGTGAATTACATTGTAAAACTCATATTCACGAGAAAGCAGCAGAGCTGTGGAAAATGGCAACAGAAGTACAACTGAGACACGACAGGATGGAAACAGATCTGGAAGCACAAGCTCTTAGCGATAGTAAACATCGAGGCTCCTTTTATAGTTTCAAAAGTCATGTCGGCTTCGCAAAAGATTTAGGAGGAAACTGAGATAAACATGAACCAATAAGGACGTGACGGTAAATACGTTTGCGTCGCTCTGAAATAGCCATTTGCATTTTTTTTTTTTTTTTTTTTTTTAAAACACATCCTCTAGTTAAGAATATTGGGGTTTAACACACACTGGCTGATGATCACACAATTTCTAATGGTTTTGCTTTTTTTCCATTTGACAGAAGCTCAGCCAAAATGTAATGAATCCCAAATACACAAGGAAACCAGGCTTCTCAGTAAGGCCCATATCCACCAAAGTATCTGAAACACATTAGTTTGTTTAACTATTGTGTGAAATTAGCAAAATGTTTTATTTCACAAATTCTTTTATTTTTAAGTGTTTAATTGACCACGGGAGGAGAACATTTGGAAATAAAGGAAGCAGAACCAGCGTATTCTATTGCAGTTAAACATGCATCAGCGAGTGAACAAACACACTCCTGTTTGATCCTTGACAAGGATGTAGACATGATTATTTCCACTTCAAATTTATGACTTGTTAATCTCTTTGATGCTCAGTAGTCACTGTTATGTTAGAGTATGTTTCAACACGGTGCAGACAAAAAGTGCTTAGAAAAGGACTATTTTCCTTTTTAGATGTATGTGACAGTTTGGCATGTAACGCTGCTTTTATACACATTATAATCCCCAACGCTGCTTGAGCTAACATATGTATAGCTGTTCACAAAGAGAGACGCAGAGCACATTTCCAGAACCGTACATGCTACATATTCATACGCTGAATTACAGCTGTAGCTCATCTGGCCGTAAACATCTGTCTTGTGTCAGGGTTTGCATTTTGACCTCCTGCCAGCTTGTGAATCACAGAACCCCAACATGTTTATCCCCTTCCCTGCTGGCATCCAAGGAGGGCATTTCCTGGCACTGATACATATGAACTGTCCGTCTTTTTGGCGGTGGGTGGTCCTCGGTTGTCAGAGTTACTCTGTCCTAGAAATGTCGTAAAGTTCACGGTCATGCTTTTCACCTAACTGTCAGCCATCTTTGAGCTTCAACCTATGCCCGGCTGACTTGGCTAAAAAACAGTTTTTGGGTGAGATGGACAAATAAACTGACGATACAAAGACACCCCCCGACGTTGTTAAATCTGTTTGTTGACTCAGATAAAAATACAGCCAACTGGAAAACACTTTTCTCTGTACTACTGAGGAAGTGAGCATCTGTGCAAATAATACCGCTCGGTTTTGTTAGTGTTTAGGTTCTGATGATGTCCAAAAAATCCTGCTGAATATGCTTGTGTGTACTTTCCACGAGTGTAACAACCAGGGGCGTCACAGCTATTTAAAATGTGGGGGTGTTTTAGGTTGTGGCGAAATGTTCTGAATCTATCATCAGAAAATTACCCATTATCGATGACATTTTTTTTATATTAAAAAAAGTCATATATGGCTGAAAATAATAACAAAAATGTCTTTTTCTTTAATGAAACATTTATTCAAAAGTAAAAATTGTGAGATTAAAAAAGTCAAAATGATGAGAAAACTAGAAAAGCACTCCACCAAGATATAGTGGTAACAACTGTGGATGTGACTGCATGTTCGCACATCACTAGATTTTCACGTTTTAATGCGAATTTCTTTCACTTTATTTCAGTCTTTTGGCAAATGCACACGGTCTAAGTGCTGCTTTCTCTGCAGTCAAACACGTTCACATCTAAATCCAACAGATTCTACAGCACATGGAGGCTGTGTCTGAAGTCATTAGGGATGCTGTCTCAGTGGAAACATTCTAATTTTCACATTTTATGCTCTATTTCTCCTTCTGGTCGACATACAACAACTTGCTACAGTGGCTCTGTTTAAGTCAATCGTGTCTTGCAGGGGATCAGGGGAAACACAGGAGATTATGGCAATGTCGGTGAACCAGGCCTAAAGGTATGATCTGTGTTTGTATGCTCACAGTCAATGTTACTGAGAACATGCATTAATGAAACCTCACGTTCTCCTCCTTAGGGCGAACAGGGAATCAAAGGCGAGAAAGGAATGAGGGGACTCTGGGGCCAAGTGGTATTTATCCAGCGCAGATAATGGTTTTCTTTACCCTGATATGTTTTAACCCTGTACTAATTAGCTGTTGTCTTGACAGGGAGACAGAGGTCCTAAGGGGCTGAAAGGATTAAAAGGGGCAACCGGCTTCAAGGTAAAACTCCTCTGCTGCGTTTAATTAGGCAATAATGAAGTTATAGGCCTTTCATTGGATTTCTGTGCAGTTTGTTGTTGCAGTTGTATAACTTTATAGACAACTCAGAGTCCACATGTTCACATCATGACTGTAATTGAAGGGGGTTCGAGGACCACCTGGAGACATTGGAGAGATTGGGAAACAAGGAGAAGTTGTAAGTCAACTGTTCAGATGTAATTGTTCTTAATTGTACAACATTCACCACTCCAAAGTAATAAAGTAGCAAATACTATTGACACCACTTGACAATAATTCCTCTATTATATTATGTACAATATATATATATATATATATATATATATATATATATATATATATATATATATATATATATATATACTGTTATTCTTATTTATCATCTCCACATAGTTTTATTCCTTCTGTATATATTGTTTTCAATCCTGTATATTTTTGTATAGTGTACATAGCATATTAGTCTTTTTTTTTTTTCTCAATATGTGTGTTTGTGTACACTACTATACTATTTATTTATCTATATGTCACAGGTGTCAAACTCCAGTCCTCGAGGGCCGGTGTCCTGCATGTTTTAGATATTTTCTTTCTTCCATGTGATTCAGTTTAACCCTTTAACTCCTGAAAACTAACAAAATAATTGGTAACATGAGCAAAGTTAAGACACAAATGGTAGAAAATCAAAGAAAAATACTAAAATTAAAAAAAAAAAAAATGTAGAAAAATAAACAAAATGAGCAACAAAAACTAAGAAATATTTACAAAATGACAAATAATGTGGAAAATTCAGGGGGAAAAAAATGACGAAAGAAGAAAACTAGTATTGAAATCTGGCTCCAGGCAATTTTAATTTTGCCTTTAAAAAAATGTTTAAATGAAATAAAATAAAATAGATCTTGCTTTTGGGCACTCTTTCCATGCATAAAACTAAAAGGAAAACGGTTAAATTTTTCTGAATATTTAAACTAAATCATCCATTCAGAATGCATCAGCGCTGACACTTAAAGAGTTAATAATCAGCTCCTCATCAGACTGATAATGATGTAATGGCCTCCAGCTGTAATGGAAGAGGGAAACATCTAAAACAGGCAGGACACCACCACAGTTTGACACCACTGCTATATGTTTTCTTCTCTTGCTGTCCCTCTATTGCTCTACATCGCTGCTACTGTAACATGTGAATTTCCCCAATGTGGGATCAATAAAGTCTATCTTACCTTATCTTATCTTACCTTACCTTATCTTATCTTACCTTACCTTACCTCATCTCATCTCATCTCATCTCATCTCATCTCATCTCATCTCATCTCATCTCATCTCATCTCATCTCATCTCATCTCATCTCATCTCATCTCATCTCATCTCATCTCATCTCATCTCATCTTATCTTATCTTATCTTATCTTATCTTATCTCATCTCATCTCATCTCATCTCATCTCATCTCATCTCATCTCATCTCATCTCATCTCATCTCATCTCATCTCATCTCATCTCATCTCATCTCATCTCATCTCATCTCACCTTACCTTACCTTACCTTACCTTACCTTACCTTACCTTACCTTATCTTATCTTATCTTATCTTATCTTATCTTATCTTATCTTATCTTATGTAATCACCGAACCGCTCAATTTTTTTTTTTGGTCTCCCTTTAAGGGTGTCAAAGGTGACAAAGGACATGAAGGCATTCCTGGGTTTCAAGGTGTAAAGGTAGTACTCACCTATACTCTTCATCTGTCATGTTTATCAGTTGTCAGGTATTTTCAGACTACTGTGATCTACTATTGATTTTATTTACAGGGTGAAAAAGGGATGACTGGTCCAGACGGGCGTGGCGGACCTCGAGGAAAGCAGGTGGGGGATTCCCTGTTACTGTCACATGGACAAGATGCTCAGATCACATTTTAATTCTTTGTCTGTTTCCTTTAAAATCCCCTCCTGTGAGCGCAGAGCCAGTAAATAATTTTGAATGTGGTAAAACATTGGAATAGAACTTTGTTTTTGGCTTATGTGCCGTTTCCATAAACAGCATTAATTCATGTGGCTGGATTTTGGCTGAGATCTTTAAGCCTGAACTGTATCAACATAAGCTGATGAGTCATTGATGGAAGAGCCACAAGCACAATGATAACCTTCTAGATTGTTCTGTATATGGAAGGAGGCTTCACGGTGGATTACATTTCTTATTGATTGAAATATAATGCACGTAACTTCACTAATTTTGATTTACATGATCATTTCACAGGGTATTGTGGGAGATCCTGGAGAGAGAGGAGGCCCTGGACTGAAGGGGAAACCTGTAAGCATCATTAAATGAGTTCAATAATGTCGTGTTTTCCAGTGTTTTTTTACATAGATGAACCATTGAACCATTGAACCATGAAATCAATTGTGTTTGTCTAAATTGAATCAACATTGATTTATTTTGCTTTTTGTCCAAACTTGTGTAAACTAGGGGATCCCAGGAGTTAAGGGTAAAGGTGGCAGCACTGGACAGAAGGTAGGTACAGCTACTTAAAATACTCTGGTAAAAGTAGAAGTACTAGTTCAATTTCTCTACTTAAGTAAAAGTAAAAAAAAAAAAAGTACAACTTTTCAATTGTAATGAAGTACAAAAGTAAAACAGCTTTTTTTTGTCATGAATGCAATAATACTCCAGAAAATAAAATCTGAAAAATTGTATAAGTATCTAAAATAAAATCTTTAAAAGTGAGTTACTGTATAGATAATGAGTTTGATCGAGTCACAGTTACTCAGTTTTGTGGATATGGGCAGGAACAATGGGGGAAGAAAAGTCACAATTGAGATAAAAATTCATGAGGTTTAAAAAAAATTAAATAAAATAAAAGTTATGGAGATAAAATGAGATAAAAATGCATAATTTTAATAGAAAAAGTCAAAATTATGAGATACAGTGTCAAAATTTTAGATTAAAAAAACAAAATTATGAGATAATAGTCATATAACTATAATATATAAAGTCACACTGTCTTTCTTCTACTATTTTTCATACTGTTACATTTAGTTTGAAAAAGTAATGTGTCTATTCTGAGAATGTAAAAAGTATAAAGTACAGATATTTATTTAAAAATGGAAGGAGTAAAAGTAAAAAGTTGCCACAAAACTAAATACTCAAGTAAAGTACAAATACCTAAAAAAAATATACTTAAGTACACTAATGAAGTACTTTTACTTCGCTACTTTACACCTTTGCTCCTAAAATGTCACATATCAACTCTCAAAAAATGATGTTTCCATTTTGTTTAATAATAAAAACTTTTCCCTAGGGCATCATTGGAGATCCAGGTTTACCAGGAAGAGACGGTGACCCCGGAATAGAGGTATAATACTACACTGATCTAACACAGATCATTTTATTCAACTATAATGACTTGAATCATGACTTTAATGACTTTAACTTTCATTTTATTAAGTAATTTACTTGTCATCTCCAGGCGTATCAAGGACCACAAGGTCAAACTGGGAAACTTGGACGAAGTGGAGTAAAGGTGACTCTTTAACAACAGATTTTTCAAATGAATGAGGAAGGACTGGAAGAGTATTTGGTATATTAATTTATGTTTTTGTTTTTTTTTTTACAGGGAGAGAAAGGTATCCTGGGACCACCAGGAGAAATGGGCCCCCAAGGACGGACTGTAAGTCACTATTTCAAACATTTCAGTCATCGTCGACAAACATATAATGCATTTGGTTTGTAAAGTAGTTTGCCATCTTAAAGGAAAATGACAAAGAATAAAGAAGTCTCTGAGGTAAGTTTAACAAATGTTTTACTCTCGAGGGCCCAAGAGGTTACAAGGGCTCTGCAGGGAAGCCGGGAAGACCTGGATTTATCGGCCCACCAGGACCCACTGTAAGTGCTTCAGATGAATTATCAAAACTGTTCCGAACAGTTCATTTTACTCAAGTCATTAAACTATAGCTTCTCTTCACAGGGACATGTGGGCGTACCTGGAAAACCAGGGTCCAAGGTAATGCATCCTCATCTATTTCCATATAAAATGAGGACAAAAATATTCTTGACACTTTCAGTAATTAACTGAATTTCCTAATCCAAGTTTTTACCTATTATTTTTTTGGCAATAAATAAATCAAAAAATATTCTCAAATGAAACAAACAACGCTCCCTTTTGAAATTTTATTAAGTTCACTTTTGCAGAAGCCATGCTGGAAACATTCTCATATGTATATAACCTCCCTTCTTCTGTCAGCAAACGCATAGTAAACATCATGAATTATCACAACAAACAATCATCATCATTATTTAGTTTGCTTTTCAGGTCATGTTGTCTGAGTGAGACTTGGCAGGAGGTCAAAGCAGCACTAAACTCCCCCCTTAGGACCTGTTCTGTGTGTTTACCCAACGCCCGTTGTCGATTACAGAGGCAGATATTCCTGCTGAAACTGCAGTTCAGCTGTTTATGCCTTTGTGGCATGTAGTAGAGCAAACAAATCAAATAAAAAGAACCCACATCTGGAATAGAAAGCTAGCAGAGGTTTGTTTAAACAACTAAAAAAATATAATGTGTTGTACTATATGTGTTCTCAAAATGAAAATCTAAACAGCATTTAAATGAATGTAATAAATTATGCTAAATAGTGACAGATTATTGACTGTAACTTGAACAAAATTACAATAACCTTTTGCATTTTTAAAAAAATTTTAATTCATGTGAATATGGTATAATCTATATAGAGAAGAATTGTGTGTGTGTGAGATTAAAGCACAGTGATGCAACCTCATCCTCATGTTGTGTCTATATCTTATGTAAATGATCAGTAGTATTGGATAATGTGAAACAAATGTTATTTACGGTGTAATTCACTAAGTATTACTGCTGGAAAGACTTCATAGAGAATAGAAGCTGTAATCAAATTATAACGGTTCGTATTTACTTCTTCAACTTACAAAAAAAAAAAACAACATTCTTTAAGAGCAATATAAATATATAGGGATTTAGATTGAAAAGGTGGAGTATGCATATATAGGAAAAAAGGTAAGTATTGACAGCTCAGTATTGGACATGTCGAACTCAAACAAAAGAAAACAGGTGGAAAGTTATGTTATGGCATGCCCCCCACCCCCCCCCCCATACTTGAATTGCCTTTAGCATCACTGCATAGATGTTGTTGTTTAGTGTTTAGTGAAAAGTCTTTCTATTCACACAGCGCATGTGTCAAATTCTGAATACCAAATATTTACAAGTGCCTATAATATTTTATTTTCCTGCTCTTGGCACAGGGTGACACAGGAATCCAGGGAATCCAAGGAGTTAAAGGTGCACAGGTACTGCCTTAAATTCTTCTGTTTTATTTTTATTTTATTTTATATTTTACTGACTCCATATTTTTTTTTCAATATGAATATGATTTTCAACATGAAACTGTTGTTTTTAAGGCAGCGAAAGGAGTTAAAGGCCCCAAGGGAAGGGTAAGTGATTCTTATGCTGCTATCAGATCATCTATGGAGGGATTTAAAATATGTCTTAGTCTCATAATGAACAAAAAAAAAACACTTTCACATTTTGGTGTGTTTATAAAATTTATAGTTAAGACCACGGATTTTTTTTTCTCCTTTTTTATATGTTAAGCAATAACATCCACGAGTGATCAAAAATCTTTTATTCTTATAAAATATTAAATAACTGTACAATCTATGTAAATAATTAGTGTAAAACTCAGTTATTCATCTTTTCATGGTCATCAGATATGATTCATGTGGACGTTCAGAGGCTCTGGAGTGAATGTAAAAACACCATCATCTTTTACAGCATTAATTCAACAGTTTGTTTGTTTTTTATGTTCAGTTATATCAGTTATATATTCTTCAGTTTGCTGTTTTTGATTTAATAACCTTCAATTTTAATCTGAGTTTTTATGGTCATGATCAACACAGTAAATATAGGAAAAATGACATTCGAAAATGTGTAATGTTACTTATTATTTAATGTCATAAATCAATTATTGATCATATCCATATATGGTGTGGACATCTCTACTCATGCCCACTTTCACCTCTCCAAAATTCAAAAAGATAACTCCAATATCATGGATCCAGTCCACATTAAGTCTTTTTCTCTCCATAGCTGCTCATTAAAAAGAACAAAGTTAACGTCTGAAAACTATAATCACTGATCACCAAATTTTGTTTGGATACTTCTACTGTTTCTCACTCCAGAAATTTAAATAGCAACCCCAATTCTATAGATGCTATGCACGTTAAGCATTCCCTCTGCATAGCTGTTAATCTTTTTTATTATACACTGGAAACCCAAATAAGTCAGCAGAATTTTTAAAAGTGAAGCAATCAGTTACCACAGTTTTTTTTTTAGTTCATGAACTCAAACATTTGAGTAGATCAGAGCTTATATATTTGTACTTTATGGTAAATGTCATTTAAATGTACAGCCAACTGAATGAAATGAAATGAAAAGCCAACTGAAATATTTTCAGGTTCTTTCTTTCATTGCAGTAACTGAAGTGAAGCATAAAAACTCTGGATTTTTATGTCTCATAAAACAAAAACTAAATAATTTACCTGCAGACTTAAAATATTTGTGGTAACTGATTGCCTTAAACATAATACGTACACTTGACTTAAAAGTCAAACAAAACAAAACAAAAAAAAAACACGAGCCAACCTTGAAATGTGCAAATTATTAACATAGAATTATTTATAAATGCATTTAATAACATGTGTGTGATAATTTATTCAAATATATCTGATGCTATTGATTCTAATTCTTAATTTATTGTTGATTTTATTTATTTATTTATTTGTTCTTTCAAAATAAGACACAAAATCATGTGTAATCCCTCTAATTTTAAGCAACTGGGAGTGAATAATTTTAAGTGGCAGTTACATAAAAATGAAAAAATTTCATATAATTATAAATTACAACTTTGATGAACTCAAAAATAAGCAAATTGCTACTGACAGAACATTTTGAGTTTACACCACTCACTCCAATTCATTGTTTTTAACATTGGGTTTTACAGTGTAGTAAGTGCCTATGGAGAGAAAAAAAGCAGTGTCCATAAAATGGGATAGTGTATATGTTGTGATATTTTCAGAGGTGACAGTAAGTGTGACTGGAGATGTCATCACAATTGGAGATGATTGACAGCTGATTTTACATGAAGCATTTTAGAATGTCCCTAAAAAGGAAAAGAAATCATTTCTAGTTAAAATGGCAACACACAAAGCATAATATTTGAATAAATGGTGACAAAAATATGGGCCATAAATGTAGCACTGGGTCATTATGGGTTAAATAAATAAGTGTGAAATGTATGTTCTATGACCTTCACAATAGATTCATGTTATACAAATGTAGGATAATACACAGAATAAGACATAAGAAACCATGTTATACTGATGTTATATCAAACATCAGTATACTGGTTCATTTTTGTGTTTAATAAATAATTTAAACACATCAGGAAACATTAAAATGATTTATTTTTAACTCAGATATTACACTTTAATTGTATATTCACACATGATACATTCTCAGATGAATTCATTTTCCTTATTTTTTTTAAGATTACATAGTTTTCCCACTGGTCACTTACTCGTGGGATCATGATGTTTATTCGCTGTGATTAAAATGAGAAAACCAACATTTTACACCTGTCTCTTTTTTTTTTTTTTTCCTGCACTGTTCACGTTACTGCTTCCAAAACATGTTTTTCTTCATGCCGATGTTGCTGAATCCTTTTCCTGTTAATGTTGTTGCTGCTCTGTAGGTCGGAGACAGGGGTGGACAGGGTCCTCAGGGAGGACGGGGAAAACGTGGCCCAGAGGGTCCACCTGGACGTTCAGGTTCTGTAGGAGTGAAGGGGGTTCGGGGTGAAGGAGGACCAGATGGATTTCAGGGGCCTCCAGGACCACCAGTAAGAAAAAATACAAGCCTCTTGCTTTTTCTTTACAGATTTCTTTTTTTTTTTTTCATGAAAATACTAGGAAGACTTCCTCCTATATCTATCCACTACTCCACTATACAGTACATGGCACTAGGTGGGAATGATGCCAAAAAAAGAGAAATTATTGGCACAAGTAGCTAGACTGACTGGCACACATAGTGTCTACTCACAGCTTTGGTGTGAATAACACATTTAAACAGTTACTCATTAGTGTGTAGTTTGTAGTGACTCACAGCAAGGGTTTCATTTAGTGTGGTAATAAATCTATAATGAGTCTAAGGAAATATTGTTGGCTTCATGTGTTCACTGCATTTCCTCAGAGACACAGCCATTGCTTCAACATGCTCACTTCTGTAATATTCCTATTACATGTCCCACACTTGGGTTCCGTCCAGTCATGGATGTGGTAATGATTTGTCACACAGGGCCCGACCCTCCCGGCTCAACACGTGATTGAGGTTTGTAAGAAAGTTGTCCTGGAGCAGATGTCCACCTTTGCCAACTCCGTGAAGAGGACATGTGGTGCCGTTTGTCCTCTCTACGGGGACGTTCCTATGGGTGCCCCCGGTCCCCCAGGACAGAAAGGACCCCCTGGACCTCCTGTGAGTTTAACTGCTCCCTGTAGATTTTCTCAGAGTCATTGACTTAGGTTCCATGTCACCTCCTGTAGACCTTTAGTGGGTGGAGCACTGTACATTGTCCATACATTGCTCGTTTCTGTCTGCCTGGCTGAGCAAAATGCAAACACATTGTGAGGGTCTGGACTGGACTAAGAGAGCTGAAGTATTTGGCAGAAAAGCTTGGAATGAAAACATGACGATTTTCCACGTCTCCATGAGGACAAATAAGGAGTCACAGACTAGACACTTGGTCTGTGTTGAATAGTTTTTGGAGAGTATCAAGGCTGTCTTTGGATTGGAAAGCCTTTTCCACATTATTATACAGTGTAGAACCGATTCATGTTCCACAACTTCTTTAATCACAATGAATCTATGGTTGATACCCTTAAAGCTATGAATATTTTAAAAATATTCCACTATATTAGATTATGGCTCATATTCTAGAATTGAATGCCAAACCCAGAATAGTGACGAACCAGTAGTGTACAGTGTTTTCCCAACAGAAGATGAATGATGGAGGGAATCAATGTCAGTCTTGTAGGTCAGAGGTGACTGAAATTATAATTCATGACTTGAAAAGAGCAAATAGGAAGAGGAAAACCTGTAAGATTAATACTGAAAACACACAAATGATTTACTAAGTCATTTTGTTATTGATGATGTTGTCAGGGTGACCCCGGTAATGATGGCGACGAAGGAGAAGTAGGTCCTCCGGGATTTTATGGAGAAGTCGGAGATCTGGGTCGTCAAGGAGACAAAGGTGTGGAAAAATAAGCCTTGACAGAATCTATTTATTAAATTACCTAACATCAAGCATGTCTCAGAAAAAAAAAAGTAGGAGTGAAAGATGTATTTACACTTAAAATGTATACTTACACCACTGGTTCTCAAATCCGGTCCTCGTGTCTCAGTGTCCTGCATGTTTTAGATATTTCCCTCTTCTATCACATCTAGTTCAATTATTGATCAACTCTTCAGAAGAATGATAATGATGTAATGGCTTACAGGTGTGATGGAAGATGAAGATTTATATATATATATATATATTTAAAATATTAAAATTTTATATATTTTAATTTATTTTTCACCTTTTAAAAAGTTGTTTTAATTTATTATTTCAATTTCTTTTAAATGATTTTTTTTAGTTTTCTTTTCGTTTTCTTAAGTCTATTTATTTTTTATTTTTAGAAGAAAAAAAAGGGAGATATCTAAAACATGCAGGACACTGAGCCACGAGGACTGGATTTGAGAAGCACTAACTTACACTAACAACACCACTACATCAAAACACAAAATTTTTCAAAGTCATGCGTTCAAGATTTTACTGTAAATGACTTCAGTGCAGTTTTTGTGGAATGAGCTGTTGAACACTAATGTCGTTATAACATTTGTGGAGTGTCAGCATATATGGACCACAGACTGTCATTATTGTATGTCTGCATTCAAATTTAGTGTTAAGCTCCAACTTTAGTGAAGAGAATCTTATTTTGTCCTGCTGCCACAATACCAGTGAACGACACAAAAAAAAACTCGTGTTTTTCCACTGATTATTTTAAGTCCTCATTTGTTTCGCTTTGAGAAAGGATAATCTCAATCAAGTGTAGTATGGGTATAATGTATCATAAAATGAGAAAAGTATTTAAAGTACTAATGCAAAGTGCTTACTACTTAAATAAATGCACTAAGTCTCTTTCCACCACTAGAAAGCACTTGCCTATATTTTATTATAAAACTGCTGAATCAAGTACTAGACGAGGCTGTAAAACTTAGACTAGACTAACATGGATGTCCTCGGCTCTAATTTATAGTTAGAGGATCATAGAATGATGTCACATTTATGGTGCAGTCACACGCCAAACCAATGAAATCGAATAATATTTACAAGGTGTTTTAAGCTTGTATTTAACAATGATCTCAGTAACACATATGGTCTTTAATCAACATGAATGGCATGTTCTTGAGTGTTGCTCACTCCACAGGGAGCAACAATTTGGCTGTTCTGTTGTCATTTCTGCAACGATACCAAAATGTGTGTCTGCGTGTGAGACTGTACGTGTCTGGATTCCAGGTGACAGAGGAGACCAAGGTGATAAAGGACCTAAAGGCCACGGCCCAACAGGCCACCCAGGAGATCAGGGACCAAAGGGTAAATCCATCTTCCAATACTTACATTTATTTGATGACTTATAAAAAAACTGTTGTTCACATCTGGATCGTTGACTTATTTTACCAGCGAAATTCAGCTGAATCTGGGATACAATACCCAAGAAAAGCAGGAGAAGTGCCAAAAGAGAAATTATTTTTCTGCGTAAAAAACCCTGTTCGTGGAATCATAGAAAAAAATGTAGTTGGCTAACTGTGCAGACACAGAAGCATGACGGTTAAACAACATTTTTGCCTTGTTCACAGGCCAGCGTGGGCGTCTGGGCAGAGCGTTTAACGGCCAACCAGGGAAGCAGGGTGAGAGGGGCCATGTAGGCAGGCCGGGTCTAAGGGGCCACGCAGGTCTAAGAGGGGCCCCAGGTGTCTGCCTCACCTCTGGGTGTGCTCAATTCACTAACACCAGTGGTCCCAGTGGTACCAGTACAACCAGTGGCACCAGTAGAACCAGTGGCACCAGTAGAACCAGTGGCACCAGTAGAACCAGTGGCACCAGTAGAACCTATGGAATAAGTCAACCAGCGCCTCGGCCAACAACTCGGAGGTTGAGGAATCGACGCCCGTAGAAGAAAACATCAGTGAGGACGGAGAATAGAATTATGAGCTTAGAGGAGTAAAACACACGTTGTTTATGTTGATATGTGCTTGGTCAAATAAATATAAAGTTTCATGTAAATATGTATCCAAATGTGAGCAAATACTGAACCTAGAGGGAAAAGTGTGAACATGTCACTAGCGCAGACACCTACTGAACAGAAAGATGATTTTACAGAGTTTGGTAACAATATATTTGTATAAAAATGGCCATCATTATTTGATAGATTTATTTAAAATGATTTAACAAGTTTGAGTTGTCTTTAAAAATCTGTTCTTTATAATAAAAATAAAAAAGGAATCAACTTGTGACAATATTAATGTCTGATAAGGTTTATAATCACAGCTGGGATTATTAGAGAAAATATGATGCTTTAAAATATGTCAAACATACAGCCCATGGCCCTCTGAAGGCTTCAGTGTGGCCCCAAGGATAAATCTGCAAAGACACTGACAATCAAGTTGTATTGATCACAAAGCTAAATTCTCTAATTTTCACTTCCACACGCCTGTTACAATTATTTTTTTTGTATATTTGTAGATCCACTGTGATCTTTAAGTTGTAATGGACCTGTGTAAATATTAAACTGAGGCATAATATGGTTAAAATTGCAATTATTTTTCTGAATACATTTCAGGTTGTTCACATTTTTTGTTTAAGAATAGTTCGTAAATGCAATACATTCTTGTTCTAACACGAAAAGAAACAAACTGAGCTGTCATTATGTCCAAGTTATTATACTATTATTTCACTGCTCTGACCCTCTTAAAGTCAAACTTCAGTGTGTCCCCTGAATTAAAATTATTTTGACATCCCTGAAATGAAAAGATGCTGCAATAATATTAACATACTGCCCAAGGTTACTTAAAAATTGTTCCACATTTAATAGTGTTGCACCATTAAAATCCTCTCTCCTTTAAACACTACCAACTTTTTTACTTTATTTTACTAGCATGGTGACCTGTGTGTTTTATATGTAGTAGTTTTATGCTGTTGTATATTTGTGCATGCTGTACTGTATTTGTCCAGCAGTTGCCACCAAAGCATTCTGGTCAAAGCAATGTGGTTGTAAGGTTATTGTATTTCTAAATCACTAATATCTCCCATATTATCAGTCTTATCAACTTAGTGTTTTGCTAGTCTCTTCCTTGAACAAAAATACTTAAGTATTCCAAACTACAGCCGTCAGCTTTTTACAGATTTTGTGTGAATCTAATGAGGACCAAGTATGTAATCTAGTAGCAATTTCGTAGTGAGTGTAAACGCATCTTTTTTTAATTAAACAAAATTAATGAAAAAAAATAAAAATAAGGAAAACAAAAATTAAATTGAATAAATAAAAATGAATGAATAAATTAATGATATTTTTTTTAAAAGAAAAGAAAAATAAGTAAATAAAATAATTAATGTTTTCAAAAAGAAATTTTAAAAATGAAAAAATAAAATACATTTTAAAAATAAAAACAAATACTTTTTTTTTTTTTTTTTAAAGTAAACACATCTTCAAACCTTTGAAAAATGCATGTTTCGCTTTGCACCCGTTTCACTCATCCTTTATGGGGACTTGCTAAAAAGAAAATCATGTATTTATAGGGACACACCATTTCTATTTTAATAGTGAGGACCTTTATGTATATTTAACCTGAATTTTGGTTAGTGTCAGAAGTCCCTATGATGTAACTGTGTAAACACATCAATGCCCCCATAAAGATAGAAAAAGAAACACACACACAGGCCACTTGGCTTTTATAAGATAGTTTTCAACACAATAACTGTAGAAATCCAAAATTACATCTCAGTTTTGTTTTATTTGACAATACTAATAACAACAACAGGTGTTTTGCAATGGAGGGAAAAATGAATAATCTCACACTCACTCTTTTTTAAACACTGTTGTAGTGATGAGAACAAACAATAACAAAACAGCAGTGTTTCCCACATGGTGCCTCTGTGGACACTGTTGTAGCAGCAACAAAAAGCTGGTTTCATTCCTGGCCTGAGCTTCCCTGCATGGACTTTCCAGCATTAAAAAAAAAAAAAAACGCTGGTCAAGTGGAATGGAGAGTTTAAAATTGCTCGAGGGTATGAGGTGTTGCATCTGTCCATCTGTATTAACAGTAATGAGACTACGCCCTGGACGGCTGGACAGGACCTTTCTCTGCTTTGTGATCATGGTGTATACTGGGGACGCTCCAGCCACCCTGAAAAGACTTAATAAGTAGAGAAATATAATGATTCAGGGTTTTCCACATCTGAGAACAAATGTAGAAACACTCTTAACCCTTTATAGGTCACTCATAGAAATACTCTGAAATTCAAAATGTCAGTGTCATTGGGGCACATTAGCTCCCACTGCAACAAACAATGATTTTTAGGGAAAATATTAATCTTTAGGTTATTTTAATAACCAATTGATTCAGTTAGATAAACAAAAGAGACTCCGTTCTCAAAGTTTGGTATTTAACCCAAGTCATTAATGATTACATGTATACAATAGCATCAGGTGTAGTTAGCAAACACGTGCCCTCTATAAACATATACTCTTCAACCAGCTCTGGTTATAGGCTATTAAACTAACATTGTTTGTATTAGGTCCAGTAATGTTTGTCTAGTGGCCTGATAAACAGAGATGGATGAAAACAGAATTATGACGTACTGACTAGCTAGCAGGCTAAAGTAATTACAACATGTAGCTACGTTATCTTTAGCTATGTTTACATTACGCCCAGGTAGCCACAGCACATCCGATTGTTCGAAACATACGACACCGTGGAATTTTGGCCTTTCTCGCCTCTATATTCAAGTTTTGCTACATAAACGGCACGCTATGTTTTAGCCAAAAGGGGCTGCCATGGCAACCGAAGTCAGCCATGATGTTCTCTTCTCATAATCGTTTTGTATCAATTTCATTTATTCATTTTAATTAAAAATATATTACTTTTGTGATTTTTTTTCAAACGTAAGTTACCATGTCTGGTTAGTTTCCCCTAAGTGGCAAAAACAACAACAACAACATAAAGTCCAAGTAGAACCGAGGAAATAACCGGAAGTAGAACGGCCGCCATGACTGTGTAGCTGACGCGAGGCATATTGAACAAGCAGCTGGTAGTGAATGCATAAGTGAGTAAGGAAAACTTCTAAACAATTACTCCTATGTCTGGATCTGGGAGGATATGTGCTATCACCAGATGCTATAACAACAACAGGAAACAGAAAATATGGAAAAAGTCAGGATGTGGGACACACAGGCCCTTACATAAAGATGACTGTCCATGTTTAGTATACAGTCTGCCCCGATTCGCTGGTTGTGTGGGGGAGTGTTAGGAAGGTCTGGATTAAAAATATTAAATGACTTCACCCCAAGTAAAAACAACAGGGTAAGTATTTCTAAGTCAATGTAATTAGCCTAGTTAATTATTGTGAGCCAGTGCTTACAGTATGGACAAGGTTTAGGCTATGCTAACATATGCAAAGTCTATCGTAACTCCAGCTATGGTGATTATATAATAATAATTATACATAGTACAGTGGTACCTCTACTTACGAAATTAATTCGTTCCATAAGTGTTTTCGTACCTTGAAATTTTCGTAAACAGTCGCATTTTACATGTAAAAGGCCTAATTTGTACCCCTCAAACCCTTTAAAATGATAACAATGTTCCCGATTTTGTATGAAATGTGTTAAAAGAAAATGTAGATTTAGATTTTAGCCCGTCCATGCTAACACCAACTGTTGTTAGTGTAGATACAAACACCGCCCCCGAGTTTTACCTGTGAGAGAAAGGGTTCTGTCGGATTCTACCCATCCAGGCTAATGTCGGTGTCCGGGACAGAAGAGTTGAGCCACTTCTGGGTGAGAATGAGGATGCTGCAGTCTGGTATATCATGTTTGGTGTTTAAATCCACCTTTAGGTAGTCCGGTTTGTTTTCCAGAGAGCAGGACTGATGAAGCAGCGGTTGGTTAGCTCTTAGCTTAACTGTAAATCCACTGCGACACCTGCACTTCTGGACATCTTCTAAGGCGGCCTCTAAAATTGGACTGGCCAGACGTCTGCCACACGTCCTCACTTCTTACATTTCATCCTATGGTAGAACAAAATGTACAAAAGTGAAGACGCGAGACAGATGTCCAGCCAGTCCGGTTTTAGAGCCGTCTGTCCGGACAAAAGCCGGACACATGGTCACCCTAAATCACCAGAAAACAAGCAAAAAATATATGTCAATGTCACCATTGCTAAATATACAATATAAAGCAATGCATATTTAGCTTTATTTAGGGTAAATCACATCCTTATCTCAACTACCAATATTGAGCCTAGTTTTTTAATAAGTCACTTCTATAATCAATCCCAAGCTCTATATATCTTTTTAATAATAATTCATTTGTACATCTTTTTAAAAGATTGAATTGTCTTTGACTGAACAGTATATTAAAAAATACAAGAAAAACAAGTGAATAGAATGCCCCTTGAACATCAAAACACCATACAGTACGTGCTGATCTAGACCCCTGTCCACATCCACATAACCCCTTAATGCCTTACATTAGTACCATTACTTCATGGTACCAAACCAAGCAGGTGCACTCACTATTCAAGCAGAGGTGGACTTTATAGACCCTGTAGACCACATTAGACATGAGATTGTTACCTCTCTGTTCTGATTGTAACTCTTGCTGTCACTGTTTTTTCATGTATATGGAAATGACCAAAAATAGTCACTTGACCGATAAAGGGTTAAGGCAGAAACACACGAAGAACTCTGCATGTGGGTCTTCTCCATTTATTCCTGGCTCCCATTTGTTTCCTCTAAGAAGTCCGTCCACTGTAGCTCGTCATTCTCCACCCTCTGACTGCAGCATCATGTGTGCCATGCTGCTCTGTTTTATTCCATCAAAGGATGCAAGAGCCATCTCTGTCATGGAAACTATTACTAATCCACGATTATCCCCCTGAATTTTCTTTCTGGGCTCAACCACTTGCTTCAGACATGTTCGCTATTTATCTCTGTGGCAAACCATACAAGTGATCATGATAAAATACGATTAGATGCATGCGACTTGATTAAAATAACCCAGTACAGTTTAGCTTCAAAGTGATGGCACATACTTAGAGGTTATTAAATAAAGAGGGTTTATGATGTCTCCAAGTTGTTTTAAAAAGTTTCAGAGCAACTGCCAGACACTGTAAATGGCACTTGATGTAAGTAATAAAGCCAAGTGTGTTATTTTGTTTTGTGAAAGTGAAAGTGAGCAGACTGCTGATGCTGTTAAATCCAACTATTACTAACTTTGATTGTTTTACCACATTCACACCTTTAACATAACACAAGTTGGCCGCCATGTGGGCTGATAGTTTATTTGCTGATTTCATATTTCTTGTTTTATTAGTGATGTAAACCAGAGCTGTATCTGTTCTAAGCATTTTTCCAATTTAGACAATAAACTTGAATATTTCTTCTCAGCTTCAAAGATCCAGGAGCTGATATTTCTTTGAGAAATAAATAATAATTGCAGATTAACTGGAAGGCAGCACAATAATTCCTTAACAAGCCTTTATACTTTTTTTTTTTTTTTTTTAAAGCTGTGGCACCATTTCATGTGCACAGTTTTCATGTGCAGTTCTGAATAGCCAAGAATGAAAGAGGTTTTTATCACTTTATTTTTTGCCCTCAGGGTTACCTGAAGGCAAAACATTGATCAAAAGGATGTTAAAAAAAATTGTGGTTCTGTGTTGCCTAGCATTATAGTCACTCCAGTGCTATTTTCCTTCACACAGTTTACGATGTGAATATTAAAATGCATCGACTGACACATTTTCACACACACACACACACACACATATATATATATATATATATATATATATATATATATATATATATATATATATATATATATATACAGTATATTAAAAAATTGTGATGTCATCAGGGTGCACATCTCATACTGTACTAAATGTAAAATTTTAAAAAGTAAGCCCATTCTGATATATTTCTGATATAATATTATATGTTGTGTTGTTAAAATAACATTGTATTAATCATTTAACACCCATGATTCGTGCTTACCTATGTAATATTAGAAAGTTCACAATGATTTTATGTACTTGCAAACATCAAATACACAGCCCAATCAAAACAAAAAACATCAGCCTCTCAGTATTTAACTTCAGTACCTATATGTATATAACACACTGCTTATGTGTTATCAATTTACATCTACAGTAGAGATGGATTATTGTTTTTTGCAAGTATCTTGTATTGATGATAAGAAAGTCTGACCACTGTGCAAAATCTTCTCAAACACATTGTAAGGATTTGTAAAGGAGTTCAGGACAGTGGAGGTCAATCCATCTGTGGAAATGATGCTGCACACTATCTGAATAACTCGTCCTTTAGGGGTGTGTATTGGTAAAAATCTGACAATACAGTGCAAAACCTGATACAATATACCATGGTACTTTTAACAAGGCAATTTTAGGGAGTTTTGTTTTTGTCTTTATTATAATTTCTTGGAAAAATGGAATTACACCAGATATATGCACAAATATTAAACACATTTTTATTTTATCAGAACAAGAACTAATGCTATATCCCACATTTTTCCTCTGTAAAAACATAAACCTTATATTAAACATTTCAGACATTACATTTTAAGATCCTGCTTGAATGTTCATGTTCTATTAGTTCATGACGAACACTATAACATTATTTACAGTGTTACTCCGTCACTGAGGTCTGGCTACATAATAGAGCTCACAGTCCTGTGGGAGAGTTCAGTGGAAGAGGCTTATGAGCGCAAGAAACTGCGCTACACAGAACTGGCAGCAGATGCTCGGCAGCAAGGATGGAAGACTAAGGTCTATCCATCAAACTGCTGAAAGACCTTGGTGTCCATGGACAGGCTCTGCAGCAGACAGTTAGCTCACTCTCTGAAGCAGCTGAAAGAAGCAGCCAGTGGATATGGCAGAAGTGGAGAGATCCATGCTGGGGTCACAGATCAACAACTTGCCATAACCCCCCCCCCCCCCCCCAACACACACACACACACACTTAAACAACCTCTTATTGGGTATGGGACACAAGTGCAGGTGTGATCAACCTGTCGCTGGCCACCATCGATGAGGCTCCCTATTTCCTGTAGGAGTGTAATCATCCATGGAAAAAGGCTGGGGACAGACTCAGTCATCTCCAACATGTAGTGTTGTGATGTGAAGTGTCTGTTGCAAACGTAAGTGCTCCATTTTTAATTATAAAACTTGGCCCTTCATCCCGCCGAATAGCCTGGACCCATTTTCGTCTACCTTCATCGTTAACAGCACCATCAAAATGGAGGCACTCCATGATGTGATAAGTGGGAATCCCCTATTGTAGGCTCTAAGTACTAGGGCATTAACAGACAAGTTGCATGTTATTCTCTCTCTCTCGGCGCATAAATACAGTCAGACCTAAACAAGACATGTCTGCTGCAGGTAAGACAGTTGTGGTGGGCTGACAGAGCAAAAGAGAGTGACAGACAAACATCGCCTGTGTGAAAATACTTCACCTTAAATGAAAAAAAAATGGCACGGCAATCTGAAGAGGCATTCACTAGGTAATCTGAGTGAGTAGCTGTGCAGACAACACATTTTTCCCCCCCCAAACATGATATGGACAGTGTGGTGTGCGTCTTGGCAGCTGCTGCCTTAAAATTTTTGCACTTAATATAAAAATTGAGGACGTGTGACAGATGTGTGAACAGTCCGGTTTTAGAGCTGTGGGTCCAGAAAAAATGCGGACATACAGTATGTTCACCCTACTGATGTTGTGCAGTTAAATTTAGCATAAAACTCAAGGCTAATGTTAGCCTTTGTTTTGTTGGGGTTAAAATGATGATGCTTGTGTCTTGTCAGTGGACATTGTTATGTTGCTCATTGCTGGACAGACGTGTGTCCGTGTTTTTGTTTTTTATTATTATTTCGCCGTGTGTCTGTGTTGCTCCTCTGCTAACAATATGATGATGTCATCACGGCACGTCGACTCCACTTTGACTTTATTGATGGATAAGTTGACTTAAAAAAAACTGAAGTCATTAATGCCCTACTAGGTATGATGGGTAATCACTTCGTCTGCCTCTTTTCTCTTCTTGATGAGTCAATCTGGACTCATTAGACCACATGACCTTTATCCATTGAAATAGTCCAATCTTTATGTTCTGTTAAACTGATAGTTTTTAAGAAATAAAAGCTACTCATTACATAAGTTTTGTTTACAACAGCTGAAACATATTAATCACTGCAGTAAATATCCAGGACAAGGATTGAAACTATTTGCTTGGTTAAATACAGGTGGTAAATGTTAAGCTATAACCATCAGAACATATCTGAAATCAATTTGCATAAAAAAACAAAAACAAACAAAAAAACTCTTAATAGAAAACGTACATTTTAGCCCCATGGATGTATTCACCTCCAGAGATTCATCTACAGAGCAAGGATTATTCAGCATTGTAAAGTGAGCTCTGACGCACAGGTTAACCACTCCCAGCCTCCAAACACTAAACAGAAGCTCAGTATTTGCCTCTGCTTTCCAGCAGAGTGTGCTGAGGCTCAGGATCATGGCACCACCACCTTTAGTCAAATTTCATCACAGGATTGTTTGTAGGTTTAAACCCAGTGCTCTGCTGCATTGGAAGAAAAATGGATGCTTAATTCTAAATAATCCTTTAACACAGATAAGAACATAACGATGATATGTTGAACTTGGCAGAAAGATGTAAGAAGCTGAAAGCAAACAAGGATTTTAAGGATTTTAACTTGCTTGTTTTACATAAATATGGATTATGTGATTCATCCAGCCACCATGTTTTGAAGTATTTTCCTAAGCCAAGACTATTATTTTATAACCTGTATAGTCAGGACTTGTGTCACAGCCTTTCATCCGTATCCACGACATGATATGATAAATAAAATAATGTTGTTCACTGTCATTCTTTCTGAAGCCTGCACTGACTAAGGTTGTTGTTAGACAGTATCCTGCTCCCTTCCCTTGCGTAGGAACATGATAAAACATGTTAGAGTGCATCAAACTGAAATCTGCAGGCTCCACAGATAGGAGATTCAGTCATTCAGGCATTTCTAATGAGTCCCAGGTGTTGGTGCAGAAAAAAGGACTGCAGTAGCTTTTCACACCTTGTTCATTGCTCACTTGTAGAACATTGTCTGTCGTCTCTGTGGGTGAAGAAGAAGAAGTTAAGTTTTCAAAGTGACACGGAGGAGACGTTCAGGAGAAGTTGTGCGACTCCTTGCCAGTCTCGTTGTACAGTATACTAAGACTTGTAAGCTAATTTGGTGTTTGTCTTTCATCCAGAAAACTCCATGTTCTCTGGTTATGCCCCTAGCAACCCTCCACAAGATCCAAACCCTCAACACTTGGAAGGAGGCTGTGCTCATTACTTTTATTTTCCTTTTGGACTGTCAGAGATGGGCTGTCTTTTTCACTATTTCATGCTCTCCTTATCTGCTTCTCTTTCCACCCATGGTAATTGAGGGTGGCTGTAGGCCAGTAAAAGTTCGGACTGAAGGGGGGGGGGGGGTGGAGAGGAAGACGGAGAAGGACAGAAACAGAGAGAGCTGCTGGAAAGGGCAGGCTTTCATTCACCAGAGAAACATGTGCACTTCTCCCTAAATTCAGTTTCTGTAATCCCAGGGCTGTGAACAGTATTGATCATCGTCTCTCAATGAGAGGATTAACGGAAATTCACTCAAGGGCTTGGACGCTTTCTGGTAACTTCTTATTTACTTTTTGACAAGTGTGTGGAGGCAATTGGTGTACTTCTAACATTTTCAAATGTTGTGCAGTTACAAGTGGGTGACTGGTGTTATTTATTAAACAACTTTAGACACAGTTTTAGGTCATATGGAGGCCAGTTTAAGTAGAAAAACAGATTTTATTCGTGTTTTTTATTTTTTATTTTAATAAGTTCGTCATGATAATTAGTTACTTATACAGACCATAATAATATTTCTGTAATATGTCATAATCTACTTTGCTGTACCTGACTGTTGCGGCAGTTGCATATTGAAGACATTAAGCTCAGTTATCAGTCCCTTGTTTGTGCTACTGTCATGCGAAGAATGAATGGAATCAACTCAAAGATTTTTCCTGGCTATTTCACCTCTTCTCGTAAAAAGAATGTTTCTGCCATATTTCTTGAATCTCTGCAGGTACTATAGTGTACGGTGCACCACAGCGCTGCATGAATACTTCTTATACTGTTCTCAGGTGTTAGAATAGGATGTGAACAGTGATCTTTGGAAGTTTAAAGATGTTAAATCATCTGAAAGTGGCAAAGCCAGCTGAAAAGACATATTACCTCTACAGGCTGATGTACACAAGAGATTATTTAACTGTTTGGATTAGCTCACGGTGAACAACTGATAGGGCTTGGCTTCCCCTTGTTGCTTGAAGAATTTGGCAGCAGTAAATTCCCCTGATCTTGGCAACTGCTCTTAACACTGAACAGCACTTGTTGTTGTTTCTGGAATGGACCGGCTTCCTTTTGCCAAATTTACAGAAGATAACTACAACCTAAACAACTCACAGAACCAGCATGAGAAGAACACAAAGAAGGAGAATATATACAAAAAAAAAAATCAACTTAGTCAAAAAAGTAGATGGAGCTACGCATCATATCAAATATAACTGAAACATCCTAGCGTAGGAAATAATAGTTTTTGTTTGGAAATGTGTTAAACATCTTATATCTTTTTAATATAACACCTTTTTCAGCCTTTAGTAAATGTTTAGAGTTTGTATATTGTGCATATAGTGCTGTTATTTTGTCACATATTCAAAACCTGGAGCTAGAAAGCATCCTTGAGGTCTGCAAGTGCACCTGTTCATTTTGTTGCATTACTCTTTAATTCCAAATCAAAGCACTGTAGCGTAGCAAGTGTAATGTTGCGTTTTTTTGTGTGTTTTTTTTGTTTTTTCTGGCTAATATTTGCTTCCCTTCATCATGAGTACATGTGTTTGGTCAGTGTCCATAGCCGGAATTTCACTGTCTGATGGTGTAAATGAATACCATGTGGCTTGAGCAGAGGTGTAGAAATACTCAGTTTGGGGAAAGTCAGTCGAGGGGAAAGTCATCCTGACTGGACTCTGCCAATGAGGGGGTTTTCCAACAAACTCCTCCAGTTCTCTGGTGAGGAAAAATTCTGAAGAAAACGGCTTACACAACTACGGCAGCTTAGCACCTCCTTCAACTGTGTTACTTCAACACGCAAGTTTACATGGTGGAAAAATGCAGTCATGTTAAAGTCGTGAACTCGCTTTGGCTGCACAGGCACAACGCCATTTGGGGGAGGCCAAGGGTTATATCCTGGCTACTACTTTGTTGACCTTAACGTGTCACTATCTAAGACAACTAAAGAGAAGGCTGTACAGTATGGTCAGTTCCTTCCCGTCAAATTCCTTCCACGAGTCCTGCTTCTTATATGCAACATATCTGGTATCCATTTGCAAGTGCTTCCTTTTAGGATGTCAGCAGCTTCTTTTCTTGCACGTGTTGGAAACTACTGTAAAAGATAATCTACAGTAATAACACAGCTGCTGTCTGCTCACATGTGGCTCAGCTAATTATAACCAGCACTAGATACACATGTAGACCACTAACTAGCTGCATATTAGTGGATGCATTAGTGTTTATATTAGCTCTTTATTATTCATTATAAAACAACCATTAATGTCTCATTCTGCAAAGACCAAAGCACATTACGATTGCAATTTGTGTAAAACAACTTTCATAGTTAATATCAATAGTAAATAACGTATTGGTGTGGCTAATGGCCTTGTAATTGAACCATATGACCATGGACAATAAGGCATTAATATGTGCTTAATAATGATTAGTAAAGTACAAATAAGTAGCTCTCGTTCTAAATGTTATTTGCTGTAAAAGCATTGATAGTATTAATTGGTAATAAACGTGTCAAATAAACGTGAAATAAAAACAAATGTATGCATTTATTCCAGTTTATTGCAGTGACTCATGTTACAAGGCAAACCTAACATGTGTGTCCTTGACAATACGTTTGGGAGGAAACACTCAGTGATTTGGCATTGAAAAATGAGCTGTTGTGCCACCTGGGTACACAACATTCTGATGGGATATTCAGATTACGCATAAAACAGGTAATTTAGATAATGGCTCTAACATAATCGCGGACAGGAAGGTTACTTTAGAACATTAGCTCCTATCTTTGGAAAAGCTCAAAGCCTCAGGAGTGTACAGTAGCGCTGTATGGGAAAGTCATTTCAGAGTCTATAGGTAGATCTCAAATTGCTTCTCCATACAAATAGGAAAAGTAAAGGGGTAAAAAGGCCATGTAGAGAATTCTGTAACAGCTGGGTACACAGGAAAGACAGAAAAAAAAAAAAAAAAAAGGTTCTGATGTTGGGCAGGTGCACTGTGAGAAGCTTAAGGGCGGGGAACTCATTACAGACTCAGGTAAAAGAAGAGTGGATGTCAGGAAAAACTTCAAGCAGAGTCAGCAAAAATATCATAAATCAGAAAAAGAAAGAAGACCTCCAGGGAGCTGAAGGGAACGGAAGCAAACCAAAGTAGATTAATCATGTCCAAATTGTTTAATCTTCTCATAATATGACTTTGTAACGTTAATGAATCTAATGTTAAAGCCTGTAAGTGTTTTGAAATCCCCTACCTGGATGTAAAATAATTCAACTCAAACACTACCTGGTTACATAAGTACTATGAGAGCTTTAGCAGCATTGGAGATAAAATTACTTCATGCGCTGATGGGAAGTAAAGTCAGTTTTATCCATGAGGGAGTAAAAGTGTGGGAGTGAGGCTTTTCTGGGCAGGAACATTGTCCTGTAGCAAGGCCAAGGGTGGGCAGAGATTGGCAAATAGAGGAAGATTCGAGGAAACAGCTGATAATCCCACAGGAAATGGTGAGCAGTAGTTTAAGGGCAACTGTGGTCAGAGGTTTAGTGAGTTTCTTATTTGGTAAAGCCAGCGGTGCCATGTGAGGATGTGGTAGATGAAGTTTGAAAGGAAAATGCTTAGGTGTACTAAGGCGGTAAAATGTGAGAAGGAGGATTGGAAAGATGGAGTGAGCCCTGTGGAATACGAAGGGGTTTGTAAAGACTTAGCGGTAGTGAATGTATTAGGCATTTGCGGCCAGTAATGTGTGTATCTGTGGCAGCGGGAGGTGAGAACTTGAAGTAAGTGAGGGAAAAATAAACACAGGATGGAGGATTTGAAGCGGATCGCCCCACTGACATACACTCACATTCATTCATGTCAGATCTAGGTTAGTGGGCTTGATATTCCTGTTTAGTAACACAATATAGTCTTTATGATCTGTTTAAAGTGACACTGAATAACAACTAGGCAGACTAGTATTTACCTCCCCACTTAAATGTTTTGAGGTTTGGCAGCCATGTTTGCTTTTTTAAGGATTTTTTCCCCCTCTCATTTAAAGACTTTAAAAGAATGAATAACTTTCAAATTCATTGCATCACATCAATGCTGTATGTGTATGAAAACTCCTCTTCATAACGCAGCCATGGCCTAGTCGACTGGAGAGTCGGCTTGTGATCGATATTTTTATCGGTTTGATTCCCTGGACTGGTTGAGAGTTGTTGGCTGATGTGCCCTTGAGCAAGGCACTTACAGTAACTCCTCCTCCTCCTCTAACTGCTCCTAGTCTGCAATGTGTGCTGCATGATCTAGTGATGGGTTACAGGTAGGAGACAAATTTCAGTGTAGTGCGTGTTAACATGCGTGAACCTACTGACAAATAAAGATTCTTTTTAGATTTAGATGGACCTCATGTAATTGTGTTATATTTTGGCGTGCTATACATATACATTTTCATCCTTTGTACGCTAAGATTTCCAGTTTACATATCTATAAACCACTAACCCTAACTCTAATGGCTATTTTTTTTAATGTGGTGTGAGCATATGTGTGAAAAGCTTATAATATGTACAGATAACACTGCAATTAAAAGTGATGTCTTATCTGTACACAATTTATATCACATTGACACATTTTATACAACACCCCCCCCCCCCAAAAAAAAATAACACTTTCTGCTGTTATGTTTTTGCAGTTTTTATAGAATTCATTTCAGTATTATTTCAGTTACTGGACAATATCCAAGTATATTGTATCTTATCTCATATTTTCAATCCCTGTTATGATTGACTTTCACTTCACAGAATGCTGCTTTTGCCAAGAGTTTTGCACAGTGTCAGGATGTTTTCACATTTATCTACTGCATGTGGAAAATTCTCTTGTGCACTTCTCATCTAAGTTTATGGCCTGTGGTTACAAGCCAGATTTGTGTCAAATATTTTGGAGTTAATCATGACTGTGCAGCTTTTAGAGAATGATGTGGAAACTGTTCATTCACTTTATTATATGAGAACAGGTTCTGTGTCCAATAATTTATGCAGTGAAACATAAATTACCAATAACTTTATATTTAGAGACTGTAGACTCGATTAGGGAATAAACAAGAGATGTTAATTATTATTCTGGATGGTATTTCTGTGATTAATGACATGAATGGAAGGTTATAATAATATTTATAAGGCTGATGACGTGTATAAATGGACACACAGAGATGACCCCATGGGAATAATGGGTTTAAATCAGAGATAATTTTTTAAAAAGGCACATTTTGATTTTATCATCTGTGTTTATTAAACAGCAAATCATTTGTGTTACTTGTGATGTACAGCTCTGGATAAAATAAGGAAACCACTGCAATTTTCTCTGAATTCATCATGATGCATGTATGATAATTCCAACACAAACACCTGATATATGTTTTATTTAAAAATAAGTATAAGCACCACTACTGTGACCATCAGTGTCTTCCTACACTAGGTAAAAACAGTGCTATTAATACCATAAATGTAAATGGAATCCAAACATAACTGTTGAAAACTACTAATTTCTGCTTTGATCATGTTCCTAAACTCGTAAGGACTGGTTTTTCTATCAGGACAATGCTCCTGGTCTCAGCTAGATCAATACAGGCGAGGATGACAGACCACTAGATGAAGACCCTGTCATGGGCTGATCAATCTGCAGACCTGAATCCACTGTGAAAACTTCTGGAGGAACATGGATGGTTAGAAGCCATGGAATGCTGCTGAATTTCTTGAATTTCTCTGCCAAGAACTGCATAAAGTCATCCAACAGCAATGGAGGAGAACCAAGACACGTGAAAGCTGTCATTGAAAATCAGGGTTATTCCACCAAATATTGATGTCTCAATTTTTACCAAGTTACATAATTAGTACTGTGTTGTTTAGGAAAAAAAATATGAAATGGTTTCCTTTGTGTTATTTGAAGTCTGAAACACTGCATTGCTTTTGTTTAGTTTTTTTTTGTTATTTTGACCATGTGTCGTTTTATGCAAATATATCCTCTAATTAAAAACACTATTTTTCTTTGAAATATGGGAGAAATGTTGTTGGTAGCTTAGAGAATGAACCAAAAATGTTCATTTTACTCGACCACATAACTATGAGTGGTAAAATCAGAGAAGGTGAACATCCTGCAATGTTCTCTTATTTTTTCCAGAACATACATATATATATATATATATATATATATATATATATATATATATATATATATATGTGTGTGTGTGTGTATGTATGTGTATGCCTAGAGGGCGTCAATGAGACAAACAATGGAAAACAACACAGGACAAAACAACACACGTCACAAATGCTTATCATTGCCTTTTCTTTATCAGTGCAATATAAAGTATGTTTTTCCCCTTTTCTGTAGGTATACAATTGGAACTTGTTGCTGCATAATGGGTTACAAAGTGACGTCCATGCATTGTGTCTTGAGATGCCTGTGCTTCATGGTTCTCCATTTATTTAGTACAGCACAAGATGATGACATAAGAAGTAAGAATGCTTCTATCTTCCTTTTCTCACATTTTGTTCTGATTATTGTTTGTATAAAGCACAGCAAAACTGACTTTGTTTTTAGGAAATGCATTATATTTAAAAATGTAATATGTATGATTTTGAGGACTCCAGCTGTAAGAATAGAATGCAGTGCTTGGTATGTTATGTTTCCAGTGTGAAACTATAATAGGATTCTCATAATATAAATTAAATTCAATGATTATGTTGTTTATGTCTGAAGAAGGAATAAGTTACAGTATCACATGTTGCAACACCATGGCTTCAGCAGCTCAGAATTACATTTTATAGCATGTGATGTCCAACATTAAAATGCATTTTCATTGTTTGACAGTGGAATTTAGCTCATGTCTTCTTAAATAAAAAGCCCATAAATGATAAACCAAGTATGATCCATAACATCAGCACAAGATTCTACTAAATATCACACACACTGAACCGTAATATTGTATAATCAATAAATCAAATAGCCATTAGAGCCATTTAACTGTCATCGAACTACCTTAACTTTTTATTTCCCCATCTGTTTCAGGTTGTAGGACCGCGCCTTGTGACTTGGTCTTTATTTTAGATGGATCATGGAGCGTGGAAGATGTCAGTTTTGAAATAGTAAAACGATGGCTTGTCAACATAACCACAAGCTTCAACATCGGACAGAAGTTCACCCAGGTTGGAGTCGTCCAGTACAGCGATGACCCCGTTTTAGAAATACCTCTGGGGAAGTACTCCTCAAACAAAGATCTCATTAGGGCAATGGAAAATATTGAGTACATGGGGGGAAACACAAGGACAGGGGCAGCCATTAAGTTTGCCACAGATAAACTGTTTGGCCTCTCGGAGCGAGGCCCAGCAGGCATTTCCAGAATTGCTGTTGTCCTCACAGATGGGAAATCACAAGATGAGGTTTTGAAAGCAGCAGAGGCAGCGAGGAAAAAAGGAGTAATTCTGTTTGCAATTGGTGTTGGGTCCGAGACAGAAGAGGCTGAGCTAAGGGACATTGCAAACAAGCCTTTTTCAACCTATGTTTTCTCTGTGGAGGACTACAAAGCTATTTCCAGGATCATTCAGGTCATACGACAGAAACTGTGTGAAGGTAAGAAACTGAAAACCATTAACCCATAATGACCTAGAGCTACTTTAATGGCAGTTCCTAAATCATTACTTTTTTTTTCCTCTCCATTTAACCTTTCTTAAGTGATTTATCACCATTTGTTACAATATTATCCTCAGTATTTTGCATTTGTTAGTGTAAGGCAGGTATTTTTCCTACATTTCATTTACTGATCATGTTCATGAAAACTCGGGGGAAATTTAAAGGCTATTATTTTACAGCAGAAAAAAATGGAAATCTCACTTTTTCAGCAAGAATATCAACAAAACAAGCATCTGCAATTTCTGTGGTGTTTCCATAATAACTCTGAAGCCTCTGAAAATCCAAGTACTGTTTTTACACCAAAATTTTTCTGTGTTGAGAGGTTATTAAACATTTTAGATCAGTGGATGATTTAGTTCGCTGGCGGCTGTTTGGGTTTTAATGGGTTAAAGAATGAAAGAAAGAACTTCCTTTTTTCTTTTTCCAAATTGTTCTCCTTTCAGTGACTGTCTTCACTATGTTTTCCTCTCACAGAGACCGTCTGTCCAGCAAAGATTCCCATTGATTCCCGTGATGAAAAAGGCTTTGATATTCTGCTGCATTTAAATCTGGCCAAAAAAACAAAGAAGACCCAAGGTGCATTTTACGGCACCAAGGCCTACGAAGTAACGTCCCGTGTCGACCTGAGCGCAGCCACGCGGTAATTGTCGTCGAAGTGTAAACTAATCAACGAAAAGCAAAGAATTACCCCTAATTGGGTTGTGTATTTAATCATTCAGGACCCTGTTTCCCGATGGCCTTCCCCCATCCTACGTTTTTGTGTCCACACTGAGGTATAAAGGATCCGTGACAATAGAGGAGTGGGACCTGTGGAGAGTACAGACCCGTGACGGGAAACCTCAGATGGCGGTGACGTTGAATGGACTGCACCGCACCGTCTCATTCACAACAACCAGCGAAGCACCAAGTGGAACACAAACTGTTACGTTCTCACAACAGACAGCGAGGGTAGTTACACACTTCTGCAATGTAGTCATTTCAACAAAGACCAGCTCTGGAAAATGTTTTCTTTATGCTACATAATACCTGTTATATAACAAATCAACTCTAATCCTCCTATTCTCAGATGAAGGCATGGCCTGCAGTGGCACCTCACTATGAGCCTCAGAAGTCTGTTTAACCTTTACAAAAATAGAATCTTGTGACAGATTATATCCCTGCCCTTGGATAAGTGGCAGTATGATACAAAGAACCTGTCAGAACCAGACATGCAGTAACACTACATGGCTGGCTGTTTGATCATGTTTCCTTTGACTGTTTCTTTGTAATAGTGTAACCAGTGGTTGCTGGTGAAGTTATATTTTGGTGGTGCACAGTATCCATGTCAGTTTTCAGCTGCACTATAACCATATATCACCACTAGGCTACACCAAAGCAGTGTACAATATACAGGATGGTGTGTGTGTGTGTGTGTGGGGGGGGGGGGGGGGGGGTCCGACCCCCCTGATTATCCTATTGGACTCCCTGAAACCCTCAAAAGCAAAATTTTAAGGGAGTCTCAAATTGTATTTAAAGATAATATATATTTCTGTTATTAATGGTCCCTAAAATGTTTTCTAAACTCACAATGTCCAATATTCACAAAACTGCATGTTAACAAAATGTATATCTGTATTGTGCAACAATTCAGATACCCCCCCCCCTCTGCAAATATTGATGGATATTTTGCACCCTGCACCAAAATATACACAACACTACTTTAAAATAGTAATTTAAATTCAAATATACAGCATGTGTTTTCAGACATGTATTCTGTTCTGTCTATAGTTCAAACATGCACAGTTTTCAATGACTGTATTAAAATCAGACATGTCCCTGACAAGTGTCTTTTCCACTGATAGTATGGACAATGCACTTGTGAAAGTAGCGCGAATCGATTGGATGACATTAAAAAAACAATAGTAAATAAGAATCGCCTAAACCATTCATACTGGGAGTTACCATGAGTTAACCACTATTCCATCCAGCTGGTTACTTCCAGCTCTGTGATATTACTTTTCAGTTATTCCTAAGAAGGGTCTGGATTGTTTTCAGGTTGCATCGTTGACTCTTATTGGTGCACAATTTTGTGTGTCCCAAGGTGCTCTTATCTTGTGTACTGAAGTGGGGTCTACTGCACATGTGCCACTTGAAATGACAGTCTATGAAATTGTTGCGCAGCGCCCCAAACATTAAATGCATGACTTGAATATCATGCAACAGCCAAGAACATTTTTAAACTATATCATCTATTTGAATATTAATGGTTTTATAATAGTATCTTAGGTGATTCCTATCATCATCTTCTTTATGGTTCGCGGTGACGTAGCACTCTATTGACCAACCACCACTGACTGTAACATATTTATAATAAGGGCTTCATTCTTTTACAATTATACAGAAAATTTAGCAGGTTCAAACTATTAAATCCACTTCACAAAAATACAGACTTGTTCCACTTTGTTGGTTATATATCTAACAAACAAGTGTATTATTATTGCCATTTGTATTATGTTTCAAGCTGCTCTATCAGTGACTATAATAACTATGTCCTGTTCTTTATTTCATGTGAAAAGAAACTTTTTGATGAGGCATGGCACCAGCTACGGTTGCTGGTCACTGAAGAGGATGTTACTCTTTATGTTGATGACCTGGAAATTGAAACCCTGTCCTTGGAGCCTCCTGTTGGCATTTTCATCAATGGAAAAACCCAAGTTGGAAAATATGTCCAGAAAGAAACCACAGTGCCAGTAAGTTTATCACGATCACTAACTTTTTTTGTTGTTTTTAAAAACCATAATTCAGTGAAATGGTTTTCGTGTGAACTCACCCTGTGCTGAAGTTGAGAAATGGGGAATAATTTGTGTAATGAGTAGGTGAGCAAACTTGGTGCAGATACAGAACATGTCTGAAACAGCATCACAGTAACACAGTTTACTGCTGCTTCCTTAGAGACGTTCTTCACTCCGTGGATAGTAAATCCTTGGCAAAATGAACATTTTCGTCCGTGAGGTCTTATTAATCTCTGTTTTATTTGTCTCTGTTGGCACTTTCCTCACCAAAAATACTGTCTTTGTAATAAATCATAATTGTACAGTGTTTGGTCTGTGGAAGACTATAATGTGCAGCTTCTTAAACATGGATGCAAATTCATCCCTGAAAACGTAAAGATAAAGTTATGGGAAAAAGAAACGCTGCTCTCTCTACACAATGTATCCTTTTGTTCTCATTGTCAATATGATGTAATACTTTTATTATGAAACAATAGTACAAATTGACCAGTAAAATACCTCCGACACATATGTTAGCAATTTGTGCAGGTTGGGCATTGATGGATTTGTGGCTGTAACGATGGTCAGTTAAATAACATTGATTTGGTAATGACTCCATTTAAAAAATTTAGACTACAACTGGATTTAATATATATATAATGAGATTTTATTTTTTTAAAAAAAGAAAGAAATGTCCCCATACATATAATTAGACAGAAACTACAGTGGTATGAACTATAATGTAAGTTCAACAACACTAAACCAGACCAGACGTTCCTGACATGTTAAAGTATGTATAAACAAAAACGCACAAGTCACTGCTGCAATAATCAAAATCTAAACTCCACTCTTTTTGCTTGAGTTATGTCCCCAAACATACAGTCTCACTAATGGTTTCATGAGACTGAAAATAATCTGAATCATATGTCGTCTTTCTTCTTCTGTTACAACTTAAGTCAAAAACGTCTATGGGACTTTCTGGAGCCATTTTACCACCAACATCAACAAAGTACCAAATAAATGTTTTCTAATGGAACAATAGTGTCATGTCACTTGCAGGATATTTCCAAACACTGAAGGAGTTCTGGCAACACGCGGCTGCTCAATGCCCAACAAGGGCACTTATCTTTCCTTTACTTTGGCAGCAATTTCAAGTCATTAGTGGTAAAATACTGATAAAACTCAACTAAATGTTGAAAAATGACGCCCATATTACATTTGTTTATTTGTTTTATTCTTTTTTTTTCCCTGGTTGGTTTAGATTGAATGTGTCCAATAGCAAATTTAACAATATTTTCCTTCAATTTTTTCAGTTTGAAATACAGAAACTCCGTATCTACTGCGATCCGGAGCAAAACAACCGAGAGACGGCGTGTGAAATACCTGGGGTTGTAAGTATAACAGTGTTCTTGGCTCCGCACTTAACCCTTTTGTTGGTCACACTACAAAAATCACAATCTTTTTTTTTTTTTTTTGCTTTTTCCACCTCACAGGGACTATTATAACATAATTTTTTTTTTTATTATTATTATTTTTTATTGACCCTAAATTTAACTACAGTATTAAAAGTCAAATATTAACTCCTTCACAAATCTTACCAACATAATTTGTGAATTGGTTCAAATTAGATGTATTAACTCTTTGTGTTTGTATCATTAGTGATTAGCATTAGCATTTCATGACCCTTTACTATCATCTCTACCATTTGGTTGAGCATCTTTAAAAAAAAAAAAAAAGTAATTCTGAAACATGATGAGGCTTATTTATGTAAAATACACTCTGTAAAAGTTAATAAAAATGAAAAAAAATGTACTTGTGTAATTTTGTGTCCAAAAGAAAAGATCATAGCAGAGGTTTTGTCACAGTAATAATCTTCATCCTTGGTGTTATACTAGTAACGATCCTAACCTTAACCTTACCCAAGAAGTTTGGTGTCAAAGGACTTAAATTTTGATGAAATATCAGGGTTCAAAGTTACCTCTACCAAACGGTTGAGCTGACCAACAAAGGTTTTTAGTCCAAAAACAACAATGATAACTTCCTCACCCCTACTTCTCACCTTCTTCAACTACATCTGTTTCTGTTTTGACTACAAGAGTAATTTAATAATCAATTACCTCTTCATCCTGCAGCCCATTCAGCATTTCATTGCTATATATGTTTATTTCACCAGTGCAGAGTACTACTGCTTCGCAAATGTGCAAAGTCAGCAATTCATTTGTAGTCACATCTGTTTGTGCATTAAAATAATTTGCCGGAGGAGGATTCGTGGCTCGGCTTCAAACATTTGCACTCAGTATATTTTTTCACTGTCTGCTGGCCTTAACCGTGTTTGTGAAGCAGTGGTCCATTGTTATGTTGGCTTAAATATTGCTGGAACCACAAAGCCGATGCCAAATATTTTCTTTAATAGAGAGAGCTGATGGATGTAAATATAAAAGGACACAAGATGAGAGGAAAAAAACAAAACAATTACAACTGTTTGATAACTACCATCGTGTTTGCCTTTCTGTTTCCCTTTTAGCACTTTTAAAGAAAAACAAAAGCGTGAAAAGCTGGGATAAATTACATGCACTTTGTTTTGTGCGTAGCAGTATAATTATGTTAGCCACGCTGCTAATTTAATGCTAATTTTACAAATGTGGTCTTGTCCATGCAGTGCTCTAACAGCCCTGATTACACTGAACCAACTGAGGAGCCATGTGTTTGCCCTCCTGGAGCCCCTGGAATCCCAGGTGTAAAGGTAAGTATTTTTTTTCCCACTCTTTTTTTCTGCTTTTAATAAACATGTGCTGTGATTACAGGTATTACTCATAGAATTGCAATATCTAGAAAAAGTGCCTGCATTTCTGTAACTCAACTTTAAAGGTTACATGTACATGTTAGTATGCAAATTCATATATTTCAAGCTTTTATTTGTTTTGATTGTGTGTATAAGGATGTACAGCTTCAGAAAACTCACTTTGGTAGCAATATTCACATTTTCTTAGTTTTTGGGTTGAAGTTTTAATGAGCTGTAAATCATAATCAGTAAAATTATAACAAAGAAATGCTTGAGATATCCCACCCTGCACTGTAGATTTTGCAGTGTTAATTTGGAGACAATGGGACCAAATACACTCTAGAAGAAGTTAAATAAACTCTCTAAGTGTTGATTTAACACTGCAAAATTTACTGTGTGCATGTCATAAGTCTATAAAATGTATTGCTTTCACCTTTTATGTTGAATTACCTGAATAAAACTACTTACACAACATATTCTAATTTTCCGAGTAGTATCTGTATAACAAAAAACAATCCTGATAGAGTGCATTGAATGTACTGTACTGAACCCACAACGATTTAGTCTGGTTTAAGCCCTTTTCTTTCTTTCTTTAGTGTTTCCTGTCTCTCTTAACTATCAAAATAAATTTGAAAACAGGACGAAAATACAAATAATTTCCAGAATGGACACATCATATAGCCTTGTAGTCTTAAAAAATCTGTAACAAAGCAGATTGGATGGCTTCATGGACTACAAAGAGAACAACTAGTGAAAAAGGATGCATGTTCCAATCAGTAAACAGATTACAGACCCTGTGGTCTGATACCATTACAGCAGTACTATTAATGGACCAAGTCATGCTTTGCCAAGCTTTGCTGTTTACACAAACTTGGCCATATTTTTAGCTTCAAACAGAGAGTAAAACATAACTTTATCCCCCTGTGACCAATCAATAAATATTTTTATCCTCTGTGCTGGAAAATAGTTCCAGACTTTTACTTACTTCAATCAAATCAATCAAAATTAGAATGAAACTCCCTGAACAGTAGAAATGTACAAAATTCACATACAAGTATATATAAATATTACTAAAAACTACTCAGAAATATAAGAATATGCAACAATATACAAAGGTAAAAAAAGGAGATATATATATATATATATATATATATATATATATATATATATATATATATATATATATATATATATATATATATATATATATATATATATATATATATATATATATATATATATATATATATATATATATATAGTAATGGCTTGTGTATAAGTTTAGGACTGATGAAGAAATCTAACAACTTCTACAGATGTACAGTAGCAACAAAAATCTTCTCATTACTACAACGCAGCCTTTAGGAAACTGTGGGCTGAATTCCCTGGTGATGTTTTAACACTGCCCTTTGTGTCAGACTATGTGATGACACATAAGGCTGCACTTTTACCAAATCAATGGTCATTACAGCCTGTAAACACAGATCTCCTTAGTACTGGAAACAGTCCAGTGTGGGAGGTTTTATCTCTTTTCCAGCTTAGAATTACAATTATCTGTTTTACTCTTTATGGTTTAACACATTTTGGAAGCATCAAAAGGCTTAAAGGTTAAGATGGAAAAATAGTGGGATAGGGAATAAACCAGCATCTTTCTTTATTGATCCTTAAGCTAAATAATAGCATCCCCAGTCATAAAAGCTTTAATGCAACTTCCTCTGAGGCACATTAAAAAAAAAGCTTTTAGTTAGCACACTTTATAAGGTCACCATAGTACTTTAGTAAATCTACTAATGGGGACCTTTAGTGGTCCGTTAATGTTCCTTTTCACCACACGTACTGTACACAAGAACATCTTAGCAGCACATTACTTAATGCCACAGAAATAATGTGCTTTATGGTGGACTTATGGAGGTTGGATCATGTGCATGACTATCAAAAACACACAAATAATTTCTTTTGGTTCCACATAATTAAAATGTGCTTTCAATACTTTAGGGAGAACAAGGAATCACTGGCAAACCTGGTCAGCCTGGACCTGCTGGTGCTGATGGTAAGCCTGTGAGTACTACATAGTTCAATATACATACATACAGCCCATAAATGACAATAATCTTAACGTATATTCACACCAGAACTGCCTAAATTCAAGTTAATGCCTCCATTAGGTCATGACAGCTTCTGCTTCTAATTCTCTGTGGTATGGACTTCTTCGAAATGCTCACATTCAGTGGTTATTTACTTGTTTTTCCAGTGGGTAAATAAAAAGCATCTCTGATTATACTACCAGTGGCTACACAGCAGTGATTATGGGAAACCTTAAGCATCCAAAAGTGAACCACATGTTTTACAGAATGATCAAAAGAGACATGCGGAGTACACACCACAGCTTGATATCACCCAGAGAGCATGCACACGGTCGGAGGGAATAAAATGCTTAACCAAGTGTTTGTGTCTCCCATCTTTTTACAATTCTAAGGGGATTCCTGGCATTAGAGGAAGTCCAGGGCTGCCAGGTCCACCGGGGGTCGAGGTAAAGAAATTCACTCGACTTTAATATTAATTTATCCAATGGGATCTGAGTGTAGAAGCTTTGAAACTGATTTCCTTTGTTCCTTCTTCAGGGCAAACGTGGCCCAGATGGGTACAAAGGGGAACAAGGGAGACCAGGTGTTTTGGTAGGAAGGTCAAAAATCACATTTGTGGCAGAGCCAGCTTTGATACGATGCTACAGTGGTAATACGTGACAACTGAAAAGACACTTTGTAATCCATGTCTGTTCTTCCAGGGTGAGAGGGGGATACCTGGATTACAAGGACCATCTGGACAAGCAGGAGAGAAGGTGATAATAATGATTATTTTCTGATATTTCTGTCCTTGATATGCACTGATTTATGAACAGTGTTGGGAGTAAAATAGAATTTTTTGCTCGAATGCAGTAGTGTAAGGTTTTACTAATCAATTTTCAGAAATATTTTACTCAGTATTTTACACTTTACACTAATAATTAAAGTGATAAAATATAAAAAAAAAATATGTGCAACAAACCCTGCCCCCTCACAAACGTTTTATCTGATTTGCCCTATCTCGTATTATTTTAAAAACATATTTTTAGTGACTGTGACCTTGACCTTTGACCTACATTCCACAAATTTTTATGCAATCTATTCTCGACCATCTGGCACCTGAAAATTTTATGGAGTTTGGTTCCAGTAGTTTTTGCGTAAAGTTGCTGAGAGACAGACACACAAAAAGAACCAAAAACAATATCAGTAAAGAAAATGGATAAACACATAAAAGTTTACCATCACTTTTCCTGTTTAACTGAGCACTTCAACACTATTTTATTCCATACTAAAATTTGGCTGGAAAATAAACTTAGCTTCCTGAAATGAAGAAAACAGCTCCTTCAATCACAGTAATAATCCTACAGTAGCAGGAACCATTAGCCGCTTGGTGCTCATTTTTCCTGCCTTCCCTCTATTTGATTGGTTGATTGATTGGACCAATCACAACAGTTTCTCCCCTTAGAACAACTTTCCTGAAGCTAGGCTGTGTCTGAAATCACTCACTCACCCCCTACCCCCTACTCTCTACATAGTGAAATAAATGTAGTGCACTAGATAGTGAACTTTTCGGACACTACTACAGCGCTTTTTAATCGCGTCATCACTGTCGAACAATTAAAACATAACAATATCATCTCACAAAGGTAAAAGACTTTTAAGTTGTTTTACTGTCTGTGCAATAAAATAAAAAAATAGAATTGGGTTATGACTGTTTTACTGTTATTAACTGTTAAACGACTCTTGTCTTGTGCCTGTCATCCAACAGACAGACTTAACTTTTACTGTAACTGAACATTTGTAGCTCTGCCGGTATGTCGTCCAATCTCAATCTGTCCATGTTTCTTTTGATCATGAATCTCTCCGTCCTTCAGCCATTTTTTGATTTGTGCAATGCATGATGGGATATAGTCGTTTGGTTAGTGATCATCGATGTCCACTACATTTTGAGGTGGATTGTGGGATACATTGAGTACACTATATAGTGCTTATAAATATTTCACTAAAGATTTGGACACCCCTACAAAATGGCATGGTCCTTATATAGTGCACTATATAGGGGTGAGGGAGTGATTTTGGACACAGCCCAAAACTCCCATCTATGGAATCAGCAGGAAAGTTCTGTGTCCTGTTGGCATTCCGCCAATGGGTGAAAATGGCAGAAGACAGTACACTGGCGACATGGACATATGCTCATCACTAACCATAACTCTGCTTTCAAGACGCTAGCTAGCATTAGCATGATCCCTGTGATCACCAATGACAAGTTAAGCTAAAGGATTCCATGACTCGTTACAATTCTTCATTGATAGCAGATTTATCTACTGTACACAAATCTGTTCACATCTGTGTGTCTCAAAGGGGGGTGGGGGTGGGGGTGGGGCTCTGCTGTACATGTGCATGTGCAATACATTACAAAGTTGAGACAGAAGAATGACTTTTAAAGATCGGTAACAAGTAATCTGTCCTTGATTTCAGTTTGTAAGTAACTTATACAACTTATAATAAACACTGAAAGCAGAGGATTTGTGCAGAAAAAGAAAATAACCAATGTTTAAAAGGTATGAAACACATTGAATTGTTAAGATAAATCTTTTTTTTTTGTTAGATAAAATGTTGAATTTGCAGGAAATCCCTGTTATATACATTAACCTGATGCTGGGTGAACATTGTTGCATCAATCACTCTGGGAACCATATGTTATTGATATAAAGTCTGCCCTCTTGGGAGAGTAAAACATACAAGTTCTACACTGTGGGACAAAGAACTTTTCAGAGGGAGCGTGGGGATCATCTGGGACTCTTTAAACATATTCATATTTCCTGACTTTAGTTCTGCGTTGTTTTTACCTGGAAAGCTCACACAGTTCTATGTTCCATGTTTCTAAGGTGGAGGTGTTCAGTATCTATTACCTCGTCTGTTTCCTTAATTAATTTTATGTGTTTTTTACCCCTAATATTTCAGACGAAGGTGAAGAGCAAACAATGAAATGCGCTTAACTGCTACTCACCACAGCATCCAACAAACTTTAACCTTTTAAACTACCATTTTTTAGATTTAATAAAAACTATTGGAACAGAAGAACTGGGACACTTACATGCATCTTAACCCGTAAAAACCCACTGCTACTTTTGTTTCTTTGATTTTTTTTCCTCCTTTTTCCACTTTTTAAAGCGATGAATCACCATTTATTATGACATTGTTATCTGTATTTGGCATTTTAAGTCAACACCAAGTACTTTTCTACATTTAATTTACTGATCGTGTAGACATTAACAAGCTCAGATTAAAGTTGATAGTTATTAAAATCAGAGAAAACTAAAGAAAAAGTGACTTTTTCAGCAAAATATGTCACTAGCTGAACATAAACCAAGTGTGTCCTTTCACTGCATGTATCAAACTCCATGGGTTTTATTAGTGAATCAATGTTTTAGAAGACAATGGTGTTTCTCTGTTCACTACAGAGCTTCTGAACGTCCAAATGGGCCATATCTGATGACCATGAAAAGACGACAAACTGCATTTTAGCGCAATTATTTTTACGTATTGATATGATTAGTGGATCAGAAGCTATTAAACGTTCTACATCAGTAGATTTTTGGTTTTTATAGGTTAAGAATGCAATCTTGGAGTAGCATTAGTAAGGAAAATCACCACATACCGTTTACATTATGACTACAACATCCATGTGCCAAAGTTTATGGGAACCAGTCAGATTTTATTTTGTGGTGTCGTTGACTTCTCCCAACTGCAACAGCGATCTGATTGAAGGGATTTACATATGATACATCATTTGGTAACATTAACCTGGCTGCAGTAAACGTCACACACCCATAATTCTCATTAGCCAGACAATATCAGTGTGAACCAATGATGAATTAAATGTAAACCTCTAGAGAAAACAGTGCCCATGGTGGTCCTACAGTAATGGTCTCATCCAATATTCAGTCACACAGTTCAGACGACAGACATGCAAATGACTTGTAGCTTATTCAGCAAGGTTTAATAATGGTTAAGCACACAGGCCGCAAGAGGCAAGTACCTGTGACGTGAAATGTGTCTGCTGCCCCAATAAAAAGAGGAGCACATTTATACAATGACCCATAAAAAGCAAGGAAAGCTCTTAAAGGGAACCTACGACTATTCCCAGATCTGGTGCTTTGTGCTCCATGGGAACGACAAAGGCCTCAGTGACAGATACTAGAGACTAAAACAGTATTTCAGTGATTTTTTTTTTTTTTTCTCTCGTCTTTGAAGTTTGCCTGAACAACAGATTGCTTTTATAGATATTCCTTGGTTCCATGATGTAATACACTACTAAATTGCAGTACCTCAGCCATGTCATCCTACCTTTTAATCAGCAACTTCCGCTCTATATGACCAGGGGGACTTTGCCAGCTATAAGTGGAGAACTATAAAAAGTAATTAATGCCATTTATAAAACTGTCCCAGCTGTGTTCAAATATCTGCACCTGGAGAAAAGTCTAAGGCAGTGCTTCCTTGAATTATAAGGATGATGAGAGAAGTTTTTTTTTTTTTTTGTATCTTTTTTTTTTTTGTTCGTTTTAAATCAGTAGTTTGATAGAGTTGGTTTAATTTGAGTTTTAGCCATGAAAGAGCTCTGTTTTTAATCAGGATTTACGCCATCTATTAGAAATAAAAGGAGGAGGGAAAAGGCTTTGCGACTTTGAAGCATCTATCAAAAAAAAATTCTCATGGAATCCAATAAAAGTAAATAATATATTTAATGTGGCTGTAGTTTAATCCTTTCTGAAATATGACCTACCCTTAATTCATAAAGAGTACATATAAAAAGTTTGATGTGTTCAATTCAACATGTACTGTAGATACTGCACATGTTTATTTTACACAGTGTTTCTAATATAGTAAGAACCATAAATGTATCAACAGAATTGCATTTCACACATCTGAAAAAGGAAATTCATATAGGATTCCCAGATTCTCTAGTTCCCCAACCATTTCAACAGTTGAAAACCAAATATTCATTTGCCATTCAACAGCGAAATTATTCTTTTTGATTCCCAGCTAAAAGGCGTCTGGACAAGGTATCTGAAAGCTCCTCATGTTTGGGTCAATGGGTCTTTGTGTTTGAACAAACCAGTCTAAGCTTCCTTTTACAGTGATGGAGTGAGCTCTATGATCAGCCTTTTTTGGATACTAACAGATTTACATCTACCTTTCCAAATTGTTCCCATATTGAAAGACCACCCAAGGGTGTAATTTTATTTTCCTGGCACAGGATGCACAGAGCGGAAACATGAGATGTCTGCTGTATTAAGTCAGAAGAACATGATTCAAGGACATACAAGGATGAGAAGCTTCAAGGCACTTTAAAAAAAAAAAATGTCTGTGTTTATATAGTCAAAGTTTGTGGTAGTTCTCTGTGACCGCAGTCATTTATCACCTTTGATGGAATGTTTTACTGCTAATTATGCAGGCATTGAATGTGTTCTATTGATCTGTTGGGCATTAACAGTATATCTGCTTCTGTAGCATTAATCAGAAACATGTATATTCTTATTGGCAAAGTAAAACCTTAGCGTAAACCACATGAAAACAGGCTCCTTCTGCAGTGTGGTTACTGAAAACAGACTTCTGGGCATGAAAATAAGCTACGTAATACTGTTAGATATAAAGTTTGTCTCTTACAGTCGTGCTCATACTGACTGGATGCGCATGGGATGATCTAGGACGTTGACTCAAAACACAAGGGCGAGTCGACCTGTCATTGGCTACAGTAGAAAAAAGTGAAGGTGGAGGGGTGTTAATATCACTCTCCTGAACTTTGTACCAGATGCAGAACACACAAAATCTTAAAGGAACTGAAGGTGTTTTGTCAAAAAGAATGGGCAGCTTTACCACCTTAGAAAATAAAGTGTCTCATCCACAACTACCACAAAAGACCTCCATCTGTCATTGATGTTTAAGGGTTTAATACAGAGAATTAAGAACCAGGGTATGTAAACTTATGATCAGGTTGATTTGAATAGTTTCTGTTGATGCAGTTTTTTGTTAATAAATTACTTCATCAAACGAGCGAAAGAAAGATTTTTTTGTATTATCGTTTATATTCTTTAAAAAATGGCCAAAGAATCACCCATTCTATTAGGGTATGTAAACTTATGAGCACAGCTGCATCATTATTAGTGATTTTGTTGTATACCTACAGTATACCGTCATTTTTGGAGATTCTGCTCGAATGGCAACGCACCGTTCCTTTCCAAATGTTTTATTTTTTTCATCCAAAAATGTAATAAAATACCACAATGATGTAACCTGTCACAATGTGAGTTTCAGTCCAAATAGCTGTCATATTTATCATCTTTTCCAGCAAAACAAGAACCCTGCAGCCTGATGCCAAGCACTGTTGTTTGAGTGACAGGATTATAAAATCTCCATAATAACCTTAAAGCAGTGTGTGAAAGTTTAAAATAAGACAGACCAGTTTAGACAGTTGAATAAAGACACTGTTTAAAATCACATCTTGTGTTTATTACAAATATTTTGACTGTTCTTAGGGCTCAGTCGGATCACCAGGACCTGTCGGGTTGCCGGGGAAAGCTGGCCAAGCGGTAAGACTGCAGACACTCTGGATACAAATATCTCCTATAACAGTGAATGATACAGCAGATTTAACCCATAAAAACCCAGTGCTACTTTTATGACAGTTCCCAAATGACCTTTCTTAACTGATTTATCACCATCTATTATAATATAATCCTCTGTATTTTGATTTATTTATTTTTTTTCAGTGAAATCAGGTATTTTCCCCTTAATTTATTGTTCTTGTAGATGTTGATAAAAAGTCAGACTAAAGTTGAGAGTTAACTGAAGAAAAAGTGACTATTAATAACAATAATATCAATACCTGAACATACAGTGGTGGGAAAAAAGGTTTTCGGACACCCTTAAAATGTTACACAATCTGAAATATTATGTAATATTTGTGGAAATATCTTTTTTGTATTTCAAAATCATGTGGCTGCATCCAACAGACACAAACAAATACAAATTATTTTGTGTGTGTTTATTAGTAAAAAGAAAAAATAACTACAAAAGCACTCAGAAATTGCATTTGTTCCTTGTGCCAGTATCAACATTTCCTCAAAGTTGAATCAAAATACTTCAATTAATTTTTTAGTTATCTTGCAACTTAACTAATATTTTGACATTCTTTGACTTCTATGAAAAAGTGCAAGCTCAGAAAGGAGACTGTTGGTTTGGAGAATTTAACAATACTGGGCAATGACTTAAAAATGATTCTTAATTCAGTTAACTTCACAATGAATGGGGTGTGTTTTTCCCACCACTGCAAAACCAAGTGTCTCCATCCACTGTCATCGATCGAACCTCATGGCTTTTATTGGTGAGTCAGTGTTTTAGAAGATGACAGTGTTTCCACATCATTGTTAATTTTGTTCCCCATTTTTCATTTTAGTCTTAGTCTTTTAATGTTCATTCATAGTCTTAGTCACTTTTAGTCTTTCACAAATCATTTTTGTCTCAACATGTTAGTCTACTTTTAGTCAGACATTAATATAAGGTATTTTAGTCCATTTTTAGTCCAGACATGTCAGTCTTTTTCTATTTATTTCAGGAATATTCTTGTGTATTAATTCCAGCTGGGTTATGTTCTACAACTAACATATTGATTACATGTCTGATTGAATTGACTTGAATGAATAAATCTTCAGTGCTTCTTCAATTTATTAGAAATAGCAACACATAAAAAAACATTATAACACTACAGCTACCTTTAGAACTGAGCAAACACATTGAAATGAAATAAAATTGAAGATCACAGTAGCCTATATCAAATAGATAAAATGTTCTGAATAATAATACATCCTGAGAACTAGTAGACCAATTCAAAATAAATATCTGTTAGCAGATAGAGGTCTATAGGAGAAAACATATATACTGTTCATACAGTTTAACCTATTCTAATTAATAAATCACAATAACCCAAACAGACCTGATTCAATAGAAAATGGTGATCTACAGTAGAAAGACAATATGAAAACATGATGATTTTTAATGGATTTATTTCAAATATGAATATCAAAACAAAAATGTTAAAAAATAAAGAAATAAAATGTAATCAATAAATCAGTCATAACATCTTTCAGGAGTTGGTGTTTATTGGTAGGTCTGTGCGTTTCAATCCAAAACTAGCATGTGTTTATGACCAGCTACATTTGCAGTGTTAGACGTAAGGACCTATGTCCACATGATGTGTTGTTAGCTTCGAGAGATAAAAACCTTGTCTTTTCCAGAACACGTGTTGTTGCTCATCATGCACTTCCGTGTTAAATCCATTGAATGTGTACACACTGTAATTGTCCCGCCCCCTCCTTGCTTTGATTGGTCTGTAAAATAATTGTGACATTGACGAGCGCAGCGCTGTTTTAAAAGTTTAACTATTTACAATTGACAGTGCTCGGACATTTCATCTTGTTTTTATTCGTCTACGAACATGCACATTGGCACAGTTATTGTCAGTGTTTTTAGAACAGCTGTGTCATCTCGTCAAATGTCCCGGGAAAAAGGGTCGTCGACGAACATATTTCGTCTCATCTCGCCTGACGAAATTAACACTGTTCCACACTCAGTACAGAGCCATGAATAGTAACAAACAAATATTTACATGTATTGATACGATTAATTGAACAGCAATTATTAACTATTTTAAATCAGTAGATGTTTTTTTTTTTTTCACCAGTGGTTATTTAGGTGTTTGTGGGTTAATAATATTTTCTGGATGACGTTGTATTTCCAGGGTGAAAAGGGAAGCGTGGGACCTCCCGGGGCTCCAGGTTACCCAGGAGAACCTGTATGTATTAACCCAGTCCAAACTAAATCCACAGCTTTTGTACTGTAACAATGATGAGTGTACCTTTGTTGTATTATGTCAGGCTTTACCAGGGAGAGATGGCAAGGATGGATTTCCAGGGACACCTGGTCAAAAGGTCTGTTTGTTTTAACTGCACAGATCCGAGCATGTAACGAAGTTTAGCCTTGGATTAAGAGAATAATAAAGACATGGGGTTGGTTTAAGGTGCATGCTCTGAAAAGGATTGAGTTTTTTTCCACTATCAGTGGTGTAGATATGAAAGCACATCTGCTGGCTTTGTATTGTGTCATCATATTTAACAACAAATGTTAAATATAAAAGTCTCCCAAAAAGTAAAATCAAGTAAATGCATGAAAAAGAAATGACAAAGGCTTTAATGGTATTGTATTTTGATCGAGCTTATAGGTGTATTGATTAAATATCCTAACATACATGTTTTTCACTTAATTGTTGGATTTCTTTTTACTTCCTCATGTCTCTACTCCTAATATGCAAAGGGAGAAGCTGGGATCAGTGGTATTCCTGGTGTTGATGGACGGCGAGGTCTTCCCGTAAGTCCATGTCATAAAACATTGCACATTTTTAAGTGTCGCTCATATTTTCTCACATCATCAAACATGGTTCCACAAAGGTACAAAACTGACAAAAAGCGTATAATGAATCATTTTATTTTTTTATTTCCATAAAAAAATACAAATCGGAATAGACACACGGCCCTTAGATGAGTCCGGAAAAGGCTTCACAGAAAATAAAATGCTAACAACCATGAAAAGAAAAAGCGAATGGATTTGTAGCAAGCGTGAATTTATAGAAAAAAAAAAAAAAATAGGCGCAACCAAGAACTGACATGATAGATCACATATTGGGTTTTATTGTAGTAACCCTGCGGTGCATTAACACACCATCAGCAGTACAGACAGGATCCATGACAGCCAGAAAATTAGGGGTATTTCCCCTGTAGTTCATCCTAGGATAACCCTGTTATGTAACAAACAGGCCCGGGATATAATCGCATGCAGCGAAAAATTATGAATCAAGACAATGTTGTTTTGCTCTGGCAAATCTGTTTAAGGAAGAAAGTGTTTCAACTGGGCAGGCGATGATCATGATTACAAATGTTGTCTAAAAGTTTGCAATGGGTCTACAAAAAGATGAGTCAGTTGCTCCACGAGGCTGTAAGCCATTTTCCCCCCACGAGAACAATGGAGCTAGCAATGTATCCAGGGAGACAGGATTAGTACTGTACTTCCTCAAATTTAAAAAAAAAAAAAGAGAGAAAAGGATGAAGTAAGCTCTACTGTGAAGGGCCCAGCAGACGGTTTGTTTGGCCTATAGGTTAAGTGTAGGAGTGATTCTGTCTGTCTGTCCGTCTGTGTGACCATCTGTCCATTCACTCCACACTTACAGCATGCTACTCAACCTTTTGTGAGGGGTAACCAACAAGCATCTGCAAGCATTTAAGTAGAAAATAAAACAAAACAAAACAAAACAAACAAAAAAAAAAACCTAGAGACACTTTCCAGGGTGGTTTTGCAACCATGTGTTGAACTTTTAATATCCTCAAGTATTCATGTGTAAAGATTGGGTTTGTTTCTTATTAAATTGTTAGTACCTTTAATTAATATCAGAGTTTCCAAATAACCTACTTGCAGTACATAGAGTTCCTCCAACATGTGATTTATCACCATTTCTTATTATATTGTCTTCTTTACTTTGTGTTTTTTTTTTTTCCCAGTGAAAATCGTGTACTTTCCTGCATTTATTTTACTGAACACATGGACGTTTTAGGAGTCTGGACACGATTTTTGAAACAAGAACACAAAAACTCAAACATTTTATTTTTTATGGAAAATACATAAATGAGCACCATCCTATCATCGTAAAGTTTGCCTTTGCTGCCTAACAGACAGATGAATTTGTAAAGCTCATATGGGTTAATCCTTTTTCCATCTTAGGCTAACTATTAGCTGGTTGTATACCAGCCAAATCCAACTATGTAAATAAGTTTCCTTAAATAGTAAAGTCAAGTCAGTAGGATTTTTACAGACCGTAGAGCAGGGGTGTCAAACTCATTTTAGTTCAGGGGCCACATTCAGCCTAATATGGTATAAAGTGGGCTGGACCAGTAAAATAGTATAAATAATAGGATAAAAATGTAGAAATAATGTCAACTCCAAAGTTTTTGAGCAAAAAAAAAAAGGCTATGAACTCTACTTGAATATAAAATTTTAGCAAGAAAAATATTAACAAACTGAAAATTCTTCAGAAAAATAAGTGCAATATTAACAGTATTGCACTTAAGTTTATCATTTATACACGTGCATCAAAAATACACACATTTAATAACATTCAGAATATTTGTAAAATTCGACAAATTTCAGGTTATTCACATTTTTTGTCGCAAGCTAGTACTTTTTTATTTATTTATTCCCTTTTTGTACACTAAAAGAAAGAACATTTGCAGTTTTCATAATTTCTTATTTATTATGTTTATGGTCTGATCCATTTTTGAATGAATTGATGTCAAATAATTTTAACTTCCTTAATTATTAATATCTTCTGTGTAATTTTAGCATTTCACATATTCATCCCAGGGGCCAGATTGGACCCTATGGTGGGCCGGATCTGGCCCCCGGGCCTTATGTTTGACACCTGCGCCATCATAGACAGTAAGTCTCTGACTTATCTTCAAAAGACACAAGTTTGACAGCAGGTGGCTCTAAGTTACACAATAGTTGAAAATGAGTCATATTTTCCTCATAAAAGCTCAGAGTAAAGTTGACAGTTACATGTCAGAAACCGAAAAGTGGAGAAAAAAAAAAGTGATTTTTTTTCAACAAAATGGATCATTAACTTAACTTAAGTGTCGCCATCCACTGTCATTGATCCAACTCTATTGGTTTTATTTCTGAATCAATGTTGGAGAAGATAATAGTGTTTCTATGTTCACTACGGAGCTTCTGAAATGGGTCATATCTGATGACCATGAAAATATATTTTACTCTAATTATTTACATGTATTGATATGATTAACCCTTTAACTCCTGAGACTTTAGCAGTTCCACAGTAATTTAAAAAAAAAAGAATAAAATAAGCAACAAAATGAACAAGAACAGCCTAAGTGATCAATAAAAATGAACAAAAAATGAATAAGCCAACAAAAATAATAAGTATCATGAACACACACAGACAGAAATGGAACAAAATTGAAGAGAAATCCTAAAATAATAAAAGAGAAAAATAAACAAAATAAGCAACAAAATGAACAAAAAAACCCTTAATAAATATTTACAAAAATAGTATGAAAGAATTTGCAGAATAGTTAAGTAAAAAATAATTTATATTGTAATTTGGTTCCAATAGTTTTAGTTTTCGCTTTTTCTTTTATTCTAAAACAGTTGCTTTTTGACATCTGTTTATCTCAATAGCTCAGTTCCATGAACAAAACTCAGAAAAAACACAGATTTTTAAACAATTTAATTTTTCTGAATATTTCAACTAAACAATCCATTCAGAACGCATCAGCGCTGACGCATTAGGGGTTAAAGGGTTAATGAAGCAACAGGTATTAAACATTTTAAATCAGTAGACGCTTTGGTTATCAGTGGATGTTTTTGTCTTTATAAGTTTAGAATGTAATCTTGGAGTACAGTAGTATTAGCGAGACTCAAATAGAAACATCACCACATACAGTTTACATGGAGTGATAGGATTAGTGGGTGAAGAGGTGCTTTAGATCAGTAGATTACCTTCATTGCTGCTGGATTGTTGGGTCTTTATTGGTTAAATAACAATATCAAACATGCATTCTAAAATTGTTAAGGAGTCTAAAGTCTAAATTCCTGTTTCTCCTGCTTACAAATACTGAGTTATGACTCTGTAATGTTGCATGTTTTCTGACTTTCATTGTAAACCTAAGGCACTTCAGTGTGTCCATGTTTAATCAGCTGTTTCTTATGAACATTTGGCAGCAGTTGTTACACACACACACACACACACACACACACACAAAGGCATTTCACTTCTGTGATAGGATATAAAGCCCTACACAGTAAATTTTGCAGTGTTAAATCAACACTTAGAGAGTTTATTTAACTTCTTCTAGAGTGTATTTGGTCCCATTGTCTCCAAATTAACACTGGAAAATCTACAGTGTACATGTTACATAAACACAGCATATAAAAATGTCAGGTTATAGTTAATTTCAGTGCTACTGTAATAATACACTGATAATGTTTGCACTTTTGAAGTTTGTATTGTACAGTAAGTGTTGAAATAATATACATTTCCTTGTTCGTAGGGTATGCCTGGATTGCCAGGAAATGCAGGCTTGGATGGACAAAAGGTTTAGTTCTTGATCTGAAACAATACAATAATAATAATATAATGTTTTGCAACACATTGTGTGCGAATGGTGAGTGGTGTGATTTCAATCTCAGGGGGAAGCAGGTTTACCAGGACAAAGGGGCTTCTCAGGATCATCTGGACCACCTGTAAGTTAATACCTTTTGGTCTTTTTTGTGAATATGCAAATCAAAACAGTTTTAAACTAAAAATTGACTTTTCCTATAGGGGGAGATGGGTTTACCTGGTGCACTTGGTTTGAAAGGACCACCAGGGCTAAAGGTAAGTGTTTATATGTTTAAAAATTAAATCACATCCTTTTCAAATATAGCAGAACTAACAGATAAGATGTTCTAATATAAACCATGTGACATTATTAACCCACCAATTATCCTCAAATATTACTAACATATTTTACCCATGGGATCAATTTAACCCCATTGTTGACCAAGTGTTTGAGTCAGGCACTTTGTTTATTATTAATATTCTACTTGGGGTGTTCATTTTAGAGGAGAGGTATGTGTAGTTAGAAAGACTTGGAAGTGATTAACTCACATTGGCAAGAGTTCACAAGTCAAGTTGTTTCCCCACATGCCTACACCATGAGAAGTATCAAAGGTCTGATGGGAATGGTTGTTTTTTTCCCCATTTCTGTTATATATCAACTCAAAAACATCACCTCTGCACCTGTGGGTGTGTGGGAGTTAGGACACACACACACACACAGGCCAGTTTTACACACATAAAACAACTTGGACTTGTATTGACCCTAGGGGAACACCAATATGTGTAATATGTGTTCAGCACATTTGAAAAATCTCATCATGATGGTTACCTCTGCCAAGGAGGTTATGTTTTTGCTTGGTTGTTTTTTTTTTTTTATCTGTCTGTTTGTCTGACTGTACAACATAATTCAAAATGTTATGGATAGTTTTCAATGAAACTTTTAGGATAGCTTGGGAATTACCTACTGTAAGGACTAATTGATTAGTTTTTGATGAAGATCCATAAAAGATCCTGGATTCTGGATCACTTTGAAATTCATTCTGCATTTACCGGAATCCAGGATGTTTTATTATTCAATTGGTCCTTGTGTCATTCCCAAACTATCCTGAAAGCTTCATCGAAATCCGTCCATAACTTTTTGAGTTATGTTGTACACAGACAGACAGACAACCCTAACCCTAACCCTAACCCTTTTCTAGTTTTATATTTAATTATTTGTCAGCATTAAATTAAGAGAACTTGTGAAATATGAAGCAAAAAAAGTCAACCATTATTTTTTAAAATGATAAATATTGAATGAGTTACAGTCATGTTTGGAAAATCAGCGGTTTTACACTGGAGACATAATTGAAATGGTCGATGTTGTCCTCATCACTTTTTAATAGAATCATTTCTTAAATGTATTATGTTAACTCACATCAGGAAAGAGTCAAACAAGTGAGCAGTCACATTCGCATGCACACCTACGTAATGTTAACATCTTCATTTTTATAAAACACTGCTAACAAAACAATTGGTCATAGTTCCACACTGTGTATGTTGGATATTGTTACTGCTGAGCTGAGTGACATACATAAATGCTTTTTACAAGTGATGTGATATATTCTTTGCTTAACTGATATGTAATTACAGCTGTCAGAATTAAACATATGCATGAGTAACACTTATACAATATGGATAGGCTTCACACCGTTTCTCCTTTTTTTCCCGTTGTAATTACTGACTCTGTTGTCTGAAAGTTGAATACCTTTTCAGTTTTTCTTCTGTTCCAGTCTTTCTATACCCACCATTTTTCAACACAAATTGCCTTTTTTCTAATACACCTAAAACAACATCACCAGTTTGTGTCATGTAAACCATTTAGCATCTTTCTTCTTAAAACTGATTCTCTTTGGGCCAACTTTTTTACATGTTTTGTTTGGTCAGTGTTTTTACTGAAAAGACATTAGTACAAGAAACGATCTCTTGGCCACACCGGCAGTGCTAAATTAAGCCATGATCCGGCCATGCTGCTTTCGTCAGTGGAATTTTGGTGGAAATGTAAGCAGTCTGGGCTTGTCTGGTCTGGACGCTGTGTCTCCTAATCACTTTTCATTACTGATCTGTGTTTCACAGGCCAATGTGTATTGGTAAATGGCACACAAGTCCAAACCTAGTTTATGGACAGGCAAGCAATACTTTGATTTTATGGCAGAGCCTCAGAGTGCAATTACTTAGACTTGTTCAACTGGAAAAGAAAGCATTTGACCAGACACAATTAAACATCATGCTCTGAAACCCCATCATGAAAGTATGCTTAAACTACTGCATGGATCAAAGACAATGAATAATGATAAGGAAGTGGAAATGCCAACTGCATTGATATTATGTGGTTTGGATGTTATTTAACTGTGTGTTTTGCAGTAATATAAGACATGTTTTACTTTCCTAAAACAGGGGAATAAGGGTGAAAGTGGAAATCCAGGTATACAAGGGTCATCTGGGCCTGTGGTATGTTCTTTACTCCATCTTATGGACACTCTGAATATCTGTAATTTTATATTATGCCTTTAGTATTCCTCAGTGTGGTCTGGTTTTTAATGATTAACTCAACTGAATCCTGTTAAAGGGGAATCCAGGAGGACCAGGATTAGCAGGTCAGCCAGGGCACCCCGGCATGCCAGGCCTGAAGGGCAACAAGGTATTATTTTAATTTGCTGATTAGAAACACTGTCTTGGTTATGGTCACACACTCATGTTTTTCTGCTGTTTGTGCACACATCACGTGGACTCAATTAATGAATTTTCATATGTGCGACTTCGAAATGTGGTTATAGATCAAATACAGTCTGATCTTTGTCAGCATAACCTCAGGCTGCATAGTCAGATCAGAATTCAAATGACTTGTCCCTTGCTGTAGATTGACTTTTTATCGTATCTCTTTACCAGTGGGAGTCACTCAGACACTATAAAAGAGCTCAGTTACACACACACACACACACACACACATGCGCGCAAGGATTAAAATTCAACATGCATACGAGTGCACCGAACACATGAATCAAACAATTAACATAATGATTAAACTCCGGCAACAATTATTGCTTATTAAAACTACCTGACATGACTTATTTTTCAGAATTAATGTTTGGAATTGACAGCTTTTACTTAAAATGGACTATTTTCAATGTGTGCCATTAATAGATTTCCACACACACCTAACACTACTGTTATTATTCATTTGACTACATTCAGGATCATGACCAGTTTACAATGGAATCTAATATTAGTCATATTTTTGTTAAAACGTGAGGAGACAAACAAAAAAACAAAGCTAAGACAAAAATCTGAGAGTAGCAGTGTGAACACAACCAAAAATGACATATTCTTCTAGTTTTATTCTTTATCAATCATTTTGTGAGTCATCGCACCATGTAGGGTGTGTTTTTAACCTTTAACATGATTGTCCTGACCTGTTTTTCCTACAGGGACAAAGAGGAAACCCAGGAGAAAGAGGCGAGGGGGTAAGGTTGTGACAGAAATACAGCTCCGTAAAACAATAATTCACACAAGCAGACATGACTGTGACTGTTGTGCAAATCAAATTAAAATACATAATATAATAATACACAGTAATACATAACAATAAATATATTGCATTGCAACTCATGACCATTACACTGATACCTACTGCGTTATGACAATTTATGACAATTTTAACATATTTCAACCATATTTTTTTAATGCACTGTAATGTTATCTAAGTACGACAGTGGTTTTAGGGTCACTGATTTCATGAAATCAATCTAACTCATTCATTCATTCATTCATCAGGGAATGAGGGGTGAAAAAGGAGAGATTGGACGACCAGGGGAACATGTGAGTCTCACTTGATTTATTTTGCAGCAGGGGTTTAAAGCAATTATAACTATTTCATTTTAGTGTTTTCTTTGGGCAAATCCACCATTCCATATTTTGTTTTTAGTTTACCTGTTCCATTATGTGCACTAAATATCATTTAATTGGATTTGTGTTTCCACACCACAAACAGAAGCCCAGGGCCAGTTCCTACACTGTGGGATAATAAAGTGTATCTTAACTGCTCATACTTTTATGTTTATTTTAGCAAAACTTAACATCATACAGTATGTAACTTGTTGTCAGTGAAAACCATTAATCAAATAAAATGTTACTGTTTATTTAAATCAATCAATCGAAGATGTGTTTTGTGTCATAGTCCAACCTTCTTTAATGTAATAACGTTAAAACACATATATACACACCATATGTGTTGTATATGTTTTCTTAGACACTGCAGAATAGGACAACAGGGTTCATAAAAATTGATAGGAGCTTAAGAAGAATCACACATTGATGTGGATGGCGCCACCATGTGGCAAGTTAAGAAACTTTTGAAAATGTCAGTAATGTCAAGTGAAATTTGACTTTTTTTTTTCTTAAGTGCCACAGTATTTCATTGCAAATTATTTTACACTGATCATTAATTATATGTTCTATTAAGTTTCCAGTGATTATTAGGTAATACATACTTTTGGTTATATAGATTATGATGTTTTTCAAGATGAGTATCTGCCTTTAGGTAACAAACCTAAAGGCAGATTAACTGATTAATTAGTTAGTATAATCATTTTCATCTACTCATAATTAAAATAATTAGCAGGGAAAACATTCATTAGTCTATGTGTAACTAATTTACACAAAAGGCGAAAAGAACTGTTTGAAAGAAGATATAACTGAATAATTTGCATCACATTTTTACTTGCTTTTCTCTTTCTTGCAAACTTATTCTAAAGATGTTTCATGTGGTGTTTTATGCTGGCTTTGTTTAACTCAGCTTGTTGCCAGTTTCTTGAAGGCTTGACATATTTCCACATAAATTCTTGAACACACTGTGCTGATGTATCTCCAATAATATGTACGATACAGTACAGGCTTAAGTGCAGTGTATTTTTAAAGACTGATCCTGATTATGATTATGATTGGCAGGGTTTGACTGGTCTGACTGGACTAAAAGGAGAGGTATGTATATACTGTATATATATATATATATATATATATATATATATATATATATATATATATATATATATATATATATAATGCACTATCATAAACACCTTGGTTTATTTCCTTACTTGCTTCATTGCTAACAGCAGGTTTGTATTTTTGCCAGAAAGGGACATCAGGGGATCCAGGGCAGAGGGGTCAAGATGGTCTGATGGGACTCCCTGGACAGCCGGGTCACACAGGCCCAGCCGGCCCCCGAGGGCTCCAGGGGGACCTCGGTCCTCCTGGTCCACCTGGACCTGAAGGAAGAGCTGTATGTGCGACATGTGCTCTGAAATGTCCTTGTCATAATGTAAACAGCATATCTGATGTTAGATAAGAGTATGGGTATTCACTCTATATGAATACATTTTCTTTTCAGGGAAATGAAATGTCAGATATGCACATTCGACAAATTTGCAGAGAGATTCTTCAGGGTGAGTATTTTTTCAGAATAACAGATCTTGTGTTTTGTGTTTTTATCACACATCAGTAATGAGATTAGTTAATCCTTTATCAGTTCCACTGTGGGAAAGATTGCATTGTTTCTGTGGCATAGGGATAGTAGGATTAAAAGTAAGGATTAAAGTCAGAAGTTATAAAGTAAAAACAATAACATTTGAAAATAAATAATTAAATAAATATGACGTAATTCTCAGAAATGGTTTTAGTGATGGTACAGAAAATGTATGTAAAATGGCAAGTTATGGATAATTGCAGGTCTTGGCTCATACTGACGACCATATACACTGTTAATACGTGCACACTGTAAGAAGATGATTGTTTTGTCAATGATCCCAGCTGAGCTGCCGATGCTGTTGCTGAGCAACCAGCAGAGTAGTTGCACTAATTGCCACAGCCAACCTGGATCTCCAGGTCCACCGGGTCCCATCGGTCCTCAGGGACTCAGAGGTCTGCCTGGATTTAGCGGCACCAGGGGACAGCCGGGCCACCCTGGTAGACCAGGACACCCTGGTGTTCATGGGCTCAAAGGTAAAAGGTCACCAGTGTGTGTTATTACTGCCACTGTATGGGATGTTATAATAAGGAAACTGCTTTTACAGGAGAGCCGGGTCTGAAGGGTGAGAAGGGGAGCTATGGTCGAAGTTCAGTTGGAGACCCAGGACCACCTGGGCCACCAGGTACATGATTTTAACTCTTGATTCACACATATATCCATAAATACACAAAAACAAGTGGAAACAACTGTGCAAAGGAAAAAAACTGTTTCAAATTAAAGGTTCAGTGTGTAATGGGTAATAACATGTAGTGGTGTAGTTGTCTATCTGAATCCCCCTGACTCATCTTCTGCTATGAACAACACAAAGGGCCTTCATCAGGGCCATGTTTAGTCTGTGTGTTCTAGGCTTTTTATTTGAGTGTTTAGTAGAACAGAATGGGAGCAGTAATAAACCTTCAAGTTGTCATCAAACACTTCTGAGCTACTGCAGACCCACTCAGAGCCAGAACACAGTGGATTCAATGGAGTGGACAGGTTCCCTTTAAGATATGAATGATTTGTTCTATGAGTTAGAAAAAAAAAACAAAACCTGTGACCCTGATGAGGATAAAGTGGGTTCAGACGACGAGAGGAAAAATGAAAAGATAATTGTAAATGCTGAATTACATTTCTGGACTTAAATTATTTAACATACTGAACCTTTAATATAAGTAAGTAAGTGATGTCCTTTTAATTCTATCATTGCTTGGTATTTCTATCTTCCCAGGCCCAGTAGGTCTCCAGGGCTACAGTAAACCAGGTCCTCCAGGTAATCCTGGTCCCCCTGGTCTAGATGGAGCAGAGGGTAAAAGTGGTAATCCTGGCATCCCTGGCCAACCTGGGGTGTGTGATCCATCCATGTGCTATGGTAGCATGATGAGGAGAGATCCTTATAGCAAAGGGCCAAACTATTGACGTCAGTCCGTGTCAGTGAAGGCACCAGTGTAGAGCTGATGTGGAACAAACAGCCATTCTCAGGAAGATCTCATCTTTACACTTTCTCTGTCACAGAAACAAACGGACCTCTTCAAACATGCAGTCGTCACCTACATCAAAATCACATTTTACCTGTTGTGATTCTGTCGTAATAATTGGCTGGAACGTATGTGGTTTAGACCTCTCTTTTGGGACGGGGTAGTTGGTACGTTTTCTCACATTGCCCTCTGGTGTTGCTTCATTGCACATATTCACTCCACATTGGGAAGATGCTACATGTGTTCATTTAAAACACAACTTAGAATACAGTAACTCCTTCATTATATGTTGAGTGAATGATTTCAGCATAAATTATACCTAAACAAAACTATGAGATTATGATTATGAGTGGCTGTCAGTCCATCTTCACTTCAAGCACTTAACTCACCAAGTGCATATAATGTATGATTCGAAACTGAATTAATAGGACGGTGTTACATAATTCCCTCCCTATCATAATACTCCATCATTCACATATGAGTTTATTCCATTTAGGAAATACAATGTTTTTAAATGTCACAAGAACATGCTGACATTTTGGTTTGAAACAATGTCACGTATGTTCCCAAAGCTTATACTTTAATTACTGTAGCAGGTATTTTATTATTGTTATTTATGAACTGTGTATTTTAACAGTGATGTGTTTAAAACAGCTTTTGTAATTTTATTATTTTTGTTATTGAGTTTTTTTTGTATGGAATTGTTTTTTTTTTTTCACTAGAATTAAAACATCTTAATAATTTGTGAAATTCTATGTTTATTTCATGACTGTATCCTGTTTAGTAGTGTGTCTCATCTTTACCTGGAAGCGTTGTATATGTTATTTTGTGAGCAGCGATTTTGACAGCAACATCAAAAAATGGAAGAGTGAAGTCCGGAATAATAATCTAATAAAAAGAAGAAGATATCCTCACCTGAACCCTCCACATCCTTACTGAACTGAGTATGGCACCAAATACACACTTCCTGTTGTATGTCAGAGAGAGAGAGGAATTATTATTATTATTATTATTATTATTATACAGAAGCATGGGAGTAACATTGTGTATAGACACTATGGATGTGCCCATACCAATATTTGGATGATTCTAAAATGGATGGGAAATTACATGACTGTATTTTCTGGACTATAAGGTGAACTTAAAACACCTCAGTGCATTTTGGTTGTGCTTAGTGAATGAGAATTTTGACTTTTTATCTAATAATTTAGACTTTTTTTGTCATAATTTTGACTTTTTATCTCATAATTTTAACTTTTTCTCTCATAATTTTGACTTTTTATCTCAAAATGTTGACTTTTTTCTCATAATTCTTACTTTTTATCTCATAATTTTGACTTTTTCTCTCATAATTTTGACTTTTTATCTCAAAATGTTGACTTTTTTCTCATAATTCTTACTTTTTATCTCATAATTTTGACTTTTTTTTATCTCAAAATCTTCACGTTTTATCTCATAATTTTCACTTTTTATCTCGTGATTTTCACTTTTTTTCTCATGATTTTCAACTTTAATATCACAATTTTCCATTTTTATCTCATAATTGTCACTTTTTAGATGTTATTTTAATTATTTTAGCCCTGTTCTTATTGATTTATTTATTATTACTGTCTCTTTCGAGGAAGTCGTCCAATGATGTCCCCACCAATATCAACATCATCATTCCTCCCATGTACAGAAGTGTTATTGCACTGCACACTTGATGGCGCTATGGGGCAACATCTCACAGCATGACTACAATTCATCTATGAAAGAGTGAAGCCTCTTTTTTTTTTTTTTTTCATTTTGGACAGTAGCCACCCATCACATGGAAACTTCTGGCTGTTTATGTTTTTAATTATCTCCACTTTAACATATAGTTTACACACCACCATGTGAAGAGACCTCTCAACAGTTACACTTTATTTTCAATCTAATCCACTCAGGAATCATTTTTGAATGATTCATATAATTAGATCAGATTGAACTCATAACCTATAGAGACATGTGGTGGACTGTGGTTGTTATTGAATTTGTATAAAACTCAATGTTTGTGGTATTTTTCTCTCTTGTGGTATCACATTACTCCATCTTCCAGGTTCAATTGTATTTGAGTTTTTATTTTTCCTAGTGCAGATGCATTTTCTTTATTATTTGAAGTTACATTAGACTATATCCTACCCCAGTAGGTCATTTTAATATCCATTTTAAAAAAAAAAAGGGGGTCATTGTTGTTATGGAGCTCTGTGCTACAGTATAAACAGGAGGACTTCAATAACTAGAAGTGATTAAAAGCCTCTGTCATTATTCTTTCACTCGTTAAGACGGCCTCTCGGATTTCAAGTGTCTCCTTTTACACTCCTGAGCCGCCACATTCATCATGGGACTGGCTTAAATTTTATTGCGGCTGCAAGAGGTGGATGCAAAAACAAAAGTTTAGTGTGGGATGGACTCAGAGGGCAACTAACCCCAATGCACTCTTAGAAAAAAGAAAAAAAAAGGAAAAAAATAATATAATATGCGAGCTGGGACATGAATCGAGAAGTTTTCTGTGCATATTTTTGACACAGTTGAACACTTTTCATCCACTGGAAACTCCGGGTTATCCCACGACGTTATGGGCGTAGGCTATTATACCTACGTGTTGTTTTTTTTTTTTTTTTTTTTTTTTCATCACAGAGGAGTAAGGTGAGGGACGGGGTCAAAACTCAATAAATACTTGGTGCAGCAGGGACTTTGGATGGACCCCGGAGGAGGAAATACTGCAGGAGGAACCAACCAGGAGCAGTTGTATAAAGGAGAAGAGCCGCGACTTTTATTATTACAAGTTAATCCCTCATTTTTGCAGGGGCTGACTGTTCCCCTTCACCAACAGTGGAAGCTGTGGTGCGTGTTTTTTTTTTTTTTTTTTTTTTTGGGGGGGGGGGGGTGCTCATATGGGAAACCTATGATCCGTATTGGCAGAGATGTAACTTATTTAATCTGTGCAAAGAATGCGATGTAGTTTCATTTCCATACCTCATAGTGAGTTATTGGTCAAGATGACAGCTCTTACACCTTTGCACCGTACTGTATTTGGACTCGCGTGGAGCTGCTTGAGTTTTCTCTCGTGCGCGCATTGTGGCTTAAGTGACAACCATGTGCACTCCAGTTTTATTTACAGGAGGTTGCGCAATCATGAGCGTCGAGAAATCCAAAGAGAGATTCTATCCATCCTGGGTCTACCTCACCGTCCCAGGCCTTTTTCTCCGGGGAAACAGGCGTCTTCTGCACCGTTGTTCATGCTCGACCTGTATAACGCCATGTCCGTGGAGGAGGAGGAGGGAGCAGCACAGCAGGGCGCAGGAAGGGGCTACAGTGCCAAGGCTCAAGGGCACTCCAGGAAAGGTTATTACAGTCCCCAGTATGCCGGTTATTCCCGTGTGGCACAGCCTTACCGAGCGGCCCCCCTGTTAGGCCACAGCCCTGCACTCTCCACTGCACAAGACACCAACTTTCTGAATGATGCTGACATGGTTATGAGTTTTGTTAATTTAGGTAAGTGGCATCACAGTGGGTTTTTCCCATTAGTTAAAATTCATTCTTAACTAAAGGGTTAATGTCAGTGGCATTTTAAACTACTATTTCAATGTAATATGGTGGAAAAAGTCATTATTAATTATTTGTTTTTTTCCCACTTTCTAAATACACTTTTACAAGATAATTTAAAAAAATCTTTCCTCCTGCTCAGTTTAGTTGAAATGGGGTTGAAAAAATGTAGGGTTGAAAGGGTTAGTATATTGTAATTGTAATTGTTTTTCATGACTTGGCCCCAAAAAAATGTGACAAGTAAATGATCTGTAATTAATATTTTAGATATTCTTCTTAATCCTCTTAAAGAAAATGTGTTCCTATTGTTACTTGGCACATGTCAACTCCCCTCACTTTGTTTCAAGGTTAATGTTCTACAGTTTTAAAACCAGTTCCTGATTCAATCCTATCCTTTAAAGAATAGTTTTACAAATAGTTGAATTATCTGCATTTAACAACATCACTCCTAATACAATGATCTTATCAATTGGAGCTGCTTTCTATTAAAAAACAACAACAGCTGATCTGTACTGTATAATGACTATTTGTTCAGTAGCTGTGACCCTTGACCCGGCAGTTCAGAGTAACTTATCAGATGACTGTCTGACCTTGAGAAAATTAGTTTAAATTATTTCCTGTTGTTAAAAGGGGAGTCATATTGACTAATGCCTGAACTTCATGAGGATTTCATCACTAACAAAACCAGTAGCTTCTGCTCTGTATATTGCAGTTTTGTATAATTTAAACAGACTATTATGATGTCACATTTAATATCGGCCTGTAGTATAAATTTAATTCTATAATGGAGCTATAATTGGTTTGAAACTGCTCATTAAAAATCCAATGCTAAAGATTGATAGATTTATTTATTTTTTTTGTATAAATTGTATTACATTTAAAAAATTAATTTCTATAAGCTCAGAGGTATAATCTCTCACCTTCGCCTCAGCCATCTGTTTCCACTTACCACCATACCAGGGCATGTACACTGTCAGCCTTGAAAGCTCTGCTCGCGTTCTGGGGACTGTCAGTGAAGTGTTCAATGGGGCTCTGTCTTTATTACAGTACAGTCAAATATAGCTACTGAGCTGGACTGTTTTAGAAATGCCTATGTGGCATTTTATTTGATATCCTTTCTGTAACTATTTGAACTTTTCTCTTTTAAACACATACAGTACCAACTATTGAACATTATAAATTATACACGACAAAGACATAACAATGAAACACTTGACATTTATTCATTCAGATAAGCTGTGTTCAGTGTCTTTATAAGCTCATCCAGTTAATACGCAACGCATCAACAATGCATGGGCTCAACCTTACCAGGCATTAAACTCATTATTATTTAATGTTTGACCATTTGAGAGTTAAATGTGGCATATACTCAGTGGCACTTCTGCTTCACATTACTGCCTGTGGCTAATTTAATGGAACACGCTCAGTGGGTAAAAGTCAGACCTGACCTCTGACCTGTTTGTGCTAAGTAACCACAGGCGTTCTCTCTCGATAAAATATCAGGGAAATGCACTGCATGATATCACCACAGATGTCAGAAAGCCCCATGACCTTAGCCACATGCCTCTTCTCTGCGACTAAGCAGGGGTGTGAGACTGTTGGCGGTAACTTTTCGGTTTGCAATATCATAGTACGCGTTTGGTGTAATACCGACAAAAAAAAAAAAAAAAAAGTCTAGCCCTTTAATTGGATTTAAAATATTTGTGGTGTGGTGTGAGGATTAATTCTACTCGCTTTAAAACATGTATTACAACACACATGGCAGAAAAGCGGCCACTTTGAAAATCAATATATATTTCATGTCAGTCATTACGTTAGAATAATAAACTTTTGAAGGTAAGAGTCACTAAACACCCTTTGCCCATTGTTTGAAACCTACAGGAGGTCACGATGAGGTCAGAAATGAGGTCAGGGTGGACGCTCAGATGACGTTGAAGAATCCTGTCTGGTCTTTTCTCTCACTTGAGGAGCGGACGAAAGTGTCTTTAATTGAAATCAGCCTGTTTTTCTTAACTGACAGCCCATTCATCATGGCCAGAGAATGCAGTTAGGCACACAGTAGAGGGCCTGTCTGGGAACTGCTACCTGTATTCAGTTGACTGATTTAATGAACTGGAAAGTGCTTTTGTTGGTAGTCAAAATGTTTGGATTGGACCTGGAATGTAAAAGAAGATGTGATAAATTACTCTTTTTTTTTTTGCACATTAATTCAGACATATTTTCTTTTTTTTTTTTTTTTTTTTTTACCAATGCACACAGAAGTTCAGGAGGTGAAGTCATATTTTTTTGATGGTTGTATGCTCTGTTGCCAGTAAAAATGAAATTCTTCATAACATATTTTCTTTTCCAGTGGAGAAAGATAAAGATTTTTCTCACCAACGAAGACACTACAAGGAATTCCGTTTTGATCTGACTCAGATCCCAGATGGAGAAGCAGTGACTGCTGCCGAGTTTCGAATCTATAAGGACCGAAGCCATTCCCGCTATGAAAATACAACTTTGAAAGTGACTATATATCAAGTCATTAAGGAATATCAAAACAGGTACGTTTCTAATCATTTAACACAGAAGTAATCTCATGTTATACAGTCAGAGAAAAAAATATTAGACCATCCTTGTTTTCTTCAATTTCTTGGTCATTTTAATACATGGTACGACTAAAGGTTTTGTACAAATATAATAATAACAACAAAAATAGCTCATAAGCTTTTGATTTCAGAGCTTATATCTGACCATTTTCCAGGGTTTACTTTATAATAACCAAAAACAACTTCAGTTCTTTCATCAGTATCTATGGCATTGTACAGTACTGACAAAAACAGTGCTTTTAGACGTTCCATGTTTTCCTTTCTGTTTTAATCACACAGCAGTTAGTACTGTACTCTATTACTGTATTACATAGCCATTATTTTTGATCTTTTGGTCTTTTTTTTGACTGTATAATCTTTTTTTAAAAACTGAATCATGAAATAACACCAGTCTGTTTCTATTGCAAATTGATGTAAAGTTAAATAAAACTTGTTACTTAAATAATACAAATTTCCCTCCCATGTTACAGTATGATAATGATACAGAGTTTATTAAAGTAAATGGTGTATTGTCCCGCATGACTTAAACTGTCCACTCGACAGAACGGCCCTCTATCTCCAACCCTGCTCTACTTCATTCTCACCATGTCTGCCTTACAAATATAGTTCTCGGATAAAGAGAAGTCCATTAGCAAGGTGGCCACTTATGAAGCTCTGAAGGTCCATCAGTTATCACTCGTCTTGTGTTGCCTGCCAAACTGGCCGCGTCCCAGATGAAACCATGAGGGCCCTTATTAGGGGGCGGGGGCTCCCTTGGGTCCCCCTGTGGTCACTGTTATGCCCACCACCTGCCTGTCTTAACAATATCCCGGAAGTTTAAACCATGACATAGTTGAATACACAAGGGTGCACTTAAAAGTGGGCCCACATTTGCTTGCCAAAAATGTGTGTGGGTGATTGAAGGGGAGATATGGCCCTCGTGGGTTTTGAAAAGGTCCAAGTCAATGGGTCTCTGCCATCTTAAAGGGGAAGACTGTTCAGTTTAAGCCTTCACATGTGTTTTTATTGGCAGAAGTGTGTGGTGTGTGTGTTCAAGTTTGTCTTCAAAAGCTCAAACAATTATCTTTCAGTGCTAGGAGGGTTTAGACACAATATTGAAATATGTGACTGTGAGACAGACAATATAGAAATTGACAGAGAAATGACTGAAATAGCACAAGATTTTTTATTTTTTTATTTATTTTTTTTACTCTGAACTTCAAAGCCATGATGAATTCATAATATATGAGAGCTACAGTGTGGAAGCCATACGTTTTGGGTTTTTTTTCTCCTCTTTTTTTATGTTTTAACAGAACTATTGACATATATGTATGTGTAAAATTGTCTCAAGATGTACGGCTTAGGTCGTTAAATGTTGTCCACTGAAACCACTTTGTTAGGGTTAAGGGTTTTAGTAATGGCTCTTTTATTTTTCTGTTGGTATGAGAGAGAATTTAATGTAAACATGCTGCTGTTATATACGTTCACTGCAATGAGAGACTAGTTGCTTTTCCATTCATCCTCAAGTTGTGCAAATATAACTTTAAAAAATTTAAATTAATATGTACCAAATGGAAAAAAAATGACAATTTTAACAAAACCCTTGTTTTTCAATTAGACGTTTTTACAGTTGGAAGATGTGGTTTTTTTGTTTGTTTGTTTTTAGGGGGAGCATATAGCAAATGATATATTATGCAAAACTGCAATGGAAACACATTTTTTTCCACAGTTACAGTCAGGTCAGTTAAAAAAACTGGATGATGATAGACGTTACAACAAGCAAAGAAGATTTTTAACACACCAGGAAATCCAGTTATTTCTAAATGTAGTAGGAGATAGAGGGGTAATATTTAATAATATTGACTATATTTGTAAAGAAACATGATATTTAGGTTCCTCACTATGTTTATGGACAGTGTCACAAAATCATCGCTTTTGTGATTTAATGTAAAAAACGACATTACTTACTTCTTTTTTGTTTTGTTTTTTCTTGACATTTAGTAAATATCAGTAAGGTTTTACACACATATCCACCAGAAAAAGCAACTACTGTTAGTTATTTCCTAGAAAGCAAAACAAAAAACATATTTAATGTCTTCTGAATGGTTTAGAATTAAAAAGGCAAATTTACTATAGTTATATCTCACCATGCTTTACATCTAAAACAAAGAAATGCAACAAAACCAGCTTTTACGTTTGCATAATTATTAAAACAGGTACTGATTATTATTACAATTGTTTAATAATTAATCATTGTCTGAGGCCAAAGCTGAGCTAGAAATGCTTTTTTCCACCATTTCATTTTCCATTCATTTACCACTGAAGACACCTCACTAATAGTGTTTAGTGGCATCATTTGGTTGACAGCACAGGTGTCAAACATGTGGCCTAGTGGCCAAAAGTGGCCCACCAAAGGGTCCAGTCTGGCCCAAGGGATGAATTTGTAAAATGCTAAATATTACACTGAGGATATTACATACATTATAATATCCACAGTTCCATATGAACAGCCAAGGAAGTTAAAATCAATTTAGGTCAATTCAATCTAAAGTGGATGAAATGAGTAAAATACTATCATAATAACCTAGAAATAATGGAAACCAACCTAAACCAAATTTTACTTTTTGTTTTAGTGTAAAAAAAAGACTAGCCTTTTACAAAAAAAATGGGAATAACTTTAAATGTAGGTGGAATTTTCCCAATATTTAACCTGTTACTAAATGTTGTGTATATTTGTTGATCTACTGTAATCTGTAAGTAGTGATGCACATGTATAATAAATCAACTAAAGCATAATATAATCAACATTGCACTTATTTTTTCTTAATAATTTGCAGGTTGTTCATATTTGTTCATGTTATGTTCAAGTACAGTTTGTAGATGTAACCATTTTTATTGCAGAAATTTGCTTTTTTTTTCACTCAAAAACACAGAAAACTTTGGTGTTGACATTATTTTATGAAAGTTTTCCTACTATTTAAATCATTTTACTTCATATCATATTAGGCTGTATGTGGCCCCTGAACTAAAATGACTTTGACACCTCTGGTCTACACACTGGAAACCTAAATAAGTTAGCAGAACTCAAAAATTTAAGCCAATCGATTGCCTCAATTATTTTAAGTTGATGAAACTTAAAAAATATAAGTTTCCAGAACTTAAAATGTAGATGCTTATTAAAGTATACTTCAATTAAAACATTACTTATTAACTTAGTATTGTAAGGTTCTGTCAGTCCTACTGGGAGACTAAGGCCGGGTTCAGTGTCTTTGTCCAAAGACACTTGGACATGTGGACAGACAGAGCCGGGACGTTAACCTCTGACCTTTCAGTCATCTACTATATCAGTTTTTGTTTTTTGTTTTTTTCAATCATCTTTAATTGAAACAATAGAAATAACAGTACAATATCATTCTCAGCATTTAATGACTTAATTCCACTCAGTTTTACCTTATTTTTGTTAAGTTATGTTCACTTATATCCACAATAGTTCCCCTTAATAAAAAAAAAAAAATTTGTTGGAAGTACTTAAAAAGAAGAACATGTTACAGCAATTAAATATATTTGAGTTAGTAATACTTTGAGTATTCACACCTTATTATTCTGAACATTTGGGTTTACAGTGCAGCATGTGAGGCTTGTCTAAAAGGAAAACGTACCTTTATCAATGTGTCTACCCACTTCACCTCATTCTTTGTGGAACAGTACATCCTGAAAAACCATAGATTAAGCAGCGATATTCTTTTGAATGTAGCTTTAAGAGAGAGAGCGGGTTGACTTCTTAAATACACAAGCTCAATTATCACAGGATACATGTTTAATACTATAGGAAGTGAAGTTATGCCACTCATAAGGGTTGAACTCCTGTGGAATTTAATGTGGGTTTGAGTTACATTACACCTGTAATAAACACATGAATAATTTCTGAATTATTAGGTCCACATGGAAAATGTTTTTTTTTTTTTTTCTCCCTCTGACCAGTAAAACACAGACACGAAAACTGAACAGACCCAGCCTTATCTGATCTACCACTTGAAAGGAATCCAATGCAAATTGTGAGGCAGAGCTTTTTAAAGTCACGGTTGATTGATGCCTTATGTCAAGTTCATGTGAAAAATATACCAATGCTGATATAAACAACTCATAACTTCTGAAATGTTTTGCCCATAAAACTGTTTAAAAGTCACAGCCTCCGTAACGACAACAACAACAATTTCTTTTATCTACAATACATAAGTGACATTTCTTTTATACAGTGACTCTGTGAATTCCAAAAGACCGCCTGGTTTGGTTAAAAAGAAAAAAGGGGTAAACAAAAAAACAAAAAACAAAAAAAGTTAAATACCTCCTATTTGAAACATGCGTACTGTATTTCCCAGAAAAACCTGTTTCTTTTACAATTTTAAAAAAAGCAAATGACATCCTTTCCATAATGCATGAAGCTTTTTCAAACAAACTTTGCATTCTTAGTTAAAGTCTCGACTCAGGAACTTTTTGAACTACTAACTTTGTTTGTTGTATAAAAAGTCTTCTAGCAAATCTAAATAAAATAAAATGAGCTACAAATGTAATGAATATTCACGCTGGTATGATATGATTCAAGCTTTTGTTCATCATTTCTGTGGTTTATTTAACATCTGCATGCGTTCTCTTACTGTCAGAGATGCAGAGACATTCTTGCTCGATTCCAAAAAGGTCCAGGCATCAGATGGAGGTTGGCTTGTCTTTGACATCACAGCCACGAGTAACCATTGGGTGATGAATCCACAGCAGAACCTGGGCCTGCAGCTGTGTGTGGAGACTGTAGATGGCAAGTGAAGCTGGGATTTTCCCATTATAAATCTGTTTTTTTTTTTTTTTTTTGTATGTTTTTTTAAACAATCTAACATATCTGCATTATACAAAAAAAATACAAACTTAAATATGACATGTATATCTAATACTAAGCAAAGAAAAATAAAAAATTAACAACTGGTCTAATCTTTGTATTTGAAAAGATGCTCTTGACGTTTAATTTTAAAAACTAATGTTTCCACTTCTTACTTGTCAAGGTAATTTAACTTTGTAATGAAAGAAGTGTGTTCATTATTTACCTAAAGGACGAAGCATCAACATAAAATCTGCTGGAATCATTGGAAGAAACGGGCCCCAGTCCAAACAGCCGTTCCTGGTTGCGTTCTTCAAGGCCAGTGGAGTGTTGCTTCGCTCAGTCAGAGCTGCTGGTGGGAAAAAAAAGAACCACAATCGCAATAAATCTACCAATCAGCAAGAGTCATCTCGGGCGCCAAAAAGCGGAGGTAGTTGCATTTTTGACGTGTAATTAACATGCTCTTACGTCTCTAAAGCTTTTTGTTTCATTTGTTTAACTCTAATGATTGTTTTCTTCTGACTAATATGTTAGTAATACTGGGAATACATGTTAATTATTAGGGTTTTATTTACTGTGATGTTGGGAGATGTAATGAACACATCAGCCTCAATGGGACATTTTCAAGGCTCCCTCCTGATGAAAAAAAAAAGGACTTGAAATCTGTTTTTCTACATCGAGTCATGTTAAATTTCCCTATTATTATTGTGAATATATGAGTACTGAGAGAAAACAGGAAGTGTGATTGATTATACTGTTAAAAAATTAGGATTAGTATTAATTATTTCAATTAAGGGTATGTTTTACAGTGTTTTATACCTGTGTTAAATAGTGCATTTAACACAGTAACGCTACTTTGAAAATGCTATTTTTTTTATTTTTATTTATGAGGCATCTATTTCATTTTTCAGATTATAACACAAGTGAACAGAAGCAAGCGTGCAAGAAACATGAACTTTACGTCAGCTTTCGAGACTTGGGTTGGCAGGTAATTCTAATAATTTAACCTTTAAACTGTCGATTCTGTGAATAAATAACAATAAAACAAACACACACAACCAGACCAACAAATGATCATTGTTTCATTTTTCATTCATTTATTTGTTCCATTCATGAAAACCTTGTCAATGCACAAGAACACTTTTACATTTTGACATGAATAGAAGAAATTGTTAGATATTTTTTTCTGCCCCTTTTTTTTTTTTTTTTTTTTTTTTTTTAAACAAATACACAAACAAAAGAGGCTAATTGTTTTGTTTTTGTCAAGGATTGGATCATTGCTCCTGAAGGCTATGCTGCTTTTTATTGTGACGGCGAATGCTCGTTTCCTCTCAACGCACACATGAACGCAACTAATCACGCAATTGTCCAAACCTTGGTAAGCATTTTAAGACCATGTTGCATAATGTAATAAAATCCTGTTATAAGCTACCATAATGTTCCTAGCAGTTATAATTCATCTGAAACTCACTGCTTTTTGCACCTCTTTATGCTTTCATTTATAGGTCCATTTAATGTTTCCTGACAATGTGCCAAAGCCATGCTGTGCTCCAACCAAGCTGAACGCAATTTCAGTCCTTTACTTTGATGACAGCTCAAACGTTATCCTTAAGAAGTATAGAAATATGGTAGTTAGATCTTGTGGTTGCCATTAGTGTGCAGGCTAACTTTAATTTATACTGTTTCGCTGGAAAACACATCTGCTGTAGGTGTGATATGATGTACAGTATTATGTATATAAAGTTTTATTACCTAATTTATTTTCCTTTTTTTTTTTTTTTTTTTTTTAATAGCACTGAATATTGTGGTATTTAAATTAATAGTATATATGTTGGGTTTACTTTATGTCAGTTATCACTTAATTTTACGTCCAATGGCATATATTCCCTTCTAGTTATGTTCTTATACGATAGTAAAGTATTCACTGGAGTCATTATGATAAATACGACCGCTTCCCCTTTAGCCTGTATTATGAAATGTGCTCCCAGTTAAAGTATACCATAAGGTCAGTGAATGATAATTTTATTTTCCAGTGATTCTTTTTTTTTTTTTTTTTTTTTTTAAATATACCAGAGCTGTGTTTTGCCACAAAATCTGAATTTTATTAACAAAGGAAACCTCAAATGATTCAATGACAACTGCCATCGCTTTCTAAACAGGCTGTTGGAAACACTGTACATCAAATTGGATTAGATGGGGAGAAAATAGCGAGTGTTCTTTAATATAAACCAAACTGTCTAAAGTTATTTTCAAGCTGTCACCATCTTTCAGCACTGATACCATTTCACCTTTTTCATGCCAGCTCTTTTCTCCGCCTGTGAAAATGTTCTCAGAAGACGATTGCAGTATGTCAGGCTGAAATAAAACACTTATAATGTTTAGTGTTCACTTACGAATGCTTACAAGTAATGACATTTTAAACAATGTTTATGTAAAGCTCTTCCATAAACACTGTTTTTTTTTTGTTTTTTTTCTCTTCCTCTGTGGACTTTGCAATAGCTATTCCTAGTTTACATTTGGGGAAAATATATCTAAATGTAGAGTGTTGTGTATTTTAATAAAATTACCACTTCAAAATGTGTTTGCTTTGCCTTTTCTTGCTCCATTTATCACCTCAATCTTTATGCAGAAAAGCATTTAATCTTAACCCCCCCCCCCCCCCCCCCCCCTCTCTCTCTCTCTCTCTCCAGCTGTAATTCCTCTGACCTTTCAGATCCAACTTGCATTTCTGGAGATGTTTTACACACTCTCGCTCTTCTACTGTTGTAAATTTATAAATGTTTGACAAGTATGATATAAACTGGAGGTCCACCCATGGAGACTGCTGACGTGCTCTTAGGGAGAGGTAATGCAAGTGGTACAGTCAAAGTAGTAAAGCAGTGCTGACCTCCAATTCCAGCCCAAAACAGTGATTACTATGAAACTACAGCCAGTGAAAGAAAAGGTCCATCATTTTCTGAGCAAACCCTCCCAGATTATGGAGGAAAGATAACATCCATCAAATGATTTATGTGATGGGAACAGCACACCTCCGCTCACAGACGCTTTCTCCACACTTGCAAACAGTTGACTAGTGCTTTTCTCTCGGCTCATACTTCGCCCCCTTGGATATAAAATGGGGAACATGAACCCGAGCGCTCTTGAGTGTTGTTGCATTTCCTGTTCAGGTCAGAAAAAAGCAGGACTTCCAGAAAAGTGCGAGAGAATGTGTTATTTCCAGTGAAGTACTTTGGTTTCGCATTGGATTTTCAATGGCCTTGGAAATGTAGGGATTAGGTTTAGGATTAATATTTATTTACACAACTGTGTTGACCTTCCCCCGAACACAGGATATGTACTGTTGCACTTTTCTCCACCCACCCTCCCATTTTTATAACTTTTTTTTTTTACTCTGACATGGCAGAACATTGAGTGACTGTATTTCACTTAATTAAAAGCAGTGGCTGGCCTGCCCAGATGTTATGTGGGCTCCATCTAAAAGGAGTGTTGACATTCAGTGAATAGAAGTGGCCACCTGCTAACTTAACTCTTGGCTTGAGGGGTGATTTGCATTCCTGCGGCCTGTTGCCTGGCATGATTACTCCGAGCACTTCACAATCCCATCTACTGTTTAATATTGTGGATTCTTTCCAATTTAGCTGCGTTTCTTCCTTTTTCTATAACGCAGGAGCTGCTATGAATGAGCTCCTATTTGAGTTCTTAACGACATGGCTCTCTGAACAGTGACCTCCTGACCACATGAAAGGAAAGGGTAACAATTGGCATACTAAGGGCAGATTAATATAGTGGACCCTTCTCCTCTGAGACCCCCGTGGTCAGGAAAAGCATGCAGTGAGTCAGAGGTGCCTTGACATTTATCAGATCACCATCGGCCACTACTGAAACATACTCAAATAAGGTCACAACCTCCTGAAGAGCTTATTTTTTCATTAAGATTGTTGTTTTTTTTTTTATTGTTATTCATACATAATACACTTTGGTTTATGGACATATTTTGCTTAAAACACAGTTACATAAAGTGTTCTTTTAATTCTCTCGGCTTGATGGAGAAAACAGATGCTGGCGCTCCAGAACATGAAATGCATTTAGTAGAGACTGTATTGAAGTAACAGCTTGTCTGTCAGAAGCTGTGAACACTGGGTGAGTCAGTTTCAATTCTATCTACAGCTGAGAACAGAACATTTTACTTTAACAGCTCAAGAATTGTGATAAACTTTTATATGTGCGTTCATCCATGTCGTTGTATTCTAACCATGAATGTGAAACGTTCAAACTCATGGTTAATATAACGACATGGAATCTAAATTGTTTAATTACAACTGAATGTGTGATTTCTAACATTGCTTTTTTTTTTTTTTTTTAAATTTCATTACACATTTTTCAGATCAGACGGTCATGGATTTGTCATTGCTATTATCGCATTATTCTGAAATTCCATATCATCAAAAATAAAGAAGCTTTGAGAACTGAACTGTAAGGTGAGGTGAGGAATTATAAAATGAAACATTAGAAATTGCAACGGTCGAAAGGTATTTGCCAGTGTGGAAACTACTGGCTTTAACTGTAAACTAAAACCCTCACAGGCAGGACATGCTTTATTGATAAAGTCTGCAAAGGCTGCACAAGTAACAACACCCTGTTGTTGTCAGACCGACCACACGTACAGGGTAAGTGACTCATTTTTCACTTATAAAAAGTGTCCTAAAAGTGCACTGACTGCGATTGTATTGTAACAGGGTTTTTTTTTTCTTCTTTTTTGTTGTTTTTGTTTGTTCTATTTTTTTTCAATCTGTCTTCTTTGCTTGTAATATATATATAAAAAAAGAAGTTTTTGTCCAAGTATGCTACTAAATATGTATAAATATAATCTCTGTTGTAAAAGTTGGAAAAATCTGATAAATAAAATTGGGGGGGAAAAAAAGTACACATTTAGAGAAGTGACGCCTCCCCTTCCCTTCCATGTGCAAGTCTTTTAACTTCAAATGTAATTAGTTGCAGTATGACAAAGCATGCAGCAGTACAAACAACATGTTTTTTTGTTTGTTTCAAATTCTTTCATATTTCCCAGCCTATTAACAGTAATATTATATTAAATGATACTGATGTGTTTGTTTGTAATGTGCTGTTTAAAAGTCCATTTGTGTATCTAAGTATTTTATATGGTTTTTCATCTTTTTTAGTGTTGTAAATGACAACACCTATGTTAACACATAAACAAACGCAGTCAGTGGTCCATGAAAGCAACATTAGTGAATTATACACAAACACATTGGCTCACAGCCTCTATGTGTCAGACACTACAAAAGCACATTTACCACATTTATCCAACAGTTTCAGTTTCATGTACAACCACCTCAGGTCCTAAGCGATTACTTCAGTTATGTCTTCATGAAACCAATACAACTGCAAAACATAATAGTTATTGTTCATTTGCTTTAGTGATTCTTGGTTTCGTCAATTTACCTTCTGTTAACGAGATGACTTTTTCTCCCTGTGGCTCAGAGTTTATTTGCAGAGTGTCACCTTGCAGTCCATCCACAAGGCAAGTGAAATTGTATCTAATAAAAATGTTGTGCAGTTTACCTAATTCATCTCACCACATATGGTTCTCCTTATTTGTCTTCTGTGGGTGGGCTATGACTTCCATACAGCTCAATCAGTCCCTCTTGAAAAGGGAAACCATATGGGTCACATTTTTACATGTTGTTTGGTATGACAAGGCTGCAGTAGAACCAGTGAGGAATGTGTCCTCACAGAGGGCAATGCAGAAACACTGTTGTCTTTGCTTGTTATTAACATATGCACATTACCAGCTAACGTTAACAAAAGGAGAGTTTTTGGATTCTCAGAGTTTACAAGTGACTCTTGGTGAACTCAGCTGTCGACTCCTATTTCCATTAAAAGTGGCACCTGCCGCTATGTTTTTAAGACTTGTGTTTGTTTGGGTTTAACATATGCCTTAAAGAAGTGATATGTTGATTTTTTTTTAAATGTAATTATGCATTTAAAAACATTTTTCCTGTAGTCTACATAAACTGTAAATGCTCTGCTTGTATGTGAATTCTTCATTAATTCATTTCCACAGGTCCATCTTCAACACTATTTCTGAGTAATGACATGAGAAATGTTGTTTTAAGTGCTGCCCCTTTAAATACAAATGAGCCACTTCATACCTGACCCCCTCCAGGTTGTTGACTGTGCTGCTCTGTCCCCTTCAGCCACTTATATCTGCTTATATGCAACCAAACATCTGACTATTTTCTGTAATCGGCTCCAAGTTTGGATGTCTTGTCAGTATGGACTACGACCGCTGCTGCTGACAAACAATTATGTCATAGCTGCAGAAATGTGCAAATGTTGTGACATAACGAGACAAATTAAGAAGAAATTAAAACAGATTCTCTAAATCAACTTCATTTTTGCCAGAATGAATATAAAGATAGTTTTGCAGCATCTGGAAGGTTCATATTCAAACTATTTGAACTATTAGGTTCCATCCTAATACATCCACACTAATATCAAAGACTAATTCAAACTACAGTCTCCAAGGCCTTCGCCATCCCTCGCGACCGCCTCTCCATGCGACGTCCAAGTCAAATTTCAGTCAAATCGGTGTTCGTATGTCCGAACTACAGCCATTTTAATAAAAGCACATTTCTAGGGGGCGCTATAATACAAAATCTGAATATCTTTAGTTAAATTGATGTAGACCTGGGAGATAGACGTCTGTGTCAAATTTCAGCCAAATCGGTGTTTGTATGTCCGAACTGAAGAAAATTATGTAGCGGTAATTTTTCCCGAAATCTTCGCAACGTTTGCGACAGCGTAGCACAAAAATGATGCAACTTTTCCAAATAAATTTGATAACTTTTGAAGTCCCACTTGTCTAGATCCTGTTCACCAATTTTGAGCTCATTTGGCCCAATGACCAATGAGGAGATAGATAAATTCCAATGGCAGCGAAAAAGACGACTCAAAATTTTTCAAATTTCACTCCAAGATGGCGGACTTCCTGTTGGTTTATGGGCGTGGTCATTATTAGGTATTTTGTTCATCATCATATGATGAACACGTGTACCGATTTTCGTACCTCTAACTGCACTGGAGCGTGATCTGGCCTAATACAAACTATTTGACCTTTTCTAGGGGGCGCTGTAGACACATTTCTTTACTGACTTTTATGAAACCTATAAATACCTGCAATTTTTCACACTTCTGAGGTTTGTGCAAAATTTGGTGAGTTTTCATGCATGTTCAGGGGGTCAAATTAAAGCTCAAAGGGCTGAATCCGAACAAACTGGAAGCAGTATCAATAGGCCTTACGCCCGACGTGGTACGCGGCGAAGGCCTAATAATAGTAGGTTTAGGAAAATATGACCCCTTTGACCCATTTAGACCCACATGGCCAGTAGGGACTAAAACCATCTAATGATCTAAAATGTTTAATACCTGTTGATCCACTAATCCCATCAATACATGTAAATAATTGGTGTAAAAACGTATTTTGTAGTCATCAGATATGACCTGTTTGGACACACAGAGGCTCCATAGTAAATGTGGAAACATTCTCACAACATTGATTCACCAATAAAACTTGTGGAGATAAATGACAGTGGATGGACATGCTTGTTTTATACACAGTTACTGATATATATAGTATATATAAATACAATGTTGAATTTTCTCTATTTAATAATTGAGAACTGATTTAATAATTTAATCACCTTTGAATTTACTCTGACCTTTAATGATCATCAAAGTGACCAGCTGATTAAATAGAGGAAAATGGCTAATTATAGGGGATGACATAATAATAAATGGTGATAAATCACTTAACAAAGGTTAAATACAGACAACTACCACCTATGGAGATTTGAGTCTTTATGGGTTATAATAATGGACCAAATACACTGAAGTCATAAACACATTTTAATTTACTGTCTATTCCAAGAAAATTTCAAAGACTACATTTGATCGTATGTTTATAAAGATGTTTTATTCTCTCAGAAGATGTAACAGTAGATACTGACATAATAAGTATATGCCCTATTTTTTTCTGCATAAATTCTACACTTTTAATCTCTAGCTCTTTCCATTAGCCATCATACGCACAATTCATGCCAAAGAGCAGAACAATAACGTCTTAAAGAGAAAATACTAAGCAAAGTAAAGCCATGTGATACTAACCTGTCTTTAAAGCCAGATATATCTCTATCGTGTATTAATCATGCTGATTTACTATGCCACTGAACTTTCAAAATGATGTTTTATAAGCTGCCAAATGGGGTACATCAGAAGAACTCGGCTCCTTATCCTGGCACAATTATGAGCAACTGAAAGAAGAAAAGAAAGTTATAATGAAAGTCTATGAAGCCTACTCGTCTCTTGTCTCCAAATTGAAAACATTCCAATGAAAGCCTTCAGGGTTCTGACATATACTGAGTTAATCATCATCACTGCAGTAGCCAAGACAATTAAAGGTATCTAGTTGTGTTTACACTGCAGATTGGAGGTAATGCTTTGCTCACTAGGACAGTAATGCATCTTAATAAAGTTTCTGCATCTGATTAAAGGAAAGACAATAGTATAGATTTCAATGTTGTTCTAAAGAAGCTCCTGATTCAGTACTTTTTGGATAATGTATAGTCAAGGTTATATGAAATAATCCATGAGTTGATATGTTGGACAGTGGAAATATTATTTTTAGGCTAGGTTTCTGTTGAGCATCAGGTGAATTATTAAAAAAAAAAGAAATGTATGCACACTGTCAGCCAATGGAATATTTCCCTTTAAGACCTCATGGTTGTAATACAGTGATCAGAATATACTGTACTGTATATGTTGCTTTAATTATTGCCATCATACTTTGATGTTCATTACACTTAATAATAAAATAATAAAATATGTGTTGATTGACAGGCTTTATAACTTACTTTTTTTTATTGAATTATAGTGGGAAAACTACAATAAATATGATAGCATAAACAGATTTTAAATAATGATATAATTAATATACAAAAAGTTTTCAGGATTCATGAGATGGGTTATATTTCAAGGAGAAAATGAATATATGCACTTAATAAGTATGGCTAAAAAAGTTTTTGTGTTTCAGAGTTAAAGCAACATCCAAACATGAAACAATTTAAAATGAGGTACAAAGACACAATTTTTAAGAGATACGAGGTGTTGGGTATCACTGAGTGTTATGAAGATGTGGGATGTGTACATAAACGTGTACGTGTATGTGTATGTGTACGTGTACGTGTACGTGTACGTGTACGTGTACGTGTACGTGTACGTGTACGTGTACGTGTACGTGTACGTGTACGTGTAGGTGTACGTGTACGTGTAGGTGTAAGTGTATGTGTAAGTGTATGTGTACGTGTATGTGTACGTGTACGTGTACGTGTACGTGTACGTGTACGTGTACGTGTACGTGTACGTGTAGGTGTACGCTTATGTGTACGTGTATGTGTACGTGTACGTGTACGTGTACGTGTACGTGTACGTGTACGTGTACGTGTACGTGTACGTGTAGGTGTAAGTGTATGTGTACGTGTATGTGTACGCTTATGTGTATGCCATGTACGTGTATGTGTATGTGTATACACTAGTGGAAAAAAGTTTTTGAATGCCGCATGTATTTGTAATATATTCCATTAAGAAAACCTTCGTCAGTAATTGAATTCTACCAAGTATTGCTCCATTGTCCAAACTCACACACTCCTTTCTATATATGTGCACTCTTCTATCAAGGTTAAAATTGGATGTTTCAGTACATAATGAAACACTTCCAGAACATGACATTTTGAAAGTGTAAAGAATTCAGTGGTGTTATTTTTTTCTTATTAACAGTGAACAAAATTGCAGCCATGCCTTGGGAAACACAAAATGATTTTTATTCAAATATTTAATGGCAAAGTTTGAGATTACGTAAAATTATAAAGGTGTTCAAAAACTTTTTTCCTCTATATGCATACAGTACAGGGTGTCCCACAAATGTCACATCATTGGAGTGATGATAATTAATAGGATTTATTCTGGATATAATAAATGAAAGGAGCTTTCCTAAGGGACCAATAAAGTATTATCTAAGATAAACTAAAATGTTGTATTCTACATATTTTAAATACAAAATTCTGGGGGATGCCAATTTTATTATTATAAATATCCAATGTGTCTTTTTTTTCCCAACACAAACATCCTTCTTCTTGAAACTTCTGATGCTACATGTGTTGTTTCTGGAATTATCTTAACAAATTCACATTGAACATTCACATTTGACTGAACTTGGGTGTACTTCAATACACAGAATACCTTTTCTGTTGCCTTAAATGGAATGTCTTTTCCTGAAAGTAGAACAATAAAAACAATTACATTATAGCAAAAAGAGCAAACAACTTTTAAACTAATTAGGTGATGAAATTCTGTAATTTATTTTGAGACCCCCTGTATATATGTTATAGAATGATGTGTTTGTGTAAAGTATATTCTATTTCTTCGTAATAATACGAAGCCAGAGGAACAGTAAGTATCAGGAATTATAGTACAGGATAGATATTTAGACTATGAAATGTATTATTTTTATGAATTATTTAAGGAGAAAAAGTGGGAGTTTGTATGTTATACTTCTTCTCACTCTTTTTCAAATATGCGTTATATGTCTTATGTCTAAATATTTTGTTTGTTATTGTTCTTGTTTGACATTCAAAATAAATACATCAATGAATCAATCAAATTATTGTACAAAGGAAGCAATCAAAAAGCTGTTGCCATCATTACCTACGTACATACGTACTGTATATAATACTAAGTTAGTGTCCATTCTACAGACTGTATAGAGCAGGGGCGTCAAAGTCATTTTAGTTCAGGGGCCACATTCACCCTAATATGATCTCAAAAGGTCCAGAGCAGTAAAATAATAACAGAGCAAAGAGTAAAACTACTTTATGATAATTTTTCCCTGAAAATGTGAATATCATCAACAACTTGTCTTAAGAAAAACAAGTGCAATTTGAATACATTTCTGCTGTCAGTTCATCATGTGCACATGTGCAAAACAAGTGACATTTCAATTACAATTTACACAACATATTAACTAAAAGGCAGAATATTTTAAAAATAACACTTATTTCTCTTCAGATATTTCAGGTGGTTCATATTTCTTCAGGTATTTATTCACATTTTGTAAAAGGAAACTTTGTTCATGTAAATATTTTCATGTAATTTAACTTTTTTTTTTTTTCTTTTAATCTCTTCATTGTTATTCATCCTATAGGCCAGATTGGACCCTTTGGTGGGCTGGATTTGGCCCCCGGGCCTAATGTTTGACATCTATGGTATAGAGTAATATTTAATAGAACAGTTCTACTGTTTTTAGGAGCAAATGCATTTGACTTAATGTAAGTTAAATAGAAAAGCGCTAAACAATCACTGCACTGTATCTATTCAAACAGAGATGTCAACAGTCACCACTTAACCCAGTTCATGTGTATTTTAGCTGCTGTAAATTTTGCTGTGAAATGTCTTCCACTAAGGATATGGTGTACACTTAAGGAAATATTCTACTTTATGATCCAGTTGGAGCTGTAATCCAACCATGAAGTCCTCCATGGTGCAATGTAACAATCAGCACAGTAAATAAATCAGGTTGCTTTGTAACATCCACCAGTATCAGTGTTACAAGACCTATTAACTTATGCCATCATATAATTAACTCAAGAGAATTTAAGTGTTAAGTGTTTTCAGTCACTCTCTTTGAGATATATGAATATATCCTTATGTTTATCTCTCTGAACAAGCAAGGTGTCTCACGGGATTACTTTAAGCTACACATAGGAGAAATTATATAAATCAATGCTCAACAGTCTGGTATACGATCCTGTGTGGACACAAACTTAATACTCAGGTCAGTGGCTTTTGTGACTAAAATCCACAGGGCGCTCTGTGGTGTGATTACCGCGAGGATAATCTTTAACACACATGCTGTCTCAAAGGGGAGCTGTGGAAAGTTGGCTCAAAACACCCAACCTGACTGAAAAAAAATGTAAGAAGAGCTGATTTAACAAAAAATTATATATATATATATATATATATATATATATATATATATATATATATATATTTTTTTTTTTTTTTTTTTTTTTTTTTTTTTACTGTATATATATATATATATATATTATACCTTTAGATTTTATGATAGAGTGTAATCTCAGTGACCTTTTCACTCTGCACTGTTTACATAGCTGCAAATGAACACAATTATCCAATGATTATTTTTATACGTTCTCTCTAAATCTTCTGGTGTTTTTATGCCGAATGTTCCGTATATGATTCAGTTTTAATTATACGCAATCAAGTGGTCTGTTTGTAATATATAATCATGGTCGTTACAGTGGATATTCAACAATTCCCTCCATCTTCACAGCATATGAACAACTGTCTCGATGCTTTTAGGGTGATGATAATGTGCTATTCGCTCAACACCAGAGCTCTTATTGTTACAGTTCAGTTAAATGTATGATGAATAAATTGAAGACGGATGGTGGATGAAAATTGATTTAATCTGGTTCGTGTTTTCTTTCTTCCACTTTGTTTTCAGTATATATCTGAGAGCTTAAAGCTCCTTTCATGCCATGCCGAAACCTGTACTCTATAAAGTATTCTTTTTTCACATCTGTTTCTTTCATAGTACAAAAAAAAAAAAAAAGAATAGACCCATTCTTTTATAGGCAACTTTTCCAGTTTAGAAACATGTTGTGACATTTGCTGTTTGATTTTTATTTAATATTTTAAAGCATTTATCATCTGTTTGGTCTCCAAAATTCTCATGTGTAAAATATATAGTTCTCAGGAGACAGCTCACAAACTAGTGCAAAGACATCCCTTTTCCTGTCAAGACATATCTGTTTGCCTAATCTGCACAAATGTAAAGAGTTGTGCCGCTTCACAGAGTCTCACTGTGTTGGCAACATGTTCAATATTATACCACAGAGTCTATTTGTTTGTGATTTGACTGAACAGCCTTTCATTAGGAACACTGGTCTATTCAAATTGAAGGAATAAAAAATACATTTACGATATGGGCAGAAACTTTCAAGTCTAATTCCAGGCTTATTTGTTAGTGCTGCTCTTTAGAATCAAGAATCTTATTACAGACAAAAGAAAATAACAAAGTCTTACATAGTAAACATCATCCACTATTTAAAAAAGAAAAATGAAGCAAAAACAGAAATGATGTAACCCTAGAAAATAACATGAATTATGAATGAACACCATTTGTCACATTTGATTTACTTTTATTCAAAATGATGCAGTATTGGTATGGTATTGTTTTTTAAGATATTTATTTTTTTGGTAAGATCTTAAACTTGTGTGGACTCACCTGCATCACATTGCTTCGTAAATGCTGGAAAGCCCCCGGAGGCCAGTTCTGTTAAGTGACCCTCTGCAGCTGGTATTTGTCAAGATAAACCATAGCTGCTGAGTTTTTCTGAAAGCAGAAATGTTAAAAGGTCAGTTAAGGCTAATTTATAGATTTAATTCAGATCATTGGTTAGAAACAAAATGCACCGTACTCTTTCTTAAAATACAAATCAAATACAAATGCTAAATTATTTAGCCTTTGTGATGGAAACTGTTCATGATCTACGTATTTGACAGAATTCATTAAATACAACTGAAATAGTCAGTGTAAGTTTGGTTTCACCTTTTGTCACATGTAAAACACACAATGGTAATATCATCCCCCCCCCCCCAGGAAGTAAAACGACAACAAAATAATCCCTATTATTAATTTTGGTGTTTAGCTTTTTATGATAAAACACATGTTTAAGTCAGATTTAAAAGGTCTCCAAAATTCAACATGTCATGTGGCTTCAGTGTTTTCTTGCGTTCAGGTCTATGAGTAAAGTCACTGAAGGAAATACACCAAATTTTAACGGATGGCAACTGATAGACATCAACCTTGAAGTCTGTTATATGAGTCGCCTCTCTCCCCTGAGAGCGAGGTAGAGGTCTCTCATCACAGAGCAGTTTAGCGTAGTGAGATGGTTGAATGCTAGGACTTCATTAAGCCTCTCTATTGTTAACATCTGGGTTCAGAAGAATGGCTCTTTCTCTGGTAAATGTTGCCCTGGCTTAACAAGGGATTTTATTACACCATGCAGTTGACATTGGCAGCAGTGTCGCGTCTGGCAATGGAAACCCCTCAACTGCTTAGGTCACAGGAGATCAATCAAAGCGGCCTGTTCCCCTCATGCCTTCAATTCTCACTCCGACATGCCACTAAAGTGAATCCAATGTTGAAAGTAAGCTTGACTTGAGCATTTCCAGTGAAAATTGCTGAATGGGGCTACTCTCACTAAACCTACTTCCACCTGTATTCCCTTTTGTGCATACACGTTATAAATTATTTTACAAAATGTTTTCACAGGAACTTCCAGTCCCACGTGAAGCACTGTTCTCCCATATCGCTCCATTTGCCACTCTACTTCACACCATTTCCTCTCGGATGCTTCCATTCCCCCTATTCCTCTCTGTTTTGATCCCCTCCCTGCCTGGGATTCGGCTGCCATGGCAACTGCTGAATCATCCTGTACTGTGCTGCCGTCCTGTAATATAATTTTCTAATGCAGGAAGGCCCTCTATCACCAAGGCCTGCATCAGCAAATTGATCTGGTGCTTTATTTTGCTCTATTAGTCGCAGCAGAACGTGCAGGTTAAGGCTCAGAGGACACAGCGGTGCTGCAGGCTGAACGACAGCCGTCCGATGGGTAACGTACCCACAACAGTGAAGCACTGCCTGAGCTATGAGCAACTCATCCACGACTACCCATGGCTGAGACGGTGGCTGCAGGAGGAGAAGGTGGGTCCCATTTTCTTTTTTCTAATCCGCTGCACATGCTCTGCCACATGACTCTCTCATGACAGGGAGAGCTAGCCACTGGTGACAGAGCTGATCCTGTGTGGTGCTTACATAAGGCTCCTCTTCAGTTAAAATTATATTAATCTTCCATCTATTACTGTAGTTTAGAGGATTCAGTCTGCATAAAATAGAACAAAACATTGTTTTATTTTTAATTGTGTGGAATATATGTGATTTAAAGACTACCCTGTCCTGTTTCTTTCATGTTATGTAACCCCATCTGTCTCAATAAGATTACTGAAAAAAAATCTGATAACACTTTATAATAAGCGTACAAATCATGATGTTTAACAAATGCATGACTCATGATGATTTTATGCATGAATTGATGCAGGATGTATGATGAATATCTGCTGCTCACCATGAAATAATGATCAAGTCCTTTTGGCTTCATGTGATTGCCCCACATTTATATCATCATTTGAGAACGCTAATACCTAGTTATTGTAAACATGAATTTGTAGTCTATGCCATCAATTCAGCTGGATTCCACACATTTTCATTCCAGATCCAGCATCTTTGTAGAAATAAGAGTATTCCTGCCAATTAAGAAGATACCTCAGTACTGATGGTGACTTCAGTTTTCTTTTTTTTTTAGTAGACCCATGGGGCTTCTTCTGATCCCTATGTTATCCAACAAATGTAAATGTTTGCCTTCAATGTTCAGTTTAATTAACAAAGTGTGTATGCTTTGGAATATCCACACTGAGTGAGTAAATGTGAAATAACAGGGGGTTTATCAGTGTTTGAGAAAACAGGAAGTCACAGGAATTCATATTATCTTGCCAAGAAAGTCAAGAATTAAATCATCATAAATCATCCAGTCAGACCACTGTCACTTGCATCCTTCCTTATTATAAAGCATTTAAAGATGTGGTTCCTTTAATTCAAATGCTTTGTAATTTAAAAAAAAAAAAAAAGCATGAAGTCTGACATGTTTAGTCTACAAACTAGCTAAACTGGTATCCATACTGTTTTCTACTGTTAATGTAAAGCAGAGGTCTCAAACACATTTTCTTTAGGGGCCACATCGAGCCTGATTTGATCTCCAATGGGCCAGACCAGTAAAATAAAAACATAATACAAAAAAAGTAAAAAATAAAAATAAAAATACTATTAAATTATGAAAATACTTTTAGAAATTATCTAAATGTAAACAAAAAGAAAGGTACAATTTCATATGGAAAATAAGGGCAATTTTACCAATATTCTGCCTCAATTTATCATTTGTCCATGTGTATTATGGATCAGACAGTAAACTCTTAATATCAGAAAATGGTTCAAATTGTGTCCAAATTTCTTTAGACATTTCAGGTTGTTTCTATTTGTTCAGGCTATTCACATTTTAATATTAGTTTATAGTTTTTAAATGTAAATATTTTCTGAATTTAACATATTTTTAGCAGTAAAAAATGACGAAAAAAAATCTAATTTGTCATCATCTGTGGGCAAAGAAAAAAAACTGAGAAGAAAATATGGAGTCATTTAATAGGATATGCTCTTCATCCCACGGGCCACATTGGGATTGTTGGCGGGCCGTATTTAGCCCCGGGCCGCATGTTTGAGAACCTTAAAGTAAAGTATTAGCTAAAGAAAGTGTTTTTAGTTTTGTTAAAACAATATTTTGAACTGCATTTACTATTCAGGAGTTGGTCAAAACTTACAAAGTGTAAGCACCATTTGAGTAAACTTACAATAATTTAATTATTGTGTTTTATTTTTGTTATTTCATAATTCTTGTTTGCTTAAAATCAGCAAATATATAGTATAGTGGTTGAAGGAACCATATATGTTTCGACACAAGGGGGGGTAGTCCTGAACAATAGCTGTTCCGTTGATGAATTTGGCTAACAAAGATGGACGTCGGAGCAGAAGTGTTGTTTTATCACTGCGCATGCGCTATGCTGTTGCTGTGTGGCGACAACGTTGACCAGCACGTAAAACATTGTTTGACGTCTATTTATTTTAGAAGAGGTAAGAAGTAAGAATTAAGAAACAAATGAGCACAAAGATTTGCCTCTACACAAAGCAACATATTTTCTAGACTTGTTGGCACGTATTTATTATCTACAAATGGTGCATATCGTAGACGTGGTTCATTTATGGATTAAGAGTAAACCCATGAAGTCGTATTATTAAACCCATACATCTATCCTTGACCAAAATCACCAACTAATGTACATTTAATACCCGTTTGTCCACTAATTCTATCAGTAATAATTAGTGTAAACTGTAGTTTGTCATATTCTCATGGTCATCAGATATGATCCAGAGGCTCTCTAGTTAAAGTGTAAACACTGAACATTGATTCACTAGTAAAAAACCGTGGAGGTTATGTCTAATGTCTTTGGTTGGACATACTTGTTTTGTGATCACTTCATGATACAGACCAGATTTAAAAAAACATTTACAGATCAGTGAATTGAACGGGAGAAATACAAAATAAAGAAGATAATATTACAATGAAGTGTCATAAACACTTAAAACGATTACATACAGATACATATTTTTACGAACTGCCACAAAAGAACTACTGGATTGTTATATTGATGATACTGAGCAGCAGTTAGCCTAGCTATTTGATAGCTCAAATGTTAGCAAGTAGGATGTTACTGATAAATTAACGGAAGACAGAAAATATAGTTGAATGCCTAAGAAGCTTTAACAACATATAAAAAATAGCAAGTTGCATTTTCATATCGATCAAGCAGATGGAATGTGTGACGATACGGTATTGTGTTTAGCGTAGCAACAAAAGCTACTACTTTTATTACATATACGGATTCTATGAGTGGATATCTTTCGTTTTTGTTTGTTTGTTTGTTTTTAGATCAAACATGTTCAAAAAATAATCAATGGGGATTTATGGGTGAATCATGTAAATAGTGATACTAATCAGCAGTTAGCCTAGCTATTTGATAGCAAATGTTACTAAATAAGTTGTTACTGATAAATTATCTTAAGTTAAATGATATAATTGAATGCCTAGCAAGCTTTAACGACATTATATGAAGACAGCAAGAAATGAAATACAAATACGTTTCATATTCATATTTATCAAGCAGATAGAACATTTGATGGCATTGCATTGTTAGCATTTACAACAAAACCTGCCACTTTATTGAATATGAATATGGATGATATTGAATGAAGTGAATATGGATTCTGTAGGTGAATATCTCTTGAATTTTTTTTTAGATAAAACATGGATGTTGTTTCACTGAGTCATGAGGTTTAAACAACAAAAAAAAGTACCCAGATCCTCAGAATATCCCTTGTGGTTCATGTGGAGTTACCCTCACCTTCTTTACCAGGCTGTGCTTGTGACACATCTCTGTAGTTTGCATCCTAATGACATGACAGGCTTATGTTTGCCTTCTTGGGTTTCGTGCGGCTTTGAGGTAAAGTTGTTCATGTTAGAAATAACATGTCCTGGAGCATCTGGGGCTGAAAGGATGACAGATTGCTTGTGTTGAAAGTCTGCTTCAGTTTCTGTCAGTGTGTCTGTCTTTATCTTTTAGAACATTACAACACATGGATACCCAGAGTTTGTTAAAATTGTTGAAGTTGGGCCGAGAGATGGACTTCAAAATGAAAAGGTACACTGTCTTTAAAGACATACATTCCAGTTATATTTATATGTGTGTTGTTATGCATTATTATACATAACCTTGCCTGGAAAACCCCCTTTTCTTTACTTTTCATTAACAATCCATAACATATGGGTTGTTTGCCAAAATAGCCAAGGGCATGTGTTTTACATTTTCTTTGATATTCAATAGGAGAGATGAGGCAGCTTCTGGCTTAGTTTATTCTGCTTAGCATGTTACAACTTTATTATTTCCTTATTGAATGCTAGCAGTTTCATGGATTAGATGCAGATATCACTTTAATATCAACAGCATGTAATAATGAGAAATTGTACTTCTTTATTTTCTGAGACCTCAAAATATTAAGCAAGAGCATATTTCATAAGGTCAATGCAGACGAGTGAAAAATATCAGCCAGATAGCCTCATGTCTACCTCCCATCTTGAGTGGAATCCATTCCAGAAAGAGTTGTTTCAGTTTCATTGTTCCCTAGGAAATTGTTCCGACAGGGGTGAAAATCCAGCTGATAGACATGCTCTCAGGAACAGGCCTGCCTGTGATCGAGGCCACAAGCTTTGTCTCTTCAAAGTGGGTACCGCAGGTAATAACTCTTCTTTGTGCAGAGAAAAGCAGTGCTGAGTGATTTATTAGGTTCTCTTTCTTTTCTTGCATAACTACCAAGGAAATCTGCTCCTCCAGCATCCATGTAGGACCCACAGATGTTTTTGGAAGGAATATTTTAAGATATTCTTTATATAGTCGCACACTCATTCCCTGTCATAAATTTTACTTATATTTACTTCATGACGGAGAGCAAACACAAGCTTGTCCAATGTTTTGTTTTTCCTGAGAAATGTGACATGAAAATGTTATTCTGTCCTTTATGGATCACCTGCGAGGATGAAAATATTAGTACAACTTGATGTATTTGCAGGCATATGTTCAAATGATGTTAAAGGTTTATTTTTCTACATCATATGTTTTCCTCCCTTCATTTAGATGGCAGACCACAGTGATGTGCTCAGAGGAATCCACAGAGCACCTCATGTTCGGTATCCAGTTTTGACGCCTAACATGCAGGGTCTCCAGGATGCCGTAAGCATTCATTTTCATCATGATCTCTCTCCAAAAAGTTACACATGCCTGCCAGTTCAAGTTCATTGTTGGCACTATACTTTTTTTTTTTTACCCATATCAGTTTTGTTCAGCAACACTCAAGTAAAAACTGATTCACATGTTAATCCCTGTATCCTGTTTTAAGGTCGCAGCTGGAGCTACTGAAGTGGCAGTATTTGGGTCAGCGTCCGAAACCTTTAGTAAAAAAAATATCAACTGCTCAATTGATGAAAGCCTGCTGAGGTTTGAGGAAGTCATTAACACTGCCAAAGAGCGACAAATTCCAGTCCGTGGGTCAGTTCTTTGTATATTATATTGTCACTCACAATAAGTGAAAACATGCAGCACATGTAGCTTTTCAACCACCATCTCATTTAAAACAAATAATCACATTTATTTTTTACTCCAAAGGACAAAAAAAGTTTAAAACTATGCAATTTTTATATGTAAGGAAAAACACAGAATTCAGTAATGATACCTTTATAGCAGAGCACCAGATGTCCACCAGGTTATATCTATGCATTAGTCAACCACAGGTCCAGCTGTACATTGAAATGGAAAGTTCCTGATTATAGTTGTTCCTTTTATCATATAAGGAAAAGTCAGCCAATGGTAAAGCACGTTTTATAAGACTGTGAGACTTCTTCTGTCCAACAAAGTGGAAATTTGGTTATGGGCCGGAAAAAAAAAGTCCAAGGTAAACACTACAGAACATCTGTCATGAGTGGAAATGCTATCCTGTCCAAGTGGCACATATTGTATGAGTAATTTCAAGTACAATAGAATCAAGATTTGGATAAAAACCAGAGTCTTTTAACCAAATCCCTATAAGATTTGGCAACAGGTCACTCATCTGGTAAACAGATGAACAACCAGAAATGCCAACGGCAGAGAGATAATCAGTTCAGGAAGACTTCATCTTGTCCTCTAATCAACTAAAAATATTGTAGCAAAATGTAGTTTCCAAATTTCAAGGGGTCATATTGTCCTAAACCCACTTTTATTAGTCTTTGGTTAATTTATTTGTATATTTAGACGATTTGGACCATAACCCTCCAGGTGCTGCAAAGTTATCTTTATATTCATTTAGACAAAAATCAAGTGGATTTCTACAACCTGTTTCAATTCCTACTAAATTTGTTGCGACATACCATTTTTGCATATAAGGTCAAAACTCCCGCCGGACATTTCTCTGTGTATGATGTAATTGTTTGGCGGCAACAATGGTGGTAATAAAAACTGAAAATATGTCCAAACTTCAAGCAGATTACCTAAAATGTTCAGTTGTTGGTTGAAATGGACAGAGCAGCACAGCCAACAACCTGGGTGGGGCGGTGGGGAAGTTGCTCTTTTGCAGTTAAAGAGCCAACACTGAAAACAATGTCTATTGTGTCATTACTTAGAAATAGGATTGAAGATGGACCTGTGGAATTAAATTAATGAAGAATTCATATTCAAGTATAGCATTTACAATTTATGTAGACCACGAGGAAATGTTTTAAAATGTATAATTCCATTTTTAAAAAAGCTATATATTACCCCTTTATTGGCTTTTTCTGATCTATAGAAAATGCATCAACACCAATGTGAATCACAGTACTAAACTACATGATTCAGCCTATGAAATGTACAAAAACTTTAACTCAGTGCTTGAAAATGATCACAAATGTGGGTTTTTTGTTTTATTTAGATATGTGTCTTGCGCCCTCGGATGCCCATACGAGGGATTCATTGAACCTTCCAAAGTTGCCGAGGTAAGGTTACATTTATGAATTGTTATGCATTCATATTGACTTACATATTTGCAAAAATAAATATTTGTGCATTTAATAATTTTAACTCATGAAGGCCCAGTGTTACTTTGGTTGCGGTTCCCAAAAATGTTTTTCTCTATGTAATCTTTCTTAAATGATTATCACCATTTATCCTAATATTATCCTCTTCATTTTCCATGTGGAAATCAGGTATTTTCCTATACCTATTTTGCTGATCATGTACTTTAATCATCTTATGTCATCTTATAATACCCAAAACAGAGAAAACATTAAAAACAAAAGACTTTTTTCAGTAAAATATGTCATGAACTGAACATAAAACAAGCAGGTTCGTCCACTGTTATTGATCAAATTCCATCGGTTTTACTGGTGCATCAATGCTCTAGAAGATGACGGTCGTTCCACATTCACTATAGAGCCTCTGAACATCCAAATGGTTTAGTACAGGGGCGGCTGTGGCTCAGTTGGTGGAGCGGGTCGTCCAATGACCAAAGGGTTGGCGGTTCACGTCCTGGCTCTGGCTGTCCACATGTCGAAGTGTCCGTGGGCTGAACCCTGACTTAGGCTCCCAAAAGGACTGACACAACCTTAGAAATGTGAATGTGAGGCTAATGTAAACACTTTGAGCACCATGAAGGTGGAAAAGTGCTATATAAGTGCAGTCCATTTATATCTGATGACAAACTGCATTTTATGCCACTTGTATTGATAGGATTTACAGATATTAAACATTTTAGATCAAGAAATGCTTTTGGTCACTGGTGTATATTTGGGTCTTTATGGGTTAATATCAGACTGGTGCATAATACACAAAACCACAGCTGGTATATGTAATTATAGAACAATGCAAGTAGATGATATGAGATAATATTTTATGAATATTGGAATTTTTCTTCTCCCATAAATAATGTCTACTCAGTTCCAAATTCCAGTTCAGTCTCAGAGCTTCCATTGGCTTCTTCCATTTCTTAGTTTTATCAAAGTCAAACATCCAGAATCACCAGTTTACAGATGGAAATAGAAAGAGAGACGTTTCCAACCCACATACCTTAATAAGTTTTCTTGCCAACATTAAATGTTTTAATGACTTTTTTATGTTGTGTTGAAGAGTTTGAGAGAAAAAACATTAAAACAACATTTTAATGGACTTGCTGGCACCTGTTTACACACACTGTCTTCTACAATATCAGAATTTTTATATTTGAGACAATTTGGCAAAATTCCATTTTTTATAGTTACTATAAACATGAGGTGAGATGTAAAACCTTCAATATGATATTGCATTCTGTGGATGTCTTTTTAAATTTTGATCACATATGTGAAGCCATAATGTTTCATGTTGTTGCTGTCAGGTGGAAACCTCTTATGTTCAAAACAGTTTTTTTTTAGGAAGCTGGAAAAATGATGTACAGTCACAGAAAAACATATTAGACTACCCTTGTTTTCTTCAATTGTTTTGTTCATTTAATGCCCGGTACAACAAAAGATACATTTGTTTGAAAAAAAAAATATTATGATAACAACGAAAATATTTCATCTCCTCTCGTCATCTTCCCCTTATCCAAGTCCGGGTTATAAGGACAGCAGCCTCAGCAAAGCCCTCGCCCCAGCCACCTCAGCCAGCTCCCCCAGGGGAACCCTGAGGCATTCCCAGGCCAGCCAAGAGATATAATCTCTCCAGCGTGTCCTGAGTCTCCTCCCGAATGGACATACCCAGAACACCTCCCTCAGTAGATGCCCAAAACACCTCAGCTGGCTCCTCTGAACATGGAGGAGCAGCAGTTGTACTCCGAGTCCCTCCTGGATGTCCGGGCTTCTCACCCTATCTCTAAGACTGAGCCAGGCCACCCTGTGAAGGAAACTAATTTTGGTCACTTGTACCCTTGATCTCATTCTTTTGGTCATGACTCAAAGATAAATTGAGACCTTTGCCTTCTGGCTTAGCTCCTTCTTTACCACAACAGATCGGTTTAGGGCTCGCATTGCTACAGATGCCGCCCCAATCCACCTGTCGACCATCCTTCCGTCACTCATGAATAAGATCCCAAGTTACTTGAACTTCTCCACCTGAGACAGGACTTTCCATTCAACCCACCTCCTTCCAGGTTACGCTGTCATTGCCCACATGGGCGTTTAGTCCACCAGTAGGACAATAGAGTCCCCTTTCGGTGTGCTTTCCAGCACCCATCCAAGGGTCTCCAAAAAGGGTGGGTATTCTGAACGGTTCGGTGCATATGCACTGACAACAATCTGTATCCACCCCCCAACCCGGAGATGAAGGGAAGCAACCCTTTTGTCCACTGGGGTAAACCCCAACATGCAGGCCAAGAGCCTGGGGGCTAACAAAAAGCCCACCCGTGCCCTCCGCCTCTCCCCTGGGGTAACTCCAACAAAGAACAAGGTCCAACCCCTATCAAGGACTTGGGTTCCAGAGCCGACATTATGTGTCGAGGTAAGGCTAGTCGCTCTACCTCATCCACAAGATCCCACTCCTCCCCCACCAGAGAGGTAACATTCCATGTCCCTACAGCCAGCTTCTGTAACTGGGGATCGGACCGGCAAGACCGCCAGGGATCTGCTACCCATTCCACAAAGCACTGGACCCTTCTGCCTCTCCTTGCAGGTGGTGAGCCAACGAGATGACGATCCATGTCTCCGAGTTGGGCGGGACCTGGTCGGGCCCCATTGGTAAAAGCCTGGCCACCAGGTGCTCGCCCACTGGCCCCAGTCCCGGGCCTGGCTCCAGCGTGGCACCCTGGTAACCCTCCGGGCCGGGTACATGGAATCTTTATGTTACTGGTCATAAGGGCCCTCGATCCATTCTAAGTCAGACCATTCACCTCGGACCAATATGCCATGGGAGACCCCACCAGGGGCATTTTGCCTCTGGTGGGGTCCCCCATGACAACATTGTCCTCAGGATCACTAGGACCCTCAAACCCCTCCACCATGGTTCAAGAAGGGATAAATATCTCATAAGAGTTTAATTTCAGAGCTGATATGTATCAATTTCTCATGTTTTCTTGATAAAAAAACACCTGAGTTAGTTACATGATAAACAGAGGAGTTAGTAATTAATTGCATTGCATTCTATTGTTTTTGATTACTTTTGATGGTCTAATAATTTTTCCCGCAACTGTATATTTGAAATAAATAAATGAATGGAGTTATGCAATGTACTTTTCATGGTTTGAATAGTTCTAAAACTGTGAAGAGTGTGATGTGAAGAGTAATGGGATCATTTTATGTCAAAAAAGTAAATAAATTAAAAAAAAAAAAAAATGGACTCACAGGGTTTCTACAGAATAGCAATGATGTGTTCATTTCTGTATCATCTGTATCATTTGGTCCTCTGGTGGTTTACTGTGAGTTAGTAATGAGGTGAAGGTAAGGTACAGCCTGGTCAGATTACCATTCCACTTCAGAACATAGACACACAATCATTCATTCACACTTACATGGCAATTTTAAGTGACCAGTTAACCTATTAATGTTCATGTTGTTGGATAGACAGAACATACATAAACACACTGACAATCTTATTCAACCCTTAAAGACCCAAACAGCCACTGACGACCAAAAGCATCGACTGATCTTGTAACTGCAAGTGTCATAGGCTATAATTATGTTCTCTATTGTAAGTCCCTGTGGATTAAAGCGTGCAATGTAAATAAATAAATAAAAATGTAATGATCAGTTTAATACCTGCTGATCCTCTTATCATATCATCCATGTAAATAATTGATGTAAAATTTCATGGTCATCAGATATGACCCATTTGAATGTTCACATGCTCTGTAATGAATGTAGGAACACCATCAGGTTCTACAACATTGGTTCTCCAGTGAAACTCATGGATTGATCAATGCCAGTGGATGGAGACTCTTGATTTATCTTTAGCTAATGATGTATTTTGTAAAAAAAAAAAAAAAGCCATTTTTCCTTAATCTTTTTACCTCCGCCGTTTTTGCTGGTGTTGGTTTGTGTACAACATAACTCGAAAATTTATGGATGGATTTTGATGACATTTTCAAGGCATGGGGAGATCCAAAAATGATTACCTTTTGGTGGTGATTTGGTGGGGTCTGCCTTGGTGGAGGTCTGTGCTCTCAGAGGGATTTTCTAGTTTTTCCTGTTTCTGATATAATACCCTTTAACTTTAGTCTGAACTTTAATGAGCATGTACATGATCAGTGAATTAAGTATAGGAAAATACCTGAGTTTCACTGATAAAACATAAAATACAGAGAATAATGTCATAATCACTTAAGAAATCTTAATTTGACAGAAAATGTTTTTTGGGAACTGTAAAAAAAAAGTAGTACTGATTATTTATGGGTTAATCCCCCTTTTTTTAAAAAAACAAACAAACAAAAAACCAAAACATATATATATATATATATATATATATATATATATATGTGTGTGTGTGTGTGTGTGTGTGTGTGTGTGTGTATGTGTGTATGTGTGTGTGTACTCAAGTTAAATCAACTGCTGCTTCTACTTTCTAATCATAATTGAGCTGTCACATGTGTCATAATATCCCATGAGTCCAGGACAGTACTGGGTCTTATGTCAGCTATATATACATTTACCTTGGCATAAGAAAGTGTCAGACTTTTACTACCTCCAGCTTCAAAGTATAGGCTTGGGGTAAATGTGTGTGTGTGTGTTTTTTTTTTTTTTTTTTAAGTTTCACTTCCTTGTCAAAGTTAGTTGTGATTCCAGTTTCTCCAGCTTATCATCTTATACCAGCTGACTGCAAATAAGACAGTCACTTAATATGAAAAGCGAAGAACTGTCAAGAAGATCTATTTATTCAGACAAAGGCTTATTTCAAGCGAGGTTGTTTTATCTATTTATTTTATTATTTTATTCTAGGTGGCAAAGAGGTTATATGACATGGGCTGCTATGAGGTTTCCCTTGGTGATACCATTGGTGTTGGAACTCCAGGCTCCATGTTTAAGATGCTTCAGAGCGTGATAAAGGAGGTGCCTCCATGTGCTTTAGCAGTGCACTGCCACGACACTTATGGGCAAGCTCTGGCCAACATCCTCACTGCACTTCAGGTAAGAGAGTTTTTCTTAGAAGCTGGTGAAGAGATATGAATCCTGAGAGGGAAAAATGTTTAAACTCTTCAAGCCTGGTAGCCTAGATCAAAGTGGCATCTCAGTCTGTAGAGGAAACACCTGACATCCCTACTGATTTGGTGGATGGTATATGATGAACTCTGTAAAAGACAGGTTGAAAAACTCACCAGCTTTATCAGTAGGCTTGAGTCACACCTCTGTTATTCACGTAGAGAGAAATGAAAAAAGTACCGGTATTTGTTGAGGGTGCTGGAGGATGTGTAAAGTACTAATAAAGTTGGTATTATAGAGAGGAGAACGCCTGGCTCAGACTGGGTGGAAGTGTAGATTGTGTGTTTGAGCTCTGGACTGTGATGCATCATCTTCATGATCCTCACATCCTCTCATGTTAAATTGTTTGACAACTTTGCTCTTCCAGTGGTTTGGCAAGGACTCATGGGTAGTGTCACTTCCATATGTACATCCTTGTCCTTATGATGAATATGGATATTCTTGTGGAAAACTAGCATACCGATTATGGATATATGCCCAGTCTTTGCATAAATCACTGATGCTACTTATGCTGACATGAAGAGGAGCAACCAGATGTGGAAGTAAAGTGGGATTTTTTTTTGCTCCAAGATATCGCTCAGCTTTCTTAAGAAACTGCCAAATGATGTAGGGTTCACAAGTCTCAAGGTTTTAAATCACTATTCCTGCTGAGGATAATCATATGTTAAGCCATTCTTGATTTGTCTTTTTTTTCCGACAGTTTTCAGAGCGTTGTTACAGTATGTTATGTTCACAGAGAAACCTTTTTTTTTTTTTTTTTTTTTTTAGCTTTAAAAACAACAGGTTTGAGGTGTTTAATTTCCACTGAAATCAACAAAAACAAGCAAAACTATCATTAAAGCTTGTTGAGCATTAGTTTTGGTCACAAGTAAATAAATTATTATAAAACATAAGCAAGCACTTTATATGCCCTCAACTGAGCAGGATAAATCATATACAAGGACAAAACACAGCAAAATATCAAATGTTAAAAGCAATATTTAATATACATTACAAATATGAAGTGTGAATGTAAACTGACAAAGGCCTCCTGAATAAATATTATGATTTGGTGAAACATAAAACCATGTACGACCGCAGAATGTTTCTAGAAAATCATTGAAAACCAAAATCTGCCCCCAGTTTTAATGACAATGTGTCAGTTTACGACATTATGAATGTATCCTCTGTTTGGTGAGTTTTTGAGAAGACACAAAACAAATGTGTAGGTTACAATGGGACGCACTGAAAACCGGGAAACATCAGTCAACAAGGAAGAGGGGCATTAAGAAACATGATCTAAGCCACCTCACAAAGCAAGATGATTCACAAAACTGCCCAGTGAGAAAAAAAAATAAAAATCCCAGAATCTTAATGAACATAAGATATTTCCAATGGGCCCTCCCATCAGGGTGCACATGTTGTGTTTTCATTAAAAAAAAAAAAAAAGCTCAACTGTAATAAAGTGTATTTCTATGAAGTTCTCAAGATTGTAATTAGGCTCTAAAGCCCAGTGGAAGAGCTCTCAGTGGTGTGTACCCCCCCCCCATTTGCCTCTAGTGAATGTAAAACCGACATAAATCCAGACATAAAACAGAGGTAATGCAGATATGGCTGTATCAGTTCTCTGGGGCACATTGTCACTGCAGAGGAGGAAGCTCATTGGGGGCTGGGTGGGTCAACAGATGTGAGGGGGTCAGCACAAAGGCTCACCTATTCAGTGTCTGTTGGACAAAGCAACCGAGCGCTAGGTGGATAGAAGGGCCCTGGGGGGCTCCTAACTCATCTGTCGCTTGGCTGTTGAACTCTCTGACAATGCTGTGTTTAAAGGCCAGTGGAAAATGATCCTTTCATTTTCTCGCTGTTGAGCATGTGATTAACGGCGCTGGAAACGCAGCTCAGACTCTGAGAGATCTGGAAATGCTGGTAGCACTTATATTTACACACGTGCGGATATGTACAGTATAGGCGGGTACGCTTAAAAAAACCAATGTAACATGAAATAAAGCGGGGAAAGTGTCACTACAACAGTTTTTTTAACCAGTATTCTACATTAATAACATGGAATTTTAGGAGGTAGAGAAAAGAAAGCTATATTATGTACACAGTAAATTTTACAGTGTTAAATCAACACTTAGAGAGTTTATTTAACTTCTTCTAGAGTGTATTTGGTCCCATTTTCTCCAAATTAACACTGCAAAATTTACTGTGTAGATGCCATTCAATTCAATTTTATATTATGATGAAAACATTTATAAACATGCAATTAAATCTGACAAAGAATTGAACTGACACAAGATTGAAATAAGTAAATTTTTTGTACTATCGAGGGAAGAAGTTTTGGCAGTGTCACATTTAATGCTTTCCATGTGTTTGTGATGAACAATCAGAAGCATTTTAAGCATTTTTAATACCATTATTGGACACTTGCACAAAGAATTCTCTGAAAAAAACCCATATGGCAACAACTCTAATTTCAGTGTTTTAAAAAATAGAATTAAATTCTAAAATAAATGTAATTTTACAGCGAGTGGCCACATCAGCAGAGGTGTCAAAAGTATTCACATTCATTCCTCAGTATAAATAATAGGATTTAAAAAGACTTCTGTCGAAGTTGACATATCAACTCAAGGTTTTTACTCAAGTTAAGGTGTAAAAGTACTGGTTTTAAAACTACTTAAAGTATTAAAGTTAATGTAAAGGGGGGAAATACCATTAGGACAGAAGCTTAGGCAGAGCCACAGGGGCTTATAGTGCACCTCCCCCAAAAAATGTTTCAAAAAGTGAAAATAACTGCAATGTTATATTAAAATGTTAATGTAAAAAAATGTACACTGTACTAGTCTGCCTGTTTCAGCCCATTGAAAATTAACATATCTCAATGCAATGCAAATATATATGTATATATATATATATATATATATATATATATATATATATATATATATATATATATATATATATGTGTGTGTGTGTGTGTGTGTGTGTGTACTTTATATTCTGCATTGACATGTGTTTTGTGTAGCAGAAGGTATGATGAATAGTTGAATATAAGTATTGGAATGCAAAAAGTCAGAATGGTATATGTTTATATTTTCATTAAACCGTAATCAAATTCACTCAATCCAGAAGGTGCAATTTATTTGGACTTTTTTTTTTTAGTTGTTTTGATCAATAACTAGAATGAAAACAAGCTGAAATGAAATAAGAGTAACAATTTTTTTAATGTGAGGAGTATAAAGTACAGATAATCATGTGAAAAATAGGAGTAAAAAGTCAGCTGAAGTAAAGTATAAATAACCAAAATGTGTACTTAAGTAAGGTAATGCAGTATTTGTATTCAGTTACTTGACACAGCTGCACATCACTGGATAATAACAACATATAAATGGATATTTTCATTCTTAAATCAGGAAACAGCTCCTTTAACTGAATAGTACTGAGTAATGAGTACTGAGTATCACTGTCAGGTTTACAAGTAATCCAATACTTTTCATTTCATTCATAGTACATTTAATTTTAAGAGGTTTACTTGTAAATACTGTATGTGTAAATAATTGAATATTAAAAGAAACTACCCTGGAAAATTTGCCGTTTATGTATATTTCATACATTTTCTCAACATGAACTGTCAGAAAACTGGGGGTAAAAAACAAATACAAATAAGTCAAGATAACTACAGTAGCTACTTATGTATATTCCATGAATTTTCTCAACACGAACTGTCACAAAATCAGAAAAGAAAAAAGCAAATAACTCAAGATATAAACATAATTCAGAATCAGTGTCATTACCGAAGTAAAACGTTCACCAACACGTAACATTTTTTCAAAAGTTAGTTGTGTGTTTGGATACGCAGGGACAGTAAAATTCCTCGGTGGATCATATTTAGAATGATTCATCACAGCTGCCCCCGTAGCCACAGAAAATAACAGCAGCCGGGATTATTTAGCCTACCATTTACTCACCCATAAACAAGATGGAAATGAAAGATTTTATCATTGCTTTTCATTACTGTGTGCCAGAAGTCCACACCACCAACTGGGAGAGAAATGAATTCCCCCAGCGCTGTCAGGCCTGAGTCACCCCTTTTGTTCCTGATAAAGACATTCCTCAGTCTTTGTACCTTTTCTTTTTTTTTTTTTTTTTTTTTCTTTTTTTTTCCCAGGAGGTCTGGATGGGGGGGGTGGGGGGTGGGGCTTTGTTACAAACCTACTCCTGGCAGCTCACACAATGACAATGTATGTACTTGAATTTCACAGGCTTGGCAAGGAAAATTGTTTATTCTTACCCACAATTTCACTGCAGGGATATACAGTATAACCTGTTTGTGCGCACAGTTGAGATTTCAGCTGACAGTAAAAAATCCATCTACAGTGTTTTTGTGTCTGTTCAATCTTTTTGTAGTGGAACGGAAGGTGCAGTTCTATCGTGACAGGCATTGCGTTACTTACGTTTCGAGATGCTCTAAGGCAGGGGTGTCAAAACTTATTGTAGTTCACGGGCAACGTTCTAATAAATTTGACTGAGGTGGGTCGAAACTAGTGAAATAATAGCATAAATAATGTCAACGCCAAAAATTTTTCTGTATTTTAGAGTGAAAAAAGTCCAATTAAATCATGAAATCGTTCACATTGACAAGCTATACTGTCAAATAATGTGAATAACATTAAACAAATAAAAAAAAAGCCTACTTTTAACAATATTGTATCATTTCCACATGTTCATTGTAAATTGCAGATCATAGTGAGTCTACAAATACATGACATATTTAACATTAGGCTTTTATTATTCTTAAAATTGCACTGACTTCTCTTGAAACACTTCACGTTCTTCATATTTGTTCAAACATTTTGCGAAATTAATTATTAGTGGAAATATGTGAAAATACTTACATTTACAAAGAGAAAAAAAAATGGACTTGTGAGTATTTATAGATTATTATGATACTATTTTACTGGTCTGACCCACTTCAGATTGAATTGGTCTGAATGTGGAACCTGAACCAAAGTGATGATTAATTAATATCTTAATATCTATTTTTGCATTTCACTAATTCATCCCAAGGGCCAGACTGGACCTTTTGGCGGGCTGGATTTGGCCCCCAGGCCTTATGTTTGACACCTATGCTCTAAGGCATTGCGCTTCAGATGGTAAGTTATGGTGTCTTAATGTTATGATGATGCTATAGTTTTGTCAGCTATATAATTATTGACAGTCAGTGGCTACACCTTAATTATAACAGTACAATAGTCTGAATAAACTGTTTACAAGCCAATGAAAACTAATGTCCTTCTAATACTCCTGTGCACATACAGTCATGAATGAGCCAATAAAAATAATGGTTTTGTTTTTCATTTTTTCCATTGTGTGAACTCAAAATTCTCTCTTTTGTTGCTGCAAAACCAAAAAGGTTCCTGGATATTTCCTCATATTCATAAACCAGCTGATATCTGGTTTTAAAACATTTAACAGTAGTTGTGTTTCTTGCAGACTTTTTGTTGGATTCATCCCTGTTGACCGCAGCAGATCCCTGTCATTACTCCAGCGGACCATAAACAGAGGTCACGATCTGCAGTAAAATGCACAAATTAGATTCGTTTTCCGAATGCGCTGTATACATATCCAAAAAATACTCATAAACCTAGAATAGTATTGGCATATTTCACTTGTCTCACACAAAAAATGCTTCATTCAGAAAAGAAAAAAAAATAACATGTATAATTTTAAATATCCAATCTTAACATAATACTCGTTAAATTTAGACAGAGGTGTTAAAACATTCTGTACTTAAGTAGAAGTACAGCTACATGTGTGAAAAAATACTATGGTAAAAGTAAAAGTACTCATTCAACTCCTCTACTTAAGTAAAAGTAGAAAAGTACAATTTGTCAATTGTAATAAAGTATAAAAGTAAAACTGCATTTTTTTTTTCTGCCATGAACACAATAATACTTATTCAACCAGGAAAAATCTGAAAAGTTTAAAAAGTATCAAAATTAAAGCCTTTAAAATTGAGTTACTGTGTAGATAATGTGTTTGATCACGTCACAGTTACTCAGTTTTGTGGATATGGGCAGGACATTTAGAAAACAATAAAGTCATCATGAGATTTTTTTTTTAAAAGGTTATAAATATGAGATGAAAAATGTATATAATTTTAAGATAAAATGTTAAATTTGTGAAATTAAAAGTCAAAATTGTGAGATAATAGTCATATAACCATAATATGTAAAGTCACAGTTTCTCTCCTCCACTGATTTTCCATCTGAAGTAACTTATTTATTGTACTGTTACATGTGTTTATTGTGAAAAAGTAATGAGTCTATTAATGAGAATGTAAAGAGTATAAAGTACAGATATTTATGAACAAATGTAGGGAGTAAAAGTAAAAAGTTGGCAGAAAAATAAATAGTCAAGTAAAGTACAGATACCTAAAGAAATCTACTTAAGTACAGTAACGAAGTACTTTTACTTTGTTATTTTCCACCTCTGAATTTAGGATATTATCAAATTTATAATAATAGTGAAACATTAATGTGTATGTAAACTTTTGATAGTATCATGTTTTTATATTTTATACAACAAAGTTAGATTTTTTTTTAGATGACGTAACAATTAAGCACTGCATATGTTTTCAGATTTTGTCACCTACAGGCACTGAAAAAATTATTAGACCATCAAAAGTCGTCAAAAACAGCTGTTATGCAATCATGTACTAACTCCTGTGTGTATCATGTGACTAAAACAGACAGAAAAGAAATCATAAAAGCACTCTTTTTATCAATACAATGACATAGATGTTGATGTAAGAACTTAAGTGACTTGAATTATTATTAAAAAAAACATGGAAAATGAACATGTATCAGGTCTGAAATTAAACTTTTATGAGCTATTGTTGTACTTATTATTACATTTCAACAAACAAATGTTTCTTTATTTGTACCAGGCATTAAAATGCTGAAGAAATTGAAGAAAATAATGGCTGTGACTAGAGGTGGCAATAGTTAAATGTACTTGGCACAAAACACTTGTTTTCAAGAATCCATATCATCGGAAAAAGGGGGAAAAAAATAAGAAAATTAATGTTTATCTATCCAAACAGGAAAAATAGCAACTGTTAAAATGCAATAAGAACGTATCATTACAATATTGATGATCATTATTGCAATATCTGTCTAACTAATGCTTCAACCTATGTTTTCATTCATTGTTTTTTTGTGTTTTCCTTTAAATTTAATGCGTTTTTCTTATTTTGTTACTTATTTTGTTATTAATTGTTTATAAGGACCAAAATGTATTTCTATTACGCAAATTTATTCAGTGATATATGTATTAAAAATAAAGACCATAAAGTTGAAATACAATATTTTTCAATTTTCGCATTAAATGTGACATTGATTTATTATTGATAGATTAAACTGGGACCCAGTATGTGAACATTGCATGAATGTGCAACAGAGTAATACAGAATTTTAACTCAGATTAAAACATTAAGAAAATGGTCCCTATTGTATTTAAATGATCCTAAAGCAGAGTATTTTCAATCATCATCTGAGCAGTATAACCCACAGACACATTCATCTAAAATCTCTAGATGCAAATTGACTAATAATTAAATGTGTGATTTAATTTTTGTACATCCAGGTTAAGAATGAACAGGAATGAAAAACTGTTTCATTCATTATAGGAGATTTTTCTTTTGTTTAGTTTTTTTTTCTCTCTCCCTCCACACAGCACTGGCATTTCTTCTTGGATGCATTTCATTGTTGTGTCATCCAGAGTAATTACTATTGTTGGCACCCCTGCACAACTTTCCAGACTTTTTTTTTTTTTGCTAATCTTACTACAAGGACTTGGCCAGTTTTCACATGAACAGCAGCGTTCGTCCAATAATTTGTCGTTTCTGTATTACATTTAATGGATTGTCAGTGTTGATTTATCTCGGGACATTTTTCATGACTGAATCTTTTTCCCAGGTAATAAAGATAAATATGATTTCATTTGATGCTTTGTCTTCCCAAGCACTGACCACACAGTTTTGTCTGGAACATAAAGACACGAAGCAGAAAAAGCTTTAAAACATTAGGTTTTTCTATTATGTTCAGACTTGTTTTGCTATATTAATACTGACTTTAGTGGTTATTGGTTGTTCCACATTTATGAAACTTCCTATCCATGGACAGATTGTTCCTTAAGAGGTTAATATGGATATGAAGAAGCTGGTTAAATAGAGCAGAATACTCTTTTTATGCTTAAAAATCCATGTATTTATCCATTTTGTTTGTTTTGTCTATCTGAGGTTTGCTTTCCAGTGGCACTATATGTTTATGTGTTCCTGGGAAGAGGTGATATATATATATATATATATATATATATATATATATATATATATATATGTGTGTGTGTGTGTGTGTCAGCAGTGGCTCTACGACAGTTTCTTTCTAACTTCCCAGTTTATGTAATAGTGGCTAAAGCATCAGTGCTTCAAATCCTTCAGTGAATACACGCTTTCTCTTCCTCTCTCTATGACGCAGTTTTAAAACCAAAATGGGAGCTTGTCCATCCTCAGACTTGTCCGCTAAGAGTATAGAATGTCAACAAGCTTATCCTGAATCATGCAAGTTAGAAAATGCACTGTGTCTTTACTTTGGAATGTATTGTTTTTTTATAGCCACAGAACACACTGAATATGACTTTTTAACATTGAGTGCACATCTGGTTTCTGGGCAATGTGAAGCTAACTGAGCGTTGGCAAGCTCACGCTGCTGACCACCAATTCCTGTGCGATTAGTGTCCAGAGGAGCAGGGCACACTGCTGAAGGGTTCATTTTGTTCCTCTCGGAAACAGTACGCCGGAGACCCCCAGCCTTACATGGTTAGCAGCTGAAAGCGAGAGGATTGGCACCGTGGATTACAACTCTGTATTTATACAACAAAAAAATTCTGCCTAGTACAATATCCTGCTCTGGCTTTGACCAAGGTCTGGAAATCTTGTGCGCTACACACACACCGGAGTAGATCTCCTCCTTCTACCCCACCTCCTCCTCTTGCCCTGCCAACACAAACAGCAATTACGGCTGGCTCAGACAGCCCATGAAAGAAGTAGGTTCTTGTCTGGAAGAAAAGCAGCCAATTAGTAGCATTGTTCCAAAAAATAGAGCAATACAGTTTGGTTTGGTTTTGTCTTTTTCTGTTTCTATTTCTTCTTCTTCATATATATATATATATATATATATATATATATATATATATATATATATATATATATATATATATATATATATATATATATATATATATATATATATATATATATATGAGGTGTAAAGTAACTAAGTAAAAGTACTTCATTACTGTACTTAAGTAATTTTTTTTAGGTATTTGTACTTTATTTACTTTTTACTTTTACTCCCTACATTTTTGTGTAAATATCTGTACTTTATACTCATTACATTCTCTGAATAGACTTGTTACTTTTTCAAACTAAACAGATGTGACAGTATGAAAAATATGTCAATTCAGAAGGAAAATCATTGAAGAGAAACTGTGATTTTAGTTACTATAATTATATGACTTTTCATCTCACAATTTTGACTTTTTATCTCACAATTTTGACTTTTTCTCTTAAAATTATGTATTTTTATGTCATATTTATAACTCATGATGACTTTTTATCTCTTTATTTTTTTTTTATTTCCTGCCCATACTCACAAAATTGAATAACTGTGACTTGATCAAAAACATTGTCTACACAGTAATTCACTTTTAAAGGCTTTATTTTAGATACATTCATATCTTTTCAAATTTTTGCTAGTTAACTAACTATTATTGCATTAATGAAAAAAAAATGCAGTTGTACTTTTTTACTTTTACTTAAGTAAAGGAGTTGAATCAGTACTTTTACTTTTACCACAGTATTTTTCCACACAAGTAGCTGTACTTCTAGTTAAGTACAGAATGTGAGTACTTTGACCACCTCTGCCTAAATTTAACGAGTATGATGTTAAAATTGGATATTTAAAATTATACATGTTATTTTATATATGTGTATGTATATATATATATATATATATATATATATATATATATATATATATATATACTTTTTAATTTTTTTTATTTTTTTCTTGGTTGATTCTACTCTATGAGGTAAAAGTCTTTCATGACCCAGTGCCACTGAGCGGATCACTGTGTTAATTTTGTCTCTCTGTGGGATCCTCTGACATCTGGCTCTGCCACGGAAGCTGGAAAACATCTTTAATATTCTCATGACAATCCCAGGGACATGTGGAAAACATCCCAAGACCTTCATCTGTAATGACTCTGAGAACTGAAAGCTGGGCTTCGTTGTTTTTTGGTGTGAAAAGAAAAGTTATATTTAGGGATAGGTCAAACAAGGGCAGCAGTTTAGTTTTTTTATATACATATAATGTACAGTAGTTGTTTACATTCACGGTAATGGAAAATATGTTTCATGTCAGACAAACAAAAGTGAGTGGATTACCAGTTTGTGTTTGCTAAAACAGTCCAACAATAGTGTTTGAAAACATTCACATGAAAAAGAACCTAAAAATGCATGGTTTCATTTCAGGCCAGAACTAAATAAAAAGAACATGTTCTCATAAAATTCAACAATTACAATAACTGAAAGCAGCCAAAGTAAATGCATCACATGAGTTTGTACGGTTGACCACCTAAGAACATTCAAACTAAAAACACTAGTGAATTTTTTTATGACACTAATCATTGTAGTTTGCAGCAATTACATATTTTCACTGTGATGTTACAATTCCTGTATTGTATGGCATGAAGAAAGAAGACACCATCCGGTTAAGGAAAAATGTCCTCTCACTGTGGCAAGAAAGTGAATCCCTCATGGTTTGGAGCAAAGAAGTCCTATAAAAACACCAGTAACCAGGAGAATCAGAAACATATGAAATGTGCTGTTTAACATTTATATAATATTCGTCTCATATGAACACGGCCATAATTATGTACTGGTGGTTAAAGCTGACAAAGAGGATGACTAAGCCGTACTGTGGGACATTTTTGTGCCCACTCATCTTCGAGACATAAGCCCACAGTTCTCCTCGACAGCTGTAAAACACGACCGCAGAAGCTGGCAATGTGCACTGCACCAGCCAGAACAATCCAGCAGAACAAGGATCTTTGTTCTGTGCGTTTTACCTGAAGTGGAGTCTGTGCGGAGGTGCTGATTGTCTTGCTTTTTTGTGTCCTTGCAGATGGGGGTCTGTGTGGTGGATTCTGCAGTAGCTGGACTGGGAGGTTGCCCATATGCTCAGGGATCATCTGGCAACGTTTCAACAGAAGATGTTCTTTACATGCTCCATGGTATAGGCATTGAAACTGTAAGTATGTCCTCACAGTGCACTTTGACACACTGGCTCTGTTTTACATTTTTACTATCCCAATAGATCAGCCCCATTCATCCAACCGTTTACATAAACTCAGTTCTGCAAATATACAGCTCTGTTAATGTTTATTTTATAATATCAGGGGTTTTGCACAACTTGCGTACGCCCACAGGATTACATACCCTCTTTTCAAGAACAATTTATTTAACAATCCCTACCCCTGCTGGTAAAACACCCTCACTACAGTTTACTGTCCATCACCTGTTCCATGCAGGTCTTTGTCAGTGTTGTAGAAAGTACTAGAAAGGCACACTTGAATAGAAATACAGGTATAGTAATGAACAAATGACTTTGGTTGAAGTTCAAGTCATCAACTGAAATGCAACTCAAGTTTATCCATAAAGACCCAATTACCAACTAGTGACCAAAACTTTAACTTTAACATGTATGGACATTGTTGAATTCAGAATCAGATCTGAATCCTTTTATTGTCATTGTCCCATTTGAGAACAACGAAATTTAAAATAGAGCAACTCACGTTAAAACAGTGCAACATTCAGAAAAAAAGAAATAAATTAGCGTGGGAAGCATAGTTAAAAACAACAACAACAAAAAACAATGCAGAAAAAATAAAAACTGTACAGTACAAGATAAAAAAATATAAATAGAATAAAAACTCTGAATAAAAATCTGTGTACACACATATACACACACATACATATATATATATATATATATATATATATATATATATATATATATATATATACATACATACATACATACATACATACATACACATACACACACACACACACACACACATACATATGCACACACTACTGAAATTGCACTTGCTCAGATCATTTACAAAGCAAGAAACCATCTTCTTCCTGTTAATCTGCAGAAACTGTTCAAAGAAAGAGAAGGATCGTATGAATACAGACACAAACTAAAGTTTAAACAGCCTGAAGCACAGACGGCGTTAAAGAGCATGTGTGTTACAGTTAATGGAGTGAAATTATGGAACTTACTTTCAGATTACATTAAAAATAGCAGTAATAATTGTCATTTAAAAAAAAACGTTTAAGAAAATTAAATTTGAGGCACAGTTTTTGATTCTTAAAAAGCAGGCAGAGAGTCTTTGGGCAGGAAGGGTTTGGTTTAGTGGATTATGTTCAGGTGGTACATTATCCTTGTGTTTTATATTTTAAATGTTTAAACTAATGTGTCTCAGTGTGTTTATATATAGATGATTGATTGATTGATTGATTGATTGATTGATTGATTAGTTTATTTCAGGCAAGTTCACAGTTTTTACTCTCCTTACAAAATATACAAAAACAATTTCCAACTTAAACATGAAGACAAATAAACAAATAACAATGTGTAATCTTCTGCCTGAAAGGGAGTGGGAAGAAGAAACACTTATGTACTCCCACCCCGTCTTCAAAATATTACAAAGAAAAGAAAAAGAAAAAGAAAAGCGGCTTGTTTCGCAGCTTCCGTCATAGAAAGACAACAAGGAATAGGCAAAGCTTTTACGTCAACCTAAGTTAATAACTTCTTTCATATTAGTGTTTTTTTTTTCATTCTTTTCACTCATTTCTTTTCTTCATTTGATGCCAATTATTTAGTTTCAAACACTATGATTACTTGTAAATGTATTAGTTATAATGTGTTGGTTCATAATAAGCCTTGGCTTTTTCACCAATCCTTTTCATTTGTATGTTTGTCATTCATATGAAATAAATATCAGAAATGAAGTGAAATGAAAACCACTGATAAACTGTTTCATACATCCTATACCTGGTGTAAAATGCACTTTGTCATCTTTTCATGGACATCAGATATGACCCATTTGGACGTTCACAGGGTCCGTAGTGAACGAGGAAGAACTTGTTATTTTCTACAAAATCAATTCACCAGTAAAACCCATGGTGCTACAGTAGATCAGCGGTTTGCTCCTAGAGACACTATCCTGCAGGTTTTAGATGTGTCCCTCTTCCAGTACACCTGATTTAAATGATGAGCCTATCATCACACTCTACAGAAGACTGAAAATGACCATCAGGGTACATCTAAAACCTGCAGGATAGCTGCTCTCTAGGAGCAGGGATACAAAACTCTATGTTATGTTAAAATAATTATACATTTTGTTGTTTTTCTTAATTTTTTTTCTCTTAAAAACCCTGGTCGGTTGCAGACCGCTGAGCTAGATCAATGACTGAAAAAAGTTTATTTTTTTTACCTCCTCATAATCAAGGAGGTTATGTTTTCGGTGGAGTTTGTCTGTCTGTCTGTCTGTCAGCAACATTACTCAAAAATGTATGCAACGATTTTGATAACATTTTCAGGATGTGTTGGAAGTGTTTTTATTTATTCTAGTTATAGATAGATTTGGTTAAAATCCATCCCTTACCTTTTGATCCGTTCATAACGTTTTGAGTTATGTTGATAAATAACAGACACAGACAAACCTCTCATCATTCGAAGGGGGGAGGTCTGCCTTGGTGGAGGTTTTGCGCTCTCAGGGTGCTTTTCTAGGTACCCTCAAATGTAAACTCAACATGATGATTAAAGTACATGTTCAGTCAAATAAATATAGGAACAACATGTACAACATCAGTTCACCACTTAAACCCACAGAGTTGGATCAATGACAGTAAATGGAGACGCTTATGTTAAGTCAGGGCTCTGGAACCCTGGTCCTAGAGAGCAGCTATCATACATGTTTTAGATCACAGGTGTCAAACTCCAGTCCTCGAGGGCCGGTGTCCTGTATGTTTTAGATATTTTCCTTCTTCCATGTGATTCAGTTTAACCCTTTAACTCCTGAGAACTAACAAAATAACTGGTAATATGAGCAAAGTTAAGACACAAATGGCAGAAAATCAAAGAAAAAACTAATAAATATTTACAAAATGACAAATAATGTGGAAAAAAAAAAGGTGAAATAAAATAATGCACAAAAAAGTAAAACTGTTGAATTTTTCTGAATATTTAAACTAAATCATCCATTCAGAATGCATCAGCGCTGACATTTAAAGAGTTAATAATCAGCTCCTCATCAGACTGATAATGATGCAATGGCCTCCAGGTGTAATGGAAGAGGGAAACATCTAAAACATGCAGGACACCGGCCCTCAAGGACCGCAGTTTGACACCCCTGTTTTAGATGTATCCCTCTTCCAGCACACCTGACACTCGTTATCAGTCTTCTACAGAGCTCGATGATAGGCTGATCATTTGAATCAGTTTTGTTGGAAGAGGGATGGATCTAAAACCTGGAAGATAGCGGCTCTCTAAGAGCAGGGTTGCAAAACACCATGTTATGTTAAATGAATGATATATTTTTTTTTGTTTTTCTAAATTTTTCTCTGTTTCTAGCAGAATAAAACACAATTTTCATTTGAGCTTTTGTGAACATCTACATCAAGGTGGCCAACCCTGGTCTCAGAGAGCCACTATCCTTCATGTTTTATCCCTCTTCCAATGCACCTGATTCGAATGATAAGCATATCATCAAGCGCTGCAGAAGCCTGATAACAACCATCAGGTGTGCAAGAAGAGGGGCACATCTAAAACATGCAGGATAGTAGCTGTGCAGGACCTAAGGTTATCACCATTGATCTACATGATTAGAAAATTAAAAATATGATTTACATGATACACTGAAAAAATACAAAGGATAATATTATAGTAAATGGTGATGTATTCATTTTGAATGATTCAATAGAAACATTTATTTGGGATTTGCCACTGGGTCTTTATGGGTTAAAGTCTTCAACTATCTATATTTACTGCAGTTAAATATACACTATCAAGTTATCTCCAATTAAATCTACTGAAGTAATGAAAAATATAATAACAGTCAGCCATTGAATATGACACTGCTGCTAACGTCTACAGATTACTGACAGGTTCAGTGTGGAACATCATTTGCACTTGTTTATTATGTGTTTAGAGCCAATGACAAATCAGCTTCCTGACGTTGTTGCACTCACTGGTAATCTCATACCATACATTTGAAAACACCAAATGTATGTTCACTTATTTTTAGTAATTAGAAGTATGCAAATGAGTTGACAAGTAACAGTAAAATAGAAATACATGATATATTAACGCTTGGAATTCACACCATGAATTCACCTTTGATGTACCACAATGAACTAATAGTTAATTAATAGTGGCTCGTTAGGATTCCAATAGTAATCCTTTCATGACGCCTGATATATTAAACATTACTGCATATATAAGTCATATGTTAATTCATCATAAATTATACCATGATTCCATCATTATTCATGTACCCTTGTTGTAAAGTGTTACCAATACTTGAGTACAATAGTAAAGTCTTATTACTTTGTTACATACAGTACAAAAATCATTCAAATACTGATGTTGCAAATTTTGGTTTTCAGGGAGTGAATCTTGCTCAAGTAATAGAAGCTGGCGACTTTATCTGCACCGCTTTGTGCCGCAAGACAAACTCCAAAGTCGCCCAAGCCAAGGGTTTATGTGTCAAAGAAGATGTTTAAGAATATACTCAATGTTTTCCCTCTCAAGTGTTTCCTGTTGTTGCTGCCTTGGCGTTGTTACTAATGCTGCTCTGTTTAAGTTCATATTAATTGTTATTTAATTGTCATCTGAATAATCTTCCAAACGACACCTGTGTTTTACTATGACATCTCATTGACTTTAGTTGACGGCCGGTGAATTCTGTCCATATTTTTAGGACGTGAGCGCTCATGATTATCTGATCCATCCAATTCATGTAAGATTTACAGTTTGGCCTTGAAATAAAAGACTGGTTTGGACATAATGCAGGCTTGAGCATGATAGATAGATAGATAGATAGATAGATAGATAGATAGATAGATAGATAGATAGACAGACAGACAGACAGACAGACAGACAGACAGACAGACAGACAGACAGACAGATACATACATACATACATACATACATACATACATACATATGCACAATAAACAATATATATATATATATATATATATATATATATATATATATATATATATATATATGTGTGTACACATACCCAGCCATACACCCAGAATATACAATATCCACACAATATAAAGTTTATGGTAAGTGTATAGTACTTCCTATATACTTACTAATCCACACACACACACACACACACACACACACACACACACTACGTGGTAGTGCTAGTTTGCCATTGAACAGTTTGATCGCATGAGGGACAAAGGACTTTTGGAGTCTATTAGACAATAGTTACACGTTATCTAGAAGCTTAATTAAAGCTTTTATCAAATTTTTACATTTAGTGTTTTTGTTTGTTGTTTGCAAGTCGCTCTTTCAAAAGACTGCAGATCATGTGTTCTTTGATTACACTGAATTTAACAACCCGAGTCTTTGACCTTGGAACAGTTGAAGAAAAACAAAATGTTTGTCCTTGCCTTTTAGATTGAAATATAACTCTTCATGCACTTTATATCCAAAGACTTTTTAAGCCTTTATACCCAGCAAAGTTAAGTATTGCAATTGTACTTAAACTTTTACGGCCATAAAACTAACACTTTTAAAAGTAGCCTTGGAAAAGTTTTGCCCTCAGGATTGCCAAAGAGCTGTGAAGAAATGCTCCTTGATTGTATTTTTTTATTTTTTTTTTGCCATTAAAACCATTTACCATCGTATAAGCTAAAAAAATTCAGTGTCTTTCCTGAAACTGTTGAAAATGTGTTGTCATCTGTGTTGTCTGTTTACACTGTTGCTATTAAACATAATAAAATGCAAATGTCAAATATAACACCTGTTATTGTGTGATTTTAAAAAAGGAAATAGTATGGAAGGGGAAGGGGGTGTGGAACTAGGGGGCTTGTGGATATCTTTTAATTTTCATATATATGTAAATGTTTAGAATTAATTACAAACCAAATCTAATTGAATGGGGAATAAGGATGCAAAATGCTTCCTTCTGAACAAATGAACACATCTGGGTGGTAATAAAATGTCCTAATTACTTAGACATAACTGTCTGTCTTCATTATGTGTGCAAAATTAGATGCGTAAAAATATAAACATGCATATGCTATCTCACATTATCAGAAAATTGCTGGAGAAGAAACATTCATTTCCTTATAGACTTCATTCTGATTTCCTTGAAAATAAATCTTCCTTTCTCAGAAGTCAGATGAATGAAAACCAATGAGGAACAAACTTTGCAAGTTGAAAAACATTCCATTAAGTGAGATGAAGACACTGAAGATAAAGATCCTTCATTGATCTCGCACAATTGTATTTCCTATAGGAACTAGGATGTAATGCAACAGTGATTCAGTACAATTCCCTTTAATAAAAGTCTGTTTCTGAGAGATTTTTGCTTTTGTTTTGGAGGACGGAGATTCATGTTTTCATATTATTTATTCATTACTTTATATTATGTTTCACATTAGTTTTTAGTCCAGTATGGGATTAAAAGGAGGTATTGCTGATCTAAAACAAGCAAAACAAGCAGCATACCTCCCTTCATACATACACTATCTATCCAAAAGAATAGTCACACATACAGTATTTAACTGCACCACCTTTAGTTTGAATTACAGGAGACATTTACTTTGACTTTTTTTTGTCACATAATGCTTATGTAGTGTCACAATAAGGTTTATTGTATTTTTTCCTTATCCATATTTGCATTAATTTTTCATTATTGATGATGATCAGACCTCTGCATCAACTCTTCATCATCCCACATTAAAGTCTGGACTTTTTGAAGGATAATTTTTGTGTGAAAATGATATCTCACGGTCCCTGAATTATTCTCTCACAAGCCTGATGACCCTGATCAATCCTGGTGCTGTCTAATCTGTTAAACATTACAGACATGACAGGACACTTACTGCATCAGTTAGATTAAATAACTTGTTCATCTGAAAAATTATTAACCATTGAAGGATTTATCCATGGAAGGATCTGAACTATTAGTTTAGTTCAGTGTTTCTCAAATCCGATCCCATGGCCCAGTGTCCTGCATGGTTCAAATATCTCCCTTTTCTTCTTCTTCTTTGTTTTTTTTTTAAATAAATACATTTTTAAAATAATTAATTATTTTTTATTACATAAATACAAATTGCAAATAAAAGAAACCCTATTTTTTAAATAATAAAAATAAAATAATATATTTTTAAAAAAATCTCTCCCTTTTTAAAATAAAAATATTTAAATAAATACAAATATTTTTTTTAAATACTGCAATGTACATATTAATTAAATAATACAATTTAAAATCAATTTAAACAATCAAAAAATCTATTTTTAAAATACAAAAATATTATATATATATATATATATATATATATATATATATATATATATATATATATATATATATATATTTTTTTTTTTTTTTTTTTTTTTTTTTTTTTACTAAAAATAATTTTAAAATAAATGTAAAAAAAAATAATAAAATAAAAAATTTAAATACATTTTTAAAATTAAAAAATTAATAATGTGCGACTATTGATATATACTCCTGATTATAAAAGGGAAAATAGAATCGCGTCACTTAGGCTCCCTATTGAGAATATCTAAAGTATTTCCCAGTATCTCCCAGTATCCACTGCATCTGTCCAACGGTCATTTTAAGCATTAAAGCGTATTCAAATTTATGCCAGAAACACGACCGGACAGAAACATCTTTCAGCATTAGCCTCCATGTCTATAGAAAATGAACTGACTGATGGACCTGAAACACACAGATAAACTGTACAACAGCCACTGAAGTGTTCTAGAGAAAAGAAAGGAGGCTGGACTTTATTTTCAAATAAACACATACTGTGGAGAACTATGTTGGTGAGTAAATACATTTTATTTGTAATTTCTTCTTGTCATTGCAACATTTTCAGTTATTTGTTGTTGTATGGCCTATTCTCAAAAATGCAAATGATCTCTTAACTTTATTTTCAAAAAATAGTTTGTTTTGTTATTGTCTGCTTGGTGTCTTATATGAGAAAGCGACATTGTGTAATTTATTAGACAGACTTGATCATACAGCATCATTTTGGTGGCATTTTGTTTTGTATTTTTAAACCTTTTTTTTTTTTTTTTTTACATTTATTAATTTATTTTTTTTAATATCTGTAATTAATTTCTTAATCTTAATTGTGAAAGCATACTTGATGGTTGTAAATGCTCCTGAAATAAAGTGCTGCCTGACTAGTCTATACTGAGGCAAGGTTAATATATGGGGGTCACTGAAGGACTCATGTTGAAATACATGGCCCACCACTGAGAAAGGCAGTTGTATTTGTATAACACTATTCAAACACACGACAATTCACAGTGCTTTTTTTTTTTTTAAGGTAAAAATACATTAAACAACAAAGCATAAATAATGAATTAAAATATGTTTTGGAAGCAGTCATGTATTCTTTGGAGTGTCTGTTCATGTGCTGTACAATTAAGTATTGTTATGGAATTAACATTTCCTTTTATTGAATCCATGATCCTTTTGTGTTTCTGTGACAGAGCTTTCTAGTTAATGTCAAAATTGTGAAATTACATTTGTTCTGTGATATTTACATATTTAACATATAATCATGTATTTCATATTTTGTTCTTGTCTTTTTCCAATGACACTTGTCAGCAGTAATTGCATCCTTGTCATTTTGGTGTATTTTATTCATTCGCCAACTTGGCTGTAATGTATGAGTCAGACATCTTACTTGTGACAGTGCAATTGATCCATCTTTGTCTGTAAACCATAAATAATGTTTATCTTAAATAATAACCTGTAAGTGTGTAGGGGTTAGAGTAATAACCATGCTACTGTCTAGACAGTGGGTTAGAGAGATTATGAAGTATTCTAGCTGGGTTTTTAAAAAAAATACATTTTTATGAAGCATAAGGTTACCTGAAGATACACAAGGGACGATGTATTTCCATATAGATGAAATAATACATTTGTATTTTAGTTTTTTGGATGACCTTTGATTAGTCAAATATACAACTGTGGAAATGATTATTAGACCGCCTTTATTTTGTACAACTTCTTGTTCATTTTAATGCCTGGTACCACTTCAGTTCTTGCATCAATATCTATGACATTGTACTGATACACAGCAAATTTTGGTCTTTGGAATAAACTCCACGTGAGTTAAAATCAACTCAATCTGAGTGTACATGCGTGACCATCCATTGACTCCACAGGAGAGTTATTATAACTCTGCCTTTGGAGTTGATCCAAAAAATGACCCTGCCTGGTAGTAGTCCTTAACACATATGGTAGTCAGGGTTAAAAAATAAACTCCAAAAATTCAACTCTTTCACTCTTTTTAGTTGAACTCCAGATTTTTCAACTCTAGAAATTTGCTGTGTAGTTCATTCGTTATTGGGGACAAATATGATTTAACTGGGTCTAGGATCATACACCAGGACACAGGATTATTATTGTAAATAGGTAGGGAGGTTAAGCCTTGGCACAAGTAGGCAGAAGGAAACATAGTGGAGGTACGGGACAAGATAACAGACGCCAAAACACAAACTGAGCTATCACCTGCAGGGACCCAATAGGAGCTCAGTTTGGATGCTTTGTAACGCCCAACCCATCTGTTCAGAGGGGGGGATAATTACGAAAGACAGTGAAAACAAATGGGCTGTGATGTGTGTGCTATCGATGAGCACTGATCTGCCTGTACTTTCCAAATAAATTATGAATCTTCGATCATTTCACTTTCATTCCACGTTCACTTTCATTCCACGAACTGAGAAAAAAAATCTTACAGTACAGACATAAACAGTGCTTTTATTAATTCCATGTCTTTGTTTTAGTCACACGACACACACCAGTTACTGTAGAGCTTGATTGTATAGCTACAGTAGTGTTTTTCATGCTCTAATCATTTTTCTCCCATGTATATTCCATATGTTTTTCATTAAAAACATCCTCTATCTTGTATCACATCTAAGAAGTTATTAACATATAGATTAGCATACATAAATGAATAAATAAAGCAGCATAAAAATGCATCTACAGAATATATCATGTTAAAATAACAATCTTACAAATCATGACAGCAAGAAGTGTGTGTGCAGCATCTGTGAAATTAATTAATTACAACCACTGTGGACAATACAGATCATCGGCTTCAATCAAAATATTAAAACCACATCATGGTACAACTCAAATGACGCCTACTAAATGCGAATGTCTGCTTTGCATGACACATATACTGTAATAGTAGATAAACCTCAGTGCATAACAACACACGTGCCCTTCTTAAGTGGGTGAAACTTTGTTTTTTCTCTTTTCCTTGATATCCTATGAGACAGAAGACATTCAATTCTTTAGATTCTGTGCTCAATCCATAATTACATCAACAATGTTTCATTTTATACACTGGCTCAAAACCAGAGGTATGTAACCCCAGCTCCAAAGACTAAAAGTCCTGCCATGTATTGGTTCTTGCTGTTCACTTCATACATGCACAGTAAATTTTGCAGTGTTAAATCAACACATAGAGTTTATTTAACTTCTTCTAGAGTGTATTTGGTCCCATTGTCTCCAAATTAACACTGCAAAATCTACAGTGTGTGATTATACTAAACATCCATCTACCTGGATGAGGAGTTGTGCTCATTAAAATGGGCTGATTCAGTGAATGTGTGGAACAAATACACGGCGGGATTTTTACTCATTGCTGCTCTGCTCAGTACTTACCATATTTTAGTAAAAACAGCCAAAGGCACAGCTCCAATTAGTAGAAGGAAGGCAACAGCATAAAACAGATAATCTGAAAAGATCAAAAAGTCATATTCTAAAATGCAATAAACAATGAGGACAAAATGATGAAAAATTATTAATAATAATAATAATAATTATTATTAAAAAACGTTTGCTTAAGGAGCACTACCTGGACTCAAAATAAGTAATAATAATTAGAGGTGCTCTATTGGATAGGAAAATAGCAAAAAGAAAGAAAAATTCAAAGGCACTCTCTTATAAGTGAAGATAAAAAAGCCTTTATTAAACTGGCTTGGTTACAAAAACCAGCATCATGGCCTTCATCAGGGAGTCAGCTGATGACAGCTGTTGACTCCCTGATGAAGGCCATGATGCCGAAACGCGTTGGGGTTTTTATATGATTTTATTGCTTTTTGTAACCAAGCCAGTTTAATAAAGGCTTTTTTATCTTCACTTATAAGAGAGTGCCTTAGAATAATTATTATTATTTGGATATAATACAGTACGTTGGTAGCCTACTGTATTGTTTTTTTTTTTTTTCTGTTTTTTTTTCTATTCCCTCAATTTTCTTCCTTTGTTTAGGAGTATATTTTAATATTCAGTGATGTACAAATGTGTAGAATTACTTCACTTACTCAGTATATTGAGTTGATATCTGCCTGTAACCCTCCCTGTTCACTTGTGGATGTTTTGTTTCTCGCATTTGTGAAAAACCAATAAAAAGTGAATTACAAAAAAAAAACCCAAAAAACATATTCAAAAATGCACTAAGCAATAAACAATGAGGACAAAATGATGAAAAATAAATAATTACCAGCTTTATTTCTGGGCCTTTTGTCCGTTTTATCGAATTCAGGAGATTTTGAAGGACCAGGGTTATTCTTCCAGGGTTTTACTAAAGTGACAATTTAAAAACAATCTTAAGTAGTCCAATAGAATTTTTTAAATAAAAGGAAAAACTTATGTATTAAATTTGTACTCACTGAAGTGTGTTCTGTTATGAAATACTTCACGAACAATGTTGCACAACAGTTGATCATCACTGAATCCTTCTTCACAAGTACAAGGATAATGCAGCACGGTGCCCAAAGTGGCAAAAAAAGCCTTTTTACAACCAGCTTCTGCACCAAGAATAAAAGCTGGATCCATGTAGGTGAAGCAGTCTTTCATGTGGAGGTCAATGGGACATTGTGCGTCTTCTGCACGCCAACACTCAGCTTGGAATGTTTTCAATAGTTCCCTTTGTGTTTGACATAAGAAAAATAATACGTTATGTTAATGTTAAAATACTGTAACAAATGACAAAATGGCACTAAACCAATGTTCCTTAAACCTGGGGTTACCTGGAATTAAAATGGGCACATCTGAAATATCTAGCAATTGATAAAGATTTAAAATTTTAATAAACTAGGAAAGTACTCGGAAAGTGCAGACTCAACCAAGGCACCCCCCCCCCCCCCCCCCCTCACACACACACACACACACACACACACACACAGCCTACATACTTCCACTGATCACCACCAAAAGGTATTTGTTCTTTGTGCCAGTATCAACATTTCCTGACAGTTTCAGCCAAATCCACCTAGAATTTTTGAGTTAACGCCATTGTTCTGTAAATCCTTCCTACCCATCGAGAGTTCCTGCTCAGCCCCCCTGAACATGGGTATAACACATTTTTTGTGACTTCATCAGATTTTTGTCTTATCGATCAGCTGACAGAGAAGTGAATGTTTAATGTCTCGTCACCTGAACCTGCTTTATCTTCACTAGGGTCATGGGGGTCACTGAAGGCCTAATCCAGCTACAGTGGGTGAAGGCGGGGTACACCCTGTATGAGTCTCCAGTTCATCTCAGGGCTGAACATATATAGACAAACAATCACTCTCATAATTTAGATGAACCAATTAACTTATTTTACCTATCATGTCTTTGGATGGTGGGAGGAAACCGGAGTGTCTGGAGAAAACCCACGCAAACATGCAAACTCCACACAGAAGGTCTGGTGTGGGATTTGAACCAGGGTCCTTGCTGTGAGGCACTAGTGCTAACGCACTGCGCCACCACAGTGACATTTAACACTGCTGTAAATGGAGAATACATTTCAAAGTGATCCAGAATCAAGGATCACCACCAAAATGTAATCATTTGTTCCTTGTGACACTCCCAACACAACCTCAAAATGTAATCAACCAACGTACCATTACCAAGATCCGTTCATAACTCTTTGAGTTATGTTGTTAAATAACAGACAGACAGACAGACAAACTCTGGCAAAAACATATCCTCCTTGGCGGAGTAAATAAGTACACTAGGATTTTCAGATGAGGTAGCACAGAACGGCATACATGTCTGTTATTCCATGCTGTGGTCGGACATTTGTGAGGACAGAGGATCACACGGGACGGTGTCCTAAAGACTCATAGTCAATGCTGCTCTCTCCTCGCAGTGCTCTATAACCATGCAGATGGACATCCCAGGAAGACGAGCTTTGAAACCTGAATCCTTCCTTAGTAATTCTTGGATGTCCTCCTTCAGGTCAGCAGTTTTCTTACTTGCTCTTTTTAGGAGGTCAATGCCATATTGAAGCACTGCGAATGGGAGACCAGCCTCTCAGAATGTGAATTGGGTGCTAATACCTTATTGACAGTATTAGTCTGCTGTCTGATACTGTCTGATTTCTGAAAAAACTTGAGTTATAACAGCCCAGGGATGTACAGCTCAGGCTCAGCTGGTAAATATGTTAGAAAAGTCCTTGAAAATAAGTAGAAGTTTTCTGGTAGGCAAGGCTTTACATTTGACATATGTGACCCACCACCACGAAACCAGGCATATGTGTCTGGAAATCAAAACTGAGTTATCTGTGTAGCTTGGTAGAGTGGAAACTAAGGTTTAAGATGGTGAAAAAATTATGTTTCTATCACAAGTAGAACCAAAGTTATGGTAATTTTAATATCCACATTTGGACCTATTTTGCAATTTGCATATTTTTAGATATTGTCCGTCAAAGTTTTGGACTGTTTTGGGGTAGGAAGTCCTTAGCAACGCATAATAATTTGTATCCGATTGACACAAATTTTTCACAGATGTTAAAGGACACTCTGATGGACATGTCACAGAAGTTTTATATATTATAATAATAGGACAGAAGTGCGACATATTATAATCATTTGGCTTACGCTATTGGACAGAGCAATCAATATAGGCTTTTTCCTCGTACCGAACACTTGGGTGTTTGACGAAAAGACGTGGAAGTCGGCTTTGTCTTTGCTCAGCAATCCCTGAACTTTTGTCGCCGCTTAAATAATTGACTCAATAAACACCTTTATTGATTGGATTTCAATGTAATGACCACAGGAACTGAACATAGAGGTGTTAAGGTACCGTTTTTTGATAAGGTGTAAACACAAATAAGAAATCGCCTTCCAGCCTAAATTTGGCTGTAGCTCTGAACGGCTCAGCACGACTTATGCCTAGTTTCGTGGTGGCGGGTCACATACAGTATATGGACGAACATTTTACACAATTAGTAAAATGTCCAGTTCCCATAATGCAAAACACTACAGTGGCCAATTTTTAGGATTGAAGAGATGATGTAGCAACCAGTGTCTCTGCCTCATTTGGTCATTTTGAAGTTACAGGCACCAACACTGATTAATCTGACAACATGTACAGTAACCGATGCATGAACTTTTTTTGGCTGTGGAGATTCTGTTGCTCGCTCCTCCCATGTGTCTGTGTTGACCAGACAGAGCGACAGTAGTAGTAGTTAAATTCACTTTCACTTCCTATCTGACTATCACACTGTTGAAAATAAATTATGGACCACTACCTCGCACCCCCACAATCATAGACCATGACAATGGTCTATGATTGAAACAGCAGCTATACAAAGCAGAAAACCTTTCACACTCATCAAAAATTAGACCTTTTAATAAACTGAAAAAGACAGAAAATGCTACTGGCTTCTCAACATGTATTAGTAGAAGTTTTGAGAACATTTTAAGCTTACTTATTCCAATTAATTATTTGGAACATTCAGGTTTACAGTGTACAATAGTAAACTATTACATGATCAAAAACCATTTAATTTTAGCAAAAACATGTCCCCGTTTTGAATGTCTATGATGTTAAAATGGAGTCATAGGTCAAAAAAGGTTGGGAACCACTTGTGTCGTCTAACTGCCTATTTTTTTTTTAAAAAAGTGTTCCAATATGACATTTAATCACCTGCCTGTGACGCTTTTTGTTTCAATCAAATGGAAACTGAAGTGATGCTTTAATAACACTGTCACACAGTAGAATAACAAACCTCGGTCCATTTCACAAGCACTTACGAGAACAAATGTATTTGAACAACACATTTGCTTCAAAAAAATTAATTATACATAATAAAATCATGAAGTAGTTCACATAGTCTCACTCACTGTTCAATAAAAATTGCAGGTTTAAGTAAATTATAAAACAGGCTTTTCAAACCTGGCCAACATTTATCAAGCACAGCTAAGATCAACATGCAAGACTCAACTATAAGTATTAAATGCAACTCTTAAATATCAATATCTTGGCGGTTTGACAGAATTTTACCAAATTTGGTAGCCAACTGAATGAATTAGATAACCAAATTTTGAAGGTTAATGTCCCTATGACCTCATGGCTGTTCTTTCTAATGAATGCATTGCCTCCAAACACATTTATGTATCCTGTTTTCTTTCTGTTTTCATTTGGCAAAAACATTCCCTTGGACTGAGGCATGAATTAATTAGGTTTTTGTGGCCAGAGCTCAACTTTGCCACCTCATAAAACACTCTGCAAAGAAAACTACATAAAGAGACTATGTTACATGGATAGTGTGCACGTTTGGGTAAACTTTAGCTTCTCATTCCCCTCTCAAAGATGAGATTCAGGATCAAAAGTAGTTCAGATTCATAGGCAAAAATAAGTAGCAGTTTTAAGATTTGTATTTGAAAATACTCATTATTTGTGTGTTTAGTTTGATGGGTCGTACTGAACCTTCACTCCAATTAACACTATTTTGTGGTATTACTTAAACTGCATGATAAGTAATATGTAATAAGTAATGTTTGAACATCCCCATTGCAATGTATGTGTACACAGTAGGCACATGGCAGGTCCTGCAATGTAGAAGACACATGAGCTCAACATTTTCTCATCTCATTTCAATAGAACCTGACACACACTGAGCACATCACAATCATTCTGAACCAGTTTGGAGTGAGTCACTCGCTGCGTCTCCATTACAGTTTTTACAAAACATTAGTGATATTCCTAAAATTTCTACAAAGTTACATTTTTAACGTGTTTCCATTGATGGTTGTTCTAGGCAGGAGCGTCGTAGCTTTTCTGAAATATGATCCCACAAGATTTCACTGCTGTAGCCGTCAGAGCTTCAGATTGGCCATCACCCTGATAGCATTAGCATGAATGAATCATCTAATTCTCTCGTCTGTTGAAGTCTTTAAAGACACTAACATGTCAAACAAACCAGCTGGCTCACATTATAAGGGTCTGTACATGTGGTCCATACATTATCAGGCCTAAATATTAAGTGGAAATGTGCTTTAGATGTGTTTAAATGACAACCATGAATTAGCATGTAATAGTATTAGCTTGAATGAATTAGACGTAAAATCGGGCCTAAAAAATCCAGCCTGACCAGACCCAGGCCCTTGGGTATTAAAGCCCGACCCAGCCCAAGCCCGACCAATTAACTTGATTTGCAGGCCCGAGCCTGAAGCAAATTTATTTGTGAGGAGGAGGGAGGAGGAGGGAGGAGGAGGGAGGAGGAGGGAGGAGGAGGGAGGAGGAGGAAGGGGTTGATTCATGATAACGAATTAAAGCCTGTCATTTGTAGTGAAATCTAAGTTAAACAAAACTGTATACATCTACATCTTTTATCTTTCTGTATCTGCAGAGGTTACATTAACTGACAATTTTCCATTATTGACAGATTTTTTTGAAGAGTTGACGGGAAAAATGTAAAGCCTTCCATCATTTTGATGGGTTGAAAATTGGGCCATAAACCACAGCAGCAGTTCGTCCTTAAGAATCTAGCGCGGCACTTTGAGAGAGACAGAGAGAGGCAGAGAGACAAAGAAGAAGAACAGCGGGTGGATAATAGACAGAGACAGGAAGGAGTTCTTTGAATTGTCATTGCAAGAGTTTAGTTCAGTACGTGTTGTGATGAGGCGACTTCAGTTTTTTTGTGTGTCTGTCTATTTTTTCAGCCTGCACATGCTCTACTCTGTTGGTAAGCGTTCGTCTAATCACAGGCGTTCTCTGATCGGTCGAGCAGTTAAATGCATGACTGAAAGCAGTAATTACTGATCACTGATTGGACTAAATCAGAGGCAACATGGCCATGATTATCTCCAAGTCGAGTGTTGGAAAAAGTGGTTTAGATTTTCCTTAACAGCAAGAAACAACATGATTTAGCCTGAGAGGAGAAAGCAGGAGGAAGGTGTGGATTTCATAATTAGGTGTTTTATTCGCTTTTGTTTTGACTCTTGCAACTTTAAATGTTAACTCTTTAGGCGCTAGAGTTAGCTAATAAATAAATGAATACATTTTGATATCAACATTTCCAAAAGCTGTATCTTGGACGTGGTTATAAATGAGTCATATTGTAAATTTTAAAAATGCTGGGGATTTTCCAAAACGTATGGTGCAAGTAAATTAACTCATCACAGGATGACAGCTGTATTACATTGTGTAACTTATATTAAAATGTAACTTTACATATACATTTTCTTTGTATTCTAGCTTTTTTGGTCATCTTATCTTTAAAATCAATCAACTCAAACATGAGTAGAGACTAAAATGCATTTAGTTTTAGTAGTTGTTGTTTTTGTTTTTTTTAAACTTACTTAAATCTAACTTTAAGAGATTCCAGGCATGACAAACCCCACCCCTCGCACGTATATTAGCATTGAGCTGATGTCATCATGTCTATGTGTGCATTAATGTCAGCGTATCAATAGCTTCTATATATGTGCTAAGTTTGAAGTAAATTGAAATAAAAAGGAATGTTTTATAGACATTTTAAATTTAACCTATTATAAGTATATGGGAAAATAATGTATTTAAAATCCTTGAAAAGTCTTCAAAGGCATTGAATTCATTGTTGTAAAATTAAGGCCTTAAAATTGGCATTAAAATGTCTTGAATCGAATGTTCAAAAGTCTTAAAAATTTGGACACATAAGTAAGATTTATGTTAGTTTGAAATGAAAAGTAGTTGGTCACATTTCGGCTGTCTATATTATATTTAATATTATTTATTTATATTATTTATTTATATTTCTATTTATATGGTTTGTGTGTTATATATTCCAAATGTCAAAGTTATGCTCCTTGATGCAAATCTTTCATGAATGTAGCAGCAACTGGACCAAAAACTTATGTTCTATTTAAAATAAACAGTTGGTAAAACTGCTCCCAGGTAATTCACATGGTGTTTTTTTTTCCTTTGCAATTTTGGTTTATTATCGGTTTGGATTTCAAACTGCATTAAAAAAAAGTCTTGAATTTACCATGCCTTGAGCTGTAGGAACCCTGATGTTACCCAAAACATAATGACAAATATTCTGGGTCACTGATAATGTATAAACACAATTTGGTATGAATCCAACCAATAGTTTTGCTGCTACAGACATTTGAAATTTTGCCTATTAGAAGTAAATTGGGCAAAAAAAGATAGTATAAAATTTCATTAAAAATTTCAACTTTGACCTATTTTTTCCCAAAATGTCATCATATCTATTCTGGGTTACTGTCTTTAATTTCTAAACCAAATTTCATTCAAGGTTCTGACAAACCAAACCAAAAAAAAACAATACCCATTGCCAATCACTTCATTAAACCTACTGAAGACAAAATAAAAACATACCCTGAAATGGTGTGAGGTTTGAAGGCCGTATGTCTGCCATCTATTGGTTGGAGGTGGTAACTCTATCTGGAGCTGTGGTCTGTTTCATTTATTTATGTTGAATGTCACAATATTGCTTAATATTTGATATATAACAACTGCATTGTCTGCATTCATTTCAAACCAAAGAAAAATAAGACATTTTTTGTGTGTTTTGTGGTAAATAGCCCTTCATCTCCCAAATGCACAATAACAGCCCATATGGAAATCACAGTTGAGCTGATTCTCAAATGTTTTTTTTTCCTAGTACAGTCACTATATTAAGGTCATTCTTGTACAGTCACTCTATTAAGGTCAGTCTATTACAGTCACTCTACTTTTTTGTCTTTCTCATCTAATATGTTTGATTTATTTTCTTCTTGTTGTTTAAATTATTGCTAATAATCAATGTCATTATTTTTGCCCAGTTCCTGTTCTGGTTGTTGTTGTTGTTATTGTTGTTGCTATCATGTTTGGTATTGTTTGTAATGTTGATATTGTCTTGTGAGGGATCCGCCATCAAAATGTAGTTTAATCACAACTCATAATAAAGTCAGTATTAAACCAAGCTGAGATTCATACACGTTATGAAGTCTCCCTTGACAAAGCTAATTAGCTTTAGCACCAAAAGGAGCCAGACTAACATTCTGCTGTTAAAAATGGACAAGAAATATTTAAAATAAAAAAAGCAAATAGAAATAAATAAATAAATTTCATGCCTCAATGATGAGATGCGCAAGTATTTTATAGTGAGACAATCACGAGAGGCAAAAAATAATCTGTCACATACCTGCAGTGCTGTTCTTGAACACAGTATTTAAGTGTGTCCTGACACTTCCAGCTCTGTGCACCACATGTGGCCGTGGGTAGATGAGCTTTCACTTGCAGACACTGCTCATCGGACGCCTCACACTCACACATGACCAGCATATCTGCAATATTTTGCGGCATTCTACTGTAGAACTGCTGAGTTGCTTCCTGGCAGCGTTTATGGTCACATGGTATTGTGCAAACTCGCAGAACAGGTGACATGTACCTGTTGCAAACGGCGTCGCTAATACAGTGGGTGATACGCTCCAAGCAGGATCCAGAACCATCATGCACTAGAACATAAAATATGCATGTCATAATTTATGTCATTTATATTTAAAGGTGTCATTCTGCTTAAAACCACTTTTCCACGCTCCTTTTGTAACCCCGAGTTACCGACACGTGTTGCCTTTCAAAGTGGTTTGTCACCTCCACTGGCTGCATACCGCATTCACAGAAAACAACAAGAGGAACGAGGGCCCCAGAAAAATCTGACATCAGATGGACTTTAGCGTCACCCCCATGGAGTTAACTGCATCCTCTATTGCAGCAAATCTGAAGTAGCATTAGCATTAGCATCTACAAGAGAAGACGGCGCCACAGTAGCTGCTGCACAAACTTGAAAAAAATGGCGGATCAAACTGGTTCATGTGCTCTCTGTGGAAGGGTTAGGGTTAGGGTTACATGCACGTGTTTTTTCCCTGCATGTTTTCAGAACAAGGAACGGCATAAAACCTAGCTTGATGTTACTCTAGTAAAAATAAACACATACAGAGAGCAAGAGGGGAGGGGGGAGTGTTCCTTCACACATTCTGAGCCAATCAGAGACACCTCATCACCACATTATGGACATGTTTAAGGAAGTGATGTCCAAATAAAACTTCATGACTTTTGTTTTTTTTATCCAGATGGAGCTCTCTGTTTAAGAAAGGGTTGGACATTTCAACAATTTCAACTGTTTGTTGAACAGAGAGATCCACCTAGAGGCATAAAAAAAAAACAATCAGTGCTTCATTTGCTCATCACTAGTATGAAGAAGTACCGTAAACTCTGTTGTTTTTCTACCGTGAAAAAACAGCTGGAAACAAAGCAATCTGGACGTTTTTTTTTTAAATAGAACCAACACACAATGTATTCAATATCAATGGAGAACACAGCAATATTAATGAAATAACACTGGGATGACACCTTTAATGGCCTTAAGGTTATTACACTTAAACCACATGAAATAAATAAATAAAAAAAATTAAACTTTACCATAGGCTATTAATCCACTAGACTCCCACTCCAGTGGTTGGCTTCTCTTCTGTTGCGTTACTGCACAAACAAAAGGAAAGATGATAAGCACTTTTCTAATAAATGCGACCCTAACACTCATTTAGCCCCACAATAGTTTTCATTCAGTCATGATACCAGGCTTTGGTAAACACAAATGTAATTTCAGCTATAAACGCTTATCTCAGAGAATACTGAGAAGAGTGCACCTGGCTTTTGGAGGCATTGTGTGGCCAGTGCTGGTACAGTGTCACAATGCTCCTCCTGCTGAGCACACAAGCAGCCTTCCAGTGAAGGGAATTGGTCCAATATTGTCTGGATGGTCATGTTACAAACCTCTGAGCCTTTTATTTGGCACCCTTCATCTTGAATGGCACAAACACAAGAGTAAAGCAGAATAACAGGATTTTCCATTAGTGGGTAAAAGCCTTGTTTGTGTAACAGGTGTTTTCCACGTACTTATACACGCTGTAGTGACATTTTCTCCAATGAAAGTTATGTATAGTTAAAAAAAAGAGAGAGAGAAATGGCAGAAAACATGTATTTCACTCTTTACCCATTTTACTTATCAAATTGTGCAGATTCATTTATTTTCCTTGAGGCTATTGCTACTGTTATTACATTTAAGTAATACGCCAACAGGCACAATTCAGTTAAACAGCCACAAGCCTCGGGAGGTGATGTAATTATACTTTAACACTAGCAAATATAAGGCTCACAATATGTTATAGTCTGAACAGAACATGCAAATAAATCACACTCTTACCGTTACCTGCACAGCTGTTATCATAAAGTGCTTTTCGACTATTGCATAAATCTGAAATGCAGATTTTCACAGTAGCCAAACAACCAGAGGCTGAAATCCCATCACTGGATATCTGAGGAAGTAGAATTCCTGAAAGACAAATAGAGTTTATGGCTTTATTTTCATCATTTGTTTGATATTCACCTACTACTTAAATGTGAAATTAAATCTGATTTTGTTGGAGTTCGTCTTTAGTTTTCTTTGGTTGACATCTCTGACTGCACATAGACTTTTAATATATGAGTACTTCTATGAAACTGGGTATATTTTGGTATCTGGCACATTTCCACCTTTTTAGATCCAATAATAAAAGAGACATTTAGACAATGCCCCCCCCCCAGGATGTATCCAATGATGAGCTCAGATAAATGAAAAAAAAAATATAATTCTCTGAGCCATCCCAAAATTAATGATTTTTAAAAAAAATCAAATATTGGGCCAAAAAAAAGATAAATATTGAGTCATGATAAAACTACTGAGGTGTAAACACATTAGATCTGAAAAACATAGTTTGAAATGGTCTTATATACCACTACAAATACAGACAGTGTTTTAAACTTTTTCATGAATCACAGTTTCATTTAAGGTTTCATGTGTGTCTACATTTAAACACATATAAAACCACAAGTGATGGCAACAGCAGCCATTTTTGTGAAATGTACCTGAGAGAATACAAAGATTTTTTGACAAAATCACATAATTTTTGTGTCCTTTTTGATGTTACAATAGGATGCAGGTATATTTTTTGCACATTTTATCTAAAAAAAAAAACCAAACAAACAAAAAAACCTTTTCTTTGATCTCAGTAAATATATATTTTTTAAAATAGATCCAAATTAGCTTCATAACATTAGTCGACATCTTCAAATGTTTACTGCCCATGTCTTGTTTTTAGGACCAGTTTCATGGAAGCAGCCAAATACACAAGTCAAACCTTTATCTAGAAAAACAGTGTCATGTCAGAGTCAGTGAAAGAACACTCACCAAGTGTCAGCGCAGCCTCCAGACATATTAGTTTCATGATGAATCAAGCAGACAGTGGATGCAGGTCTGCCACCGCTGGTCTGCTGCTCATCTGTCCTTGCTGGTGTCAATACTTACTCTGGGATACACCCCCCACCCCCACCCCCACCCCTACCCTAAGTCAACAGGACATTACACATTTACTGGAGGATGTACTTTTCCTCAGAGAATATAATGAAAAAGAGATGTAATTCAACCAAAAACTGACAAAAAACAGGAAAACTAAATACTTTGTTATAAATAATTCACCTCCACAGATCAGTTCTCTAACAAAGACAAAGATATTTACATAATTAAAAGATGCAAAGATGCACATACTCATCTGTCATCCACAATTATTTTTTGTTTGTTTCTTTATTTTGTTTAGTTTGTTTACGATTATTATTATTATTATTATTATTATTATTATTAGCTCATCCGGGGATGGACTATTTCTGTCCCACTTTGTCTGTCCATCCGTCATGGTTGTCCACAATTCACTAAAATCGTCTCTCCTCCTTCATTTCTTAACAGATTTCCATTGTGATTCATTCATTAGATAGATCTGAGCACAAAATAAATCAGTTTGTTTGTCAAAGATTTCCTTTGTAAACAATTTGTTTACAACTTTGTTTATTTTTCCGGCTGCTCGCTAAAGTCACTACTCTTCCGTCAGTTCTCAACAGATTACCTTTCTGATTGATCAGTTTCAACCCAGGTCAAATAAAGTAATTGCCTCAGTATTATTTTCCACCAACAACCTCCTGTTTAACAGCTTTAACCACAGTAACATGTTATTACCCAGTTACCTACTTTTGTTCAGGCAGATGTTACCCTAGAAGAGCTTTGGAGACTTCCTAGACCATTCACACTGTTTTTGACATTTGTTAATAAAAACACAGTGGGATTGATTTTATGATCTATTGAATGACTCACTTTTATTGATAGTGAGACATCGCAGCTGTGAGACATTGGCCTGTTTGTCTGTCTGTCTGTCTTTCTATCTTTGTTTCTTCCTTTCTTTCTTTCTTTCTTTCTTTCTTTCTTTCTTTCTTTCTTTCTTTCTTTCTTTCTTTCTTTCTTTCTTTCTTTCTTTCTTTCTTTCTTTCTTTCTTTCTTTCTTTCTCTCTCTCTCTCTCTTTCTCTCTTTTTTTCTGTTTTCTTTGTTTCTTTGTTTCTTTCTTTTTTCTTTTTTCTGTTTTCTTTCTTTCTTTCTTTCTTTCTTTCTTTCTTTCTTTCTTTCTTTCTTTCTTTCTTTCTTTCTTTCTTTCTTTCTTTCTTTCCTTCACCTACTGCAGATGGATGGAGACTTGCCTTGATCCTATAAGGTCACCAGTTTGATTCTCTGGACGGGCAGAGAGTTGTTGTCTGACATGTCCTTGAGCAAGGCACAAAGAGCTGATATCTATCTATTTTTCATGGTTTTCTTGATAATAACCATAATCTCCTCAGCATGTACATCAATAGCTATGGTGTACAGATCTATAAATCACTATATTTGTAATAAATGTGTAAATAAAATAGTTTATTATTAAAAACAGTTGATTATGTAAATTTCAGTGTGTGTAAAGTGACTAAAAATGTGTATGTGAATGGACTGGATGAATGCTTTGTATTATTGGAAAATATACATAAAAAATGTGTTAAAGCAGTTTGTAAAAAGGCAGTGGGAGCCTATAAGCCTATGAGGTCTAAAAACATGTTTGACCATGTTGGACGATTTTATGTATTAGAAATAAAAGTAAACTAACTAAAATTGTACTGTCGGAAACAGTGCTTATAGATAGTCCATGTTTTCTTTTCTGTTTTTTTTAGTCACATGATAAACACAGGAGTTAGTACTTGATTCCATAACCATTGTTTTTAATGATTTTTGATGGTCTAATAATTTTTCCTTGATTGTAACTAAAATAAGCTACTGCATAAATTTGACTCAACAATCACAGGGCAGCACTTTATTAACAAAACACCTTATGCACATATACACACATAGGAAAAACAAGAACAAAAGAACCCAAAGGGAAAAAAAAAATATAAAAATAATATATTAATTTCAAATATCACCACAAAAGAAACACAAAGCAAAGTAAATGTGAACACAGAGTAGCTGATGAGATGAGGTAGAGCTGTGAAAACACTGGAGTCAAGGTATTCCAGTAAAAACTTAGAATAATACATATATTTCATTCAATCAAACAAAATTTTACATCTCAGTTGAAGTTAAAAGCGAAATAGTTAAACATATAAAAATTCCTCATGCATATAACACAAGATAATGTTGGTTGATTGATTGATATTGTGAAATTTTCCGACACAAAATACAAAATGTTCACACAGCTGCTGCAAAGTAGCATTAATAGACAAGGATTATCACAGTTCTGAACAAATTGACTCCAACATAAAGTGTTTTATAGGCTGTTTCCGTGAGGGGTTTGTAAGCCACTGTATTTACAGTACTGCATTCAGCTTGAAAAAAAAAAAAAAAAGGAAATATTTTCATTTTAATTTAGCAGCCATAAGTACATTGAATTCATTTTGCAGTATTTCATGTAATATACATTTACTGCATTGTTATTTTTCAGTGTACTCCAAAATAAATAATTAAATAAATACATTAAAAAAAAACTCCCAAGAGTTGTATTTACAAAAAGGGAAATTTCTGCACGCACCACTGGAAATGCAGTAATTACACCTGAATATCTGTTAAATACAGAATCAAATACTGTAGCTTTGTTTGTGGAACAAAAATGGATAAAAAAAAAAAGCAGTACAAATATACATGTTGTCATATCATCATTGTTGTTAATGATGATGATGTTCACAGTCTGAAAGCTAAAAGAAAATAAATAAAATAATAAATGAAATATATATTTATATACTTAGATTTGACTGAGCCTTTTGATGACGTGAGGGGAAAACAATGTACTTGTAGTTAATAATGCGCAGCCACCCACTCTAACAACTGAGCCACAGCCACAAGTGAGCGACTGTGGCTCAGTCCTATGACTAAAGAGTCAGTGGTTCGAATCCTAGCTCTGGCTCTTCACATGTCAAAGTGTCCTTGGGCAAGACATTGAATTCTAAATGTCTCCTAGTAGATCTGGCAGCACATTGCATGGCAGCAGCATCCATAGGTGTATGAGTGTGTGTGTGTGTGTGTGTGTGAATGTGAGGCGAATGTAAAACATTTTGAGCATCATGAAGGTGGAAAAGCATAATATAAGTGCAGTCCATTTACCATTACTTTAACTGAAGTATGTGATACCAAGGTATATACATATAATACCAAGGTGAAAATATAGCTGGTGGTAAGAGCATTAAATTGTGTGTTAATTATCTTGTAGTCACACATTATCATTTTTCCCCCTCACTTCTCCACAAAAGGGATCCATAGATTTGACTGATTACTTCAACATAAGAGAGAAACGGGTCATAACTGGGGTGAGAAGACAAATCAAATCCACTTGGATCATAAATGAACCCTGTCAAAACCACAGAGGACTTTCAGGGGAATAACATCCAACTTCAGTTTGTTTGTCAAGTACATTCAAAATCTGCATTCTGTGTCCATAATCGCTCTTCCATTGACTCTCAAATATTCCAAGTGCTGTATAAGTTGTGCATAAAAGTTTACCCGAATGGAAAATCCACAATTTTGACAAAAACCTTTGTTATTCAATTAAAAGTTGTTGAATTAGCGGTGGTTGTTCTTCAGGTGGACTGAAGACGGTATAGGATACAAAACTGGAAGGGAAAGACTTTTTTTTCACAACTACAGCCAGGTGAATTTAAAAACAAATGTTGACAGAAGAAGAAGAGTTTTACAAAAAGACACAGCGGGAAACCACATCATCCTTTCTGTGTGGAATTTGCATGTTTGTCTCGCCCCCAGTGGCATCAAGGGTGAGTTAAATGTATAGTGTATAATGACAAATAAAGTAATTTAACTTTAAAAGATAGAGGGATAATATATAATAAAAATAAATATATCTTGAACAGTATTTCCATTCATTGCCATATTTGTGGACTTGTTTCATGTCACGATAATGAATAAACAATTCATTGCATTTGTGATTTAGTAAAAAACGGACATTACACACTTCTGTTTTTTTTTTTTTTTTTTTTACATTTATTAAATGTTGGTAAAGTTTTAAGCAATATATCCAATGGAAAATCCACTAGTGTTGCTAATGTAGAAATGGAAACTGCAGCAAATTAAAATTAAACAGCTGTGCTCAAGTGGTGTATTTCAACAACAAACTCAGCACCAAAGAAATAAATAAATAAACAGACTATGATTTTGCCCATGGTCATGTACTGTAGTGATTAAATTTAAACAACTAAATCTGTTCACAGATTGAACGACCCCATGAATGTTACCACTGACAGATACTAAACCAGCCTTTAATACTGGTCAATAATACGTCATCCAAACACACAGTATAAAAACTAATACTATCTCTGTTCGGGCTGAATGGGGTTAATTAAAACTGTCCATTAGTCCAGCAGTAAACCATGTACAGTGGTGGGAAAAATGTTTGCACACCCTGTGCATTTATTATATATTACATAAAAAAATCATTCTCTGCCAAGTATTGTTCCATTCTCCAAATGAAACCCTCATGCTCTCTTCTGCACACGCTCTGTTCTGTCCAGGTCAAAACTAAATGTTTCAGCAGAAAAACATCCAGGACAGTGTGGTTATTTTTTCTTAGAAATAAAAATGGAAAAAAAAAGTTAGATGCAGCCACATCTTTTGAAACAGACAAATATTTTTTGCACTAATATTTAATGATATTTAATGATAATATTGTAAAGGGTGTTTTTTCAATACTCTACTTGTTTTCTCTAAATATTTTCTCTATCATTATTTGTGCATTCACTTGAATTCTATGGCTGCTATGTGATTAGAAGCTCAATGCTTCAGTATTTGGATCAGCAGGACATTTAAATGAATGCTAAAAGTACTGAAGTCACATTTTTGAACAGTTGAAGTTGAACATATAAACATATTTTATTTGTTCCTCTGAGGGGCTATTTACACGAGGACAGCGTATTTTATTGGAAGTGCCTTTCATTTACATAGCGCCGGTACCGTGGGGGTATGAATATGCACAAATCTGAAGACTCCTTCCAGAGTGGGGCGTATTGAAGACACACCGGATTGCGTCACCGTCTAAACAACAAGAAATGCACATGTTCATGTTGCGTACGTCACATATGTTTACATTGCATACACCGAGCAAGTAAAACAACAAACATGGCGGACAACCTGGATCCCACAGATCTTCCAGCTGCACTAGCATTAGCAACACTAATAAATGTACAGGAATCATTTCAGCTATTGTACAGAAATTATACGTGTACCATAGCCGAACAGAGACGGGTGTACAATTACACATATTAAAAACATATCAGCGGTCTATCACAGTACCACCTAGCAGCCTGGCATGCATATCCAATCATTTTTCGCTAACTGTTGCATCTTAGACAAAATTTATAAGGAGACGATGAAAACAGAAGATGCAAAAGTGGCGTCTCATCTTCAGTTATCCATCCGCATTTAGACAAGAGTATTCAGGAGGAAATCCTTGTTTATACGAAGACACAATAGTAGGCGAAATATGATTGGATATACATGCCAGGCCGGCTAGGTGGTACTGTTCGGCTATGGTATGCATGTAATGTGTGTACAATAGCTGAAACAACTCCTGTACATTTACTAGAGCTGCTAGTGCTAATGCTAGTGCAGCTGGAAGATGTCTGGGATCCAGGTTGTTCGACATGATTGTTACTTTACCTGCGCGGTGTATGAATGTAACATGAAAGTGTATGTGACGTGAACATATGTGATGTAAAGAGGCCTGCAACCTAATGGTATGGCCACACTGAATGCAAATTTTCACATTCATGCATTGAGATTGCATACAAAGTCAAGGAAGTGATGCGTTTGGATGCAGATTCACCTCAGGAGTATCCAGATGTTGGAATGCCTGGATGCTCAAAAAACGCTGGAGTTTTCAGGCGAATTCGCGTGACGCCGAGCCACAAAAGCCAATCAGTTCTGAGATGCTGCCAACATCGTGACGGAATGATGTATGATCCTCAGACTTACCCAGAAGGCGGCAGAAAGAAAAACTGATCCTGAAATACTATTGAAAGCTGACTTCATCCAGACGGAGTTCCTGGAATTCCCCTGCTGCAGGCACTTCTGCAGGATCGGGTGAACCCAAAAAGTGATGGCATCTGGCTCTCAGACGTATGGGACCTCCAGAGCAGGTACAGAGCAGCAATCCAAATGACCTGAACCATAGTTGAGGAGAGACCGAAATGGCGGGACAGATTTTGTTAATCTATGTTTCTATGTTTCTCCAGCATCCAGACTCAGGTGTCGCATGTTTGGAGTGCCCGCGAATTGTACAGTGTCCAAACTCGGGTGTTTACACGGCGCGTCATAGGTTTACATGCGTAAATTTGTGTTTGGTGTGGCCGCAGCATTATCATATGTGTTTCTTGCCATTATGTGATGTAAAGACACATGCAGGGTCATGGGTCACGATACAGGTTTGTGCATGATTACACCCTGACGGCGTTGGCAAGCATCCTTGTGTAAATGGCTCCTTAGTATAAACAAGGATTTCCTCCTGAAAATGCTCGTCTAAACGCTGATGACAAACTGAAGATGAAACACTACTTTTGCGTTTTGTGTTTTCATCGTCACCGTATAAACGTAGCCTAAGTCTATGAATATGTTTACAACATTTTTGTGGTTTCAGGACTTCTACCACCAGGGTGTTGAATTATAGAAGACTGATATTTGCTCCCCTGCTGGGTGGCCGTAAGCACAAACTTAACCCTCTACTACTTCTGTATAAACACTTGGTCGTCCACAGCTTCACATTGCTCTGGGTGACACTGCTCTACTGTGCAGTTACTCTCTCACCACTTCTCACTCTAACCTTTTCCATAACAGTATCAATATAATTGTTAACACACTAGCAGCAAAACTATTGGATGAATTCGTACCAAATTAGTTTCATATATTGCCAGTATCCAAGAATAGATGTGATTACATTTTGGGAACAGTTAGTCACAGTTCCCATTTTTTGGTGGGAATTTTTGAAAAATGTTTTTCTTCCCATTTTCTTATAATGGGTCAAATTTAAAATGTCTGTAGCAGCAAAACTATTATTTAAATTCATACCAAATTGGATTTATTTGCTGGTGACCAAGAATAGATATTGCATTTTGGGAAATATAGGTCAAGTTTTGTGAATCAGTAAATTCTCTTAGATTTTTCTCCCATTTATTATTATATTCCCAAATAGTTTCAGAGATATTATGTTTCTGGTCTGACCACCGCTGCTGATATCCTTCAATGAAAGATATTCAGCTTAGAAATCCCATGTTTTCCATATCAACGAATATCATGAAGGAAGAACTGATTCAATTTTGGACGATTTTCCATTTCTAGAATGTCCACATGGGCAGGCTCAAAAGTTTAAAATCAATAAACACTTTTGTTTGTATCTTTAGAACAATTTGTCCGACTGACTTCAAATCAAAGGTCATGACCTTGTATTCCTTACGTCATGACATCATAGTTGTCTGGTTAAGGATGGTGGCCGTTTAGGCCGTCGCTTCTGATGGTGTATGCCTACTTTATAATTGGAAAAGTTTCACATATCTGTAGCAGCAAACTATTGGTTGAATTAATACCAAATTGGGTTTCTAGATTGCCAGTGACTCAGAATAAATCCAATTACATTTTGGGAAAAGTAGGTCAGTTAAAACATTTTTTAAAATTATTTTTAATATCTTTTTTTTACTCCCATTTACTTAGAATAAGCAAAATGTCACATCTATAAAAAATATCAATTGTGTTTCAGTTTCTTTTAACTTGGCACATATATAAAAGCAACTGATATGCAGACATCAGCACACACGCAGACATGACGACATCAGCTGAATCGATGCCAAAATCAGGTACTGTACTGTATACTGTATGAGTGTGTGGGTGGATTGTTAATACAGATATGAGCTTAATTATTTCTTTGCAATTTCAACTGTTTATGTGTAAATATGGCATCATGGCATTAACAGTCAGTTATTTATAGAGTTACCATAATGTGTTGTTGCTGATTTTTCATCTTCTATGGTTTTGATTGTGTTATAAATGGGAAATATAGGAGCATAGTTATGTCTTAGCAGTGAGAAAATGAGGCACAGTGGATGTAAGGTAGATAAGGAAGTCATGGTTGGTGGTCAGGTGGGGCATTTGTAGGCAGTGCTCCCCCCTAGTGGCCACTGGTGCCCCACCACTGAGCACAAAACAAAAAAACCTTTTAGTTATTATTACAAATTTTACCTCATGTCAACTCTTGCTTTTAATTTAAGTCCCACTTTTCAGATGACTTGTTGATTGACACTTGCTGCAGCTTGTTTGTGTGTTGTTTCACTGTGTGACTGTCTGGATGCACTTGTGTCAGTGCTGTGATCCCTGGATATTTCTACCAGTGTGGCAGTGATTGTGGCAAATGACTGACCCTGCTTCATGTCCCACTGTCCCAAGATTCCAGATTTTGTTAATTACATTTCATTATAGGAATATAAGATAGTAAAATTCTTAGTTTTTTTTTCTCATCAAAAGATAAATAATTAAGTGTGTGCGTGTGTGATATCCCAGATACACAAATTAAATAACTTTAAAATTAACTTTATAATAATTTCACTTGGCTGAGATGTAGTAAGAGTTGATCTGTCTGTATTAAGGTTAATAAAACCTAAGGCTTGGCATTTGAGTGTTTCCCTTATGTGTCGGTTCTTCAAGACACAGCAATTTTACGGGTCGTTTTTGACAATTGAAAGTTTTTATATAATGTTATCACTGGCAGGCCAGTGCAGTCCTCTGCCGAGCACTCAGCAGCTCTTCAGCGACCGTGACGTTGTCATAAACCTAATCACGTAATTTGTAATAATTATAGAGAAAGTCTGGTTTCTTTGTCCCGTGCAAATGCGCCATATCTGTAATTTGTCAGGTAATAATTCCGCAGCAAATCATGTACATGTGTTTCTACAAACTTGTTAAATGTAAGAATGTTTGAATCTATGAGAACCGACCACAGGTTGGATTCCTACAGTAACTGCATTCTTGCGTCGCCAACAAAGTATCTCGTCTAAAGTGAATTAATGTACTTGATTTTGTCTTTCCGTGTACTGGGACTTTACTTCGAGGGTGAATGATGGCGCAATTCACGGCACAAACGACTCGTCTTACTCATTTGTGTATGGGAACTATTTTTCACAGCTGATGCACACCAAGGACTATCAGTGAGAGCGATCCAGATGTGCGAAGTAGAGAAAATACAAACTAGTGGTGTCAGTGTGGAGATAGCCAACCAATGCCAACTGAAATTGAGAGTTTGTGTTGCTAACTGGGGTGAAATATTACCATCAATGCAGAGGAGTACTGAAGAGGATAGCCGCGTTTGTGTTACTCCAAATGCGGCTCTGCTTCTTACAATCACAATCAGTCACAATGAATTTATGAAAATACGTGACTGATCTACTGACTGTGTTTGTAAACAAATGGAGTGTCTATGATGGAGCACACTTTAAAATCGTTCACCATGAGGGAAGAGATTCAGGTGCATAACCGTGGAAAAAACGTATAGATTCCTGATACTTAAGCTATGACTGGTTTTACAGGATTTGATGAAAAATTGATTACAAAAGTCATACACAGATTTAAATATGAATAAGGTGCTGATTTGGACACAGTTACATTAATCTTCTCTGGTACAAATAAACATTTAACCCTGAGGAAAGCATGATAGATAGTAGATGTCTTCATCAACCTTGTAAACCTCTGACAGCGCACGCTCTGCAGCTGTCAGTAAAGATAACTGACACAAGTAATCCATTGGAAAAATCACCTCCATGAACATCCTTCTACTGAACATTAAATATTAAACATCAGCCGTGCCATTTGCATATGATCAGCAATTCTGAATATGCAACTTTGATTTCATAGACATACAGATAGGTTTCTTTTGTTGTTCTGCTGTATGTAAATTTTGCGCTGACTGACGGGCAAGCTATAGAACATCCACTGGGACACATTCATGCAGGAATCGGGTTGAATATCATCTATGTCCAACCTATCACACAGCTTGATAGACACTGACCAGATTTCATCTTGTATCACTTACATACTGGTGACACATGATCATACACTCATACACTGGTGGGAAATATCAAGAAAACTTTATGCCAAATGTTGACTGACTTCTTGTGATTTAAAAAGACAATTTACAAAACTGCAAAGCTAAAAGTGTCGTGCCGTATTCCAAAGTGCTAGGAGGTGGGAAGTTTGTGACATCCAACTAGGTAAGATGATTGGAATGTGTGGCAAACCCGGAGGTCTGAGTCACAAAGTGGGGCTAGAGCGAAGTACCCAGACATTAGTGCAAACTATGAGATGCTGCCAACATTCTTTGTTTGTTCTCTATTAAGGATCCCTATTAGCCAACATACAAATATCAGGCTAGTCTTTTTGGGGTTCTCTACAAGTAAATAAATATGGTTCAGCATCTTGCCCGTGGACACTTCAATACCTGGATTTGGACCATCAACTCTTTAGTCATTGGACAACCTGGTCTATCAACTTTCACAGTAATTCGTGGTATTTATTTCCATGCCACTAGTTATTCTTAGTGGAATGTGAAGATTGTACCAGAGTAGCTGACTTATTTTTTTTCCCCTGGGAGAATCACTACATGAAAAAAATATGTGCACCCGTAGAAAGTTTCAAAACACGGTGGACAAAAAAAAAGTATGCATGAGTCCATGGGACGTTTTGAAAATATGGTGGACAAAAAAAGAACACAGGTACAAATTTTGGACATTCAGGGAAATAACTGACATATTCTGGGAAAAAAAAGTTACGCTATTTGTATATGATAAACTAATACTGGGAAATAGTTGCATGCTGCCCAATCCAGACAGACACCAGTATAAATGTACCATACCAAAGACTAAGCCACGAAAATGGTTTCTGATGAGACTGGAATACTGTGCTAACTAGATCACTCCGAGAGCGCAGACCTCCGCAAAGCAGCGCAAGTCCACCAAGATTTGGAACTTGACGTTTGTAACTTATTTGTAAACTAGTGTTCCGTGTTGGCTAATGATTTATTTTATCGGTCAAAAAAATTCAAATAAATCCTCTGTCCCGTTTTTGAGATATGGTATTATATATTATTTTTATATATATTATTTTATATATTATATTTCAATATTTGACCACATCACTCTGATGTTATGCGACCTCACACAACAACCAAATTTCAGATGTTAGATCTAATACGTCAATAACCCTGCTTTAAGATAAAGGTCATACATTTTGCAAATATACCATTTGCTTGACGTCATATGTCAAAATGTGACGTCATTGAGCCTATATCGGTGTTTTCTCATCTGATGTCTGAAAGTAAGACAAAGTGAATGAAAACTCCATGTGATACTATCTGGTCTGGATTCTGACATATGTGTTATTATTATGTTACATGTTTTACCTGTTAACCTTCACTGTGACCTTGACCTTTGACCTTTATAGCTCAAAATGTAATGTTTTCTTCCTCGACGCATTATCAATCATCTCTGATAGTTTAATCAAAATCTGTCCATAACTTTTTGACTTATCTTGCTGACAGGCAAACAAACAAACTAACAAAGAGACAAACGCGAGGTAAAACATAACCTTCTTCGTGGAGGAAAATATGGTTTTATTATGAGTCAAATAAAACGGTCTCCCAAGGTGAAAAAAAAGCAATTGTTTCTGCAGTTTGTTTTGTGTATGTGTAAAGACTTAGTGTGACTGACCTTGTGACTGACATTTGACTGACCTTGACTCTGTATGTATGTTGTGTGTTTATAAAAACAAAGCTAAACCAGATATACAAAAAAAAAAAGTTAAGGATAGCAGGGGTGCCACTACCAATTGTCCCATGGAAGTGTAATCATTGTTGACCCTACAGAAACTGACTATCTGACCAGGGGTGGGGTAGGTGGGTGTGCGGGTCCATGTACGTGGTGGCCATTCCATTTGTGTTTTCAAATCAGAAAGTGGAAACTGGATAATGGGCCATCTACCATCTCAGAGTCAGAGAATGGGAAACAAGGAACGGACCAATTTCCGATTTCAAAATGGGAAACGAGAAATGGGTCCTTTTCTGCGGTTCATTTGTTTGCTCTGAATGGGAATTGGGGGAAAGAAAAACAGAGCAAGTTTTTCATCACTGATTTTGCATTCATTTGATCCAGAACTGGTTATCTCCTCATTTTGTATTAAACCCTGAGGTGCTGATATTATTCATTCGTTTTGCATTCATCATGGAGTCACGGACCAAAAAGGGTAAGTATATGATGGTATAGAAGGTTGAATGGATTTTTCAGGTGAATGAATGAAATATAAAGATGATTAGCCATCGTGTAAATATGGTTTATGATACTTATTAATATTTTGTAGTCAATTGCACTAGGCCAGTAGTAGAGTGTCCTGTTTTTAAATTGGAAATGGGCTCATTCCTCGTTTCCCATTCTCTGACTCTGAGACGTAAGATGGAAGACAGCCCATTATCCACTTTCCACTTCCTGATTTGAAAATGGAAATGAAATGGTCACCACGTACATGGACCTTTGTAGTCCATAGACAACATCACTTACAATAGTGTGAAAACTAAACTGAAACTTAACATGCTCTCGACGTCAACCTCCTGACTTCTATACTAGTGAGGCACTGATGTGGATGTTTTAGGGGGGGACTTTTTTTATTTATTTTTTTTTTACTATTAGCCTTAGCTGATGACTGATACAGGACACCGGTATTTCTAAGCCAATATTTAGACCCACTACTGATTTTTTATTTTTTTTTTGTCAAATGATAAATGCCAGAAGATGTTCTTTATTTACATTTAGAGAATAAAAAATGTGACGGTTAGGCTAGTAAATATTACTAGACCAAAAAAAATTTTTCAGTATGGACAGCAGTATCTCCAAGAACACAGATGTCAGTAAATCACGGCAATGGATAAAGAGCAAAATGGCCGACGCAACAGGCCGATGCTGATATAAGAAAAAAAAAAACTATTAAATATCAGCCTACCATTATTCTATTCCAGAGGAACTTGCACACACACACATACTGGGCCCCATGAATATTGCATGATAACCCCCCACTCCAAAGTATTCCACATTATCTGGAATACTTTAAGCAAAGTCCCAGTGAGATGTATTTGGCCTCCTTACACTTTGGAATGAAGCATAACTGATCAGCATAGGACACACATTCTTCTACTATCACAACACAGGAAGTGAAAACAATAAATTAATGGAAACACATGAATAAACAATACAATTCTGCAGTTAAATTGGTAAATTTACCTATGTGCAAACAAAATATTTTTAACTACATAAAGATGTGGCATAGTGTAATTTAATAGTTTACATCCAAATTATGTCTGACCGTAACAGACCATTGAATTAATCCATGAATCACTTTCTTTTGTCTGTGATCATATATTATAAATGAAAACATAAGAAAACAGTGGTATATTTTGTAAAACCCTTATTTTTAGTGACCGGTAAATAAAACAGAATAATGTGATTTCAGTGTTTCCCATTCACATCCCTGTTTTTGAAACCAGGATCATATATATATATATATATATATATATATATATATATATATATATATATATATATATAATGTTTTATTATTAAGCTGCAGAAGGAGTAGGTCTCTTATGGCATGGATTAGAAGCAGGAAGTCCACACCTGAATTATTAAACTACACTATTTGATCTGATATGCGTGACACATTATCCATGTTATTCACTTGAGTTGAAAGAGATTTACGGCTGCCCGTGCTCATTCTCGTCGGTGTCTTCTGTGTTCGATTGTCGCTGTGGCCGTACCAGTGGCAAGAAAAGGCCGCTTTGAACTCCCCGCGAAATTTCCCTGAGGAAAACCAAACGCATGAAATTTAATTACAACTCAGCCAATTTCAATGTATTGTGCACAACACTGCAAAAACAGATGAAGTCAGAATCACTGGCAATAAGAGCCTGAGAGATTAGATTGGCTCAAATGTTTAAAAAAAAAAGAACATCTCTCTCTCTCTCTCTCTCTCTCTCTCTCTCTCTCTCTACCAGGGGTGGGCAATTCCAGGGCTCAAGGGCCGGTATCCTGTAAGTTTTGAATGTTTGCCTCTCCCATTACACCTGGAAGTGATTACATAATTGTCAGGCTTCTGCAGAGCTGGATGATGAGCTGATCATTAATTTAATTTATTAATTTATTAATTTTGGTTTGTGTTGTTGCTCATTTTATTTTATTTTAATTTTTTTTACTGAAATCTCAGGAGTTAAAGGGTTAAACTGAATCACATGGAAAAGGGAAATCTCTAAAACACGCAGAACACCAGCCCTCGAGGACTGGAGTTTGACACCTGTGAATTATACACTGCCACCATGCTGCTCTTTTTGTAAGTGATGAACTCAAATGATGCCTTTACCTCCACCCACTGACTGTACTCAACACTGGTGGACCGTATAAATTCATGTTGTCGGAATCTGCTTCCCACAATGCACTTTGTGAGGAAATGCCTGGAAAGTTGTTTTGTTTTGTTATGTAAACAAGCTGTCAATACTTAAAATGGAGTCATCTAACAAGTTGTGAAACACAAGAGGATAATGTATATGTGATATTAGGGGTTTACAAATTTGGGAAAAAAATAAATTGTGATGAAAGTCAAACATTGCTTCAAGGGTTGACATTGCATCAAAACCAACAAAACTATGTTGCTTTCTTCAGTGGTTTGACACAGATGCTTACTGTGTTTGATATGCTCATTTATACTGCATTTGTATTTTCACTTGGGTCATTAGAACAGAGTTGCAAAAGGAAGTGGTTTGTTTTCATATTTTAACTTTTTCTTCCTCAAGATTTTTCCCTCCAGGCTGATGTATACAGATAAACAACCATTCGCTCTCACACCTACAGGCAATTTAGATTGACCAATGAACCTATTAGGTGCATGTCACAGAATGGAGACTCTAAACAGAACAGCTGATTCCTGGCACTGGAATAAAAGCTGGGACCTTCTGTTGTGAAGTGATAGTGTTAACCATTTCACCATGTAGTAATAATGTATATAAGGGGTCTCAAACATGCGGCCCAGGGGCCAAATGCAGCCTGCCAAAGGTTCCACTGTGGCCCCTGGACTGAAGAATATAATTGTCCTCCCCACTCTGTCACCTTTCACCTCATTCTTTTCACCTGGTTCTTACACACCTGTCCTCATCACTTCACTCTATTTAAGTTCTGCTCTTTCCTGCCCTCCTTGTCAGTTCTTTCCCATACTCTGCTTTAACGGTAACCCCAGCTCATTTAGACCAGCTGGGTCTCAGCTTCAGTAGATAATATGGACTATTGAGTAAGTTTTGGACCAGTCTTGCTGTTACTTTTTGTTTCCTGTTCTCCTTCCTGTCAGAGCTCATGATAAAGAGCTTCTTTTTTTTTTCGTGAACCTATTGAGTCTGCATTTGGGTTGTGTACACCAGGACAAGAAGAACCTATAAAATCAGTTTTCTTTGCCTGTTAATGGTGATAAATTAAATTTTTTTGTCATTGTTTAACTGCAATAAATATTAAATTATGAAAATATGTACAGTTACAAACTATCCTGTAACAATATAATGTGAATAACCTAAACAAATGTGAACAACCTTAAATGTCTAAGGAAAATGACATAATATTTGAAGGATTTTTCTGCTTCTGTTACTAAGAGTTTAATGTCTTTGTAGAGTTGATCCTTAATAAGACACATGGACAAATGATGAATGTCAGAATATTGTTAAACTTGTCCTTTTCTTTCCTTTTTTTTGTATTTGGATAATTTATGGAAGTATTTTCATAATTTAATGGCTTTTTTTTTGCACTAAAACAATGACACAATTTGGAGTTGTCATTATTATTTTTAAGTTATGATTTAATTTTACTGGTGTGGCCCATTGGAGATGAAATCAGGCTGGTTTATATGATGCAACTACTGTCTATCTGACTCAGTTAATATAAAAATAAACATACAAACTTTTTATTTTGGGGATTTAAGAACCACTGTGTAGGAGCACTTGCATCAATACATTAATCTCTAATGACAAAATGTATTTAATGTAATGCAGTATTTAATCTCATAAAACTACAGAATGGATTATCTGAAGTTATCAGGATGATAAAATACACTATAAAGCATGAACAATGGGAAGGTGACAAACACAATACATCTAAAAGCCCACTTCATATTGACTTTTGAGAATCCATGTAGTGACTTCATTAGACCAGATCACCAGACTAGATCACTTTAATTAGGAATTTGTTTTGTTTATAATTTGTTTGTCTGTACACATCAAGCTGTTCCATTATGTAGCCCCCCCCCCCAATACCTTCTGTTACTTATATTTGCTTAATGTACAGTACAGTACATCTCCATAGAATATCTAATTTCATCTGTTAAACAAGATTCTTTTTTTATTGCATAGCATTTAGTACTAGTACCTTTTACTGCAGATATATCCTTTTAGTACATGAAAAATATTTGAATGTCAGCATTGCTAGGCTGTTATGAATGCTAGGACTTTCTTTCCTCTATAAATATCTGATTTCTAAGTAGAAAAAGGTAAATGTGGTAGATTTGTGACTATATATATATATATATATATATATATATATATATATATATATACAGAATCCTTGTATAGATTTAATTTTGGACAAGCCATGCTTAGTAGCTGGTGAAGACGCTCAATGAAAGGACCCACACTTTTAGTCAAAGCTGTAAAATCCAGATACAGAGACGAGATATGTTTAGACTGTGCAGATATCTATCCTTCAATTATGCTGATATGGAAACAGACGCTGCCTGAAGAAGTCACATATATCTTATTGTTCATAGTGTATTATCATTTGATCAACTAAACCTCAGTGTCAAGAATTCAGGGACTCTTATCATCAGCCCTTTTATACAGCTGTCCTAAACATCATGTATGACATTTTCTCAGAAGCATAAGGTTATCAGCTGTTTTTTTTTCCCCCATATAATCTGTCTGAACAAACTCAAGGTCTACAATTACTGAATTGTAAAGTGCTGCTAATATTGCTTTACCTTTGCATCGTGACTTATATTGGACAGTTACGTATATACATTATATGTATTTGTTTCATTTTCATAACTTATGTCAACTGAACTGTATTTCTCATATGTAATGTATGTCATCTGCTTAATGGGTTTTATCCCATCATGCACTAGCAGGTACTTCCTTTGGTGGATAAATCCATATACACCACTACTCTATTATATGTTGGATATGGATGTGATAATGGATATGAATTATTAGGAAATATTTGTGTGCTGGTCTAAGAGACAAGTGATGAGCAAAGTGACAATACTGTTGTACAATTTACCATGATAAATTCCCATTTACATGTTGACTTGTGGCATGTAATTGCAATAATAACCATGCTCTTGGTAGCAACCAACTGTAGCAGTTGATGTGATCAATCCCATTCATCATAGATAATTTCACAGAGCTTTCAAATACAAAAAAAAAACATTTTCAGTAAACATTTGGCAACTTAGAGATCATCTGACTATGTACCAGGGCTGTTCAATCCTGGTACTGGAGGCGACTGTGCAAATCGTAGGCGGAATCTGGGAAAAATTCCGCCTTAAGCGCTAGGATTGGAGAGGCAGCCTGTCAGTCAAACTAGCTCCCCTGCCTATGTTCTTGATTCAAAAATTTAATTCATAACAGCCTGCGACAGCCACAGTGGAATGAGTTCGCCTTCGTTGTGTCGTTTAAGTCCATACTAAATTACGTACAGGTACTACTCAGAAAATTAAGAATATCGTATAAAAGTTTATTTTATTCAGGTAACTCAACATAAAAGGTGAAACCAAACCATTTATAGACTCATGACATGCAAAGTGAGATATATCAAGCATTTATTTGTTGTAATTTTGCTGATTATGATTTACATCTTATTAATACTTCAAACTCAAAAAACTCAGAAAATTTGAGTTTGGCTTGAAAGTGAGTTTTCTGAAGCTTTACATCCTAGTGAGCAAAATCAAAACAAATGAAAGTTGGCAATATATTATTTGCATAGTATTTGTCTATATAATATGTACAGAAATGCAAGCACCTTTTCAGGATATTCCAATCGTTGAAGTATGTCTCTGAAACAGCTCAGCCAATCAGAGGCAGAGTTTGGCGAACTGGAGAGCTACTACTATCGTGCATGTTTTAGATGTACCCCCCCTTTTTACAATACACCTGATTCAAATGATAAACGTCAAGTTCTGCAGAAGGCTGATAATGACTGTCAGGTGTGTTGGACAATGGACTCTCCAGGACCAGGATAGACCACCCCTGATGTACACTGTCACATGCACTGTACATTATTGCAGGAAGTAGCCAGTTGCATTATTATTTACACAGGCTGCACTGCCTCATGTTTCAGGATGGAACAACAATTTTGCAGGGATGTTTAGGGTAATCACCATGTTGAAAATCTCTCTGTTGGTGGAAAATATCAAGTGACAGTCGTCTATTCTCAGTCCTCTTCCATCACTAGCACTTCTATACTTTCCCATAGTAGAAATACCCTCCTCATGGTTTTTAGTGTGGTGGACCACAGACCCCCCCCCCCCCCCCCCTATGTTAATCCTCACTCTGACATTGTACACAATCAGGTCTAAAACATTCAACTTTGACATTATGAGGCCACAGCATGGACCCTCAAATGTCGATCTAGTCGTCAATATGAGCTTTGGAAAAATCTAACTGTGCTTTCATGAGTTTTGACTTTAGCAGAGACTTCCAGTGTGTGGGGGGGGGGGGGGATTACAAAAACCCAAACAACTATGTATCCCACTTCTGTGCTTACTGAAAGAGATAAAATGATTCTAGAGCACTTGCTTTGTGAGGGGGAAAAGATTTTCACCACAAGGTGGAAGCTAACACGAGCACCCTGAAGAGTAAGTCTATTTTATGAATGACTATAATCACTGTCTCCTGTGTTATGGCTTAAAATTGTAATGTTTTATATATAGCTACTACGCAGAAAAATGAGAATATCCTGAAAAGGTGCATGCAGTTCTGTAACTGAACTTTAGTTCAGTTTAGTTTATTTCACACAATTTAAAATATACAGCAAAGACAAATACAATTTAATGTGCTGTGCTGGAAGAGGCAGAAAGCCTGATAGGCTTATAAGGAGCCTCCACCAAGTAAAATGTAAACCAAGGCATACAAAAGTACATGAAATAAAATACATAGGCCTACATAATTAAACACAAAACAGAAAACTAAACAAAAGATCATTAAAAATAAATGCATATATGGGATTAAAAGAAAAAAATAAAATATCTACAGTTATGGAATAAGCTAGTTAATACATCTCAAGAAAATACTCTCTCAGGAGCCTCTTAAAACATTTTAGTGAAGTGCAGTTTCTAGCTATGTGTGAGACCTGATTCCATAGTTTGGCACCTCTGAATCTAATACAAAATTGACCTCTACTTGTATGAAGAGCTGAAGAGTTACGTGTTGTATATGAATGAAATGAAACATTTCCTGAGAAATATGACTCAAATTGTATGGGAACCTTAATTTCTGAAGAAAGTATCTTATAAATAAATACACATATTTGAAAACTATTAATAACAGATATTGGAAGAATTTTAAGCTTCTGAAATAAAGGAGCAGATGGAGCAAGTGGTTCAGCTCTAGCTACAATTCTAATAAAATGTTTCTGAAGGACTAAGAGTCTGTGAAGAGCAGTGGGAAATATACTCCCCCAAACGATATTGCAGTAGGAAAGGTAAGGGTAAATTAAACTATAGTAGAGCGTAAAAAGACAAGATGAGGTAACAAGGTGACTGACCCTCCTTATTATACCAATAGATTTGTTTATTTTCCTACTGACACAATCAATTTGTTCTCTCCAACTCAAACACTCATCAATAATAATTCCCAGGAATCTTGTAGATGATACCTGAGGCACCCCAATAGATTCAATTATAATTTTGGATGCATCCTTGTCATATGATTTTTTGCCACTAAAGATAATAAAATTAGATTTTTTAATATTCAAAGATAATTTGTTCGTTTTAAACCATGCTACAAAGGCTTCTAAGTCAATATTGGCATCCTTGATTTAAAGATTTAAAGTTTGTGTGTGAGAGAACTAGGGTTGTGTCATCAGCAAACATAATAGGAGAAAAAAATATCTGATACATTGTATAAATCATTTATATATATATATAAGAAATAATAAGGGGCCAAGAATGGATCCCTGTGGAACCCCACAGTGTAGTTTCGCTCTGTTTGAGTCAAATCCCTTAACACAAACAAATTGAGTTCTATTGGATATATAACTAGATAACCATTTATAAGCATCATCCTGAAAACCATACTTATATAACTTGGCCAATAAGATTGTGTGAAAAATCGCTTTGGAAAAATCTAAGAAAATACTACAAGCAAAATGTCCTTTTTCAAGTGCAGATATAACTTTGTCAATAAGGTGAAGGAGAGCCATATATGTCGAATGATTTTTTCGAAAACCATACTGATGTCTATATAGTATAGAATTGGAATCTAAATGAAAAATAATCCTTTTGTAAATAATTTTTTTTCTAATATTTTTGAAAAACATGGCAAAATAGATATAGGTCTGTAGTTGTTAAAACAGCCAGGATCATCAGCTTTAAATAAGAGAATAACTTTAGCAACTTTTAGGTCATCTGGTACAACTCCTGTTTTTAAGGATAGAGAAAATATATGGCAAAGTGGTAGTAAAATAGATTCCTTCACCTGTTTGACAAGAGATACAGGAATACAGTCATAGCCAGCTGCAGATGATTTCAGTTGATCAATTATATCACCTATTTCCTGGGGATCAGGGAGCTCAAAGTTGGATATTTTAGGAAATGTGCCTTTAATGGTGTCCAATGGATTTCCATGACCAGGCAGAATTTTATTTGCCAATGTTGGACCAATACCAACGAAAAAATTATTGAACTGTTCAGCAATATTAAATGGGCTGTTTAAATCTTCACCATTTTGAAAAGCAGAAGGTAATTCAGTAGAGATCTTTTCTCTTTGTAATAACTGATTTATTACTTTCCATGTGGATTTAATATTATTAGAACACTTACTAAATTCCTCACTGAAATATTTCTTCTTTGCTGAATGAATGGCATTGACATATATATTTCTATGGGATTTATACACACCATGATTAAGCGGGGTAGGATTAAAGACATACCTTTTATACAGTTTGTTCTTTTTCCTTAACATCTTTAACAAATCATCTGTAAACCATGGCCTATTTAAATCTTGATAGTGTTTCTTGGTAGAATTTGATATTGGAAAACATTCATTGAAACAAGAGCTAACAGTCTTCATCAATTTTTGGTATGCTAAATCAGCATCATGCTCTTCAAGGAGATCATCCCATGAATTACTTGTAAGCAAGTTTCTAAACTTGGAAATATTTTTCACACTCATTATTCTTTTAGGATTTCTTTCTTTATGTATTTTCAACTTTATTAGCTTTTATCATAGAGAACTGAAATATAGGAAAGTGGTCTGATAAGTCTGAGAACAGGATACCAGATTTCAGTCCTTCAGTCAAAGAATTAGATAAGATGTTATCGATAAGAGTTGATGATTTTTCATTAGCTCGTGTTGATTTATGAATAAGAGGAAAGAAATAACTAGAATAGAGAACATTTACAAAGTCCCCTACAAGGGTATCTGTGTGATGCTTAAAGAGATTTAAGTTGAAGTCTCCTAAAATAAAACAAGATTTTTTTCTCACTGTTAATATGGTCAAGTAAATAGGACAATCCTTCATTAAAGTCTTTGATAATAGAATCAGGTGGGCGGTATATAACCCCAACAATAACACTCTTTCCATCTGTGACCTTGGTAAGCTCTATAAATAGAGATTCCACATCAGATCTTTCTGTTTTCAATAAAAGATCATCTCTTATCTTAAAGTCATAGTCAGCATGAATAAACAAAGAAACTCCACCTCCAGATCTGTTCTCTCTTACTTGATGGACTGAATTATAATTTGATAATTTAAACATTTCTTTGGAGTCTTGTGAGAGCCATGTTTCAGATAAAGCGATCACTGAGAAGTTATGTCCAAGTAATGATAAACAAACTTGAAAGGTGAAATGTACATATTACATAGAAAAATAATATGCAAATCAATATATTTCAAGCCTTTGTTTTGATTTTGCTGATTAGGACTTATAGGTTCAGAAAATTCACTTTCAAGCAATATTAATTTTTTTTTTGTTTATGGTTTTAATAAGCTGGAAATCATAAACGGCAAAATAAATGCTTGAAATATCTCACTTTGTCTATAAAATGTATTTGTTTCACCTTTTATGTTGAATCACCTGAATAAAACAACTTTTACACCATGTTATAATTATCTCAGTATACATTATTTATACTTTTATGGCATATAAAGACGACTGCACTTTCTATACAATAGCAATAAAAACATTCTATTCTGTTTTATATACCTCCATTCCTATTTGTTCTTTTGACTTTTTAAACTTTTTTTTTACATTTCAGTTTTCTGTTGCTACAAGATTTACATGGATTTAATTCCCACTGTGTGGCGGCACATGGATCAATACATCCATCACTAGTGACAGAAAGTACTGTATTTAATATTTAGCCTCTTTAGACTACAGAATGTATGCTCAAAAGTTAAAACTTTCATTAGAAAGAAATAGATATGTCATAAAATTTGAGCAATGACAAAGAGGAAAGTGTGAAACATGTTATAAGGTGAGTTTCTAATGAAAATTTTACATATGATAAATGTGAAATTCCATTTAGACCCATTTTGACTTTTAAGAATCCATACCATGTTTTAATGAGGATGACATGAAATGTTTTTTTTTTTTTTTTTTAATCATTTTGATAAGACCATATTTTGTGCTCTGTATATACATATGTACATACATTACATAAGTATTTATTTAATCTGTTAGAACTTTTTTCTCTTTTTGCTTATTTTAATTTATTACCAAAGTAAGAGTTTTCTGTATGTCTTATACTTAACAATTAAAAAAGTATTTGAATCTCTGGATAAAATACACATATGGCTTTGCTAAATTCTTATCCAATGTTATTAACTTCTGTCCTCTACAAAATACAGTCACAAAAAATTATTAGACCACCCTTGTTTTCTTTAATTTCTTGTTCAATTTAATGTCTGGTACAACTAAATGTACATTTATTTAACAAAAATAACTCATATGAATTTAATTTCTGAGTTTATCTATTTTCCATTTTCTTGAGTAACATCAATATATATGGCATTGTACTGACAAAAATACTTATTTTATTCATTCCATGTTTTCTTTTCTGTCTGTTTTAGTCACATGATACACTCAGGAGTTAATATTTGACAGCATAGCCCTCATTTTTGATGGTCTAACCCCCCCCCCCACCCCACCCCCCGCTACTGTATGTGTGTTATAAGTAGAAAAGGTTAAATGTGGGGGGCCAAAGGAATTGTCATATTGATTAAACCGAACAAATAAGGTTCCTCTAATGGATAATTATTACTGTCATTAATATGTCTGACCTGCAACAAGTGAATTAACCCTAGCTGATGCAGGAAGCGCTAAACAGAGGATTCCAGGGTTGGTCAAGTTTATTTGTATTAGAAAAAAATGGGTCAAGGAATATGAGACATGACATCAATATAAGAGCTTAGGGAAAAATTAATGCAACTCTGGGTGTAAAATGTTGTGATACTTATTATGAGGATGCATAGTACTGTATGTGTTGCATAGAGGATGTTATCATAAATGTGCTCCTTAATGCAAATCAATAAAACATAGCTTGTTTTTTGACCAGGCAATGTAGTACGAAGATTATTAGAAAAGGAGCTAAAATGGTGTAATGTGGTTTCTGACCACTAGAGGGCAATAATAAATTCAGAAAACCAGTTTGGGAGATGAAACAAATGTCAAACTTACCACTTAGGAAATTGTAGATGATGGGATTTGCTGCACTGTTGGCATAAATGAGCCAGTGGGAGAAGGTGAACCATGCGTACACTGTTTCTCTGTCATTCGTGTTCTTAAAGGTTCCGAAGACTCTGGAAGTAAAGTATGATTTCCTATTAATAAAAGGCGATTAACAAAAGGAAATGACAAATGCTTAAGAAAGGCTCTGTGCTGGAGTGTTGCAAAGCAAAAAACTAAATCTTACCATGTGTATTTTTATCATTTCTAGTCCAAGTATGTCACCACAATCAAAAAATAAGACATAATCACCTAAAGAGTAACTTTTCTGTGAGATATAAAGAGCTTATTATTATTATTATTATTATTATTATTATTATTATTATTATTATATCATGTGTATCAGTCAACTTATAGTATATCATCCATATACAGTACTGTTACTGTAACTATGCTGTTCTTAATAAACCTGATCTGCAGTGACATGTTTTAGTGTAAATCAACAAACAAAACCATTTCTT